>HG995377.1:19615000-20240000 GCA_905333075.3 Atethmia centrago | reverse complement strand
ATTTATTTTGTCTGATATTTTTGGCGTAGTTAAACATTTTAAATCAACTTATTTACACTTATCAAGTTGATTTAGCTAACATCGTATTTACAAATTATTGTCTATGTACAAATAAATAAATTGCCTACTTATGTTACCTGGAGGTATTGTTCAAAGTTTCCACCGTCACACTCCAGGCACAGTCTAGCACGACGTTGCTGATTTTCTTTCACCTTACGTAACACAAACACATTCGTTTTTATTGTATCGATAGCACTGATCACTTTTTGTTCGTTATGAACATTGTAGACGCCAACTCGAGTAAATAAACACTCGTCCGTCCACAGGATGGTGGCGTCTTGGTGTTCCGGCAACTAGCGACAAAATGTAACTCGCGCGGCATTATCAAGTTGATGGAGATCCTGTACCTTGCGGTAATTAAAAGGATGCTGCATTTCTTTGTGCAGTAGCCGCCACACTGTGAAGTGGTGCACTCCAAACCGTCGACTAGCCTCCCGCTTGCCCGTGGCTCTCGCCGGAAGAATTCCAGAATATCTTCCTGCAAGGCGGCAGGCAGTCTTCGTTGCCGCGACCTTCAGCATGCTGGAGAACGTCGAACTGCCGATGATCGAGTCTCTGCGTAGCAGCCAGCATTACCCTGTGTGAGGGACGATGCCGATTGGGGAATAAATCCGCGCACATTTCGATGGCTCAAGATACATTGTCTCCGCTGATGGCATAAAAGCGTACCATCTCCGCCAACTACATTGGAGTATTGGTCCGTCATCTTTACAACTAGGTAGTAGGTACCTATCGCAACCGTTAATTGAAGGCGCACTTGAGGGCGGAATTTGCAAACGTATGCACGCGCCGGCGCCATCAATCACACTAATAAATTGACCCGATTTGTGCTTGCGATGGCCGCGGGGGCGTGGCTAGTGGTAGTAGGAGCGTGCGGTGGTTGGTGCTTTGGATCTATGAAAGAAATGTCGGTTGCGTTTGTTTGTGTGTGTGTGTGAAAGCGCAGTTTAAGGACACGTACAGACTGGCCGCGTTTTAAAAAGGGGAGTTCACACTTACCGATTTCCGTAAATAAGAATAAAATGAAAAAAAAAAATACCTGCCCATTTTATTGTTGATTCGGGTCGAGAATCACTCAATCACACAATCACATAATTACCTCTTAAAATGTTTTGCAGGTCCAAAACAACACCTTGTATGTGGACTTGCATGAAATGATTACAATAACATTTTTGATCGAATAACAAGATGTATTTGTGAAGCGATGGACCGACGAAGATGTCTGAACGTGGGACATTCTGCAACGAGATATATTCGAAGACAGCAGCTGTTGAACCCGTCGATGTGAACAGCATACAGAATGACGCGTCGAAGAATAATGATACACGCTTAATTCTAGTACCGTATTTACCTATCCATAAAGTAATGTCTGCCTGGAATTCGTTTAGTGAAGAATCTTTTTTCGGTCTAGTAAATTCTATAACTATTAAGTAAGGGCCTATATTGATTGATAGAATATTCAAATTATCTGAGACGAAGGCAATTAAAATGTCAAACTAGAACTAAAGATAAAGTATAATTAAACTGTAACAAAACCTTAAAAAAATTACGGAAAAACCAATAATAAAATGTCTCATAAAGCTAATGTATCACTGTTATAAGAATCCATTACGTTGAATCATGCGAAATCCGTCCTACGCGTTGTCACACTTGAAATATCAAGGTTCACTGGAGAATAACCCTTTGTCACAGCCCGTTGTACACCCGACTTATTTACTCATACACACATTTCTTTTCCATAATCACTCTGTTATTATAATGCAAAACATGCTAACGATGATAATACTCTGACCTCAATAGTGCGTCGTGTAGGGTTTAAAACTTCAGACTTCTCACTCGCCAGGCCAACATCTCAGCCATTGGGCAACTGCTGCTTATTTTATCTGTGAATCATAACTAGGCTGTAACTCTAAAGTCCTCTCACAGTTATATTACATCTAAAAGCAACCTCATTGCCAGTGGCGTGCAGTGGTTCTCCACAGAGGGTAGACCACGCATACTGACACCAAAAAAAAAACTAATTCGCGCAACATCACAGCGCGGCTCTACATACAAGAACTCACCACATTATTCAAGGTTTAAAAGACGATTTTCTAACGATGCTATCAGAAGAAAGATTCGGCCACCTCAAATATCATAACCAAGTGGGTGGGTGATAATTACAGAACACGTCACTTGCAAGATATCCGAAGTCATGAATTATCATATTTTTGGATAAATTCTCGTAATTCGGGCATACATCTAACTTTAGACACAACTTGAATCTTATCATTAAACGACAAGTGCGACTAACCTAACCTAACCAACACATTATCGGCGCAAACTTCACAACAGAACACCATTCTTAGGTAAATAAACAAATAATAACACAACACATAATCTTTACACTACTTTACGTTTCAAAACCAATTACTTATAACTTAATAAGATCTAAAACAGCAAAACATTCAAGATCACATATAAATTACGTGTCACATGAAACAAACACTACCAATTAAAATTGTATCACTGTCATACCGTGTTCTTCCACAAAAGGGACTATCATATTTTGCCGGATAACACTGACACACTGGACTGTGTTGCCGAAACTTATTTTCCTAACTCCCCACAAACCAAGCGAAATTTCCCAAATATGAGAAGAAAAATAAAAAATTATGAAGTTTTTAATTACTTTTATAGGGCTTTTGCTATTCCTTACAATTTATAACTTTTTGGAAGGTATAAATTCAACAATACCACCCTTTTTTTTTAATTGTCTCTAGTAGTCTGGTAGTCATGAAGGAAACTTCCCCGCAATTCGGGGAATTGTCCAAAAATTGGGAACCCTGGTCTTCAATATTTTTCATTCATTAAATCTTCACTTTACACACAACCAATGAGGACCAAGCTCCTGCTCCTGCAAGTTACGCCCCTAATTTAAACCATTTCACTATTGTGTGCCGTTCATACACACGAAAATATACACGAGTGTGCGTAAATGTATGAACGAAATTTAGGCGAAAGGAATCCTTGCCTTGCGTACGTAAGCTCCGTCGAACTGTGAGTCACGTGGCGTCTGCGACAAGTTGCTATAAGAGTTTTAACAGGAGTTTAACTTTTTTTTTAATATTTTGTGTTATTGTGTTACATAGTTAAAATAAATGCATTTGGCGTTGTTGGTAGGGTAGGCTAGGCCTAATTGCCTCTATGGACGGCACGCCCCTGCTCATTGCAACGAAAATAAAGATCATTATGATTTTATCAGTGATGAAAAATCAAATCCAAAATATCTGTGAATGCTTTCGCGCTACATATGGCGAAACTATGAATTACCATAATTTGATGTAATGAAGTTAAGTGTTTCCTTAGGGAATAACACAACTGCCGGTGTCACGGGAAAGTCCGAAAGGGATACCGTGGCCATGGCTACACACAGGCAACGGAAGGAACACGGGTGGGTTTTAGTCAGTAAGAGTCTGACACGCCCTCCACTCCGCCAAGAGCGTGAGAAGTTATTTGAAAATTTCCCACCCTAAAAAGAAATTGTTACTATAGTAACAAAGAACCTACTCGTGCTTTTCAATGACACTCCAAATAAGAATGTGGGTACAAATATTTTTCTACTATAACATTTGGTAGCTACGCTTATGAAATTAAATTAAATTGTTTATTCTGTAAATAGGATATCGGAGTCACTTTTACACGTGTATTTAAAAAAAAGGAAGATGGAGTCGACATTTCCTATCTGGCTACCCCTGAGAAGAAATGGCGAAACAAACTCAGGGGTCAAAGTCTCTTTTAAAGTCCAGGCATTATCTTGGTCAGATCATGTGAGGGCTATGTAGATCCATGTCAGGAAAGAACCACACATATTTATGTGAACCTAGCCAGTCAGTGCAAGCATTCGTCAGTAATCGAACAATACCAAAGAAAGGATATTTGTAGGCCGCATAAAGTACTCAAAATGCCAGACCATCATTAAAATTAACTGAGAGAAACTATTTAAAAAATGACCCACATAGTGCTTTTGACAATATTTAAAGTAATATAATACTTTTCAAAGTAAATATTCATTTAATTTGGTGTATAATATTCAGAAATGTCAATAAAATGGAATAAATATGAATGTAATAATAATCCTTCCTTTTACTAATAAATGCGAAAATGAGTTTGTTTGTTACGCTTTCACGCTAAAACGGCTGAACGGATTTAGATGAAATTTAGCACACGGGTAGACCATGACCTGGATTAGAACAAATGATACTTTTCATCCCGGTATTCCCAAGGAATCGAGACTAATGCGGGTGAAAACGCAGGGCACAGCTAGTATGTACATAAAATTGTAAATAGAGCGATAAAACCCTCCAAGTTTCTTGATTAGCTTTGAAGTTATTCTTTAATAAAAAATACCTACATCTTACAATACTATAAACTCCCGCCTTCTTCCCATGGGGGTAGGCAGAAACTATAGAACGCCACCTGCTACGCTCCTTACATACTCACAAAACGACTACGGTATTTTAGACATAATAGACCACCCTTAGGCCGTGTCCTAACCGAAAGCAACTGCCGCGGGCGTACGTGATCGTCGCGCTCGTTTAATATGAATTATAATGAACAAACGCGACTTGATTGATCGCGCGAGTATGTCATATGCCCTTTTCAAAGGCTCCATCTCTAGGCTCTACGTGTACCCGATATAGAATGTATAGCTAAACCGGGTAACTTGTAAGTAACGGTAGACTTGAAAGATTTCATACTTAGTATGTATACTTACTCACTACGGAGGCTGTATGTTTTTGGTCAGTCAAATTACATAATTCGTATTTAACCCGCGACTGCATACCATGATTTAATCCTATATTTTCCGTACTAGCCAAGCACTTTCTTTAATTTTAGAGTAAAATCAATCTGCCCAGCGACTGCTCCACATCGCGAATCCACAGACCAACCCCGGCAAGCGTAGCTTAACCTGATGGATCGACCAATGCGGCTGTTATTATTAAGCCACGAGCTCCTCAGGATAAAAGTCCTTTAGGATAACAGTACTTTACATTTCAAATATTTGATTACTACTTGCTTTAACGTTGAAGGAAAATATCGTCAGTAAACTGCACTTTTTTTTTTTTTTGGATGGGAAATCATCACATAACTTTTCCCGCTCTGGGCGGAGCGGGAGGGTGTGTCATACTCTTACTGACTAAAACCCACCCGTATTCCTTCTTGTTGCCTGGGTTGCCAGGGGCCTCGGTGACCCATTAGTACCTTCCCGCGACCCCGGCAGGCATCGGCCCTAGTGGACCCCTACACTTGTCGTGTCCTCCGGGCGATCCACACAGTGGTGACACCCGGGCGTTTCCTCCCGCCTTATTCGACACAGGAACCTCCCGAACCTGACGTGTCCGATGAGGACCTGCGTCAGGCGGAAGGTGAGGACGCCGTGGCGCATCTCTAGCCACTCCTCAAAGTGGAGACTTATCGCCGCAATCGTGGCGTGCCCAAAACTTGCACTCCTGACAGTTCCCCATAATGTTCTTGACAGGCTGTGGAGTCCGCTAAGCCGCAGTACCCACACGAAGGCCTGAATCCTTCTCATTCAGAGAAGAGGCCTTAGCCCACCAGTGGGGCGTCAAGTTTACATCTTCTCAATAATTGTTTTTATTTTCTACTTATTCTAGTTTCCATTTTTTAGTTCGCTGTTTATGCATTCGGTATAAACAGCGAACTTAAAAGGTTGATTTTGGTTTTTGCATAAACCCCACATGATATTTTCTACTTGCCTGGTCTGCCCAGCCGTCTCTGGATGGTTTTGTCACAACTTACACATGATACAAATAAAAAAATGTTATTGATATTCCTTCATTATTATTGTGATGCATTCAAGCTTGTACCTACGAGTGTTTATATAATACCAATTAGAACCGTGCACCTAGCTTCTAACGTTTCATAAGTCTGCCGCGCTAACGAAGAATACAATAACTCAATTTTGGACGATTTTGAGTTATATATATATTCGGAATTCGCTAAATTCGCTTATTCCGAATATATATATAACTTAAAATCGTCCAAAATCGAGTTATTGTATTCTTCGTTAGCGCGGCAGAAGTGCCCAATGTAGGTTTATGTGAAATAAAATATTTTGATTTTGATTGTGACTGACCTGCAAATTGCAAAACAACACATAACATGACAAAAAAAAAACGCATGCAAATTGCAAAAAACATAAGAAAGTTTGAATTTCACGGGCTACCTCTGCTGATCTACCTAAAGTGGTTAACACGCCTTAGATAACATCATATCTGTAATGTGTGTATCTTATACAGCATCAACAAGTGTTTTTTAATAAACTGCTCATAGTTTTATGATTCCAACTTTGTGCACCTGCATACTCCCACGCTTGTTAAAATATAGTTACAATAAAAACAAAAGAAAATCACAACGAAACGTTCTTTTGAGCAACTGAATAGGTACATAAATCTAATTAAATAAACTTAAAGCTGCATAATTATAAGTTTTTAATTTACATTCATTTACATATATTTAAATACAATCTAACACTAAAATATTTATATTATGTACAAGTAAATGAAGAAAAAAAGGGGAAGTAGCTACTCTGGTCCTTGGACTAGAGTACTTCTCCTTTTTGGCTACTTCTCCTTTTTTATCTTCAAAATAGTTATCTACTTTGGTACCCTGGCACCCTGGTACCCTGGTACCAAAAAAGATGAGTATTTTGATCAAACAATTCGTTCGCATCGCCGTCAGCGGGAAAAGTGTCCAAAAGGCTGGCTGGTGAAGTACTTAAGTGTATACTCTTAAAAATAATTTCTTAAAATCCTAGCATTAGAATTAATAAGTCTACATATTAGCCTTTTTTGAAAGTGCTCTGAAGCCATCAAGCGTACCGTTAGTAAAAGCACTTCCCGCGTACTGTCGGCAGTCTAACCCGCTTACTAATTTGCCACACCCTTTTGCCATGACATAACTCGACCCGGAAGCCTTATCTATGTAACTTTCAAGGTGAGTGAGATTTTAACGTCACAAGAGAAAATTTACACTGGCGTAGATTCAGAGGCATAAACCATAATGTTAATTCGAACAACTTTTTTATCGAAAATACAACTACATAGCATTTTGGTTATTTTTTTTGCGACAATTACTATTACCCAGTCCAGTTAGGTAGGTCCAACTTCGAGAAAGAGGTCAATCGTCGAATCCGACTCGGCTGGGCAGCGTTCGGGAAGCTATGCAATATCTTCTCGTCCCACATACCACAGTGTCTCAAGACGAAAGTCTTAGACCAGTGCGTGTTGCCAGTGATGACCTATGGCACTGAAACGTGGTCGCTTACAATGGGCCTTATAAAAAAGCTAAAAGTCACTCAAAGGGCAATGGAGAGGGCTATGCTTGGAGTTTCCTTACGTGATCGAATTAGAAATGAAGAGATCCATAGGCGAACCAAGGTCACCGACATAGCCCGAAGAATTGTCAAACTTAAGTGGCAGTGGGTAGGGCACATTGCTCGCAGAACAGATGGCCGATGGGGCCGAAAGGTTCTGGAATGGCGACCACGTACCGGAAGACGTAGCGTTGGAAGGCCTCCTACAAGGTGGACCGAAGACCTTGTGAAGGCCGCAGGAATCCGCTGGATGCAGGAAGCACAAAACCGGTCGAAGTGGCGGTGCTTGGGGGAGGTCTATGTCCAGCAGTGGACGTCTTTCGGCTGAAATGATGATGATGATGATGATGACTATTACCCATACCCATAGATATGAATAGTCTTAGAACTAGATGAATGTTATGTACAAAACGAGTCTTTTTAATTTTAAAATAGTTCAAATTTACATTATGTTTATTCCACGCGCTCGTGCTAGGACCATAGGTGACCTCAACCCGTAGTCGGCTATGGGAAGCTCGAAAGATAAGACATACATAGTTACATATATGTAGATATATGTATAGTTGGTGTCAACTAAAATGGAAAAGAACCTATTTCGTGGAATGCTACGCTTTATCCACACATATTATTATTTCAGTTCTCAGTACTACACATCACGACATATTAGAAGGTATAATATTTGAGTAGCAGTCTGATCGCTTCAGATTATCCATCCAAAAATATATATTTACTGTCGCCTCGAAATAATCAGTTGAATTCTCGCTCGAAAAAGAATTAACTGGAAGAAGCCTATTCAACCGAGGTGCGACCTTGCCCCAAATAAAGACGACTACAGACAATTGAAAACACAATGTGGTCGAGTGGGTTAAATAACTGTAAGTTATCGCAGAACAACAAAATAGTAAATTCATAAATAACGAAGAATCGGTAAACAAAGGGCGCTCTACAAACAAAATTGGTCTATTCAAGTTGTCTGGTGGTTTTCACATATTTTGTTAGGGTTCCGTACCTCAAAAGGAAAAACGGAACCATTAATTATTAGATCACTTCGTTGTCCGTCTTTCAGTCTGTCAAGTCCCTTTTTCTCACGAACGCGTAGAGGTATCGAGTTGAAATTAATATCAATTACGTAGGTCTGAACTGTAGACCTACGTACTTGATAAATCACGCTTCTAAATCAACGCAATAAAAAATACGGCCATTTATGCGCCATACTTTGATACTTGCAAATAAAACAACCCGTATTACTTCCCGTTGACTTAGAATCATGAAATCTGGAAAGAGGCAAGGTAAAAAGTCCGAAAATCGTTAATTTGTAGTTTTATCGCATAAAAAAATATTTTATTGCGATTACAAATTTACATTTGCAGTTGGAGAATTGACCATGACGTATATCGATGTATGGGAGAGCATGTTTGTCAACTACAACGCCAAGTTTGTTTTTAGCATAAATTGCATATGTACCAAACACGTATGATAAATTATAAATAAGGTTTTTTAGGGTACCGTAGTAAACAAGGAACCCTTATAGTTTCGCCATGTCCGTCTGTCTGTCTGTCTGTCCCCGCTGTAGCTCAAAGACACTCAGTACTAGAAAGCTGGAATTCGGCATAGGTAAACATATTAATCGCGCCGACAGTGAAGTGCTACAATAAAATCTAGAAAAACATTTTTTTTAGGGTACCTCCCTTGCACGTAATGTGGGGATGATATTTTTTTTTCTCGTCTCCTCTATGGTGTGGGGTTGTTGGATAGGCCGTTCAAAAAAATGGCGTGTTTGTGAACACCACTTTTCGTTTCAAGGATCCGCTTGCGTAATATGAAGCATTAAAGTGCTAATTTTTGTTAGAGTCACGTGCCCCCCCCCCCCCCTCCTGCCAGCTAAATTGTTGTGAATGGAGATGTAAAAAAAATTCATGGCAGTAATGAAATTAAAAGGAAAACTATCACAGCTAAGTAGGCTTTACAAGTTAACGAGTAATAGTCGAGCAGTTGGAGAATTGTCCGTGGCATATATCGATGTATGGGAGAACATGTTTTTCAATTACAATGTTATGTTTTTTTTGGGATAAATTCATCCCAACTTCCCAACTATGGAACCCTTCATTGTGCGTGGTCCGACACGCACTTGGCCGGTTTTTCCGAATAATAACCCTAAATTATGAAAATGATTCTTCAGACAATCTTAACATGAAAACTTTTCCGCTGGTTGTCATTGTTGTTATTCTTGGGTTATAGCTATTCCCGATGCACTACATCGGATGTATAAGTTAAGGGGAACCTTAACACCAATGTAAGTATGCAATGTCCTTCACATTGCATTGGTACAAAAGTTATACAAATATTTGTCTTTGGTACAAATTCGATTTTATAAAATTCGTTACTTACTGTAAGCTCGACCATACGGTCTAACAACTTAATTTTGTATCTAAAATTAGTTCAATTCTATTTTTAGGCTTCCGTTCTTAAAAGGAAAACTGTACCTTTCTAAGATCACTTTATTGTTTTAATAACTTTTAAAAGTTCTACTCAAGCAAGTGTGTCATAGATACGGCTGTAGGTATTACAAACCACAAGTCTTCAAGTAAAAGCTTAACGACAACTCGGGCGTCTGTCGGCGGCCATCTGTGCTGTCTTTGCTTGGTAGAGCAAAGTGAAACAGAAAAGGCCATTTGCAGTTGCTAGCACTGTAAACTGTAATGTACAAGTTCAGAGCAATATAATTATGTGACTGTACAAATATAGGGGTAAGGGTTGATTAATACGTGAAAATAAGAGCTTGATTTTTCTTACTGCAAAACATACCAGAAAAAGGTTTTAGTAAATATTATATGCTTATTTATTTTCTAAAAGTTCCAAAAGTAGAGTAGTAGAAAAGTAGACCTTTTTAATAATAATCTAATAACCTTTTTTATAATATGTATAGCAATCATAAATCAAACGACGCAGGTACGCATTTTCTGATCAAAATAGCTACTACTTTGGTACTCTGGACTAGAGTAACTACTTTGATCGGAAAATCTGAATTGAAGTGAGTTTAAAATAGTTTACTAGAGTCTCTAGCATACTATTTTAAACTCTCTTCCTCATCCAAAGGTTTGGTCAAATTAAGCTTCGACTAAGGCTCGTTAGTTCTGTCATTTCGTTCAAGTCAATTTAATTCCTTTTGTATTATAATCTGAGCACCAGGAAGTTTATGCTAGTGACCGACCGAAAGTTCGGTTTCGGTTTCAACGTTTCGGCCAAAAATTCAGGTTTTGGTCGGAGTTTTGGATTCGGCCAAAAAGAGAGGGCCGACCGAAACCGACTGATAAACAGAAAGCGACTTAGTAATGGGGCCTGTTTTCACCCTTTTTGTACGAAACCCAAAAATTAAGTGTTTTCTTTTAAGTACGTCATTTAGGTACTTAGCAGACATGCTGCTTTTAGTATCAGCGAGCAGGAATATATGCGCTTTCAGGGAGATTGATACAAGCTCTAAGGGCAAGGTTTCAGTACTTCGACGTTGCATCGAGTTTTGGCGTTTTGTTACGAGTACGGTTTTAAAATTGTGTTTTCTAACTTTGCTGGATTGTTTGGCGGAGAAATGAAGCTATATCGAGCTTCCGAAAAGCAATAAAATCGCTGATTGCAAATGCTCTAAAATTATGCGGTGTTAAAAATTGAATCGAGCATCTGAAAAATTACTAAATCGCTAATAGCAAAACCTAACAGTAGCATATCTGTCATTTCGAAATGTTTATAGATTTTCACACAAAATCTAACAAAAGTATTTTTTATCTTTGTATAAAAGAAAACTGATAATTGCAAAATCAGCCCTTACATAATCAGCCTATAATGTTCCCACTGCTGGGACACAGGCCTCCTCTCTGTGAGAGGGAGTGTGCCGTAACTCACCACGCGGGCCCAGTGCGGGTTGGCAGATGTCACATGTCTTCGAATTTTTGGTTCTAGGACATGCCGGTTTCTTCACGATGTTTTCCTTCACCGTTTTGAGAGCAGTGGTGATGAAATAATTTACACAAAGTAAAGCGCCTGTTCGGGTTCGAACCTACGCCCTACAACTCGTAAGTCGCGACCGTTACCACTGGGCCACCACTGCTCTCAAATCAGCCCATAGTCAAATTATTTTTAGCAAATTTACGAAAAACGACGGGTTTCAGAAAAGAATACCACTTAATTAATTCACTTTTTCTTAGTTACGTAAGTTTTGGTTTTGGCCAAAACTAGAAGAGGAGCCGAAGGTTTGGTTACGGTTTCGGCCAAAAATCGTGTTTAGGTCGGACACTACTTACAGCGTCAACGACCAATCGACTTTATTATTTATTGATAGGTATATCACAATATGCAACTGACTATAAACATATTGAGAGTTTCCTTTTAAAAATCAAATGAAATATTTTAAAGGTATTCTAACTAACTCTTATGTTGAAAGCAAACGAAAGTCGTTTTGTGTTGTGAAAATTCTCGACTTCTAAAGAATTTTTTACCGATGTCGCTAAACATAAATGAAAAGATGCAGAAATTTTCAGACGTATTTTTTTTTTAATTCTTTTTATAGTAAGCTGGAACAATTTTAAATCTTATGTTAAGTTTAGTTCAACTGAAAACAGGATTGAAAGCGGAAGTTTGTTGAATAGAGTCTTTTGTACCCAGTGCTAACTTTCACATTCGAAAACAATGTGATAACATAGCATAATCAGCCTATAAAATTCCCACTGCTGAGACACAGGCCTCCTCTCTGTGAGAGGAATTGGGCCGTAATCCACCACGCGGGCCCAATTCGGGTCGGTGGATGACACATATCTTCGAACTTTCGGTTCTAGGACATGTTCATCGTTTTGAGAACATTGGAGATGAAATCATTAACACACTGCTCCCTCCGGGCCACCACTGCTCCCTCCGGGCCACCACTGCTCCCTCATTTAAAATACTTATTATTAGTTGGCCACAAATACAGACTTTCACAAAAAAAAAAATACAGAATCCAGTGCATCCAAGTCGTGACTCGAATATTCGATTAAAGTTGGCAGTTTGTCTAGTCATTCTGTTCAGCACAAACTCACAATTCACATCTTTGTCCATTTTTTTGTTCTTTGCTCTTGTTTCATGATTATTAATGAATATTTTATAGAGATGAGTTTAATATGTTTTATGTATGTAGGTATGTATTTATTGTATTACATATGTAAATGGTACACCACAGACTACGTGCAGTATTGTGTCTCCTTTCCCCTTAAGGCTCCTACATACTGGCGCGACTTGTCGCGCGACGCGACGCGACACAAAGACACCGCGTGTAGCGCTACAAGCGGTGCCTTTGTGTCGCGACGCGTCGCGCGACAAGTCGCGCCAGTATGTAGGAGCCTTGAATCCATCCAAAGGTTGTCCATTAAAGATCGCTTTTAGCGATAAGACCGCCCATCGTTCTACATTTATATATGTAACTTTTATGGTATACAAAATAAAGAGTATTCTATTCTATTCAAAATTTTAGTAACATAGTAGGTATGTTAGTAGCAGGTACAATATTAACAGGAGCACAGTCTACACCCCATATATGGGCTGTGCAGGCCGATAGCGTCACAAATCCATAGCCCGCATATGCTGTCCGCCTAAACTATTTCAAAGGACACTCGGAGGGAATGTAATATCTTAATCAAGCACTCGGCAGAATAGATCCTAAGCTACAAAAAAGCCATGGGACATGGAGAAAGATGTTAATTTCTATAATACTCAATTTTATCAAAATAGATACTGGCCTGGGGAGATACTTTTATACATGAAACGCCGGACTATGAACAAATGAATGTTCTGTGTGAAGTTCTGTTATAATTATTTGTGGGTTGGTGGCAGGGCTGAGTGCCTTAGTAAGATTTTACTAAGGCACTCAGCCCTAATGCACAATGTGAACTTACGTGGTAGATTTACCACGTAAGTTCACATTGTGCATTGTGGAATGCAAATAGGTATTGAGTATAATGCGACCACGTCATTAACTGAACACAATAAACGTCTAGCTAGTAAACAGAACAAAAACGATGCGATGTTAAACAATGCAGATGCTGAAAGCTTTTTAATTTAAACAATTTAAGCGTTAAAATGTGTGAAACGACTGTCGTTTATATAGGATGTATGTTCTTCGTTGTCGCAAACAATGTTTAGTGTCTAACAAACCAATAACTTACTCAATTGAACTTTAACTTCTGTGTTTTTGTTTGCGGATCAAAGTCTTATCAGTGTCGCAAATAAAGAATAAGCAAGTCTTTCATTTGAACAGACAGACAGACTCAACATTTTCATTAAAAAATATTGGCAAGCAGTTGCTCTAAGACTAATATAACATAACTTATAATCCCCGAAGGGTTAGGCAGAGATGTACCTACCTATAGTACAACCAACATTTCGCCAGTTATGTTCTAAGACAATACTCAATTGAGCTCGCCTTTCAATTTACTGTTACAAGACACAAAGCTGGCTTTGGGGACTTGAAGAAATGCTATAATAATATTAAATATAATTGAGTAGTGGCATTGGTCGTTTTGTGGTGACCAGAGAGAGATTTTCATGAAAGAAAGAGAAGGACACTCTTTTTTTTCTTTCGTGTTGTTAGGTTTTTCATCTGGAATTTCTCAGTAGCAGCCTGGAGTCTGAATTTGTGTTCTTAATGACAGAGTTTATCTACGTGAAACTCTAAAATTTAAAAGTTATTAAGTTATAACACCCTTTCCTAAGCAACTTTTTTTTTCTATTAAAGTAGGTACAGCTCGACCAATGAGTTCTCAACTCAAAGGTTTTAGTTACCGTCGACGAATAAAATAATGCATAACGCAACTTAAAACTTATATCATAGTTGAATAATGGATAATAATAATGTATATGAATTAAATAATACAAACAAACTAAAACAACTTGATTACTACAGTAAAAAATATAAAAAAACTGCTGGTCAATTTCAATATTCGTGAATAAAATAATGTGCCTATTAGACTCACTCAATTGATGTTTCTTTATTATCTGTGGTGCGTGTCTTATAGCCTCTGATATGTAACAGTTTCATAAACTACAATTTTGGTATTCTCGTTCATAAAGGTTGTTTTTTAGAAGTTTGATTTTTAAAATGAAATAAAACACGTAAAAATAAACTTAATTCCATGGCTTTGTTTAAAATTTATATTCTTATGCCATTAGTGCTTAAACATGATTTCGGCCATAAATTGCCGCGACGGCTGGCTCGAATGAAGCGTAATCGGGAAGTCCAATTTTCGACCACTTTATCGAGCAACTGGGGCCGTATGTCGGCAATAACGCGGCGAATGTTGACTTCCACATACACCACTGGTCAACCCTTCGGGGAATGCAGGCGTGGATGTATGTTTGTGTGTCTCTTTCTACTAACCACGTACAATAAAATGGATTCAAACTTCATGGATCTTTGTGTCATTTCTAAAATGACACAAAATTAAAAAATATATTTTTCTTTCTCTTTTCTTTTCTATTTCACCCGTTATTTGTGAAACGCAAGTCCTCAGCAAGAAACGACAAGGGCCCCAGCAATTATTAAGAACACGTGCTGCAAACACCAAACCCCTATAAATTGTATAATTATGTCCTTACGACGAACGCTATTGTGTTCAAGTATAATGCTGTGCGCTGCCATACATAATTATACATATTATACATACCGAATCTTTTCATTTACTTTGTAATAGGTAATTGCATATACCTAAGTATGACTTATAAGTAATGACAGCGCAACGACTTGATTTCTCACACGTGATGTCTAGTGCACGCGATGCATCCTGCTGCTGAATTATACCCCTGTTTGATTAATTTAATTAAATGAAATGATGATTAAATGATTTTATTTTCTGTAAGTATATATATTTAGAAAAAAGAACTAGAAAGGCCGAAACAAACTCAAAGGTCTCAGAGGTCACACTTTATAGAACTGAGTCTATAAATCACAGTCATCAGTAATAGATAAATTGAATTCTGAAACTACAATGAAGACGACCAATGAGGCGTATCGCTGCGCAGTAACAATCTCACGGGTCATCTGGAGTGACGGGTGCGGAACTGCGCAGCGAGTAGCGCACTTCAGAGCCGCCATCAAGTTTGAATCGAGCTATAGCAGATTTTTCTCTTAGCTTTTCAGAAACCGGATGTCTTTCTATTACATCATAAAACTACATTACGGAACTTTGAAAGTTAAGGCTCCTTCAAACAGGCGCGACATACGACGCGACACAAAGGCACCGCGTGTAGCGCTACAAGCGGTGCCTTTGTGTCGCGTCGCGTGTTTCGCTTGTTTGTAAGAGTCTTTACTCAGGGTATTTGACCGTCTTACCGCTAAAACATACATACATACATAACATCACGCCTTGTCTCCCCTAAGGGTTGGCAGAGGTGTACCTGTAGCATACCTACATTTCGCCAGTTATGTTTAAGTCCCATGTAATAGGGGGCGAGCCTATTTCCATCAACCGGGCACAAATCCAGACTCCTGGCTGCTCCTAAGAAATTCCAGACAGAAAAACCCAATAACACTTTGCACGACCCGGGAATCGAACCCAGGACCTCATGCTCAGCAGTACCTAGCGCTTGCAATTACTAGACCAACGAGGCAGACTGCTAAAAGAGATCTATAAATCAGTAATAACGGAACTAATTCAAGGGATGAGCATCACAGCAAAATTTATTACCAAAGACGACTACAAGAATACGAGAGAAAGATATCCTGTTATGGACCTAATAGGCTTCTTACAAACTTAAATAAAAACCCCAGTACTAACGTAAACTCCCTATTTCTGTCGTAACCACAGCTACTAAAACGGCAATGTCATGCGACCACCCTATGACATAGGACATACATACATGTGTGGAATAATTACCCGTTACGAGCACTTTGTCTTTCTCAAATTAACGGGAAACCTGATATCCTCGTCTCGCCTAATTCACATAATCATGATTACAGAACGTTATGGTGGTTACCTAACCACCGCCTGGGCAAAGATCGCCCCATAATTGAGTAGATAAACAATGAGAAAAGTGTTTGTATTATCTCGCCTTGAATATCACATAAACATATATTTCGATCTCGTAAAGGCAATTAGACTCATAAGCCTACCTCTTCTGTTTAGTCGAATCTATGCGATTAAACGCGATCGGAAACAGTGATTAAATGCGTGAATTATATATAACATTACACAATCTTGTCTTTGGTTATACCATTAGTTTATGTTATTACACTTGTCTAACCGCAAATCTAGCAATCTCTATTAGCGATTCGATACTATCGTATTTTACCAACTACTGTTGTTTCCAGTAAATACCACAAATCGTCAAACACAAACATTTACAAACTTTATTTTAACATAAATACACATCACAATATACGTTTACGTACTTATAAATAAAACAATAGAGTTCGGGGCGAAGATAAAGTTTCGTAAATCCATTGGGATTCTTAGGTGCGGCCCAGTTGACAGATGGCAGACAACTAATGTCAAAAAAGTACTGCGGTTAAAGGCTGCGCGTCATATATTGCTATGAAAGCCTCTAGAATGTTCTAGAAGCTTCGTTTCGCCCTTATTAGCCGAGCGGGTACGAGAGGCGTTTCCGCCTGAAGCGCTCGGATCGTGGCAGGACGTGGGAGCGGTTGGAACTACTTTCGTGTTATAAAACTCAAATACCACAAATCGTCCGCCACAGTCATGTATAGATGACAGACCAAAATGTGCCCAGCACGCCACGGTCACGACTACATGACAGATTTCAAGGAATACTTCATAGCTTGGCGCCGACGCGTCTCGCCAAGCTATGAAGCATTCCTTAAAAATTAAAAACGTGCCGTGCGTCGCGACGAACGGCACGTTTTTGATTTTTTGACGTGGCGGACAATAGGTCACGTGGTAAGTAATAAAATAGGTACCTAATCAAAAGCACAAGCCATTCACAATGTTCTATTGTGGTTTCTACACTTACAGAAGTCACATACTAGCTGAGACTGTCTTTTCATAGCTAACTAAGCCGGAAAATAAACTCGATATTCAAGCCAATATAACTTTTATTCCGTGCAGACAAATAAATGTTTTTGTTAGTAATTAAGAGCGCGATGCTGTCTGGGATTTAGTTGTCAGTTAGCTTTCTCCATCGGCCACCACTTGGCTAGGGAGTTAGGTATAAGACCAGGTCCTGTGTATTAAAAAAAAAAATATTGTAATAACAATTTTATTGAGGTATATAAAGATTTTGTAGTACATAAGGGATTTAAAAAGTATGCATTACTATTACATGATGTAGATACATCGACTCGTTGGATGAATCGCTGCTCTCCTATCTAGGAGAGCAGCGATACTCAGTAATCTATCTAGATTACTGAGTAATCTGTATTTAGGAGAGATAGTTTCAACACCCTATTTGAGTATCACAATATAATATATAAAACAAGACATCTTAAAATTAAAATTGAATAAAACTAAATCAAACAAAATTAAAAATAAAGCAAAAAACAATCTTAAAATTGAATGAGTGTTGGTGTGATGAGTCGAGCGCTTGCGTGTGTTTGTGTATGATTGTGTGGGTGTGAGCGTGTGTGTGCAATTTAATAAAATGAAGTAGTGTTACTTTCATTTAAGTGTCACTAAGTAGTTTCAGTCTCGTCGTAGGTTTTATTCAGGAGGAATGCACGGAGGGCGAGTTTGCATTTGCTGTTTGGTAAGTTATAGATGGTAATGGACGCGTTATTTTTATTGTACAAACAAGGGCCAAGATAGTAGAAAAATCTCTTAGTGACTTTAAACTGAGTTTGTGGAACAGTACAAATCAAATCTTTCCGTCTTCTGCAGGCTTAGCATGACGCTTTCTATTTCTTCGAAGAATAGACATGACTTTTCCATACAAAGTGACATTTCGTTTCTCCATTTGTGACATCACCGTAGAAATCCTTCTACAATCTGTCATTTTGTCTTTCGTTTCTAACGATCTTTGTCTAGGTCCTATTTTATGTAGAAGGATTTCTACAGTGAGATGTCAAAAATGGAGAAACTAAATATCACTTTGTATAGAAAGAGCTGTGTCTATTCTTCGAAGAAATAGAAAGCGTCATGCTAAGGCTGCTGGTTATATAACCAGACGACGGAAAGATTTGATTTGATTTTTAATAAGAGGGATCATTAACAAGTAATTTTTATTCATTTAGGACATTTTAACCTTTAAAGCAACAGGAATGTGTAAGAATCGTAGCAGATGGCGAATCTTAATTCTTACACAGCGTGAGTTTATGTTTGTATTTATGTATTTTACGCTTTACAACTGAATCAACTGAGTATGTAGGTACCTACTTAAGTCTGTATTTTCGTTGATGCGTTTATTTCAGGAATTAGCAAATCTTCAGGATCTTTAGTGTCAAGTCGTCTGTCTTCGAGACTAAAAGCCTATAATCTAAGACGTATGTGGGTTACAAAGGGCCGGGTTATTACGAAATTTTCAAGTCACATTAAAGTCTTAATGAGCTTGCTCACTTAAGCATGGATGTCTCTAATTTCTCAGATCGTCAACATGAGAAGCAGTTATTTGAGAGTTACATAATTATGTATATCAAGGAAAAATTTTTAAAATAAATGGTCTGCCAGGTACTGCTACCTACCTACATTAAAAATGATTTATGAACTTTAAGTCAGGAGAGTAATGTCATGCAGAAGTGACAAATATTAATTGGCTGTATTTGTTATTACGATAAAATGCAAACAAATCTATCGAATCTATTAAGGCTAAATAAAACCCACTGTTGTCTGTGCAGACATTTTAAACTATATGTACCTAAAGTATCTACTATCCAAATAATTGCGTGAATAATATAATAAAGAAAAAAATACGTTTGGACAATTTGACTTGTATACATACAATCCATAGACTTAAGGCTCCTGCATACTGAGGTGATATCGCTTCAGTACCTTGTTTTCCCTTAACTGGTAACTCCCATTAACTTCGAATAGGAGTCACACTCCCTTCAATCCCCACTGACACCGAATAGGAGTCTTGGGCCACGCGGTTTGCAACTCTATTAAAATGCAATAAGGTGCTCATCCGTTATAAAAGAGTTGCAAACCGCGCGCCAGAGGTGGCTTACATGCGCGCCGGCGGGGCTTGATGGTTTGGGCTAACTGGCATACCGCGCGCCGTTCGGGGGTTTAGCGGTTAATATAACTTGTTTTTCAAAAGGAAATACAATAACAACAACAAATTGAAAAGATGTTAATAACAGTAACAAACACCAATTCTCTTCAAAGTTTCAAGGAACGCAGTGGCTGCTGGAACTGACGTTTATAAAAGACTAGCTGCGCCCCGCGGTTTCACCCGCATAAGTCTCGATCCCGTGAAAATATCGGGATAAAAGTATCCTATGTTCAAATCCAGGTCATGGTCTACCTATGTGCCAAATTTCATCCAAATCCATTTAGCCGTTTTAGCGTCAAAGCGCAGTAAACAAATAAATAAACAAACTCACTTTCGCATTTACAATAATATTACCAGTTGCGCCCCGCGGTTTCACCAGCGTAATTCTCGATCCCGTGGGAATATCGGGAGTAAAAGTTGCCTATGTCCTAATCTAGGTCATGGTCTACCCATGTGCCAAATTTCATTTAAATCCGTTCAGCCGTTTTAGCCTGAAAGCGTAACATACAAATAAACAAACAAACTCACTTTCTCATTCATAATATTAGTAAGTTATACATAGTTAGGATTAGGAGGACGAGCGGGTAAACAATTGTTTCCATATCGTGGGTTTGCTTAGTAATTCAGTGCTACCCCATCTAGTGCGCTTAAGGGGTCCTTGTTCTATTTTACGTACGACAAGCTAGTTTTCAACTTCAGTACATTTATCCCTTAAGTGTCGCACTCAATCAATAACACTAAGAGAACTCAAGAGAACCTTGCAAAGTTCTTAATTAAAACAACTAATTTCAAAAACGTTTCGAAAAATTTATTATTTGAGAAATTTACCATACATATCATGCTGCACCCAGGACTGGTCGTTTTAAAGTATATGTTGAAATTAGAGAATAACATGGCTCTCTCACGAAAATAAAATATTTATATCAAAGCTGAATAGCTGTTTTTTGCTCGTTGGATAGAAAACGTCTTTTTTACGCACAAGGGAATACCCATGTCATTTTGAGTGTACGTCCTTGACACATTTAAAATATTGTGTTGCAACTGGGCCACAGTGCAACAATTTTATTATATAGACACCCTAATTTTGGACCATTTTTCCTCCAATAAAAAGAGCTGTTCTACACCACACAGTGTAACTCACTATCTTCTATTAACAAAGATATATTACTTCACGGTCTTAGTACATCCTTGTCTACACCAGATAAGTACGGAGCTAAGTGATTTATAACTACGACTGAAAACCGTAACTGCTGCTGATATCGAAAAATCTTTTCTTTCCAATAGGCACATAAAGGGCACTTTTGTAAGGCAAAATTTACAGAAAAATAGTGTGTAAGTGTAAGTGTAAAAAAAGTAGTGATTGTAGTTACTACGTAAGTAACTATCATTACAATAATCATGGTATTAAAGATCTTACTTCTAGATTTGGTTCCGTAAAATGCTGTTTCGTATCACCACGTAAACACAGGCAGAAATTATGTAAGTACAGTATGCACATCATTGGTAATACTTTGACCTTGGGCTGGCCTATCTTGCGGAGTTTCGATGGAAAAAAAACAACCGACTTTCAAAAAAAACAATTTTTACACTTGAGAAAAATTACTTTTCATTACTCATACTTGAAAAGTATTGAAGTTACCTGATCAGATGGATGAAAACAGTGCATTTCGTCCCTGGGAAATGATTTTCCCTGCTGCCTTTTTTTTTTTTTTTTGAGGATGGGAAATCATCAAATAACTTCTCCCGCTCTGGGCGGAGCGGGAGGGTGTGTCAGACTCTTACTGACTAAAACCCACCCGTATTCCTTCCTGTTGCCTGTTGTTTCCCTGCTGTCTGTCCCTTGTCGCGGCGTAAAATTGTAATTAAAAATATTATCAACAATTTTGTAACTTGACTTTATAGGTACTTACTTATAATTTACTTTTCACTAAATTATTATTTAATTTACATAGATTTGAGCTAAATATTTACCATCATCAAGGATAAAAAATACTGGCTGGTAGAATGCCACAAAAAGGCGGGAAAGCGGCAATTCGATCTTCTGTTGTTTTGCCGAGTGCTAATTATATATTTACGTATACAGATATTATTTATATAAAATAAGTTCATCAGATTTGGATATGGATAAAAACAGGAGTGGAAAACCTTTTAACGCCAAAAAAAAAGATACTTAAATAGATAATATCTTACCAATATTGTTTATTTATGTTTTAATGAAATATTTTTTGTTTAACTAATCAGGTTTTTATTTACTTTCCTCATATTCGAAATGAAAAGTGTTTACCTAAGGTGAAAGACCTATTTAGGCACGAGATGGTTTGGCGCACGACCGTAGCGACTCGAGGGCGCCAGTAGTTCGAGTCCCTTTCATCTCTTGTGTAAAAATCTACTATTCATTTCATGTCTTTGGATCTGAATTTTAGTTTTTTACTTCCGAAATTAAAGTTATTTTTCACTTTTTAGTGGGTCAGTTTGTAATTTATCTAAGTTACAATAGCTTAATGTCAACTGCTCATCACCTTTTACAAATTATTGCTTTTCCCGATGCTGGGACGTTAATTGTTGAGGAGTTCTCCTGGTAAGAACCTGGAGATCTGGCTTAGCAACCATATTAAAGTAATCGAATCGAATCGAATCGAAACTCCTCAATAATAAGTATTTCACGGCTTGCCGTGAAATACCTACTTATTATGGAGTAGTGGCCGGTGACCATCTGTGGTCTTCATCATCAGTTCCACTTCACCAAATAGTGCTTCCCGAGAGAAAATGCACGTGTTACTATAAAAACTACCCAAATCGCTTTAGGTGTGCCCATAAAATTTGAGGATTTCCCTCGATTTCCACGGGATCAGATTATGACTTGGTGACAATGGGACCACCTCGAGAGCATACCCTTTCAAGCAAAAAAAATATTTTTGATAATCGGTCCACAATAATTGACGGCAAAACCGGTGAATAGATTAAAAAAAAACATATTTATTTATTTAACAGTTTATGTACACACATATAAACAGACAAGAAGAAAGGAACAGAAAAATACGTACAAAGTGATGCTTATTTCTAAAGAAATCTCTTCCAGCATACCTGCGAAAAATTCATAAAAACAACAAAAAAAACTATTCACTATTTACTAATTTGTTTTAATTACATACGAGGTGCATTCAATAAGTACCTAGCCTCATCGCCAGAGGGCGCTGTAGTTTCAAAAGAGTTTTACCACAGTGTAGCACATTCTTTTTTAATTCTTTTTTCAAATTTTCATTCCAATCCCTTCATTTGTTTTAATTTGACAACTTATGGAAGCGAACGTGTCGATCGGTTTTACAAAAATGGAAAAAGAGCAATATCGTTCGGTGATTCGATTCCTATTTTTGGAAGGGAAAACGCGCATCGAAATCAAAGAGCGCTTGGATGCTGTGTACGGTGACTCTTCTCCATCGATGGCCACCGTCAAGAATTGGTTCAACGAGTTTGCACGTGGCCGTACGTCGGTTTTTGATGAACAACGTCCAGGTGCACCGAAAACAGCTGCTACGGAGGAAAACATTAAAAAAATCCATGATTTCGTATTGGCAGATCGCCGATTGAAGGTTCGGGAGCTAGCTGAGACTGTAGGCATTTCAGAAGGAACAGTGCATCATATTCTTCACGAGGAACTCGACATGAGAAAGCTGTCGGCGCGATGGGTGCCGCGTTTACTCACACCAGAAAACAAGCGCAACCGTGAGACCACATCGGAGACGTGTTTGGCGCTGTTTAAGCGGAATCCAGCGGAGTTTTTGCGTCGTTTTGTGACCGTCGATGAAACCTGAAAATCCACTGGTACACACCAGATACCAAGGAGCAATCAAAACAATGGATCCAGACCGGGGAACGTGCTCCAAAGAAGGCGAAAACTGTAAAATCGGCCGGAAAAGTTATGGCCACCGTTTTCTGGGATTCACAAGGTGTGATCTACATCGATTACCTCGAGAAGGGTAAAACAATTACAGGGCTTTACTATGCCGATTTATTGGGCCGATTCGACGCCGAATTAAAGAAAAAACGACCCCATCTGGCGAAGAAAAAAAGTGCTGTTTCACCACGACAACGCACCGGTTCACACGTCTGCCGTTGCCATGGCCAAATTGGTCGAATTACGCTACGAATTGTTGCCCCATCCACCGTATTCTCCAGATTTGGCCCCTTGTGACTTCTTTCTGTTTCCTAATCTGAAAAAATCACTCGCCGGGAATAGATATGGATCGAATGAGGAGGTCATCGCCGCCACGGAGGCCTGTTTTGCAGAGTTTGACAAAAACTATTTTTCGGACGGGTTAAAAAAGTTGGAGCATCGCTGGGCTAAGTGTATCGAACTAAAAGGAGACTTTGTTGAAAAATAAACTGCCACTTTTCCAAAATTTTCGTTTACTTTTTGTAGGCTAAGTATTTATTGAATGACCCTCGTACATACAATAAGCTCCTCCTTTTTTAAAGTCGGTTGAAAAGAGGCAAGCTTATACTGGTATTGTTACCACTTGGGTGCTACCTACTGTATCATTATAGTCTTGAAGCAATGTTTAGCTTCGTGAGACAGTCTTTTATTTAAGAAAATACCCTTATTTACGTAAATACCCAATAAAGCTTCCCGCCACGCTACATTTTATCCACACTTTTATGTTGTCTGTAAAGATTTTATCACTAAACATGTGGGCTGTGATGATATGACGATGACGTATGATTTATTTTTTTTGCGTTTTGTTTACCACAAATAAACGCACCTACTCTCTTTCTTTGTTTTTCTTTTACTTCTTTAAAATTACAAAATCCCGGGATTCCAGATTTTCCGTAGGTTAATCCATACTATTGTTACCACAGTTTGATATTGAGTAACTGCCGTATTCCTGCGTTTTCGTTGGCATACAAAAACGCAGGAATACGGCCAATCAATCTGCCCAGCCTTTTCCCACCTATATTGTGGTCGGCTTCTATTTGGATGCAGCTGATACCAGAATGTTACATGGAGCGATTTCCTATCTGACCAGGCACAACCCAGTTACTGGGTAACACCATACCCCTTGGTAAGACTGCAGGCTAAGCATGACGCTTTCTATGTCTATTCTACTGTAAAATAGAAATCGCTTGTCTACATTTCTCGGCAGAAAACTGTCAACTGTCTACCCCTCCTGCACCCCCCTGCACCAGCTGGCCGACGAGGCGGTCTGCAATGACTCTTTCAAAGAGCTTGCCCACCTCATCGAGCAGCACGATGGGCGGATATGCGGACGGAGAGTCCGCAGGGCACCCTGCCTTCTTTATGAGGACCAGTTTCCCCGTCTTCCAGCGAAGCGGGAACTGGCCCCTCTCCATGCATGCGCTTAGGAGCCCCCTAAGTCGAGGCCCGAGAGCCTCCAAGGCCAGAACCCAGGCCTTCCCAAGTAAGCCGTCGGGTCCTGGGGCGGTATTTTTGGCATTAAGCCTGCGTACCGACGCTCTCATTTCTACCTCGGTCACCTCCGGAGCATCGTCGTCGTCGTCGTAGTTGGCGGTCTGGTCCACATTGGGCATCGCAGTAGGCCCTTAGGGTACGGAATCCTAAAAAGACGTTCAGCTCTTACGGATTTGAAAAATATCCGGCATTATTTTACCAATTTTTCTTGCCACAAAAACCTAATTCGGACTATTACGAACCTTTTAAAACCAAAAAATTGCCATATTGGTCCAGCCGTTCTCAAGTGATGTAAGCGCATCACTTGAACAGCATTTTTTTTTTCATATATATAGAGATAGACAGATAAATAAATGTAAGTAGAACTTATCTCTATAATAAAGAGTGTAGAAATGAGATGTTTAAAAAAAATAAGATTCGTAGAGCTTATATTTGTGGAAACAAAAGGAATGTCTATTTAACAGAGTTACTGGAGCATTCACTCGCTTTGAACGAGGCGTTTATCACAATCCCATTACACGAGTAGGTACAGTATAAAGTGCCTAGCAACGACTGGAGGAAATCGACACCAGGGATGATGCCTGGGTAAAAAAAAGGAAATCCTATTTAGTCCATCAGTCAGATAATAAATAAAATATTAGACACGTATTTTTTGCTTTATCTTATTAATAAACATATTATTTGGATAAAACGCATTAAATTTGGGGATTATCCCCGGGGCTCACTACGTCACAATTCAGTATAAAATCTAGCAAGGCGTGACGTCATGACACATTTTAACTCCATGCCGCCGTAATCTTTTTTTTTATTTTGTTGGAAATTATCAAATAACTTCTCCCGCTCTGGGCGGAGCGGGAGGGTGTGTCAGCCTCTTACTGACTAAAACCCAACCGTGTTCCTTCCATTGCCTGTGTTGCCAGGGGCCTCGGTAACCCTTTCGTACCTTCCCGCGACCCCGGTAGGCATCGACCCTAGTAGACCCCCTACACTTGTGCTAACATCGCTTTGAGGCGCGCGTGGAACACAACGCTCCGTCGACCTAGGCCTGGTCCTTATCGGACGGCGAGCTACCCATTGCTCACCGTCCGCAAGCCCGCGCCTACGGTGACCGGAAATCCGCCCGGGATTCCCGACGCCTAGGACGTCTTCTGCGGCGGCTAGGGGCCAGAGGGCGCGAAATTTGCCTTTCCCTCAACCATCCCGCCTCGTTCTTCGCGAGCGCTACGGCTTCGCAGAAGGAGGTGACGGCTGCCCATGCCCTCTCGCTCCGTATCATGGCTTGGACCAGGGCCGGAAGCGAGAGATCTCCGCCGCCGATCGCCTCCTCGAGGACACGGCGGTGCTCTGCGCACACTGAAAAAAAAATCGGTAAACCCAATCGATTTTTCGGTAATATTCACCGCTTTGGTCAGTAAAAATAGAGCCTATTGTCCAAAGAAGTAAAACTAACTGAAAAAAAAACAGTTGAGTTATAACAGTACCTAGATTTTACTGTGCATCTCTTAAGCTCTGACGGCAATAATTAAAAGAAACTGTTTGTTTCAGTAAACTTTAATGTTCATCCAACTGAAATAACTGTTTAGGTAGCTCTTTACTGTTTTTGCCTATTTCAGTGCACTGTCAGTAATCAATTATTTTAACATAAAAATAAGTTTCCTGAACAGTTTTTATTTTTACTGTACAACAACAGTAAAAAGTATCGTTTCATTTTTTTCAGTGCAAGTTGGGCAGACCTCCACCGTATTCTCCACCGTAATCTTGGTAACTGAAGGGCAAACAACAAATTGTCGTCATTCCTATTTACAATACGCTAACTTGAGTTTTGGGCAATTTCCGTTTTTAATGCCAAATTATTTATAGTATGAACTAGGTATTAACACAAAAACAATTACATAGAAATTACAAAAAATAACGTTAAGTGAATGTGGTGATCAGTGGTGGCCCAGTGGTAACTACCGCGACTTACGAGTTGTAGGTCATAGGTTCGAAGTTCGAACCCTAACGGGCGCTTTACTTTGTGTAAATTATTTCATCACCACTGCTCTCAAAACGCTGAAGGAAAACATCGTGAGGAAACCGGCATATCCTAAAACCAAACATTCGAAGACATGTGTCATCTACCAACCCGCACTGGGCCCACGTGGTGGATTACGGCCCACTTTCTCTCACCGAGAGGAGGCCGGTGTCCCAGCAGTGGGAACATTATAGGCTGATTATGCTAAGTGAATGTACTTTTTAAATGACGCGATTTATACATTACGCTATCGCTAAGTTAGCTACGTGCAGTCCGTTCGTGATCGTTCGTAGCAAAAAGGCACGACTTAGCTGTGAGTAGGTACAGTCTTATTAGTGCTTATTACATATAGTGGTTTAAGGCATTAGTATTAATTTTTGTGGTTGATGATGCTGTAAAGAATTCACGTTTTTTATTTCTGTTATCTTAGTTATAGTTTGGCAATTAATATGAATTTAATGTATTGTTGTAGCATTCTCGCCATTTGACATGCCATAATATATTACGCTAACTATGAGTTGGCGTAATTTATTACACATTAATTTATCGGATTATTAGTGTACACATGACTAACTCGGGTTAAATTCAAAACTAACAATTAATAAATTAATTAAATAACGAGATTCCTTGTATTTTCAAGAGAACTGACAACAGTGAAAATGTCAATAAGTTATCTTTATTAATTGGTCAAGGACAGCTAATGAGACACAATTGATTTTCTATTGTTTGACTCCGAATCGGTGTCGCGCGGGGCTTAATAGGTAAACTAGCACTTCGCCCACGATGCGACTATGCAATCTGACAGTAACCGCGATTTTGGTGTTGTCAGCGTCTTAACGTGCTTTCCGAGGCACGGAGGGGTCTTATGTAAAGATGGTCACCCATCTACGGACCAACCGCGGCAAACGTAGCTTAACCTGATCGATTGACCCGTGCGGCTGTTATTACTTAGCCGCACGGGTCAATCGAAATAATAAAGGTTGAACTCAAAATAGAGCAGGGGCAAAAAAAACTGGTGTTCGGCTAAGAGTTTGTTCAGTTTGACACTGCTAGCTGCAAGCTTTCTCATAATTTTAATATCTCTATCCCGTTAGCACAAAGCAAGTTAGTTAAGTTTCCTGATCTAAACTTAATTAACTAAGTTAGCTTACTGTGTAAACAGTCCCTCAATGATAGTTTACATTAGCTGACTCCGCTCGGACAATACATTTCTGCTGCTCATCCACATAACGTAAGATAATTATGGTACTTTCTTTTTGTATGCTATTTGCTTAACAATTAAACCATTATAAACAAGTTCTAAAGTTTCTATAATTCAGTAAGTAGGTAATTTCATTAATATTGCTCATTGCAGATAACTTGCAGATTCGCAGAACACAAGATGATTTCTGCTTGATTTCATCTTGCATTGATAATGTACAAATGTATTTTCCGATAGTAAATAATAATAATCTTTATTGGAACACTAGACAGTACATGTAAAATTTCCTTGCGTACGATAATAGTGACATTAGTTATAAACTGTGTCGCAGCTAACGCCCATCTCCGTGAGGAAGATGTCAGCGTTCCAGATATTTAATACTAGAATTTTAATTTACAAAATGAAACTAAACTAAAACTGAACTTAATAAAACTAAAGAGTTCGTATGTAGAGTTTGTATGAACAGTGTGAATGCGTGTATGATGTGTAGATGGAGGGTATGTACCTGGGTGTGGTGTGTGTGTGCGTGTGTGTGTGTGTGCATGAAGCGTGAGTTTGCGCGGAGGTGTGTGTGATGTGCATATCTATTACGGAAGAAAAGTCTTTCACAGGAAATCCTTATGGCTTCACTAAAGTCTTCAACTCTTCGTAGGTGAGGCTGCAAAGACAATCATTAGTTAATTTCATGCAAACCCAGGAAGAGGAATAATACATATCTACCTATTAAGTTGTTTATTTACTCTATTGTTTAACAAAAGAAAAACACTACAAAGTGAAAAATAACTTTAATTTTGGAAGTCGGTGTCTTTGGTTCTGCATTATCGTTTTTTTGCCAGTTACTTCCATAATTAAATTTATTTTTCTTTATATAGTATTGTTTTGAAAGTCGGTTGATTTTTTTTTTTTTGTAAAGTTGCTTTTATTTTTTCACTTTTTAGCTATCCTACCTACCCCACAAAAAATCGTATACACCACTTGTTATGTAAATATCAGTGACGTAAATTGAAGTAATTATAACATCATCAACATACAATAAGTGGAAAAATACGTTTTAATGAAGCTAACTCAAAAACTACCCAAACAAAGTTAATAAAATGGATATGGGACCACCGCGAAAGCTTCTTTTCTTTTTTTTTAACCGATCCACAATTAACTAAAATATCAATGAACATAAAAACAAAAAAATGCACTCAGACGAACAATATCATTACGTCTTCCGTTTTTGAAGTCGCTAAAGGTAGGTCGGAAGGTTTTGCATATAAAATGTTACATAACATCTCACGCCTATAATCCCAGCAGGGTTAAGCAGAGGTGAAAAAAATAGGAATGGTGGGGAAATGTGTCCGTAAACATTTCAGAAGAAAATCTAGATTATGGAGAAATAATTGTTAAAAAAGATAAAACCTTCATAGCAGTAAAATATTACTTTTCAAGAGAACGTATGTGATTCTATTGCAATGATATATTTTCTAATACAAAGAATAACAATAAATTATATTAATAATATAATTTATTGTTCTTCTTTGTGTTGCACTCAGTCACAGAGAAATGTGACTATTCAATAGAGCCCGTGTCAGCTAACTAGGTAAGCTTCTTCCAAAAGAAATAAAAATCATTGTTGTTAGTTCAGTTGGCATTCACTGCACGTTCGTGGTTCCTTCTAAGATTAAAGGATGTGATTGATTGTGATAGATCAGCTTAGCTGACCTTCGTAATTTCTTCTTTTACATTTATTTTCTAGTTTCCTCGTCTTCAATCGTTGCTCTGACATTTCGAGGAAAAGTTATTTCCTCAATGTAAATGTTTTAATAGGCTAAGAACGATTTTGTACTTATGAACTTTAATGAGTTTAAATAATTGTATAGGTTTGGGGACAACCGTTCAAACCATAGATATAATAAAGACCTGATGTCTCCATTTTGGCACCACAACCAAACACATGCACTTCTGTTAGAGCAATAGATACGAAGTCGCTCACACACTCACAATTAATAAATCAAAACGTAGGCACTATAAAATCAATTATAAACCTCACCCGTATATCACAGCGTGCATTTACCATGCACCATACAACTTACTCACACGATAACATCGGTCGCTATCGCTGTGCTGTGCTAAAGCCATTTATTTTACATAGTATACGCAAGTAATTGACTAAACCGGAAAGTTATCAATTCTTCCTTTTATTATTGTATTAAAAATTTCATCGATAGCCTACGTTAGTGAATCTGCACAAGCACATCATTACCTCGTCGTACTACGCGTCGTACTACGACAGCGGCCGTACTACGCGATGCATCCGCATTAATAAAGTATCGTTTCGTGATTTTTACATTGCTTGTCTAGTCACATAGCGACATACTTAAGGTAGCGGTTAAGGAGCAATGGATTTACTACAATAATAGTACAGTCGCAATGATATTTGAAAATAAAAAATAACGTAGTAAAAGCAAGAAATATTTTACGATTTGTTGTTTTTCAAGATTTTAAAGGCAAATATAGTAAAATACTTGAACTTACTTAAGGTGAGTGATTCAATGATTTACAAAGTTTTTGTTTTGGCTTTGGATTTACAAGAAAACACTGAACAACACGTCATTCTTATATGTTGTCACGATCTCGGTCGAAAGCGCACTAGTTCGCGGAGACGAACCATTTGTCTATGACATGAGCGTTTTGATCATGTCGCGTGGACACGGACACCTCCCCTAGCCAATTCTCCTGTTTTTATATTTCTATGCTTCAAACAAACTAATTGTCAAGATATTTACAGATACGTTAAATAATCAAGTCATCATTGTTTTATTATTAGGTACCTACCTACCTATTATAATACATTATTTAATTACCTCTCATTCATTATTTCTTTTCATTAGTCATCAATAAACACAGACCTATTTAAAAGTCAACATAACAATTCCAACATACTTTAGACAAAGAAAACTTAACATAATTTATTAAGGCGCTGACAAGACCCAATTGAAAAAATAGGCTTCTCTTAAGAAAGAAAATTGCCAAATCTGTATAGTTTGTGGTAGCGGAAAAAATATATGTTAATTTTGAGCATATTTCCCAGAACTTGGTTCACCAAAACACGTTTTGAAAAAAAAATCTCGATACAAACTAACGTTAAACTAACCTCTTACCTTGAGTTCTAATCCAAAATATCTGTATTAAATATCAACATACTGTGACTGTTCCTAAATAACCCTAGGCCGATAAAATTTTCGTTTTTCCTAATTCTGTTAATATGAATGTTTGGGTCGGTCCCTCATATTGAGGGAAAGTCGCACCCCGCCGCCGTACGACTCTGTAGAGCTCGTCTCCAGACTGGTCACTCTCCCACCGACAGAGATAAGAATTCCAAATATGAAGAAGTCTAACGCCTTGTCTCTTGCCTTGTTATGTTAATAGAGCAAGGAAAGGATTGAAATAAATAGTAAATAAGATTTAGGAATTCATAGTTATGAAGTTGGATGTGGTTTAGAAAGACAATAAATAATAGAATAATGCTAAGTATATTATTATATAGATTTGTGAGTAACTCTTACGCTAGCGTAAGAGGTGTTTGGTCAGGCATTACTCACCGTCCTTGTCTAACAACGGGGCGGCTAGTTTCAGCGGCATTGCGTCGGCATCATGCTCTTAAGGAGACATGGTCCCTATCAGTCCTTGGACTGGATATGAGGTAGATGTGGTTTCCCGAACCCCTGGAAGTTCACCCTTTGCACAACAAGCATATCTGCAAGACACGTGTTCATATCAGTCTAACCGAATTATTGGTTTGTGAAGAAGAATACAACATTCAAGAATTATTAGATAATAAGAGTTGAGAATCGAAACTCAAGAATTATTAATTAATAGAGCTGTGGATCAACTCTCTCAAAGATTTATAGACAGCCCCAAAGCGCCCACCCGTCATCACTTCCTAGTGTTTGAGCTGGGGAGAAGAAGTGACGCAACAAACTCCCCAGCAACACGTCTCTGTCTGTTTAGTTACAAGAACTTTAATTATACTATCAGACTAGGATAAATATTATAATGAAAGACTCTCCCAGTCGTCGCAACAAACTCACACACGCACACTATATTAGGTACTAAATTAGTCTAATCGGGGCTTTAACCCAACTATAACTCATACTCGCTATCTAGCGACAGCCCACTCGGACATGGCCCTTGGTATTCACCAAGCCTCCTAACTTAACTCGCCTAGACTCTAACGTCTATATCTTTCCGTAGTCTTAAATCGTCTTGTTGCATTCGGCTTGGACAGTTAGGACAAGGAGGGATTACAAGTAAACAATGTCAATATAAAATAAGGTTGGGAATTCACAGGTTATGGAAAGGAATCTAATTTATCTACTTTTCTTTTGACTATGAAAGTTAGAGGACATGTCAGTAATATAAAAGGGTAGGTATGTGACACGTAACGCTTGCGTTGTACGAGTATATTACTCTAACTTACGTTAATGGATTTCTTTACAATAATTACAGACCCACCCCAAGTGACGTGGGACTGCCTTACAACAGCTGACATCGTCGTGCGTGTATTGTTAGACCTGAACGCATAGGACCACTAAGGACACTGCTACGATTCTAACAAGCCACGCTCCCTAAGCTCTAGTCATGTCTTACTCAATCCTAAGGCAGAGTACTGCGAAGTTCAACTGTCATTGAGCGAGACACGTTCCAGTAATCACTGGGCGCGTACTAATATAATAATCCCCTTATAACGGCCTAATCACCCGTTACAAAGACAATACAAAACTTGCACAAGCGTACCGCATCGTCAGTCGGTAGTAGAATTCTTTACAATTGCTCCTGCTATACGCCGAAGTGGTTATTCCAAATCGTCACTTCTCACTCTCTTAATCTCCCCATTAGAAGATGCTTTCAATGTAATCGGCAGCCGTGCGACTAAGTCAAGCATCGGAGCGATTCTATCTGGGCATCCAAATGTTGTGTCTCGCTAATGATAATTTGTGAGAGGCCGATAGCCAGATGTGGTTTAACGAGACACAATCCCTAGCGTTCCTTAGAACGAACTATCAATCCAGTTTAGGAAACTTGGTGGAGCCTACCCCCTCTCCCAAGAGTCTGCATACATCAAGGGCAATGTAAAATATCCTGCAGTTAGTCAGTCCATAGGGATAAGATAGCCATCACTAGCATTTGGTTTGTTTGTGTTCGTAAACAATTACAAAGTAGCATTATAGCTCAAATTGGCCCTAACGAGTTGCGAGTATTAGTTCGGTTCAGCCATCCATAAGCGGTGTGACTGCCGTAAGTGTCATGTCTTGGTTGTGGTTGTCTATAGTCTGTTGGTAGAGTAGTCTACCGTCTCTTGTTAAATGTCACACCCAATGGAAGGCGTTATCCGAGTCCCTAGAACCAAACGCTCGATCGTCATAGAAAGGAATAAGGAGGAATGGAATAGTAAACACTCACCCAATCGTTCACAGATACATTCACTGAGATTCGCGCGCCTTACACACAACTTACATTATACTTGACTAATATAACCTAGTCTAAATCTACACTTATTATTACAATTTAACGTATTAATTAAACTGATAACACTTTCACTATCGCGATCTCTCCAAAGTAACATTGTGTCATTATTATCGACCTAGTTCTATCTCTCCTAGTCCGGCCTAATTCAACCGCTCTTTCTCGTGGTATTTTCGCGAACTCCCTAACTTAACCCACTAGATATCACGTCCGAACCCTGTCGCGGCTCATCACCGACTCCCCTGGAAGTTCACCCTTTTCGTCCTCTGTTTCATCTCCAAAACGACCGGAGCGTGGTGTTTTTCCCATGCCAACCGAATTACTCAGAATAGGTTTATTGCCTTTTTTGTACCCTTTTCGATTGTTTTAAGGGCCTGTTTGGGTTTCGCCCGAGCCCAAATCATCCTAAACAGATGTGCACTACTATTGTGCTCTGCGATAAGAAATCGAATACTTTAGTCGTATCTTTAAAATTTGCTTTCGACCCGTCCGTTGTTAATTGTCTGAAGTCTGTTTCCCATAAAAATATAAATGGAATGCATTTCTAAAAGGTTTCACAACTCCAAAGAAATAGGATGTTTTGTTATTAATTACGGTAACACGTCGAGCTGTCAGCCCATAAAATTGAGATTTAATGTATTTGTAAGGGCCTAATATCGTGAGACAATGTTAAAATAACAATTTAGAATAAAATATTTTGTTATTAATTAGAAGACATGACAGACAGTCACAATACATTACGTATTTAATTAATAACAAGTACGTCTTATTCTAATGCAGAACTTGTTTGTTTTTTATTTTCGATTACTCAACTCAATTCTGAGTAAATAGATAATTACTTCATATTTTGCAATAAATTACAAGCGTTTTGTCGTCGCGCTTCTCTTTCTTTTCTATGCAATCTGACAGTGACCGCGGTTTAGGTGTTGTCAGCGTCTTAAAATAACACAACATATTTTTTAGTGACAGTTTTATTTTAAAACATGTAAAGGATCCCGCCGACAGGCGCGACGCGACAATGCGACGCGACACTAGTAGCACAATTTCTATGAAAACTTCATGAAAGTGTCGCGCTACGCGTCGCGCTGCATGTCGCGCTCGCGATATCGCTCCAGTCTGCACGAGCCTTAACGCTAAGTGGTGGTATTTTTATTTTAAGCACTAAAGGTGGTTACACTCTCACGGCGAGGCGACGCGCAATGCGTGAACAGCGTGGGCGTTTTGGGGGACTGCCATATGTAATTTTGACGTTCGAAAAGTGCTGATTCTCAGCCTAGTTTGAATAAATGACTTTTGATTTGATTTGATTTTGGATGAAATGTTTGTTTTGCAAGTACATCCTACCTGTGCTCGTCAATGTCTTCAATTTGATACTCATATTGTAATAATTGAAGAATATATTTTTCACATTTGAAAATGGAGCCATACAGACTGCCGCCATATTGATCGCCATTTTCTAAAGTATTTATAACCTATATCACTTAGGGTGGTGTAAGGATTCTAATGATACCCCATACATCTTTAAAAGTTATGGTGGCACAAAGAAACTCACATAGATACATACCCTTTTTTATTTTTTTGATGGGATATTATCAAGTAACGTGCGGGAGCGAGCTGGAGGGTGTGTGTGTGTCTCTTACTGACTAAAACCCACCCGTATTCCTTCCGTTGCCTGTGTTGCCAAGGGCCTCAGTAACCTTTTTGAACTTCCACGTGACCCCAGCAGACATCAGCCCTAGTGGACCCCTACTCCCGGGCGGATTTCCGGCCACCGTAGGCGCGGGCTTGCCTGCCGGGGTCGCGGGAAGGTACTAATAGGTCAACGAGGCCCCTGGCAACACAGGCAGCTAGGAATACGGGTGGGTTTTAGTCAGTAAGAGTCTGACACACCCTCCCGCTCCGCCCAGAGCGGGAGAAGTTATTTGATGATTTCCCATCCAAAAAAAAAAAAAAAGTGGACCCCTACACTAAATAATACATACATACTTGAACCCTAAACACATTCACATCGTACAGTACTTACGGGTGAAGACCAAATGAACCTTGAGGGTGGAGAATTTGGAGGCGTGCCATAACACCAATTTCAAGTCGTACGTGGTGCGGGTTCCGACTCATCCTTTGGTGACTTTCCTCAAGGAAGAGTTTTGGCCGAAAGATGTGCTGTTTCGGCGTTTCCGCGGTCGGCTACGCGACACCACGCAGCGTAACATGACGCCGTCACTTCGTACGCAGTAGTTTTTAAGTTTGTTGTAGAAAATATGTATTAGTTTATAGTTATTGTTTTTATACTTATATATGTATTATGTTTTTTTTCTTTCGGGTCGTCAGTAGCCCGAAAGTCTGACAACCAGTCTTACCAAGGGGTATCGTGTTACCCAGTAACTGGGTTGTGGAGGTCAGAAAGCCAGTCGCTCCATGTAAAATACTGGAATTCAGCTGCGTCCGTTTAAACTGGAAGCCGACCCTAACGTAGTTGGGAAAAGGCAGGCAGATGATGATATGTATTATGGGCCTTAGTTGCCTGTAATAAAGGATTTTTTTTTATTATTATTATTTTCTTTTATTTCATTATTTACACATTTTAATTTTATTTTTAAATATTAGGATATAAAAAATATATAAAAACATTTAAAAATATAAAAAAAGAATGGTAGCCCACCGGTATCGGGAACAGGGTCCAAGCTACCGGTGGTCAGGGCTCCAGAGAGAGGAACCTCCTGACAATGCGAGCCGTGTCCAGAAGTACCGCTTTCTGAATCAAGCCCTTAATCCAGCCGTCCAACGTGAGCCTCTTTAGGTGTTGGTCGAGGCTCTTGGCAATTAAGCCATTGGCTGATACGACTATCGGCACAATGATTGCTGAATCCACATCCCACATGTCGACAACCTCGCGAGCCAAGTCAAGATACTTGATCTGTTTATCTTTCTCGGCTTTCACGAGATTCCCGTCATGAGGGACTGTTATGTCAACAATCATTGCGCGCCGCTCTGTTCAATCCACCACCACTATATCAGGCTTATTGGCAACAATAGTCCTGTCAGTGATGATGGATCGGTCCCAGTACAATGTGATATTTCCATTGTCGAGAACTGGGTCGGGCACATACCTGTAGTACGGCACTTCAGATTCTACAAGGCTGTATTTCAGAGCAAGTTGCTGATAGATAATCCTGGCTACAAGGTTGTGTCTATGCAAATACTCTTCGTTAGCTAGACGAGAACACCCGGAGATAATGTGTCGGATTGATTCTCCCGGACGGTGGCATGCCCGACACACGTCAACCGTGCCGTCCTTCACAATAAATCTCCGGTAAGAACGTCATGATAACTTCGTCCATAATTGCACAGACAAAACCTTCGGTTTCCCCAAAGAGGTCACCAAAACGTAGCCAGGCTACGGACGCTTGGAAATCTACATCGGGTTCATGTAGGGCCCGGAAAAAGCGTCCGTGAAGCTCCTTACTCTGCCATACCTCCCTGCGATCGTTAGTGTCAAGCACTACAAGCTTGCGCCAGTTCTCTTTAGCCAAAGAGAGTGGGGTGAGGCCCTTGTCCACCGCGACCACATCTCGATGCATCCCCACGTCGGCTTCTAGGAAATATTCCCTGAGACTGCATACCTCGCGATTGTGGAGGGTCTTAGCGTTTAAAAAGCCTCGACCTCCACACTTTCGCGGGATATACAGTCTCATTACCGACGACCGTGGGTGATGCATTCGATATGCAGTCAGCAGCGTACGGACCCTCCTATCCAGGGCGTCGAGTTCAGTCTGAGTCCATTTGAGTATGCCGAAAGAGTACATCAAAACGGGCATGACCCAACCGTTGAAGGCGCGCACCTTGTTTCCGCCTGATAGAAGACTATTAAATACTTTCTTCAGGCGGCCAAAAAAGCGCTCCTTCAACGATTGCTTCATGTCAGTAACATTGATGCCCAACGCTTCCGACATACCCGAATACTTGTAGGTTTCGGATGCGGAGAGGGTTCTAAGGTTTATGGAATCCGAGAGTTGGGTTCCCACGGATTCCACAATCTTCCCTCGCTTTACATGCATGACCGCACATTTATCCACTCCAAATTCCATCCTGATGGCGCTACTGAAACTTTCAGTTATTTTCAGTAGCTCCATCAGTTGCAAATTATTGGAGGCAAAGAGTTTTAGGTCATCCATGTAGAGGAGGTGAGATATAACCTGACCACCTTTCCTCATACGATAGCCTAGACCTGAATCTTCCAGCAGTGTGCTTAGAGGATTCAAGGCTAAGCAGGACCAAAGCGGACTCAAACTATCGCCCTGAAATATGCCCCGCTCGATCCTTATCGGTTCGCATTCCTCTGGATATTTCGACATCCTGGATAGCGAAGGACCGTCCTCCATTGCCCCATACACGACATCAGGAAGGTGCGCAGAGTTGCATCTACTTTATACAACTCCAGCACCCTCATGTGCCATGTATGTGGCACCGAGTCATAGGCCTTCTTATAATCTATCCAACATGTCGACAGATCCTTTCGGGAACGACGAACTTGTTGGCTAATGGTCATATCAATGAGGAGTAACTCCTTAGTACCGCGGGATCCGTTCCTACATCCATTTTGAGAGGCAGACATGATGGAGTTGGTGTCTATATGTTTGTTAATTTTAGCTCTCAAAATAGATGTAAGAAGTTTATAGACCGTCGGTAAACACGTGATCGGCCTATAATTTTTGGGTTCCGCGGTGCTACCTGATTTATGGAGCAGGTGGGTAACTCCTGTCGTTAGGAATTGGGGTAGCGATCCAGACTCCAAAGCAGTCTGGTACTGAGCTGCCAAGCGAGCGTGCGACCTTAAAAACCATTTGAGCCAGAAGTTATGCAGTCCGTCCGGCCCTGGGGACTTTCAGTTAGGTAACGGACGGACTGCACGAGCTACATCTTGGGGGCAGATGGTAATAGCCCCCATTTCTGGTATTGGATCGCAGGCTCGCTCGACTTTTCGAGCCCAATCACCTTCGGTGTGACTGACAGGCACCGACCAGATCATCATCATCCGGTAGGCGCGTGTCAGTCACATCTTGGTCCGGTCGCTCCCAACCCCTATAAACCCACCTTTCATCGCTCTGGTAGGTGAGATTCTGAGTGTATCGCTCTACTCGCCGCTTATACCTACGAATACGGTTCGCCCATGCATACACTTTCTGCTTCAGGAAGTCGATGCGCTCTGTGACACGGGTCATATAGTCCTGAGGGCCGATATCAGTCCCTGAGAACGCTCACCTCACAAAGCGCATCACTCTAGGGCGAGTATTGCCCTCCCTGAAGCAGATTAATTTGCCAATGAGAGCTCTGGCCCCACCAATACGGCTTTCAATTCTGCACTGTCAAGCTGGTACGGTTGGTTTCGGTCGTGTAGTTCTAGAGTCTTTAGCAAATTTCACGTGAGCTAGAATCGAATGAGTATCAGTGAGGTCTTCGCAGTCATCAAAATAATTTGACAACTGCGAATCCAGAGCTGCCACCAGCGCCCTGTTTTTCTTATGCATGGGCAAACGAGGTAAGCGTGGTCTTAGTTCGGGCGACATGAGCCGATATTCTCGAATCGCATCTTCCAAAGCACTCCTCAATTCCACATTGCACTGGGTACTTACATTTGTAGCCCTGTCATCACTCCCCTCGTCAGCTTGATTCGTGCTTAATTGAGGTGAAAGTACAACAGTCTGCGACGGGGGGGCGATGACATGGCTACGCTGCATTTCACTTCGTAGGCGATCAAGTACAGTGTCATCCAACATATGATTACGCTGGATAACCCGTACCTGATCCGACAGTCGTTGTGCCGAAACGTTGACAGCTGGCTCAAGCACCTGAAAAAGAGAGAGCATCCGAACACGGTAAGCAGTCAGATTGTTTCCCCCCTCTGTAGCCCCATAGTATGAGCGCATGACGTTCTCATTGACAGATTGTGTCCATCTCATGCGTTTCACACTTCCGCCGGGAGCTGGGACCCTATCAGAGGCCGGTGGGCCTCGAGATCCTAAGCCGTCCGGCGGCCGGCGTCCTCCTCGTCGACGAACAGGTGGTGGCGTCGTGGGCGGAGAGAAATACTCGTCGCTCGAGCTCGATTATTATTATTATTACACTCCTTTTGGGCAGTCGCTAAGATGCTCCTTCCTGCACAGCGCTGTCAAGAGTGAAGCAAAACGGACAGAGTGACAGCAAACCAGCAGGGCTAACATGACAAGCGCGAGAACGCTCTCTTTCTCGATTTGTCGAAATTTGTCTACGATTCTGACGTCATCCGAATGCCTAACATGACCGCTAAGCTCGAGTAAACTCGAGAAAGGCACTTTGACGGTTCTTTATCTCGCGACGAGAGACCGATGTAGCAAATTATTGAAAACAAATCATTTTTATTTTAGCAACATCGGCTCATTCATTAAATTTTACGCATGGAATTAGTATGTACTATAATGATTTTACATCCACATCTATTAATTTATGTTGTAATTTTTTGTGTAACCGACTGTTTTGATTAAAATTTAATATTTTTCTATGGCATGCCGAAATTAAAATACAAAATGACGGAAATGAAAACGAGTGAGCCATTTTTGTTAGGGGAAAAACCTGTGGGTTCGCGTCACCAATATGTTAACCGCGTCACCGATATCGATGCTAGTATGTCGGTGACGTGGTTAGTATATACTAACCACGTCACCGACATACTAGCCGCGTCACCGACATATGAATAGCATCCCTTGAATATGCAATCTGCGTCACCAACATGCTAACCGAGTCACCGACATGCTCAATGCGTCATCAACACGCTAACCGAGTCACCGACATGCTAACAGCGTGCCCGACCTGCTAGCAGCGTGCCCGATATGCTGGCAGCGTCACCGATATGCTCACAGCGTCACCGACATGCTAACAGCGAGCCCGACCTGCTAGCAGCGTCACCGAAATGCTAGCAGATTTACGAAATGTCAATCGACTTACGCCGTGATAACCGCGTCACCGACATTCTGAAAGCACTTGTTGACATGCAATTTGCGTCACCAACATGCACACCGCGTCACCGACATCCTAACCACGTCACCGACATGCAGACTGCGGCACCAACATGCTACCCAAGTCACCGACATACTAATGTAACGTGTGCATCAGACTGGCGTCGCGCAGCGGCCTGTGTACGTACATGTATACGCATATATATACTTATATATGTTATTCCAAAGTTTTAAGTTTTCATTTCTGTCACCAGTCCCCATGAATGCCATATTTCTTGTATTATAATTTTGTCTACTCTTCTCGTCGTCAAAATCGAGGACGACTAAATGACAGCAGAATCGAAGATTATCTCGTGTTGAATTGTCAAAATTCGAGATAACTTAGGTGCCATGTTAGGGTTTGTCGAGAAAATATCGAGTTTGACAGAACGCTCGAGTATTTTGTATGGCAGCGCTGAAATAGACAAAAATTACTCACGCGAGAGTGAGTAATTGTCGCGTGTGTCATGTTAGCCCTGCAGGGCTTTAAATGCTGGTAAAATTTTCATAACGTTATCTCTATTTGACAGCGTTACCGTTAATATTAAAATAACGGTAATAGATTTAACGTTATTTATGCTACATTTTATCTCTAATTTTTATTAACGTTAATTGTATCTTAACGTTACTTTTATCGTTATTTTTAAACGGGTAAGGTGGAAGTAGCGGGGCCTGAGGCGTGTGGTAGGCCGCCCGCCGCGCGCCCCCGCACCGCTATGATATCGTGCCGATCAAAACGTTACCTTGCTTGATTCTTACGCGTGAGAAGTGCTGATAGTATAGTGAGCTGATTTAGTCAGTGATAACTGATCAAATCAATTCAATATCAATGAGTGAAGACAATAGTCAGACATATATATAGTAGTAATTAATGATTCTTATTTATATTTATTACAATAGTCGTTTTACACATGCAGGATTTAATAGACTATCGTGCCGCCGCACTATGGTAAAGCCCTATACAAAGTCAAAACCGTTTCACGTGAATGTCTTATATTGACTTATATTGTTACAATTTGCCAAAGAAACTCCTGAAAAAACCGCGTCTGTTGTGACTGATATCAACAATCAAAAACAAAATCTGTCTCCTTCCCTGATAAAGAAGAATGGCGAGGTAATCAAAATTACTCATGACCTACTTTTAACCATGATTGATGGTAAAGTGGCAAAAGTTTTAACTGAAACTCGTTCGAGCGCTTCTTGTATAGTTTATAGTGCTACTCCTCGGCAAATGAATAACTTAGAGGCAGTTAGGACACGAGATGTGGACGAAAGTTCATTTCAATACGGACTGTCAACACTACATGCTTGGATTAGGAGTATGGAGATGATCTTACACATTTCTTATAACTTGTCATTTGAAAGTGGTCAGCTACTACACCTGAGAAAAAATAACAAAGACGAAAAGAAAAAATTGGTACAAAAGCGGGTTAGGGAGGAAATGGGACTGCGTGTCGATAAAAAGTATTATATTACTTTAATTATTGTGAATGTGAGCACTATGTGGGTCATTTTTATTTATTTCTTGAAGTTTTTTTTTTTTTTTTCTCTTAGTTTTAAAGATGGTCTGGCATTTTGAGTTCTTTGTGCGGCCAACCCAATTGTCCTTTCCTTGGTATTGTTCGTCGAGTCGTTGAGCTCCTTAAGTTTTGAGTTGAGCTACACGATTACTGACAAATGCTTGCACTGACTGGACAGGTCCACTCAAATTTGTGTGGTTCTTTCCTCAAAAGACCATTTCAGACATAGATCTACATGGTCCTCACATGATCTGACCAAGATTATGTCTGGACTTTAAAAGAGACTTTGACCCTTGAGTTTGTTTCGCCATTTCTTCTCAGGGGTAGTCAGATAGGAAATGTCGACTCCATCTAGCTTATTTTTTAATATGACGTGTAAAAGTGATTCTCATATCCTATTTACAGAATAAACAATTTCATTTCATTTCATTTCATTTGATAAACCTCGACAAGGCACTGGAAATGGTAATGACGGAAACACAGCTCGGAGATACTTTCAGAATTACTCTTGCTTTGCAGACATTACAGGTGTAGACGTAGAACTCATAAAACGAATGTACATAATAATGTATGTCATCTGGAATGGCTATTAATTCAAAAAAGTTGGGTGAATATGCATATAGTACAGCAGGATTTGGCGGAAAGCCAGTTAGGTTTTCGCAGGGGGCGCCCTACCGTGGACGCCATCATGCGCGTGCGAGCCCTCACGACGGACAATGCTGTTGCCCAGGGTGGGGGTCGTCTTGGCAGTGTCTGTAGACATCGCCAATGCCTCCAATACCCTGCCATGGAGTTGCATCAGGGAGGCACTTCGGTACCACCGGTGTCGTGTGGTCGATGCCTACCTGACGGACAGGGCCGTCATTTACCCCGGTCACCAGGGAGTGTGGAACCAATAAGAGATGTCGTGCGGTGTCCCACAGGGATTGGTCCTGGGACCGCATCTGTGGGACATCGTATACGACTGGGTGCTGCGCGCTGACCTCCCTAGTGGGGTCAGCGTAGTATGTTACGCAGATGACATGTTGGTCTTGGCACAAGAGAGGTCGCACCAGGCAGCGGCCGAAGTAGCGTCACGCGGGGTTGCGACAATCGTCGAAAGGATCCAAATTAGGACTCGAGGTGGCCCTGCACAAGTCCGAGGCCATGTGTTCATGGCCCCCGGAACGCGCCACCATCGGGATCCCAAATATCGGTAGGATGGGTTGAAATCGGCGTCGAGTCTACGATGAAGTGGGACCTGGGACTTGTCCTCGACAGCCGGTGGAACTTCGTAGAACTTCGTGAAAAAAAAGTAACGGTTATTATTTTGTTATTTGGTAACGTTAACAAGCCCTGCAGCAAACATTGAAACCGACGACGTTGAGGCAAAGTGCAAACTACTATTAAATAATGCCTGTATTTTGGGTCTAGTGGTCGCAAGCGCTACTATTAAGCATTAGGTCCTGGGTTCGATTCTCAGTTCGGGCAAAGTGTTATTGAGTTTTTTTCCATCTGGAATGTCACAGTAGCAGCTCGGAGCCTACACGGAAAAAAAGGATGTCTTAAATTAAGACAATATCCTTTTGGTCAAGACAAATATTGATTGATATATGGGGAAAACAATATATTCTTGAATGAAGTAGTCGTAAAATTTTGTCTTAGTTTTATTGTCTTCTTCGAAGACATTATACTTAAATGAAGAATTATTAAGTTTAATTTTAAGAATATTATTTCTCTCTTAGAATATTTTCTTAAATTAAGATTATTATAGTCTTAAATCAAAAATATTTGCTTAAGTCAAGTAAAAAAACCAAGTATTCATTATTCTTAATTTGAGTAAACAGGTTTTCATGGACTGAGTACATTTACTTACGTTAAGAAAATATTTACTTGGATTGCAACCATTTTTCTGAGAATATTGATATTCTTCGCTGAAGAGATCCTTTTTTTTCGTGTAGATTTGTGCCCGGCTGATAGCCATAGGCTCGCCCCCTATTACACGGAAGTGGGACTTAAAAATAACGGGCAAAATGTGGGTGTAGCATAGGTACAACCCTGCCCAACCCTTCAGGAAATACAGGCGTGATGTTTTGTCTATGTTATTTTGGCCAGAATATCACACCTTTATTCCCCGAAGGGATGGAGCGAGTGCAGGAGCTTCCACATTTCGTTTATAGGAGTCTGTTAATCGTGCACAAATTCAGACTCAGTTCCGGGCTGCTACTTAGAAAATCCTCAAAGAAAACTCAATAACACCGCTCTATCGACCTTGCGCTCAGATCCCGCGCTTTGGTTTTATTACCTAATAAATAATATAATATCATACACGTGTTAACTCGGGATTACCCAGTTCACAACTTATCTAGATTCTTACATTCTGATGATAATCTTGTTCAATTACCTTGTCTATGTTCGCGATGGAACTTGTTCCAATGTCGCAGTCGTTATGCAATTACCACTGATTGATACTTACGGTGCAATTTATACTACGGTACTTTATTGCACTTACAACATAAACAATATGGCCAGTAGTGCACATGCCTGTGAGCACTTAGCTTATCGTTATTATGATAGACAAGCACGAAGAGGAATATTCACATCGGTAGATATGTTACTGATAATATTTTAACTTTGCAGGGAGTCGTGGTTCATATCAGGGTTGTTGCGAAGATCAGCATGCGCAGAACTTCAGCATTATTTTCAGCATCAGCATCAGGATCTGCATTGATCGATGCTGCCATGATATTATTAATGCTGAAGTACGAGTCGCGACGACCGCAGAGGGCACGTGTTGGTTTCGCTTGCGAGTTTTGACCAATCCAGAGGTTATGCACTAGGTATGGTCTAGGTACTTAATTACTAATCTAGTAGTAATTATTACAAAACAACTTATTTTGATTCTATTTTTAGTAAAAGTCACAACATTATTGATAGAATCCTTATTAATTAATATCAAGGAAAAATTTGCAACTTTTAGACATAAATTCATAATGGTCACTACTTTTTCCCTACTTTTCAGGGTTGCGTACCTCAAAAGGCAAACACGGAACCCTAATACTCGTGTGTCTGTCTATTCGTCTGTCACAGTCGATTTGCGCCGAATCTACTGGACCGATTAAGTTAAAATTTGGTACACGTATGAATTTCTGTGAAACACGAATGTGTAACGTACGGTTCACTTTTGTGGAAAAAAATGAAAATCTTTAAAAATCCTTTTGCAAACTGTACCGTTTGACATATCAAATGAAAGGCTTGATATGAGGATTTCCGTTATATTTTTTTATATTAAAATAAATAATTTTTAATTTATTTAAGGAAAAAGAAGAAAATTTACCATTGCTTATCTCCGAAACTGCTGAGCCTAAAATTTTGAAAAAATACAGAGTGTATTTTGTTCTATACCTACTTATAGATTACAGGAATCCTTTAAGAATAAGAAGTATATGGTACAAAGTAACATGGTAAAGCAGTCAATATTGTAGCGTAGGTACAAACTTTCATTTGCAGTTGGAATGTATTGGGAACATGTTTTTCAACTACAATGTTAAGTTTGTTCTTGTGATAAATTCATCCCAAATACGGAACTCTTCATTGTGCGTGGTCCGACACGCATTTGGCAGGTTTTTTTAAGAAAATAATTAAAATCAGCACCAGCATCCGCTGACGTAAATAATAAAACATCAGAGCAGCAGCAGCCGCTGATGTGAAAAAAATATGCATCAGCAACAACCCTGGTTCTTATCACGACTTCATTTTGAACTTTTATAGTTTTTTTTTTAAGTTTACTCTCTAAACAATAATCATATACGGCAATAAATTAAGGCAATAAGGCAATACATTATAGTTTTCTAAAAAATATCCCATATCTCTGCTGCTTAACAAAAGCGGTAATAAGCAGAAAAAAAGATCAAATTATGTAAATTCGAATACGTCTGAAACATTAATCAAAGTAGACTCATCCAATCGCATCAGCGTCGAGATGGAATAAGTTTTTGACATCGTTTTATCAAAGAACATGCATTAGGCAAAAGCGATGTACTTTCCTTTTTATTTTTAAACCACATTGAATGATCAAACTCGGATTCCACGTCCGTAGACGGTTGTAATAAAAAAGATACTATTGAATATAGAAAGAAAAGAAAGAAAGAAGAAAGAAAATACATTTATTTGCGGTAAACATGACGCAAGGAAGGAACACAAATACAAAAAAGAAACAATTTAGGGGAGAATATGCGTCACGTCCACGCAAAACGGCCAACGCTCAGCATAATGCTGCGACCCTATGCGAGACAGAGCCCCAGCGCTGGTTTTCAATATGTTTGTGCTCACAATTTATTACTGCACAAAGTACGTATTTAATATTTATACTACCATTAGATACGTTATGTAATTGCGTTTACGTTATTTAATTATTATAATTCTACGCTAAGTAATAACAGCCGTATGGGTCGATCGGTCAGGTTAATCTATGCTTGCCTCGGTTAATTCCCGACATGTCCCGACCGTCTTTAAATACAAATACCCCTTCGTGCCTTGGAAAGCACGTTAAGCCGTTGGTCCCGGCTGTTATTTGTAGATCTTTGACAGTTGTTACGGGTCGTTAGAACCCGAAAGTCTGCCACCAGTCTTACGAAGGGGTATCGTGTTACCCAGTAACTGGGTTGTAGAGGTCAGATAGGCAGGCGCTCCATGTAAAATATTTTTATTCTGCTGCATCCGGTTACACTGGATGCCGACCCCAACATAGTTGGGAAAAAGCTAGGCAGATGATATAATTATAATAGAGGTTCAAACCCAGCACATGTTTACCTAGTAGGTACATAATTAACTCAAAAGCAAAAACAATATTTATGAGAACATAATAAATAACCACAAAAAATAATAAATCGTAGTCACACAGATCACATAATAACAAATATATATAATATATTTAAATATATTTAACACATAATAATAATATCACATAATAACAAACTTTTATTAATGGTTCTAATCCTACATCGCAAAAAAAAAAATGAAAATCACATCAAAATTCATCATGGAGTTTCATCAAAGCTTTATCCGAATACAAAGATGTATGCGGACTGAGAAGGGATTCCACCTTTTAAGGGTCAAGGTAATCGCCGTTGACCTTGGCCTCAAAAATGCGCGTCCCGCTCACGCCGCGCCGCCGTTCGGTGACAGGGAATATTATAAGTAAGTAACGAAAGTATGAATTTTTGAAAAAGTCGGATTGAATTATAAATAATAAAATAGTCTGTTCATGCAAAAAAAAGTATGAAAATATCTGTTCGGGGACATAGGGAATAAAGTAAGTACCGAAAATATGAATATTTGAAAAAGTCAGATAGAATTATAAATAATAAAATAGTCTGTTCATACAAAAAAAGTATGAAAATATCTTAAATAGTTTGAAAGTAATATCGTTTTTTTATGATATGGGTAGACATTACTTGCTGAATTTAATAAAGTTTTATTTTATTTAATAAAGTATTTTACTACAATATTGAAATATTTACGTATAGAACGGATGTATACATGCGTTCTAGTTTAACATACGTTTTTTGCATAGCTTTTTTTGGGTGGGGTGGGTTTTTTTTTTGCATAGCTTACTTGCATTAAATGAAGGCGTAATAACAGATTTAAAAGTCATTAAAACCATATATCTGCGCTGTAAGAGGACTACAGGAGCTAAACGCAAGTTTTATAATGCCTTAAAGTATAATTATGACACACTGCAGTAAACAAAATCAGAAAAATATATGATATTCTCCAGCCTACCTTGCTAGTTTCTTGAAAACATAATACAACTAATTTGATACGATAGAAAAATATCACGAAGATACCACTAAAAATGTATTTTAACGGTTAAAATCCATACTAACACATGCAATCATTCTGAGTTTGGTCAAATTATTCTTTAAGCAACATATTAGCCTTAAGGCTCTTACAGACTGGGGCGATATCGCGGGCGCGACATGCATGTTGCTGCCTGTCGCGCCCGCGATATCGCCTCAGTATGCAGGAGCCTTAATAGTGTTTTTTTTTAATTTTTTTATTTAGTGAATTTATGAACGCCTGCGTTCCTGCATATACTACCCAATAGCGCAACACTGATATACTCGTAGTGACTGTTGTATTCTTACAGAATATTCTTGACGAACAGCTACAAATAAGATAACAGCAGAATGTAAGCACACGGGATTAACAGTCACTTATCAAATATATATTTTTTTTAGTTATTAATTTTTATTATAACCATAGATTTTTCTATGTACTTTCTACGAACTATCAAAAAGCACAAAATATAGCAACTGTTGGAAATCGAACTTACGTTTGCAAATCAGTTGTCGAACCGCTAAGCTATTTGTTTTGTTGAAAGTTGACTATAATAGCCATTCTAATTTATTAAACTAGCTGCACCCCGCGGTTTCACCTGGATAAGTCTCGATCCGGTGGGAATATCGGGACATAAGGTATCCTTTGTCCTAGTCCAGGTCATGGTCTATCCATGTGCCAAAATTTCATCCAAATCCTTTTAGCTATTTTAGCGTGATAATGAAATAAAATGATTGATGACAGGTCAATCAAATTAAAAATAAAAAAAAACTTCTTGAGCTCGGCGTTTCCTATCTGACTACTCTGAGAAGAAAGGCCGAAACTAACTCAGAGGTCACAGTCTCTTTTAAAGTCCAGACATAATCTTGGTCAGATCATGTAAAGACCTTATGAGATTGGTGTCTGAAATGGTCTTTTGAGGAAATAACCACACAGATTGAGTGGACCTATCCAGTCAGTGCACGCATTTGTCAGAAATCGTGCAGCTCAACTCAGAACTAAAGGAGCTCAACGATTCGACGAACAATACCAAAGAAAGTACATTTGGGTAGACCATTTACTCAAACTGCCAGCCCAAGATTAAAAGTAACTAAGAGAAAAAAAATAAAATAATAACCCACATAGTCTTCACATCACAATAATTAAAAAAGAAAATACTATAAAAAGTAAATATTCATGTCATTGTAATAATATGTATATAAAAAATCATCAATGTCAATGAGTACTATATAAGAAGATAGCGTAACAAACAAATAAACTTACTTTCGCATTTATAATTTAGTAAGTTAGGATTAGGATGATTGACTGGTTAGCTCCATAAAGGTATGAAGGTTAAATCTGTAACTATCTGCCATAATATATTCGTTCCCTATTCAGCCCAGACTAACGATTGTTTTTGCGATTTCTGACTTTTCTAGTACTCAAACCTCATTTGATCCGATAGAGTTTTTCGATCCTTATAAGTAGTGATAGGAATAGGTAGTGCCTATTTGCCTAAACTTCGAAGAACAGAGACAAGAAACGGAGACTTCCTTAGGACTAACTTTTTTTCCGAGACATCTGTCCCGAAATTTCGAGACAACACATAAATACATTTAAAAAAAATGTTATTTGGAATAGGTAATTCGTCTATATTTACCTAAAGTTTGCGACTAGATTTATCATAATAAATAACATACAGTCGTTACAAACATAAAATTTTCAGAATTTTTTTTTGGAGAACATTTTGTAAATGACTTGTTGATCGTAATACACAATGAATCACAATGTTTGAATAAGAAGCCGTACACGTTTCGAAGTAAATATCTTCTTTCTAGCTCACTCTCGGCTACGTTTAATGAGATTTCTAAAGTTCAAGTGTAAAAAAGGCATTATATGTAACACATAATATGATTTAAAAGAGTGTCCATGGAGTTTCTTGCACGTTCTTCTCCATAGAGACCTACTCTTTGGAACGTGCAATTTAGCTTCACTTTTCTTGGACTGACCGACATTTGACTATTCAAAAGTGCCCGTAAATGGTCTATTTGAAATAAATGCTTTGATTTTGATTTTATCGGTATTTAAAATAAATAAATAATTCATTTATTTGCCAGAATGTAGGTATACAAAGTGGTATGATCTTAATATTAATGAGGTCCCTTTACATTCTACCGTTATACATGATGTGCAAATATTTAGTTACAAATGAAAATACAAATACCTTTTTTTCTTTCATCTTAATGAAATATATTTCTAAAGTATATTTAAAAATGTGCATGATATTAAAATAATTGCATAAAAATGGTATCACATTATCACATTTTACGGCAGCGCGTTTCGTTATCTATTCCTAGAAATTACAAAAGGTAACCGCCATGGTCGCATACCTGTGCGGCGCGGGGAGGGTCTACATACCCCCTCCCCCCCTACTCCTTAAAGCCCCGCGTGCGCGCAGGTTACCTTCACCTCGCAGCCACAATGAACAGGAAGGAATACTCGGTGGCAGTATTCCTCGACATGGAGAAGGCCTTCGACCGTGTGTGGCACGACGGCCTAATATATAAGCTGGCCACGTCAGATGCGCCCCGTCCCATCGTGCGGGTGGTCTCTGCTTTTCTATCCCACAGGACTTTCAGGGTGGTGGTCGACGGAGCGCTATCCAGCGCCCGACCGGTGCTGGCCGGTGTGCCGCAGGGCAGCTGCGTATCGCCGGCGTGTTACTCACGTTACACCGACGACATCCCCACCACTCCAGATGCGACGCTCGCGCTGTATGCTGACGACGCCGCGTACATTACCACCTCGCTAAATGCAAAGTACGCGGCGGTCAAGATGCAGCGCGCCCTCGACATGCTCCCTGAGTGGCTGTCGAAGTGGCGGCTCTCGGTTAACGTGGGTAAGACGCAGGCGCTGGTCACCGGTTCCGCGCCCCTCCCACCACCCTTGAAACTACAAGGAGCCGACGTCGTATGGTCGCCCCGGGTCAAGTACCTGGGTGTCACTATCGACCGTCGGCTCACGATGGGGACGCACGTCCGCGAGGTCGCCGCACGAGGTAGGGTCGCCCGCAACCTCCTTAGACCGGTGCTCTCGTCCCGAATCCCGGTGCGCGTCAAAATGGGCGTGTACAAGTTGTACGTACGCCCCATTTTGACGTACGCCGCCCCTGCATGGTTCGCCCTCACGAGCGAGACGAACCGAAAGCTGCTCCGCACGCAACAAAACCAGGCGTTGCGGACCATTGTGGACGCCCCTCGTTTCGTGAGGAACGACATAATCCAAAGGGACCTCGGGATTGAGAGCCTGGACGAGTTTGTGAGGCGCCTCGCGAAGGGAATGTTCGCGCGTGCCGACGCATCTGCTTGGCCTCACGTCAAGCAGATAGCGCCATTGCATGCGCGCCCCCCTGACGCGAGACCCCTACCCCGCGACCTGGTAGCGGACGACTGACCCCATCGCACCGGACTGGACGCCTCGAGTAAGCTGCATCCAGGTTACACGCGGCTTACTCGATTCAATAGCACTCTACAGATAAAATACATCTATTGCGTGGCGTGTGCTAAGTTAATATAGGCACGTCACGTAATTAACACAGACATTCACTACTCAACAGGCATTTAACTCACACACATACGCATAGCGCGGGCTGTGCGGTATGTGTAGACACTGGGCGGTGTTACGCAATACAATGCCGCTCACACACACATGACAGTTCCTTAGCCCGGACCGTAATCGGCTCGATCTGAAAGCGGGACGGGCGGGGACTATACACCTATACTGTAGGAGCGTCGAGTCGGCACCTACGTCGCTGGTCGCCTTCACTGGGCCTCCCCCGGGTAACCGGGGGTCTCACCTGGCGGGGGTTGACCGCCGTGGTGTCGTGAAGAAAGCGGCGCTAACAGTATTAGCGTCGTGATGCGCCTACAGTAATCACAATAGCAATCACTCACATGGGCGCGTTATTATTAAACGCGCCCAATCATCTAGGAGTCTAGTATGACCAACACCACGAGGGGCCCGTATTTACGGGCCAACGTATGGCTTCCGCGGCCGGGGGGCTATGCCCCGGATCCGCTAGCCGCGCCCCCTTACGGGGACGCAGCGACATCCCAATGTTACCTTCACTTCAATCCTGTACTTCGGTTTGTTAAGTGCGCATCTTCCTGTATTGTTTTTGTGAATATTGTTTTTCACCCTCGCTGGTTTTTTGGTTCATTGGATCTTCTTAATACGACTACTTTAGCTTGAATTTATGGATTACGATTTGCTGCAATAACATTGTTCCTGTCTGTCTACATCAAATAATACGGTAAGTCAACATTTATTACTTTTTAATGTTTTGGCTAAAGTTATTTATTTTATTTCTTGTAGGGAAACAAACAGTAAGTTAGATATAAAGAAGAACATTAATGTATATATTATTTTATCTTAAACTAGCAATTTGACAGTCTAGATTGATATGCAATTGTATGAACTTGATATTTTTTAGTGGAGTTTTTAAGATAATTATTGTGTATGAAACGTAGTTAAAGAAAAAAAACATACGCATTTAACTTTTGGTTCAAATATAAAAGTGAACTTCAATACTACCAAGCATAGTAATGTTATATTTTTGGTGTCATAAAGAATTGCTAAGGTGGACGAATTCTATCAAAATATATTATTTTTCTGGCCGGTTCTTTTAATAATTGAACCAAAAAGGAATATGTCTTTTGCGCATTACTAAAATGCGAAAAAAAAATTTCAATAACAATGATGTTACGCGTGTTCATATTATCTAACCGTTTTTCTTTATTAGAGCGTAAAATGAAAGAATAAAATCTTTAAATCGATACAATCGATGCACCTAGCTGGAATGCGCGCACCTCTCCCGCTTTCCTTTCCACCTCCCTGTATCTATAAAGGTTCGTTATTCCTTTTGAGGCATGGAAAACTTAAAATTTTATTTTATTTTAGGTACTTGCCATCGTACATCTTTTTGGAGACCAGTAAGATTGGAGATGGCGAACAAGCCTAAGAAAGCAACAGTACAAAGTTGGATTGGACTTCATCCTGAATTATATTACGACCCGGCCAGTAATTTGATTTACTGTTCTAAGTGCGAGAGCAGTATAACAGCTAAACTTAGTAGTGTCAAGAGGCACGTTAAAGGTCCGAAACACAAAGGGACAAGTAAAAAACCAAATGAAGAATTTTATTTGGACCTAGTACAATTTCTCATATTATGTAACATACCTTGGATTCAAGTAAACAACCCCGCTTTCAAAAAATTCTTCCATAAATATATTTGCTGCAATTGTACAAATCGACAAAAGCTTCCTGAGCAATCATTGCTGAGAAAAGTTTATTTAGATAAGATTTTTAAAACTAAAATTGACTCGATTTATGAACAAATTGCAAATCAAAAGCTGTGGGTATCTTAGACGAGACAACTGATTTTTTAGGCAGATACATGGTACATTTACTTGTAAAACCTTTAAATGCGATCACACAAAAACCATTTTTAGTTGCTTTTAAAGTACTAGAAATTGTTAATGGGAGCACAATTGCCCAATTTGTAATAGACTGCTTTGAAAATATGTGGTGCGATTTGTATGAATCCAAAGTAGGAGACGTTGCTGTATTATGCACTGATAGTGTAGCATATATGCTAAAAGCGGGACGTGTGCTGAAAAAATATTTGCCCAACATGATACACGTCACTTGCTTAGCACATGCACTGAATCTCGTGGCAGAAAAAATACGATACGAATACTCAGATGTAGATGAATTAATTTCAAACGTAAAAAAAATATTTTTAAAATCACCTAATAGAGTGCGCTTGTTAAAAAACACCTTTCCCCACATGCCGCTTCCTCCAGAACCCGTTATTACAAGATGGGGTACTTGGTTGGAGGCAGTGTCATATTATGCAAAATATTATGATCAAATTAAAACAATTGTAAATCTTTTAAGAAGTTCCGACGCGCTATCTATTAGGTGTGCCAAAAATGTTCTTCAAAAGGAAAACTTGAAATCGGACTTGGACTACATTGAGGAATATTTTAAAGATATACAAATTGGATTAAAGAAATTACAAAAATCGAATTTAACTCTAACAGAATCCTTTGAAATATTTGATCACGTGAGAACTGTGCTTAGCTGGTGTTCATCTGAGCTTATAAAAAATAAACTCGTAAATGTCATGGACAGAAATCCCGGTTTAGATAAAATTAGAGACATATGTGAAGCAGTACATATGTGAATAACAGCAGGAAAGGATGAGCGATCATACTATATGTACGCGCCTTTAACCTCAGTTGATGTTGAAAGATAATTTTCAACTTATAAATGGATTCTTAACATAAAAAGAAATCGCCTGACAGTTGAAAATATAGAAACAAATATGATTGTGTATTTTAACTTAGATGACTCATCTGACAAAGAAAATTTCGGTTCTGATACTGAACTTGACGAATCGAATCACGATGATTAAATTAAAATCGTTCTTTATTTTTTATGGTATTTGTAACACAAATAAAGATTTTCAAATTCTTAGCAATTTTTGATGCATCAAGTTCTTTATCAAAACCGAACAGTTAGTAGTTCAGTATTAAAACTGATTGTCCTAAACGCTTCAAATATTAATTTGTAAACTTCAAAGGTTAATTTGTACTTTGATTTGAGTAAAAATTGCATCCCTCAACGTCAGTAAAATAAACATGACATAGATATTTAAAGATAGATAAACATAATTTTTTTTCTTAAATCTTTCCTTCTGTACATTTTGTTTCATGGTTTCCAATTACGTCATATTTTAAAATAATATAAATATACATATATTTGTTACAACAATATTCTATGTGTTTTATTTTTCCTTTAGAGCCCATTAATTATTTAATGAACCTAGAGCGATATCGACCGGCGATTTTTGAGCATTTTTTCTTTCGTTTTTTTTTGCATAGAAATCTCCAAAAATCGCCAGACAATATTGGTGGTGTGAAAGGACCCTTACGTTTTTTTTTTTTACTATTTAATGCCCGCGGCTTTTCCCGCGTGTACTATTGTTTTTGTATCCCATGGGAACTATACTTTTTTTTTAATAGGAAGTAGCATATGTGCTATTCCACACCTTAATCTATATCACTACCAAAATCAGCATTTTCAGTGGCATTGAGTAATGGACATCCATACAAACTATCACATTTATAGACAAACTTTAGATAAATATAGACGAATTACTTATTCCAAATAACACATTTTTTTAAATGTATTTAAGTGTTGTCTCGAAATTTCGAGACAGATGTGCCGGAAATAATTTAGTCCTAAGGAAGTCTCCGTTTCTTGTCTCTGTTCTTCGAAGTTTAGGCTAATAGGCACTACCTATTCCTATCACTGCTTATAAGAAACAGGATTGATTGACACCAAATATTTTTTTTATGAAATTTATAACGGTAGGAGGGTTTCACATCGTCGTCGAGTCGATGATGAAGTACCTGGGACTCGTCCTCGACAGCCGATGGAACTTCGTGGAGTATTTCCGACGTTTGGCTCCCAAACTGGAGCGGGCAGGGGCTGCCTTGAAGCGGCTCCTGTCCAATCTAGGGGGTTCAAACGCCTCCTGCCGGAGGCTCCACGCGGGGGTCGTGCGGTCCATGGCCCTTTACGGGGCACCTGTGTGGGAGCGTTCCCTGGCACTGCGGCCAGCCCGCCGGTTGAGCGCGGCCCAAAGGGTCATTGCCATCCGGCTGGTTCAGGGATACCACGGTCTCCGGTGAGACGGCGAGCCTCCTTGCCGGATTGCCACCATGGGATCTGGAGGCAAAAGTCCTCGCGCACGTATGGGAGTGGCGCGAGGAGCGAAACGCCGGGGCGTAACTCCGCTGCCGCGAGAAATCGCGGCACAGCGGACAGAGCTCCGGCGGGATATCATGGCCACATGGAGAGTGCGTTTGTCGCAACCCAGTGCTGGGCACGCCACAATTGCGGCGATAAGAGTCGTAAATGAACATTACTTGTCGTTGTCATCTTGTTCTCGTAACTGTAATTATTTAAAGTCTTCATTTATTTTCGTTGCTTATACATTTAATATGAGTGTATGTACTATTTAGGATATGTATATATCTGTGTATCTATTCTAATATATAGTATTTATTTTTTACGTGATAACGTCTTATAAATCGATGAACGCCGGCTGCACGCACGAAAAAGCATGGCTCATTGTCACGTTCCGCTTGAGCCGAGCGTGCAAGCGAGAGCGTGGAGCTAGCGATAGAGAGGCACGATCGGCCTAAGCGTTCGGCTTGTGACGCATCTCTCTCTCGTTATCACGTAACATGATCGTCCGTAAGCCGACTTTACAGACTACCAATTTTTTTTGCACCAACGACAGCCCCACTTTATGTCCAGGCAAATCACTGTCCATAACTGCACTGGTGTACAATAAAGTATATAAAATAAATAAAAGAGAGGCGAACCCATCACGACATTATTATAGCAAGTAATACTAACATAATTAAACAAACTTACCTGAAATGAAGTTCTATTGTAAATTTATACGAAGAGCTTAAGTCCGAGATATCTTTTATAAATTCACTGTGTAGTTTCACAATCCTCGCATTGTGTGTGCCGTGAATATTTAGAGGAAGCGACAAGCTTCGTGTCCAAAACAGTGACAGCAATTTCGGCTGTCTGCTGGCAACACTATATCTGTAACTCATTCATTGTTTTCGCGCCGTGCATGCTTGTCATAATAAAAAATTATTTCTGGTTTATAGGGTTCCATAGTCAATAAGGAACCCTTATAGTTTCGCCATGCCCGTCTGTCTGTCTGTCTGTCCCCGCTGTAGCTCAGAGACTCTTAGTACTAGAAAGCTATAATTTGGCATAGGTATACATTATTAATCACGCCGACAAAGTGGTAAAACAAAATCTTGAAAAAATAATATTTTTTCGGTACCTACCTCCCATACACGTAAAGTGGGTGTGAATTTTTTTTTTTGCTCGTCTATCCGACGGTGTGGGGTATCGTTGGATAGGCCGTTCAAAAATATTGCGGGTCTGAGAAAACCATTTATCGGTTCAGGGATCCGTTGGCGTAATATTAAGCTTTAAAGTGCTATTTTTTGTTATAGTCAAGTATCGCCCGCCCCCTGCCATCTAAATGGTTGTTTTTGGATATGTGAAAAAATTCATGGCAGTAGTATATACAAAGAAACTAAAAGGAAAACTATCACAGCTAAGTAGGCTTTACCAGTTAACGAGTAATAGTCGACCAACTTACATTTGCAGTTGGAGAATTGACCGTGATGTATATTTATGTATGGGGGAGAACATGTTTTTTAATTACAATGTTAATTATGTTTTTGGGATAAAATCATCTCAACTACGGAACCCTTCATTGTGCGTGGTCCGACACGCACTTGATTAACGGTTTTTTTAAGTATTTTAACGCTAAGAATTGCCGAAAAGAAAATTTGAGTGTAAAGAAGAAAGGTACCACAGGAAGATTAAGAAGTTGAAGATTGTTGCAGTGCAGGTGCCTACGAAAAATTAAAGGTTTTTGTCGCGGTTACAATTAGTGATTACTATGTATATTATATATATATATGTATTACTGGATTTCTCTCAAAGAAATCCAGTAATACAGCTATGAGAGAAGCAGTAATCCGTGTCAATCACGACCAGTTAGATATAGACATTGGGCGGCTAGACTTTAGTGACGTCTATAAAAATCGAGATCCTTATGTAGCAGCAGAAGCTATGGTTAATCTAATAAGGCAAGTTATAGAGACCAATTCACAAACCACCAAAGTGCCAAACCGTAAAAAAATTGTGAAACCATGGATAACCCCAGGTCTTCTTTGCTGTATTCGACACAGAGACAATTTGCATAAAAAAATTAAAAAAAAGCCAGATAATGGTGATCTAAAAATAATTTTTACCAGGTACAGAAACTTCTGTAACAAATTGTTAAAGAAAATAAAAACTGACTATGAAAAAACTCAAATAACCAAAGCTGGAACAAACCCCAAGCAACTATGGGCTGCAATAAATAAGTTGACAAACAGGGTTAAAAAGAGAGAGACTTCACCTCATCTCTTAACACTCTCATCCACTCCAAAAATATCGGTAAATTCCGTTAACGATTTTTTTGCTCAAATTGGCAAACAGCTCGCGGAAAAAATAATAAGCCCACCACAACCATTCAAATTAATCGATAACAACAACTCGAATTCAATGATTTTGCTACCAACGGACGAAGTCGAGGTTGAAAGATTAATAATGTCCCTTCGTAGTGATTGTGCAGTGGGATGGGATAGAATATCGAGTGATCTTCTTAAGAAACATAAAGCCTCCATTGTACCCCCGCTTACATACATTTGTAACCTAGCTCTCTCAACAGGTAAATTCCCTAAAGTCCTTAAAAGATCAATCGTACACCCGATCTACAAGAGTGGGGACAGAAGCCGTGTCGGCAATTATAGGCCCATAGCTGTTTTACCTGCCCTGTCAAAAGTTCTAGAGAGGATAATGAACAACAGGCTCGTTGATTATCTCGAAAAACATAAGCTTCTATCTCAAACACAATACGGCTTTCGGTCTGGCAAATCAACGTCCGTCGTGCACGATTTGACAAACTATGTTGTCACCAACCTGGACAAGGGGAAAAAGGTGTTAGGCATATTTTTAGATCTTGCTAAGGCGTTTGATACGGTTTCCGTGCCCGTTCTCTCCAAAAAAATGGAGAATTTGGGAATAAGAGGGATTCAACTTGAACTTTTTGAAGACTACTTAAGTGAGCGTACCCAGTGCGTTAAGATCGATGAACACATTAGTGATGAACGGACAGTCTCATATGGCGTCCCTCAAGGAAGCGTGTTGGGTCCCACTATGTTCCTTATGTATATTAATGACCTGGGTATGCTCACACTCCCCGAGGGTAGGATAATTACATTTGCAGATGACACGGCGCTCCTCTTTAGCGCTGATACATGGGATGAAGTTTTCTCATACGCACAATCGGGCTTTAATATGGTGTCAAATTGGTTACGCAGCAATGTTCTGACACTCAACGCGGAGAAAACCAGTTATATGACCTTCTCTCTTAAAGCAAACGTTAACGTCCCAAACTCATCAGCGCCCTACACAATAATAACACAAAATTGTCCAGAACTACACGATAAGAATATGTGTACCTGCACTCACCTTTGCGCCACTAGACACGTTAAGTATCTGGGAGTTACAATCGATTGTACCCTTAGATTCCAGCAACACATTGATACACTTAAAACCAGGTTACGCAAGTTGATATATATTTTCAAAACCTTGAGACGAGTAGCTGATGACAAGTTAAAAAAATCCGTGTACTTTGCCCTTGCTCAGTCACTGTTAACCTACTGTATCTCTGTCTAGGGAGGTGCTCCGAAAACTACAATATTATTGAACTGGAGAGAGCCCAGAGAGCTATCTTGAAAGTGTCCTCATTCCTCCCTTACCGCTATCCCACAGAGCTCCTATACAAGGAGGCTAAAGTTTTGACAGTGCGTCAACTTTTTATTCTTAACATCATATTAAAACAGCACTCATTACTTACTTATCATCCCACGGCCTCACATCGAAAAAGACTGTACAACCCTGTAGACCGCCGTCTTAAACACCTACTCGTATCTACTACCCAATTCTCAAAGCGGTTTTTTTGCCACCTGGGTGGTTTTCTATATAATAAAATAAACAGGATGTCACCCATAGTTAACCTCACTAGAACTATGTGCAAAAAGAAAGTTACAGCCTTACTACAACAACTAAACTATGAGGATACTGAAAACTTACTTACCTCTATGGTGTAATATCGCAGCTGTAGCAATATCCCTACAAAATAAAAACCTATCTACATCATCCTTCTCAAGTCTTCAAGTTACCTTTAAGTCACATAATAAAAAATATAACGCTCGCACTGACCAACACCACTCCACACACACACACACACACACACACACACACACACACACACACACACACACACTTCCATACACAAATAACCTATTTAAAAAAGTTTAGTTTATAATATGTAAAGTTTAAAATTTCCACCCGAGCCACCAATCTTTCTATAATGTTGTTTTGTTTTAGGTTGTCAGTGTACAAGTACATAAAAAAATAAAATGTATAATTTTGTAAAAGGGCGGAGACCTGGTGATCTGAAATACAGGCTTAGTTTAGGCACCAGTCTCCCACAATATTAAAATTTTGTCTGACTCTGATACCATGTGTATTTTGTAATATTGTGGTGAGAAAATAAAACATTATTATTATTATTATACACGATACAGCGATCGCCAGCCCGCCTGAAGCGTGGCGAATATGGCAATCCCTCCCCCCCCCCCCATATTGGGGGAGGCCTATGTCCAACAGTCCAACAGTGATCGTCTTTCGACTGGAACGATGTATTGTATTACTATGACTGTAGCAGGAGTAAGTTTGTAAGTGCTACAAGTCGTGTGCCTGATGAAATTTCTCATCGGCAAAGTGTCGAACTTCCACACTTATCATCCTCTCTTTAAACCCTTTAGGGAATTAATTTTCAAAAGTCCTCCTTAGTGCTCACTTTCAATGGGTAGCTCATCATCCGGTAAGAACCAGGCCCGGGTCGACGGCGCGTTGTATTCCGCGCGCGTCTCAAAGAGCTGTCGTCAGCACAAGTGTAGGGGTCTACTAGGGCCGATGCCTGCCGGGGTCGCGGGAAAGTTCGAAAGGGTTATCGAGGCCGCTGGCAACACAGGCAATGGAAGGAACACGGGTCGTCAGTAAAAGTCTGACTCATCCTCCCGCTCCGCCCAGAGCGGGAGAAGTTATTTGATAATTTCCCACCCAAAAAAAAAGTGCTGTCTTTCGTATCGTTATAACCATAACATAGGGTTTATACCATAAACACTTCAAATTATCAAACTTTTATTCTACAACTAAAACACCTATAAACCACAACTTACAGAAACAAAATGTTTATTTTTTCATAATTATATGATAATATATACCGGATTTATGTCAAATATCGAATTGTCGAACCCTGACTTAAATTATTTTTTGAGAAAGTTCTGCAAATATATATTTTTTTAATCCCATTAAGGACGCACAGTGAAGTTATTCCATGATTATTCTATAAGCTCATTTTGAAAAGAAGCACAATCAAATAAAAAACAGATTTAAATGTCGAAGCGGATTTCCCCTCGCTGCTAGATCGGCTCTTGCCGGGTCTTCCCTAGGGAACTAGGGCTCTCACCCAGCTGGTCGCACGGGCGTCGTGAAGGACTTCGGGCGCTCCTACAGCCACAGTCCAGAAACACACTTCAGAACCGCTGAGGGGAGGTAAACCTCTCAGGAAGACAGGGAATTGGGGACCGAGAGAACTATCCCTCGGGCAAAGCTCCTAAAAGCCCCAATACCGATTCGTCGCGCCCCCTTCGGGGGCGCAGAAACGGCCACGAGCGAAGAAGATTTGTTGCATCAGCAACCACACACACAGAGAGCAAAAAAATAGACATCGTGAAGGGTTATTTTTCTTTTTTTTCTAGCTAGGTATAACTTATAGTCAACCTATAACTTTATAAAATGAATCGTGTGCTTGTGATGTGTGAAAGAAATTTTATTTAAAACGTGGTTAACCTTCTCTTTTCGCGAAACGACGTGCAATTAGGACTTTTGAGTTAGACGTCAGATTCACATTCACTGGGATTTCACAATATGTTATTCTACTTGACTGCGACTCAACTGCGAGGGCCATGAATGAAAGCTTCTATCCCGACTAGAAGACATCTGTAGAACTGCTATAATCGGTCAAGGATAGCTAATGAGACACAATTGATTTTCTATTGTTTGGCTCCGAATAGGATACGCGTCGGGAACTTAATCTTTTATGGGTGCTTAGCCCGACAATTTTAGCTTGATAGTCCAAGCAGAAACTACGATCGATAACACCGTAATATAAAATATTTGTTAACAATTACATTCTCCTTTCTTCATTACATTCTTATTACTATATTACATTCTTCGTTTCTTCCATATTTCCTTGTTAGTCGTCATCTCAGTAGTCACTTGCTTTCTAGCCATTTCATTTTAATTTTACGGTCAATGAAAATGTAACAATAATATTGTTGATCTTAAGAGTTCCTGCATGAATTAAATGAAATTGTTATTAGATATTTTGGTTTGCGATGGAATGCAACGCAGTAAAAAATAGTTTTGCTTAAAATGTTAATAATTGGTTCATGGTCGGTTATATTTAGCTGTTGTTGTAAAATTATTTGATAGCTACTCTGCGTTTATTTATGTACTTAATACCGACAATGTTTTGAAATGGTCTATAATAATGCACTCTTGTGATATCGCAATGTTAGATTGGGTTGCTTTTATGATACGTATTTATTTACAAATCGCCCCACACCTCTGCCTAACCCTTCTGGGAATACAGGTGTGATGTTACTTTATTTATTGTAATCAAAATCAAAAGTCATTTATTTAAACTAGGCTGAGAATCAGCACTTTTCGCACGTCAAAATTACATAAGACCGTCCCCCAAAACGCCCACCCTTCACCATTTCCTAGTGCTTTAGCTGGGAAGAAGAAGTGGCCAACAATCTCCCCAGCAGCACAGCTGTCTGTTCAGTTACAGAAAAAAATGGATTCTATACAACAGTATGCAAAACAATTGACATTACGTGCAACATAAAACATGAAATTATTAGCCATATGCCAGCTAGCACACCACTATACCAACAAAAAAAAAGAAAAGAAAAACACCGAAAACTATTCTCAAGCAGAGATAAAAACAGAACTAAATAGGTACCCAAATAAAAGCCTCCAAGCATAAAGGGCGTGCCCGCTTACATATAGGTAGCTATAGCTGTAACAGTCACAAATGATGAACTAGGACCATCAAAGTAAAATAAATAAACAATTAATTACTAATAACAAAACAAAACAACGGTCAGCATGACGACCAGTCACCACAAGCAGCACCCGTTCACGAGCTTTAACGCAAAAATCAGCCATTACTTATTTATTTACGAGTATATGTACTTTATTGTACACCACAAAATACATAACAAGAAATAAATAATGATGATAATAATAATGCTATGTGTGTCCCTCATGACGGGAATCTCGTGAAAGCCGAGAAAGATAAACATATCAAGTATCTTGTCTTGGCTCGCGAGGTTGTCGACATGTGGGATGTGGACTCAGCAATCATTGTGCCGATAGTCGTATCAGCCAATGGCTTAATTGCCAAGAGCCTCGACCAACACCTAAAGAGGCTCACGTTGGACGGCTGGATTAAGGGCTTGATTCAGAAAGCGGTACTTCTGGACACGGCTCGCATTGTTAGGAGGTTCCTCTCTCTGGCTGGAGCCCTGACCGCCGGTAGCTTGGACCCTGTTCCCGATACCGGTGGGCTACCATTTTTTATATTTTTAAATGTTTTTATATTTTTTTTTATATTCTAATATTTAAAAATATAATTACAATGTGTATGTAATAAAATAAAAGAAAATAATGTTATCTGTTATTTAAAAATAAACTGTAAGTGCAAACTTATAAAAGTTTACAGCTTCAACGTCTGAATGGATTTAGAATTTTAGATGAATGTATTGAGTTTGTTCTTACTTCTTTGTTCTTTGGGGTATCGTGTATCGTATAGTAACTGGGTTGTGGAGGTCAGAGAGGCAGTCACTCCATGTAAAATACTGATATTCAGCTGCATCCGGGAAGGAAGGCGACCCTAACGTAGTTGGGAAAAGACTAGGCAGATGATGATGATGTATTGAGTTTGTTCTTACAAACCCCTTATCTTCCCGGAACATTCATGTAACAAAACTTTTGTCTCTAACACGAACCCTTCATAATAATAAATCTCACAAGTGTCAATTAGTGAAGTATTACTACTTAATAACCAGAGGACGGAATTAGGTAGAGTTAAACTTGCATCGGAATGTTGATATTAATATGGATCTTCTCGGGATTTCTTATAGACAATCCCGTGTTATGTGCTCCGCATTTCCGCTATTGTTTTCTTTTGTTCTCACAAGCTATGTTGTGCGAACAACAAATGTGGCAACAACGTGCGTGTGCGCATTGGAATTTTGCAACTTCGGACATCCGATGTCGTTGATGTAAATTTGACAACATCGCGCGTGCAGTGGTTTAAATTGTGTTAAAGTAAATAACTTTTTATTTAATAAATCACGGGATTTTTCTGCTCTTTAAAATTAATCTCGGGATTTGAAGCATATCCACTTTATTCTTTCGCTGTATGAAATCAGTGTAAGTACATAAATAACTCTACCTAATTCCGACCTCTGTTAATAACACACATTACTAAATCTAAAATAAATATTATACTGATTAGATGCCGTACCTCGTTACCCGTCGTTTACTGGTGGTCAGAAGCCTGGAAGTTCGACAACCAGTCATACCAATGGGTATCGTGTTACCCAGTAACTGGGTTGTGGTGGTCAGATAGCCAGTCGCTAATGTAAAATACAAGACTGGAAGCCAACCCCAACGTAGTTGGGAAAAGACAGGCAGATGATGAGATACCGTAGGTACGGTATCTCATCATATTCATTTGTTTTTTTTTCCTTCTTTTACGCAGCAATAAAGCAAAAGATTGAAATTATTTTGCACAAAGATAGTTTATGGCCCGGAGAGTGACCTAGACTTTTAATTCCAGAAATATACCTCGCACTGGACAAAGCCGCGGGGACGAAGCATTTTCATAAAATTATTAAAAAACATAATTCTCAATAGCGAAAGTAAACACATAGTTCGTTTGCCGTTATAATCGTTTACTCCATCTTACATTGATTGGCATCCACCATTATTAATACTATAATATAGGTTTTTTTACTTTATCCAAGAAATCACGGGCACACCGCTAACTTTTCCCTTCATGATATCAAGTTACAGCTGTCAATCTCTTGACATAAATATAGTACATACTAATTACATGCATTATGCTAAAATACATAACTTTTTCATTAACAGTGTTGCAAATCATCATAATTTGGTCATAAAGCTTACAATAACTAAATAACTAAGCTAATGTCATTATTATAGGCAACAATTTCAAATACTGTAAACCAGTTAAAATGGCAAATATTATTCCCTTCACAGCAATTAAGATTTCACAAACATCAACCCTCGCTCATCAATAAGCTCCCAACTCGAAAGTAGATAAGTAAAATAAATGTCTCGAATGTAATGTTACGATGTGGTTTAATATTATATAAGTTACGAGAAGGCTGCGGTATCTCACTTATGTGCTTAGCAAATATACTTAGACTTTACTATAAGTTATAAGTACAAGTCTTGCTGACTGCCTTCTAGGTTTAGTGGTTGTAAGCACCACTAGCTGAGCAATGGGGTTCTGCGTTCGATTTCCATGATGGACAAAGTGTTATAGGGTTTTTCTATCGGGAACTTCTCTATCAGAATATCTGAATGTATGTGTGCTCTCGGTTACTGGCAATAGCCTCACTACCTATTACCCACACGTCGGTTAGAACCTTACCTGGCAAAATGTGTTTTCAAGCCCTTGACATTATAGCCGGTCCACGAGAGTAATTTCAGTAGTACCTATCTGAACTTCTGAAGTGAACGTGGGCCGGCTAGTTCAAGGGCTTGTAAGGCCCATTGTACACACACGTTTTCCTTGCCGTGTAAAACTACAGTTTATTCTCCGCGTGTAGGCACCGGTCGGTGTTGTATGGAACACTATGGAAGCTTGTTGACAGACACGTTTCTACGGCGCGGTTTATACGCCGTACGGAAAAAAACCGTGCCGTGTACAAGGGGCATACCACCCTAAGGCCCTGTTTCCAATGACAATGCTTTGAAAGAAAGAAAGAAAAATAGATTTATGCTATAGAAAAGAGAAAGTCACAGAAACACGTGCATATAAAAAGCTATGGTATTCAAATTAATAATAAAACAAAACAGATTTATGATTTTGAACACAGAACATATATGGTCGGCAGCTGTACGCCGTGATTGTGTCCGGAAGGCTTCCACTCAGCATGATGCTGTGCTATGGGGGACCCACAGCACAGCGCTGATTTTCAGTGGTACCCAGAGCTTTGCAATTTGTGTTTGTGATGTTAGAGAGATAAATAAACAGGAGATAAATTACAGGAGATAAATAAACCATTATAATGACAGCAATCGATCTCGCCATGACTAGAAAGATTTCATAAATAATTAGTGTACTTCACGTGAGGATATTAATGATTATTTTACCATCATTATCACTATATTATTATAAAACCAAGTCCCGGGGCCTCGCCCCCGCCCCGTCATCTGTCTGAACGCGATAAACTCAAAAAGTACTGAACGAATTTTCATACGGTTTTCACCAATGAACAGAGTGATTAATGAGGAAGGTTTAAGTGAGGTTTATGGGAGCTTGACTGGCGGGGGCCGCGTGAATATGAAAATAATAGGTATCTATTCTTTATTTTTCTAAATATATGCAGGATTGGACATGAAATACATAAAAAATACTCTAAGTAGGATGAACATCAGTTACATTTTAATCCAACCCACATGCTTGTCGCAACGAGCTGATACGACAGTTCGACAGAAAAAAAAATAGGCATTATATGCCCTGCTACCCAGCTAAGTTATAATTCTCAGAAATGGCATTCGATGATGACAAATATTTCAAATTAATAATAATTGTTCCACCAACTTCTTTACCGTTCTGTAATCACTCGCTTAGCTTTAGCTGTTGCTAGAGATTAGCATACCTTCAAACTTCAATGGTTTTCGAAGGTTAATTTCCAGACCATAGGTGTTACTATACGTAAGGACTTAAGCATCTTAAACATCTTGCAGTCTGTCTGTCCGTTACTGCCAATTATCAGCAACTTGAGGACAATTTATCTGATTACCCAAGTTTATTTACATTTTTTAGGGTTGCATACCTAAAAAGGAAAAAAACGAACCCTTATAGGATCACTGATGTGTCTCACTGTCTGTTCGTTTGTCACAGCTGATTTGCTCTGAATCTACTGGGTCGATTAAGCTCTGGTACACGTATGGATTTCTGTGACCCAAATACGAACGTTTAATAAATAAAGGAATTTTGAACATAGGGTTCATTCTTGTCGCGGGATGGTACTAATGGGTCACCGAGGCCCCCGCAACACAGGCAACAGGAAGGAATACGGGTGGGTTTTAGTCAGTAAGAGTCTGACACACCCTCCCGCTCCGCCCAGAGCGGGAGAAGTTATTTGATGATTTCCCACCCAGAAAAAAAAGGGTACATTCTTGGGGAAAATTTGATAATGAAAAAATAAGTTTTGCAAACTGTGCCGTATGACATATCAAATGAAAGGAATTGTTATGAGGATTTCAATTTTTTTTATTATTTTATAATAATTATTTTTAAAGTTACAAAGAAAAAAGATAAAAATTGACCATTCCCCCCTTATCTTCGAAACTGCTGAGCCTAAAATTTAGACAAAAATACAGAGAATAATTCTATACTTCCTATACATTACAGGAAAATCTATAACAAGTCTATGGTCTTAAAATAACATGGTAAATTACTCAATATTGTGATATTGAGTACAAACTTACATTTGCAGTTGGAATTTATGGGGGTACATGTTTTTCAACTACAATGTTAAGTTTGTTCTAGGAATAAATTCATCACATCTACGGAACCCTTCGTTGTGCGTAGTCCGACATGCACTTGGCCGGTATTTTTTTTAATACAACCAGATTTTGGTATTAATATTATTATATTAGTAACATTACCTATATAAAAAACGTTTTACAAAAAAAAAAAACCGTCTTCCAAAAAAACACTACAAAGTGAAAAATAACTTTAATTTCGGAAGTTGGTGTCTTTGGATCTTTATTTTAGTTATTTGCCACCAACTTCCGAAATTAAAGTTATTTTTCACTTTGTAGTGTTTCATTGGACGCCGGTTGTTTTTTTTTTTTTGTAAAATGCTTTTTATTTTTCGCTTTTTAGTGGTTCAGTTTGTAATTTATCTAAGTAACAATAGTCTAATGTCTAAATCACTAAATTGCTACAGGTGTGCCTTTAAAATTTGAGGATTTCTCTCGATTTCCATGGGATCCCCTCATCAGATTATGACTTGGAGACAATGGGAATACTTCAAGCAAAATGAATATTTAAAATCGGTCACAATTGACATTAAAATATATATATATATAAACATGTAGAATTGATCACCTCCTTCTTTTTGAAGTCGGTTAAAAATAAGCAGTCTATAATAAATCAGGTAAGAAAAAAGTTCGTTCGCGTAGGGTTACGAAATCGGAGAAGACAGTTAAATGGCGACGCTGAAGAGGTCTTATTTATTTTTAAACAACGTTGTATTTGACTGGAAAGATATTTGATCAGGTTATTTGTAGTACGTATGTTCATAAACATACTTATAGCACCAAGGGTAACTGCTATAGTAATTGGCCACGCTATAGTAGCTGGCCACTCATAACAAAAGAGGTAGAAACAAAGTAATGCAAGCAAGACCATGAATGAAAAGGACAAAAAATATTCCTGTATCTATTGTATTTTTGTTTATGTTCACATTATCTTGTTTCTATCTCTCTTGTTATGAGTGGCCAGTTACTATAGCGTGGCCAATTACTATAGCAAAATCAAAATCTTTTATTTCACATAATACATGGGCACTTTTGAAACGTCAGAAGCTAGGTGCACGGTTCCAATTGGTCGTTTCCTATGGAGAAGAGCCGGCAAGAAACTCCACGGTTACTCTTTTAAATATAAATCTATTATTTCTTCTTCTTAGCGTGTCGATGGCATAAATAACTCATATGTGTGGTGTGTGTCTAGTGGTCGCAAGTGCTACTGCTGAGCAGGAGGTTCTGGGTTCGATTCCTAGGTCGGGCAAAGTGCTTTTGGGTTTTTCCGTTAGGAATTTCTTAGTAGCAGCCAGTAATCTGGATTTATGTCCGGTTGATGGCAACAGCCGCGCCCTCAAAGATATTTCTCGCCCTTACATGAAACTCCTCTGTCCAACCCTTCGGGGAAACAGGCGTGACGTTGTCTTATATACAGGGCGCATGGTTCGTTAGTCAAGTCATCAACACTCTCGTATATAATTTATCACCCTGTATTTCATCCGTTCGCGTCACCCCTGTCGTAGGTGGATGGATGGGATGGGTAGTTTGCTTAACTCGCCCCTACATTTGTTTACAATAGTCAAGTCGTTTTAGAGCGGAAATTATACAATGGCGCGGCGTCAAGACGCCATTTTGTGGATGACATGTTTTCTTATAAATGATTTTCAGCGACTTTATTGTAATGTAAAATTAACTATCTTGCAGCTCAGAAAGTATTTACATTACATGTTTCTCTTAGTATGGTAACTATACTAAGTTCTCTTAGTATAGTTACCATACTAAGAGAAACATGTAATGTGTAAAATACTACATAATAATTATAGTTTTCTTTTTTTAATATAGGCAAGCCACGTGCAACACAGAGTATCTACCTAAAATTAAAATAACAGTTTAAATTAATCGACTTAAATTGTGTTTAACCTTGATCATAAATTATACTTTAAAATCAAGTTTTAGTAAAAAAAACTTCAGGGTTGTCTACACTTACGGGTTGAATATTTTTAAATATTATATTTTCTTTACAGTTTCTGGTAAGGTAAACAGGTATAGGTTACAGGTACATATTTTCATCAGAACTCACCTTCTTATTGAATGAATAAAAAAAACTACTACTTAAAGCCTTTTCTAGCTTCCAGCAAAAAATTACAAATGACAGGTATTTCCATTCAAACCAGTCGGAATTTAAATGTCCAATTCGTAATTTGAAACGAAGAAAAGCAGAGAGTTCTCCATAAAATCTCTGTTAAACTTAATCATAATACCAGCTCCACGTGTTCCACGGCAGGGCAAAAGCCACTTCTCAAACAAAGAAGAAAGGATTGATCATCGCGCTGGCGATTTCAGACTTGTATTAACTAATAACTTCTGCCCGCGACTTCGTCCGCCTGAATGTTCAGCTTTACTATTAGCACAGAAGATAAGCCCTGGTTTTTTCACGATGGCAGGAATATTCAAGATAAACTCAGAAAATACCTACTCATGAATTGAAAAAGTCACATTGTTACTTGCCCGGATTTGAACCCACAACCAAGTGCATAAGAGCCGAGGAAAACGACTATTAAAATTTTCATTAATGCCGTCTTTACTAGCTGGTCGTTGCTCGTTTCCTATGGAGAAGAGCCGGCAAGAAACACCACGGTTACTCGTGATCCGACTTTTCATCGTTAAGCAAAATTGAATGACGAGCACCACTTGACGTCCAGACATTGAGTCAAGTTTAGCAGAGCTAGTTAAGCACCCGAATCCACGAAATTCGGAAATTGCTATAGTCATCCGACAATATTCAATATAATCCATACTTCCACACTACATACTCATCATCATCTGCCTAGCCTTTTCCCAAATATGTTGGGGTCGGCTTCCAGTCTTACCGGATACAGCTGAATACCAGTATTTTACATGGAGCGACTGCCTATCTGACCTCCACAACCCAGTTACTGGGTAACACGTTACCCCTTTGGTAAGACTGATTGTCAGACTTTCGAGCTTCTGACGACCCGTAACGACAGTTAAAGATCTACAAATGACAGCCGGGACCAACGGCTTAACGTGCTTTCCGAAGCACGGAGGGGTCTTGGTATACCTATGTAAAGATGGTCACCCATCCACGGACCAACGGCGGCAAGCGTAGCTTAACCCGATCGATCGACCCGTGCGGCTGTTATTACTTAGCCACAAGCCCCTCAAAAACAGTATGCATAAATAAAAAAAATAAAAAAATAAGTAGTGAATAAATGCATAGTAATTGTATAATATATATGTATATGAATACAAATAATATAAAAATAATGCATGAAAACTTGAAATAAAAATTTGCACGCATGCTTGCAGACAGAATTAAATGACACAGGTGTTAAAAGATCCTTTACCCAAAAAAAAAGTATTTCTAGCAAATAACTGCATTTCACTACGCTGCATTTCAATCTTTCCAAGAGCCACAGCAGTGGTAGCCATGTCGATCTAGAAGGTTTCATTCTGCGAAGCTGGAGCAACGCATGCCACGGGATTAGTGCCCAATGCCGCCTTTTTACTCCTGGTAGGTGCAAGGAGAGGAGAGGTGTTTGAATAAGCCATGCCTATGAGGCATTGGTACATACTGGTTGATACATACTACTCGTATTAATATTATAAATGCGAAAGTAACTCTGTCTGTCTGTTTATTAGCCTTCACGCCTTAACGGCTGAACTGATTTCGATTAAAGATATACTATGTCCTGGATTACGTTAAAACTCTTTACCCTGGTAGTACCTACGTTACCGTGGTAAAATTTCCTACATCAACGCAGGCGAAGCCGCGTACAAAAGTTGCAAATAAAATAATAAGGTACGAAATAAGTTTCTTCAGTTAATGTAATTATAGTTGACTTTTTGATAAGGGCCTTGCCTTAAGCTTAAGCCCTTTAGCACGCTCGCCTCAAAGAGATGTCAGCACAAGTGCCTTCGATCGGTCCACGAGGGCCGATGCCTGCCGGGGTCGCGGGAAAGACCGAAAAGGTTACCGAGGCCCCCGACAACACAGGCAACGGAAGGAACACGGGTGGGTTTTAGTCAGTAAGAGTCTGACAAACCCTCCCGCTCCGCCTAGAGCGGGAGAAGTTATTTGATTATTTCTCACCCAAAAAAAAAAAGCTGAAGCCCTCTTCGTGATAAAGATTAAACGAAAGCAGCTTCCTAGAAATAAGTTAAGGAAACATTTTATTTTTATTTTCTACATTTCTTCTTGACCCCTAATTTTAATTTCGTGAGATTTTCAAACATAGTCTTCCTTCCACGTTGGTTTTCCCGAACCAAACATAAGTATGTACGCTTTCCTCCTGGCAATTTCGCAGAACTGTAGGCTTACTCTAGACACTCGATCTCAACCGGAATTGGAAATTGGGATCGATATCTTGTCATCTGGCACTCTTGAATGCTACACTAGCTCACGATTGGAAACGTATTAGGTGTTTTTTTTTTTTGGAACTAAATGAAATCGGCTTTACTCGAACGATGATTTTTTTCGGTACTCTTAACGATATTTTGACGTTGACATACTCGTAATAATATCGAGTTTGAATTCGTGTTTAGGATAATAGTGTAGTTTTTCGGGATCGAGTCTGTTATTCTGACGGAGTTGTGAAGTTTTTATTGTGAACAATGTACGTTTAGAACTTACATATTTGTGTTATTTTGCTCATAAGTTAGATAAGAGACAAAGGCGTAATTTGAGACGAATGGCGCGTTATTCAGATACCGCACTTGCGATGACTGACGATGAAAGAGACAAGGAGATTATTTTGTTATGTAGGAACATTTTTTTTACTGCATACATAATGCAATACATAATTAAAAACCTAATTCAATGAAACTTATTTTGTAAATTAATCAATGTTTTTTTTTGTTTTTTCACTAAACTTACTATTCATATAAGGTAAATTATAAAGTTTTAAACAATAATACGAGGTAACTTCCATTATTTTTAACTTTTAGAGTTAAAAATAATGCCCTACTTAACCTTACCTAGTACCTACTTAAAAAACCGCAAAGTAATAATAGCTTAAATTAATATAAATTAATTTAATTAGTGCCTATTTTCTCTCAGGGCATCAGCAATTTTATTGAGGGCATTTGCCACAGTTCGTACTAAAGTACAACTAACTTGAACTTGTGCATATAAGCGTACTTTGATACATTCCAAACTAAACAGTTGAAAAGAAAGAAAAATATTATATAAATACTTAATATAAATACTTGAATACTTTTAGATAACATCACTTTTATTTGTGTTAAAAAAATATGTAAGGAAAAAGCTGGAACGGAAAACGCTTGGATTTTGTCTAGGCCCCCAGGTGCTTATGAAACACGTTAGTACTCAGAAACACTGTGTTTACAGTACGGTTCACTTATAAACTTAAATTAGCAGACTTGCCTTACTCGATATTATGCTTATTAAATCCAACTCAGAGCACATTAACTCCCAGGGTGGGGTCGTCTTAGCGGTGTCTCTAGACATCGCCAATGCCTTCAATACCCTGCCCTGGAGTTGCATCAGGGAGGCACTCCGGTACCACCGAATGCCGACCTACCTCTGTCGTGTGGTCGAGGCCTATTTGACGGACAGGGCCGTCATCTACCCCGGTCACCAGGGAGTGTGGAGCCGGCAAGAGATGTCGTGCGGTGTCCCACAGGGATCGGTCCTGGGGCCGCATCTGTGGGACTTCGGATACGACTGGGTGCTGCGCGCTGACCTCCCTAGCGGCGTCAGCGTAGTGTGCTACGCTGACGACACGTTGGTCCTGGCGCAGGGGAGGTCGCACCAGGCGGCGGCCGATGTAGCGGCACGCGGGGTTGCGACAATCGTCGAAAGGATCCGGCAATTGGGACTCGAGGTGGCCTTGCACAAGTCCGAGGCCATGTGTTTTCATGGTCCTCGGAACGCGCCATCTTTGGGGTCCCAAATAACGGTAGGAGGAGTTTCCATCGGCGTCGAGTCGACGATGAAGTACCTGGGACTCTAGACTCTAGACTCTGGGACCTGGGGGTCCACTAGGTCCGATGCCTGCCGGGGTCGCGGGAAGGTACTTATGGGTCACCGAGTCCCCTGGCAACACAGGCAACAGGAAGGAAGGGTGGGTTTTAGTCAGTAAGAGTCTGACACACCCTCGCGCTCCGCCCAGAGCGGGAGAAGTTATTTGATGATTTCCCACCCTCAAAAAAAAAAAAAAAAAACATTAACTGCATTTCTTTATTAACCGACGAAAAATCGGTGGAGATATTTTTTTTTTATGTATGACCACGCATAACTTTTTACAGAGTAGGCCGATTTTGATAATTCTCTTTTAATTACTTATTAATATAATACTTATTCATTCTCTTACCAAAAAAGGGTATACCAAAAACCGACTCAAAATTACTTAGGTATACTGACATTAGCTTAAGAACTTAGTTTTTAAGGTTAAATAAAAAGGTTTATTATTTTTTGCATTTCAGTTTTTTCAGCGGTTTATTTTTTTTGTTACTTATAAAGTTTTTTTTTTTAAGTTTAGTAACTCCAAGCCATTCTGGAATAAAAATACGTTTCGGATTACGGTACGAATATTTTTTGAATTAATAATATAGTAAGTATAGTGTAGAGCTGTAGTTCCGTTCAGAGCCCATACTGAAATATCTTTCTCTTGATATCAGGACGGCCACCGCTCGGTAAGCATTTAAGCGGAAATTGCAGAGTTATTTTCAAAATAAATAGAGTCATCTCATCACCTCTCTCCCTTGAATTTGTATAATTATAGGTATAATTATCTTATAGTAAATATGTAGGTATGTATGTGTATACATACCTACATATTTACGTTTATAACCTATTTATGTAATTGTGTACCTATTTTATTTATAATTCATTATGATATAATTTTAGCTTAGGTGGTAAGTACCTAAACATTTTTTGTAACAATCATGGACCCTGTCGGGCACAGCAACAGAAAAATTTTAAGGAAGAGGACTTATTTAATATATGCAACTAACTTATTCTAAGTATTAGTCTATGGTAAGATTTTATTAATTATTAATTTAATCTAAAAACAAAAAAAAATACATACATTATTAATTTTTATAATCATGTCAGTTCTATAGATTTGTCAATTAAATATTCGTTTATGCTATAGTAACATTTATTTAGTAATAGCTTTTTAATTTAAGTGTAAAAACAGCAGTCTTTTCCCCATTTCGAACTACTTCGGGCAGTTTGTTATAGATTTTTATCGACATAACCAGTGGACCAGATGAGTGCATTTTTAAACGGGATGTCGGTAGGTTTAATCGAGTTTTGAGTCGGAGTGTGTATCTTGCTTGTATGTCTTTTCGTTTTGTGTAAAAGTCTTAGTGTGTGTGTGCGAACTCACAGATTTCCATTATGTATATACAGGGAAGAGTAAGAATGTTTAGTTTTTTGAAATGGGGTTTGCAGCTATCCGTTTGTTCTAAATTAACCAAAATCCGAAGTAACTTTTTTGAACAGCGTCGGTGCGTCTGTGCTATTTCCCCACATTATAACGCCATAGCTAAGCCATGCACAAGCATAGGCATAGTAGGTGACCAGTTTGTGGTCAAGTTTGTGGTCTTTTTTATTTCTCAAAAAGCGTACAAAAATGTGGAAAGTTTGAATTTTATTTTCTGTACGTGTGGTTTCCAATTGATGTTTGAATCTATAGTTAAGCCTAATAGTGGGAATTAATTTATTGATTCTGTTTTATGATCACTATAAGAAAAATTTACATAAAGAGGTTTTTTTTGGTGGGGGTGTAAAATTATTAATTTAGTTTTGTCAAAATTGATTTCCAGTTTATGTCCGTTCATCCAGGTGATTGTTTTATTAAATATATTATTAAGGGTATTATTTAAATGTATGGTACGAGTATCATGACAGGGAGTAAGAATAGAAATATCGTCCGCAAACAAAACGCATGATCCGGATTCCTTTATGGCAGATCGTTGATATAAATGAGAAAAACTTCTTTTTGCTTTTTTTTGTGGAAGCGTTGTTGGATGTCTTCACATCCAACAACGCATCCACAATCTCATAATTCCTCTCAAACAGAGCACCTGCCATCAAATCTCTTCACTACCCTTGGTTAACCATTTAATGCCTAAGGCATTAAGTCCACCTTTGTACCTTTTTGTGTGTAAAAATTTTAATAAATAATAAAAATATACATTACGCCTACGTGTTCTGGTTCAGAAATCAGAACCGACACGTTCAAGCTTAAAAAATAATGATGTTTATACTCACTTGCAACTTTTGAAATATTAATTCCATGAACTTTGTTCAACTTTACGAATATTTTTATTTTACCCGACTACGGCAAAGCCAAAGGAGGGTTATGATTTTCACAGACTATGTATGTATGTTCATCTGTTCGCTCATAACTCCTAAACAATCAATCAATTAACTCAGACTATAACAGTCCACTGCTGGACATAGGCCTCTCCCACGCTGCGCCACAACACCCTGTCCTCCGCCTTCCGCATCCAGTCTGTCCCAGCCACCTTTTTAAGGTCGTCGGTCCATCTAGCTGGGGGGCGTCCCACACTACGCTTGCCAATACGCGATCTCCACTCCAGGACTCGTCTGCTCCACCAGCCATCGGTCCTTTGACAAACATGGCCAGCCCACTGCCACTTCAGTTTGCTGACTCCGCAGACTATGTCGGTAACTCCGGTTCTCTTCCGGATAACTTCATTTCTAATCTTATCCTTCAAAGAAACTCCGAGCATAGCCCGTTCCATGGCGCGCTGTGTGACCTTGAATTACTTCGTCAAGTCTTCTCGTCGCCAAGCCCGCAGTGTTTGAAGACTAAGATCTTCAACCAGTGCGTCCTGCCCGTTATGACATACGGTGCCGAAACGTGGACACTGACAGTCGGGCTGGTCCACAAATTCAACTCCTAAACGACTAGACCTAATTTGACAAACGAGGTATCACTGGAAGCGTCATTTTATTCCGCGGGTTATAGACTATATGACGTCACATAAAATCCAGCTTATAGAATGCCGAAAGTAAAAAGTTACCTATATATAAAAATAAGATGTATCGTGTTTGATATCTAATGGAAGGCCTTGAAGAGTACTTTCTGAAAATATATAGGTTATACGTAAATATTCATTCATAAACCCCCACGTAATCAGAACGATTCATTAATTAATTAATTAGTGACGTGTGACTCCGGTTAAGGCTCTTACAGACTGGGGCGATATCGCTTCAGTATGCAGGAGCCTTTATACGAAAACCGAAAAAATTGACATCTATGTCTTGTTTATACCTTTTTAGATGGCGTTTTTGTCATAGTTGGGTTTTATTTTATTTTATTTTTTATCGCTGGAGTACCGCCACAGAGCAATATTAATTACGAGCAAGAGCAACAACTAGAAACATTATTCTGAAAATGTGAAGATCGTTTAGGTCACGTACGTTCCATGAAAGATGCTGTACCTAATTCAAGCTTACCTAGTGACAGGTTATAGGAGTTCATATAATTGTTTATTTTATTTGACCGTATAAGTCAATTTATTTTTAATTTTAATTGTGTTTATTATTGACATAATCTTCTGTTATTTTATTGAGTTGTATTGCAAGATGTGGTTAGCTAGCGACCTCGATAACTGATTATATTATTCTTACAACCGGCAGCAAGTTCGTCATGCTCCCTTAGATGTCACTGCTTGCGGTAGCGTCGGGGGTCGGGTTGCCTCCTTGCCTCAAATATGGCGAGGAGGGTAAAGGCTGATTTTTGCGTTATGCTCGTGAACGGGTGCTGCTTGTTGGGACTGTTACAGCTGTAGATATATGTAAGCGGGCACGCCCTTTATACTTGGAGGCTTTTATTTAGGTTTTAAGTTCTGTTTAAGTTTTTATCTCTGCTTGAAAATAGTTTTCGGTCTTTTTCTTTTCTTTTTTTTTGTTGGTATAGTGGTGTGCTAGCTGACATATAAAAAATAATAAAATAAAATAAAATAAAAACGATTTATTTCAGACCCACGAGAGTCCATAGAATGTTGTTAGTATTACAACATGAAAAACTTAAAAATAGTGTTAGTAACAACTGATAAAAGAATAAACGATAAAAACATATCTACTTAAAAACAACTATTTAATGATATGGGTTCTGACCCAGTGTTGGACGTAACACGTGTCCAACCTATCCGCTATAACGGCCAGAATGCTGTTGGTGCTGATGCGCAGCCTGCAGAGCGCCGCGGCGTATCGCTTGCGGAGCACGGCGTGGAAGCCGTCTACGTGAGCGTCCGCGAACATGCCCGACGCACTACACCAGCGCGGCAGCCCCAACAACGCCCTGAACGCGTTATTGTACTGAACTCGTAGTGCGCTGAACGAACGTTGCGTATAACGAGCCCACAGGCTGCAAGTGTAAAACGACGTACAGTGCGCTCTAAAGAGAGTTATTTTAACATTCGCAGCACAACGCTTGAACCTGTGAGCTATCATATTGCCTCTGATCGACAGCGCCCTACGCTCTCTATCCATGTCCTCGTCATCTCGTAGGTGTTCCGTGACCATGTGCCAAAGATATTTAAAGCGGGTGACCACCTTCATCGGTATTCCGTTTAGAGTAACGGGAGGGACCTGCTCCGGTGACTTGGTACCCGCCTTAAATATCATGAGCTCACTTTTTAAAACATTATATTTGAGGCCATGTCTAGCCGCGTACCTTTCACATACGTTAACCAGTTTCCTAAGACCCCCGATCGTTGGGCTCAGCAGCACCATGTCGTCCGCGTAACTGAGATTATTCACACAAATGTTATCTATATGGCAGCCGACGTGCATGCTGCTGAACTCAACGATCAGCGCATTAATATATAAATTAAACATAAGTGGGGATGACAATCCACCCTGTCTCACTCCACATTGTAGCCCATATGGATCCGACAACATGCCTGCCCATTTAACGTAGTTAATTTGACTGTGGTACCAAAACTTTAGGATAGCAATAGTCTCATGAGATAAGTTGGACTCTTTGAGCTTATCCCAGAGTTTGTCATAACTGACAAGATCAAACGCCTTAGACAAATCTAAAAAACAGGCGTAAATAGGCGTCTTTCTGCTGGTATAATACTCCACAGTATGCTTCAGGCTCAGTATCGCGCTCTCTGTAGAAAGTCCTGCGCGGAAACCAAACTGTGCATCATGTAGGTAGATACATTCCGCCAACTGAGCCTCAAGCACACTATCCAGTATCTTGGCCACGACTGTAGCAAGCGAAATCGGCCTGTAGTTCGATTTCAGCGAACTATCACCTGTCTTGTTCTTTAATATGGGAGTAACAATTGTTTTTGTTAGTTCACTGGGTAAGTAGGAGTGACCAATACATAAGTTAAAAAACATTGACAAAAGTCGAGCAATGTGTGGCCCCGCATTTTGCAAATGCTCGACGCTGAGCCCATCATGCCCTGGTGATTTTCCACCTTTCATATTTTTAATAATTTTCCTTATATCTTGAGCAGTAATTTTAGACACTATGTTTTCACTAATGGGGTCAACATTGCATCACAAACTCCTAATGGGGATTCCACAGTAAAATGATCTTTGAAAATGTTTGCGATCATCTTTGTGTCCGTAACACCCTCGATGCTCAAAGGAAGGCCAGGCCTCAAATTCAGTTTATTGGTATGTTTCCAAAAGTCACGAAATTTATTATTCGAATGCAGTGTCGCTAGCCGGTCCATTCTTATCTGTTCCTGATGTTGTTGGCACCATTTAAGATTTTTTTTGAAAACCTTTCTGCTATGACACATTGCTTCATGAATAAATCCTGTTTTTGGTTTACCCCACTGTAACCAATGCTGAAAATCAAGCCTGGCCACCCTATGAGCTTCTGCAACATATTTATTCCATCCCATAATTTGCTTCCTCTTACCACTCGTACCCACCCTATAGCTAGACTCTATAGATAATATGGCTAATATTTAATGTTTTGTGTTGCACGTGGTGTAAATTGTTTTGCATACTATTGTATAGAATCCATTTTTTTTTTCTCTAACTGAACAGACAGCTGTGCTGCTGGGGAGTTTGTTGGCCACTTCTTCTTCCCAGCTAAAGCACTAGGAAGTGGCGAAGGGTGGGCGTTTTGGGGGACTGTCTTATGTAATTTTGACATTCGAAAAGGGCTGATCCTCAGCCTAGTTTGAATAAACTTTTGACTTTTGATTTAGATTTTTGTGTTTGATTTTCATTTCAATGCTTCAGGAGAGCTTGAAAAGAAAAATCGTGCAAAATTCTCTAGTGCTCGCTTCACAGATTCAAAAAGATTTTAATCAAAGTCTTCTGTAGGGAAATCTACCAATCCTAATTACCTAAAATCTCAGCCCTCAAAGAAAAACACGCGCCTACACATATAAAAAACAGGAACAAGTATATGTAAATCCATGGTTATTATCCTTCGCAGCGTTTCTCTTGTCTAACAAAAAAAACCGGCCAAGTGCGAGTCGGACTCGCGCAGGAAGTGTTCCGTACCATTATCTATAAAAACGGTAAAAAAAAAACATGTCTGTTACATGGGAGCCCCCTTAAATATTTATTTTATATTTGTATAATATTGTATTTGTTGTTATAGCAGCAACAGAAATACATCATCTGTGAAAATTTGAACTGTCTAACTATCACGGTTCATGAGATACAGCCTGGTGACAGACGGACAGACAGACAGACGGAGAGCGGAGTCTTAGTAATAGAGTCCCGTTTTACCCTTTGGGTACGGAACCCTAAAAACGAAGAAAGATTTAAAGGTATTGTATGTTTGTATGTATTGACAAAAAACCAAATTGAATCGGAAAACTTATTATTCCATCGATCGCATTATGAGATGAGCATAGAACAGCCAATCCAATTACAGACAAAATACACACAAAATTATTCTAACGCAGCTTCTCGGAGGTACCTTTCCTGTTTATTTCATTTCTACTACATTTGCAATTATAATTATGTGTCAATATTGTTCGCACTCCCGGGATGTTTTGGTAGTAAGTCTCATAAATTGTTCTTGTATTACGGGTTTTATTCCACACTTTCGCGTAACCAAAACATAATTCGATCTAAATAATGGTGTTTGTCTAATAATGTGGTCTTTTCGTAATAATATGAGGAATAAAACGAGTTTCATTCGTTTTATTTCTAATAAACCAGAAAACCAAACCTTAAATGTCTGCTATATACGGTCATACGAACATCGGCATCGTATCGTACGATTACAAACACACTCATATTAGGGATACCAAACACTTATTTATACTAGACAACATATTTTATAAAAGAAAAGATACGATAAGATAATATTTAATCGTTTAACTTGTAAAGCCTACTTAGCTGGGATAGTTTTCCTTTTAATTGCATTATATGCACTACTGCCATGCATTTTTTCACATCTCCATAAACAATTAGGTGGCAGGGGCCTAAATCCAAACCCCCCCCCCCCCCCCCCGGTTTGGATTTAGGACACTTGACTCTAACAAAAATGACCACTTTAAAGCTTAATCGGTTAAGGACAGCTAATGAGACACAATTGATTTTCTATTGTTTGACACCGAATCTGTGACGCGCCAGGCTTCAGTCGTCACATATACAAGAAAGTCAGACATGCAAGATGGTAACCACATTATTGGGTACAGACATGTTTGCCAGATGATGTGACGTGCAAATGTCAAGAAATATGATTGATTACAACATTCTCTTAAAATAACAATTAATTAATTCATTAAAGAATAATAATAATATTGTAATAAATTTAAATAACAAAAAAAAAACAAACAGAATAGGTATTAAAAACAAAATACGTTATTAAGACTTTTATAATTCAAATTCAAGTCAATTTTAGTCAATAATAAAAATAAAATAATAAAAAGATCCAAATATATATAAACTATGTCATTGTAAATTATTTATTTTGTTGTTTATTATTTTTTGTACTAGTCTATGCGCAGTATGGACCCCATGAAGCCCCGGTGGTAATCTTTTTCTTGACAATTTGAATGCTCAAGAGCCCAGTAATAATTTTTGGCTATTTTAAATATTTGTTTGTAAAATGCTACGAAACTCCTATTGTTAGGCAGAGTTTAAACTCCAAATTCTTCTGACCCTGGCACGTAAACGTGTTAAATACACTTATATTCTTAACAGTATAGGCTTAACGGTAAGCGTGTTACGAGGCCGGTATCACGTCAGTGTACTCGTGGTATTGCTTCCATTCGCTAATTGAATAGGTTTGGGGAATATTGTCTTTTGTTATGATTCATACGGGGGAAATATGATTTTTTATTTTATTTTATTTTATTTGGGAAAATAAACGGTTACACATTACAATGTTACGGCATAGAATTTAAAGCTAAAATAGGAGCATAAATGTATAACCAACAACATTTTCCACATAATATAAAAAAGTTAAACAAACACGAACGGCGTGCGATATAAATTATCTACATTAAATAGAGTATGGTTAAAAGTAAAAAAATAACTAAACTGAGACATACACAGGTAAATAATTAAAACAGAAAGTAGATATATGATGCACATAAGCACCTGCTGTGCATTTAACCGCAATACGGAATTGCGACACACGTACCACAATACATTGGTATACTTACAGTTTACTTGTTTGTTTCAGATGAATGAACCAAGAGACTAAAACATCCTGATGCTATCGGCAAACCTGGGCCCAGTACAATGACCACCATGAGTCCCATCAGTGAGGTCGCCAACGTGACCGACAACAACTCGGCGCCCGTGGACCCCACGGTCATCTTCGGCCCTCAGAGGGACCCCCTCTTCATCGTGCTACCTATAACTATCTTATATTCAGTTATATTCTTTACTGGGGTTCTGGGCAATATATTTACATGTTTAGTGATAGTTAGGAACAAAAGTATGCATACAGCTACCAATTATTATTTATTTAGTTTAGCGATCTCAGATCTCCTGTTACTGATAAGTGGGATGCCTCAGGAGATGTATTCGATATGGTCGAAATGGCCGTATGTATTTGGACACAGTTTTTGTGTGATAAGAGGATTAGCGGCTGAGGCTTCGACGAATGCCAGTGTTTTAACAATAACGTTATTTACGGTAGAGAGATATTTAGCCATTTGTCACCCGTTTGTTTCGCACAAGATGTCGAAACTATCGCGAGCGACAAAGCACGTGATGTTCCTGTGGGTGGCGGCGGTAGGGCTGGCGCTGCCCCAGGCGCTGCAGTTTGGGATCCGCGAGCACAGCGGCGTGGCCATGTGCCTGCAGACGAGAGTAATCATAGAGCACTCATTTGAGATATCAACGTTCTTCTTCTTTTTCGCGCCGATGGTGCTGATCACGGTGCTGTACTCACTCATAGGGCTGAAACTGAGAGACACGAACATTAGCAAAGAAAAAAGTCAGAAGGACGTCGACACAACAATGAGATACACGCACAAGATCAGGCGGAAACACAGCCAGTCCACGAGGAGGGTCATCAAGATGTTAGGTAAGAATCATCTAACATAGCTTTTTTATTTCGTAGTAATATAGCAAAGAGTAGTGGTGGCCCAGTGGTAACAGCCGCGACTTAAGAGTTGTAGGTCGTAGGTTCAAACCCCGACAGGCGCCTTACTTTGTGTAAATTATTTCATCACCACTGCTCTCAAAACGGTGAAGGAAAACATCGTGAGGAATCCGGCATGTCCTAGAACCAAACATTCTAAGACATGTGACATCTACCAATCCGCACTGGGCCCGCGTGGTGGATTACGGCCCACTCCCTCCCACAGAGAGGAGGCCTGTGTCTCAGCAGTGGGAACATTATAGGCTGCTTATGTTATGTATATAGCAATGAGGTTGTATTCAATGCGAATAATGAAAGTGCCTATTGCCAACATCTACAATACTGACATGATGTACCTAAAATAAAAATATTTCAATGGTTACTCGTAATTTAAAATAGTAGAGCAGGTAGGTAGATAAAAGTATACATTGTGAATGCTAAATTTTTGCACACATTTGAATATATCTTTCATTTGTCGCAACTACTTGACCTTAGTTCGCGAAAACGATTGAAATAAATTGTTTATTTTAAAACAAAAGTTAAATAAATTTTAATATACTAAACCTAGGGTACCGTGGGGTTACTTTGACAAAAACTTTGTTTTATTTTTAACTGCAAATTACGAAGTTTCTGAATCGTAAAAGGAAAATATTTTGGTGGCGTCAAAAGATTTTTCTTTTACGGTTGGCAAGCCTGATTGTTACTCAGACGCAGCACGAGCGAATAAGTTTAAGAGACCGTAAAAATATAAAAAAAAACGTAAGTAAATGTTTCTGACCTTTCTTTATGCTTAAATAACTTCAAAAATAACAAGTTGAGTGTTACAGTGATACATTTTTGTTAAGAATCACCTTGTCAGATAATTATTTAATTACATCGTTATGCTTTGCTGTGTGGCTTAACATCAAAAACATCAAATATTTTTATTGTGGGCATAAGTTATACCTAGTAGGCATACAATAATAAATTATGTCAACATTTATTTATTTATTTATTTTAATAGGTTCACCAACAATTAATTACGCTGATACAAACACAAAATACATAAAAAATATAATAACAGTGCATCAGTTACTTATAGGTAAACACCACATGCATAAAACAATGAATCAAGGAAATAAGCTAACTTACTAAGTAATAAGCGCTAACATTAAAAAACTGGCAACATCGGTAAAAAGTTACATTTAAAATTATATATATTATAAATAAAATTAAAGTTTATAATTCCGATAAAAAATTATAAAATTATAATAGTAAAGGTAATATTGAATATTCTTTGACATTAAAACACATCGGTAACATTGGTAAGAAAAAGAAATAATAATATAAGTTGTAAAAATTGATACATTGATGATAATTTAACAATATTAAGCAAATTCATTAAAATTATTAACATCAGCAAATACATAGAGGTGAAATTAAGATAAATGAAAAAAAAAAAAATATAGACAAAAATTAAAATTAAAATTAAATGAATTAAATTTATAACATTAGTAAAAATAAAAGATAACATTGATATATGTATCACAGTGATTAGATTGGGAGAACTCATATACTTGATTAGGTTAAGGGGTTGCTCGGTAAACGATTAAGTAGCGAGTAACGATTAATCGTAAGCAAGAGAGTAAGAGTGGAGATCAATAACATCACTGTAGTAATTTACGGCCTTACACATTCTTGCAAAAGGCTAATTGGCCCCCAAAACAGTTCTTCTAAAAGGTGGACGCAGGGGCGTGATGGCACTACGGGGGATTCTAGAGGGTGCACGAAAACTGAACAAGGCAAGCAAGCTGGGACTGTCTATTTTATGCTTAGTGATTTTAAAAGCAAACATTATTGCAACGGAAGGAACACGGGTGGGTGTTAGTCAGTAAGAGTCTGACACGCCCTCCCGCTCCGCCCAGAGTGGGAGAAGTTATTTGATAATTTCCCAAAAAAAATGAAAAAATGGGGCCAAGTCTACTAACGCAATCGTGTTGACATGGCTGATCATTGACACCGTAATTATAGATTGACAGTTTTGGTAATCTCCCAGTTGAGGCACAAAAACCATGATTTATAATATGGAGGAAAGTAAAAATGTATAATTTTCAAATTCGTTTTTAGGGTTCCGTAGTAAACAAGGAACCCTTATAGTATCCCCGCTGTAACTCGTGTATCGTTGGATAGGCCGTTCAAAAATATTGCGGGTCTGTGAACACCATTTTTCCCTTCAAGGATCCGTTTGCGTAATATTGAGCGCCCCCCTGCCAGCTAAATGGTTGTTTATGGACATGTGAAAAAATTCATGGCAGTAGTACATATAATGAAATTAAAAGGAAAACTATGACAGCTAAGTAGGCTTTACAAGATAACGAATAGGTAATAGTCGACCAACTTAAATTTGCAATTGTAGAATTGACCGTGACGTATATCGATGTATGGGAGATGTTTTTCAACTACAATGTTAAGTTTGATTTTGATATAAATTCATCTTAAGTAATCCCAACGACGGAACTCTTTATTGTGCGTGGTCCGATAAGCTTTTGGCCGGTTTCTTTTAATAAAATACTTTAATGAAGAAGTGATATGAATAATAAAAACGCATTTATTTTTTATATATTTTAAATCAAAGTGGAATTTACAGTTTCTTTTACAGATAGGCAGGCCACCATACCATCAAAAGTATCAAATTATTAAATTAAAACACAAACTTAGGCCAGAAGTATTTATTAATCATAAAGAGTAAATCCTAAATGTAATCACTATCACTGTAGTTGTTATCTTCGGCGAGATGTATGGTATATGGTATTGCTAATAGTAGGGCTAACTTGAATAGAAGTGTAAAACTTATGTTCAAATGGTGGAATATAATCAAGTAAATCCAGTAAATCGTTCTTTTTCTCTGTAATTGTTTTTCCATCAGGATATAAAAGTTCTACTTAGTTCAGTTATATCAGTGGTATTCCTCTTGCTTAAATCAACAGACTCAAAAGGCACATCTTCTATTGATCTTCATTTGAGTACTTGAAAAATATATTATATATATAAAAATAATATATTTGGTGGTATTTTAGCCACTGAATGCTTGATGGAGATGCGCTAAGTTAGCCCGCGAAATTCAATTTTTCTTACGGTTTTTGTAATTTGCTCTCAAATGTCATGATTTCATGAAATACTCATTAATTATGGTTACATGAACTTAGAGTGTTGAATTGCTGATTTTTATTATTATAAATCTGTAAATACATATTTGTTATGGTCGCAAATCATATTTAGATCAACATACAACCTGATACTGACCTGAAAATTGCAAAAAAACCTAAGAAAATTTTAGTTCCGCGGGCTACCCTTTTTCTTTTTTTGAGGGTGGGAAATCATCAAATAACTTCTCCCGCTCTGGGTGGAGCGGGAGGGTGTGTCAGACTCTTACTGACTAAAACCCACCCGTATTCCTTCCTGTTGCCTGTGTTGCGGGGGCCTCGGTGACCCATAAGTACCTTCCCGCGACCCCGGCAGGCATCGGCCCTAGTGGACCCCTACTTTGTGCTGACGACATCTCTTTGAGGCGCGCGTGGAATACGACGCGCCGTCGACCCGGGCCTGGTCCTTACCGGACGGTGAGCTACCCATTGCTTACCGTCCGCAAGCCCGCGCCTACGGCGGCCGGAAATCCGCCCGGGATTCCCGACGCCCTGGGCGTCTCCTGCGGCGGCTAGGGGCGAGAGGGCGCGAAACGTGCCTTTCCCTCAACCGTCCCGCCTCCTCCTTCGCGAGCATTACTGCTTCGCAGAAGGAGGTGACGGCTGCCCATGCCCTCTCGCTCCGTACCATGGCCTGAACCAGGGCCGGACGCGAGAGGTCTCTGCCGCCGATCGCCTCCACGAGGATACGGCGGTGTTCTGCCCAAGCCGGGCAGACCTCCACCGTATGCTCCACCGTGTCCTCCGGGCGATCCACATAGTGGTGACACCCGGACGTTTCCTCCCGCCTTATCCGACACAGGAACCTCCCGAAGCTGCCGTGTCCGGTGAGGACCTGCGTCAGGCGGAAGGTGAGGACGCCGTGGCGCCTCTCCAGCCACTCCTCAAAGAGGGGACTTATCGCCGAAATCGTGGCGTGCCCAGCACTGGGTTGCGACAACCGTACCTTCCATGACGCCATGAGATCCCGCCGGAGCTCCGTCCGCTGTGCCGCGATTTCTCGCGGCAGCGGACTTACGCCCCGGCGTTTCGCCTCCTCGCGCCACTCCCATACGTGCGCGAGGACTTTTGCCTCCAGATCCCATGGCGGCAATCCGGCAAGGAGGCTCGCTGCCTCACAGGAGACCGTGCGGTATCCTCGGACCATCCGGATGGCCATGACCCTTTGGGCCGCGCTCAACCGGCGGGCTGGCCGCAGCGCCAGAGAGCGCGCCCATACAGGAGCCCCGTAGAGGGCCATGGACCGCACGACCCCCGCGTAGAGCCTCCGGCAGGAGGCGTTTGGACCCCCTAGATTGGGCAGGAGCCGTTTCAATGCAGCGCCCGCCCGCTCCCGCCCCCTGACGCTTTCGCCTTAACCACTTTACTTTGGAGCCCTCAATGGTAATTTTCTTTTTTCGTCTTTTTGTAGAAAAAAATCTTATTTTTCGGTTTTGCCCACAACATTGATCAGCGTAAAGAATACTTACGTTTTTTTGTTGTCACATTTTCTGTAATATATTTGGCCTAAATTGTCAAAATCTAGCTTATTTTTTTAATGTTGCCAGTGCTATAATGGCCTATCCCTCATAGGCCACTTTGATTTTAGTCGATTGAAAAATAAGCCAGAATGGGTTTGTACTGCCATCTATTGTCGAGATCACGTAACCAATTTTAAGCCGCTCTGGTTTTGTAGATTAATATTTTTAAATTACGAAAATGCAAATAGGTCTAAAGTCGCTAAAATTCAGTTATGCCACTCTGGTTCTAGCAGCCTCAGTTGAAAGACGTCATTATGATTTTCCGACGGCGCACGGTGGATCGAAAATCGGCTGTAGAAGACATAGGATCTCGATTTCTTAAATGTTATTTTTTTTGCTGGAAATGACTTCTGCTGATCATTACTATGTACAAAAATGACACCCGAGTTAATTCTGCCCAAAAACGAAGGAAATATATTTTTTTTACGAAAAATTTGTATGAAGCTAGTATGAAAAATCGAGTTATCTCCTAAACGGCATGTTTAACCGTAATATCCTTGGAGGTGGTCATAGTGCTAATTATTTATGATTTTTTGGTTGCCGATTTGACGAAAAATTTAATGCCGTTTTTTTAAAAAAAATCGTCAAAATATTTTTATTTATTTTTACATGTAAAACGATCCCTTTTAGTGTCCAAGTTAAAAAGTTCGATATGTTATTAACCCAAATATTAAGAACACACAAAACAAGAAAAATTAAATAAAAAAATTGCTGTTTTTTGACACATTTTTATTAATTTAAATAAAAAAAGATTATCAAACTCTTATTTAAGTAACATATAAAGTTATATTATATACAAAATAATTTAATTTAAGGAATTAATACTAAGCATTTGTAAAATAAAGTAAAATAAATAAAAAAAAGACAAAATATCATTAAATATTACAAAAAAAACCCAAACAGACTCAAATACAAATTTACAAATAAGTACATATATATTTTTTTTACAAATTTTCCTTATCACTCTCGTTGTCAGACTCCAATTCTGAGTCAGCATCCAGATTGGATATATCCAAAAACTCGAACTCAGTTTCCTGAAATTGAATTAAGTCGAGAGTTTCAGCAAAAAAGCTCTGTTTTTTCTTGGCATCTAACTTAGGCCTTTGTCCACTTAGCAAAGGATCCGAAGAAACAACAAGCATATTTAAAATGTCTTGATTGGAATCCTGCCTGCTTCTTTTCCGCGAATGATGTTCTCGAAACCTCCTAAAATCTTTGTTTCGAGACTCTGAGGCTTCTTCCGAGAGAGTCCCAATCGGCAGAATATTATTTTTCTCAATTATGTCAGCCCCATGGATTAATAATTTATGAACGGTTGACGACATCTAGTACCAGTCGTATAATAATACGTACTATTCTGCTGTTTTGCGGGCATAATCTCTAAATTTTATTATATCGACCTGCTCTCCAGATGTAATTGCTTGTAAAATTACAGCAAATCTTTTGATGAGGTCTTCATCCAAACCGGTTATAGCTGCGGTTTTATTAGGAAACTCAAAGAATTTTCTTGCAGTATTCCCGTCATTGGTGGTTCCCGAGCCTTGTTTTACTATATCAATCAACAGATTGAGCTCATCTTTGAATTTATTTTGAATTATTTTCTTCCTTGTCTGTAGCATTTCTTTGTGCTCATCACTTCTCGCTGCCCACCGTTTGAAGGCGAGCCTGTATGCAATGTGTAACAGACATTCCATATAATTTATACGGGCGTGTAGGGATGACAAGCCAAATTCATACAGGTCAGAACACACAATTTTTGATGTTACAGCATCTAAGCGGTTCATTTCTGTAGGCTTTGCTAAGCACAGGTAGCACGATGCATTTGATCTAGCTTCAGAAAGGTAAGTGCAAACTTTAGCGTCGATCATCGTCATCATTAGTTCATGAGTCACCCTATTATTATTATTGCACTCTGTGGGGATAAGGGCCTCAATTTCTTCATCCATTTGTTTTTTCAGCTCAAGGACAACTGCTTCACTCTCCTATACAAAAGTAAACTGAACTGGACGACAAACTGAGCATAGTTTTGGGTTCGTCCATAAGATGTTGTCTCCATCTGTCAGTTTAAGTGGCACCAAGGAGGTCATGAAAATGCTCGAGTCATCTTCCTCACCCTCCATTTTCTGCTTGTATCGGCTTTGGTTAGAAGCACCATCAAATCCCCACTTGGATATCAGCTTCAACTGCTTGTTATGCTCTTCCTTAGAAAGGCTTTGAAGGATTCTTGTAACTGTGATATCAAGTAAAGCTTGAAGTGTAATCCTAGCCGATGAATCAGTAACTGTCACTGATTGCTTCGGAGGGTAGCAATCAAGCTTAGTTTGTTGCACTTTATAGTAAGATGGATAAATATCCTTAGCACCTTCCCGAATGGCAGCCTCTCGCAACGTAATATATTGCCACTTTGAGAGTTTTAGCGAAAGAAGCAATCCAAGCGCCTTTTCTGACGTAAATATGATTGTTTTCGCTGGTTTCTTAAGCGTTTCATTTAATTTAGCGGCTGCTTCAGGATTTTTCATCATGTATTCGATGACAGAGGCGATATCTCCATGCCCTTCTTCTTTTAAACGTGCTGCAGCTGCATATGCCAATTCACTGGAATTTTCGCCTGTGTGTTCATCAGATCTTCTCTTTTTTTGTTTACTTCCCAGATCTTCGAATGGTTTACGGGATCTTTTCGTCATTGTTCCAATGGACGTTGATGTCGACGGTTCTGGAGAGACTGAGGGTGCTCTTGGTATCTTATCAACACTTGGTTCTTAATTAACTAAAGTTTGCACAAAACTCGGCCAATCAATATTTGCTCCCAACCAATTCTCGTACTTTCTCCTGAAATTATCAAGGAATCGGTTGGATTTCTGCCACCTTTGTAAAGCGGCTCGCGTAAATCTCCGACAAAATTCTTTGAGAACAACACGATCTTCGTCAGACAGGCAATCGCCTCTGCGGGATACAACTGCACTGAACAATACTTCATGATCAAATGAAGTACTCTCACTTCGTAGAAGAACAAACAAGTCTAAATTCGTGATTAAACTTTCCATTCTAAGATTTTATAGTCGCAGATTTAGTGTTAGCAGTTACACAGTTGTGAACAAACTAAATTATAAAACAAAACTTTAGCCCTTTTATTGCAAAACGCCAATAATTAGGAAACTACCCTCATTAGTTATCTTCTCATTAGCTAATGAAAATTTATAATTGTCACTAACTATTCTTAGAACTCATAGCACTGCTAATTAACAAATTAGCTTACTTATCAGGAAAAGTTGAATGTAATCCATAGTTGGCATTGTCGTGAGATATTGAAAATCATTAAATCACCTATAAAGACTCATTAGAAGACCTAATCAGTGTAGTTACTTAATCACTTCTTTTCGGACTCATTAGAAGAGTAAACAATTGGTAATTTGGTTGTATGAAAAGTTATAAAACTCATGATGTGTTGATAAATATCTAGCTCAAACATAGTTGTCTACGTGTGGGTGTACTATAAACCTCTGCCAACTCCTTCGGAAATATAGGAGTGATGCTATTTTATGTTACGTGTCGTTAAAAGTCCGTGTTCTTCAACATAAACACTAAAAGGAATCGTTTCATATGAAAAAACAAATGAAAATATTTTGACGATTTAAAAAAAAAAATGGCATGAAATTTTTCGTCAAATCCGCAACCAAAAAATTATAAATAATTAGCACTATGACCACCTTTAAGGATATTACGGTTAAACATGCCGTTTAGGAGATAATTCGATTTTTCATACTAGCTCCATACATTTTTTCTTATAAAAATTATAACTCTTCCATTTGTGCACACATTTACTTCATATGACATTTTATAGAACAGTAATGATCAGCAGAAGTCATTTCCAGCAAAAAAAATAACATTTAAGAAATCGAGATCCTATGTCTTCTACAGCCGATTTTCGATCCACCGTGCGGCGTGCCATTGACACTCCACTAAAAAAAATATACGTATTTGGAAATCTCGTACATATTTATTTATTTTTGTACACACAGTAAAATACACAGAGATACGATATAATAATAATGTTGAGTATCTAAAGGTACTGCTTATTTCTTAAGAAATTTCTTCCAGCATACCTGACAATAATGACAAGTCGTAATTTCGTCATTTTGGCATTTCTTTTGACTACTGTAACGAACTTTTTGCACAATGGTAATCGCGTTGCCTTGGTTTGGTTGTCCTAATCGATGTTGCGGATATTCGCATCCGCATCTGCAATTGCTGAGCTTCTGCATTTATTTAGACTATTTAAAAAAACGGTAAGTGAGGAAGGTATGTACTATTTAAAAAAACATGCAAACTCATAATCTTTCTCATTAATTGTAAACTGTAAAGGTTGGCTTTTTGTATCCAAATGTATCTATCTAGATTCTTCTGAATGTTATATTTATAACTTATATACATAGGTAGGTACATATTTTACACCCCGAAAAGAACAGAGAGTAAAATTATTGTCTTTGTTTCAGAACGAGTCATAAGTATGACGAAAGAGTTTTTTTTTTTCGAAGATCGGTGGTTGTAACATGAGAAAAGTGAAAGAACCTATCGCATTTTTTTATTTTATATGAAATCATCATCAGTTCGTGAATTTATTGAGGAGGATTATTCGTTGTCAGACTCCGAATGGGAGAAAAAAAAAATGGTGATTACGATTAGATTCATTGTAACTACGTTTTTTAATATTGTTATTAATTATCTTACCTACTTTTATTATGTTTTTATTTTAAGTGTTTTAGATATTAAATGTAGGTACATTTAATATTGTAAATAGTTATTGTTATTGTATTATTGATTGATATTTAATTGTGTAAATATAGAAATTGTTATTTGTGTAGAGCAGTGGTGGCCCGGTGGTAACGGCCGCGACTTACGAGTCGGTCGTAGGTTCGAACCCAGACAGGCGCTTTACTTTGTGTAAATTATTTCATTACCACTGTTCTCAAAACTGTGAAGGAAAACATCGTGAGGAAACCGGCATGTCCTAGAACCAAATAAAGAGAAAGACATGTGTCATCTACCAACCCGCACTGGGCCCGCGAGGTGGATTACGGCCCACTTCCTCTCATAGAGAGGAGGCCTGTGTCCCAGTAGTGGGAACATTATTTGATATGTAGTAAACAAACATATATGATTTTTTATTTTTTGATGTCCTAAGTCTTCACAGATTTCCACTCCTTTTTGCTTAAAATAGACAATATACATAAACAATTAAAATAAGTCAAAATATAATTTTGTCTCAGCTTGTTCTAGACGACACTTTTTTTTTTGGATGGAAAATCATCAAATAACTTCTCCCGCTCTGGGCGGAGCGGGAGGGTATGTCAGACTCTTACTGACTAAAACCCACCGGTATTCCTTCCTGTTGCCTGTGTTGCCAGGGGCCTCGGTGACCCTTTAGTACCTTCCCGCGACACCGGCAGGCATCGGCCCTAGTGGACCCCTACACTTGTGCTGACTACATCTCTTTGAGGCGCGCGTCGAATACAACGCGCCGTCGGCCCGGTCCTGGTCCTTACCGGACGGTGAGCTACCCATTGCTCACCGTCCGCAAGCCCGCGCGAGACACTGTGCATCGATTCCTCGTGCCGTTTCCATAAAACCTCATTGCCTAGTATCTAAAAATAATTCTCAAATATTTACTTAAAGATATTATTACTTTCCATGGCAGTGACGCATCTAACTCTCGAAATACCTAGATCAGATTTTCATTTCCTCCGTCGACAAAGTTCACAAATTGTTATTATTGCAACAAATGCGGTTGTAATTAGAATATCTGCAGTATTAATAGTCGCCTACTGTTAATATAGAAACTTCCGTTGATAAACTTTTCATCTCGTTCTTGTTGATTCAAGTTTTCTGCATTCGATGCATTGCGATTTCAAAACTGGCAGACCGATCGTGTCCCATACCCGACGTGGCAAATATCTAAAAATAGATCATCGTATCCCAATTTATTTGTGGTCGGCAATATGCCTTGTTTTTTTCATACTTCTCTATTAAGGCTCCCGCAGGCTGGGGCGATATCGCGGCAGGCAGCAATATGGCTGTCGCCCCTGCGATGCCACGCTAGTCTGCACGAGCCATTATTCGTCATCTCAGTAGTCACGGTAGTAGTTTTTGGTATTCCCCTACTTTTAGAACTAAAATAGATATGTTTAGAATTAGGAAACCTCGGTAACATAGCTGTATGTCGTCGTCGTGATATCCATCTTAGATTTCTTTCTAAGCGTCGTTGGAGTAAACTCGGAATATAATTGTTTATATGAAACTGTTGCCTAACAATGGCTATTAAAACAAAAGTTTTTAATAGTACCTTTCCCACGAGATAAACATACCTAGATAAGTAATAGTCATTATTATTTAAAAATCCAAGGTACATTAAATTATTAAGTACGAATTTACCAGCATAAGACAACAAAATAATGAAGAAAGTACAATATTTTATACAACACATTAAATATTTACCTCAGATTATTAAGAGGCGATTTAAGTGCTTTTCAAATGTCACTGGTTTTTAACAAGAATTAAGTGTATGATATTAATACTTAAAAAAATTAGACCTCCCACACAAAAGTATGTAGGTACATAAACGCAAAAAGATTCATCCCATCTATTCGAAAAGAGGCGAAGGGTTCCTCGATAAGTGCGAGCAAAATGGGTCATTCTGCCGCACTTAATAACATTGACGAAATTACTTTTGAATTTGGAAAACTATTTAATTAAAAAGTTTGAACGCAATTCGCTTCGATAAAATCCTGGCCAGTAGTAAAAAAAGCGCGCCTGCCGACGCGGTATTGGTATTTGTTTAAATAAAAAAAAATACGCGGGAACTTCAACATCTTATTCCTTTTTTCATTACTTAGGGTCAAAATATTACAGACATTTTTAATTTGATAATAATATAAATTTGTAATTTGGTTATGTAAATATAAATATTCGTCACTACTAAAAGCACCTCTTATTTATTTTTCTCATAGAGATGAAAAGCAGAGTGTGCCACACGGTACCAAAATTATTGATGTATTTTGAATCCCTCGCTACGCTTAGGATTCTACTCTAGAATTCTACGCTTCGCTCTGGATTCAAACAATCGCTCTCGCCCTCAATATATTATTTTGGTCCCTTAAGACACAATCTACTATTCATGCTCAACTAATTAAGATTACTTTGCTGAATATAGTAATAACACAAACATTGTAACGCTATCTCCTCTACTGATCGATATTTCCCCACTACCGATCGTTATTTCTCCTGACAAAGTTTATTCTGTTTATATGTATGTATCTACGTATGTATTCTTGTATTGTAAAGTTATTTTCGTGTTATCTATCCCTTAAGTTGCACCTGCCATGTGTCTTCTCTGCATCACCCTAAGGTTGACTGGTAGAAAATGCCTCAGGCATTAAGTCCGCCTTTGTAAGGTACTATTTTTTTTATACTTGTGCATAAAGTTTTAATAAATAAATAAATAAATAATGCCGGAGGTAGGTATGACAGGCAAAAATAACAGCGTTAATTACATCTTTTCATATAGAAACGACCTCGTGTTTTTGTATTTGCTTCATTTAAGTTATAATTGATTTTCATTCAATAATTCATTGAGCAGTGGTGGCCCAGTGGTAACTAACGGCTGCGACTTACGACTAAGGTTTCGACCCTAACAGAGGCGCTTTACTTTGTTTAAATTATTTCATCACCACTACTCTCAAAACGGTGAAGGAAACATCGTAAGGAAACCGGCATGACCTAGAACCAAACATTTGAAGACATGTGACATCTACAAACGCGTCAGATCTCCAATCCTTAGGAAGAAAACACAGTACCTCGAGACTAACACAAGAATGTCATAATGCGTTAGAACATATAACGGTTTTCAACCGCAATACTGTGACACTGCAATGGATAAAAGGACACAGCGGATCGCTGGGTAACGACGCAGCTGACCAACTAGCCAGGAGAGCATCCGGCACGTCAGTCTGCGGACCGGAACCAATCTTACCCATCCCCTTCAACCAACTACGCAGGTGGCTACAGGAGCTCACCCACACACAAGCGGAGAACTGGTGGTCCTCGGCACCGGGGTGTAGACAGTCCAACGAGGCTATGCCATCCTTGGATAGTAAGTTATCCAGGCGCTTATTACGCCTAGACAGGACCAGCCTGCGCCTGTTGACGGGGACCATCATGGGCCACTGCTCGCTAAACAAATACTTTCACACAATAGGCATAACAGACAGCCCCCTGTGCAGAGCTTGCATGGAAGCAGAGGAAACCGCTGCGCATGTGCTCTTCGAATGCACAGGCGTCACCCATATTAGAACAGAAACCCTCGGGGCACCCAGATCCTACACAGAGATTCTAAACAGACCAGGAGATGTGATCAACTTCTGGAGGGAGGTGGGCTGGTTGGAATAACCACCAAACGGCTGCCATGGCCCACGCACAATGGTCCACCTGAAGGACTAAGTGCGGAAACCTCTAACATAGAACATAGACATACGAAACCGCACTGGGCCCGCGAGGTGGATTACGGCCCACTCCCTCTCACCGAGAGCAGGCCTGTGTCCCAGCAGTGGGAAAATTATACATAGACTGATTATGCTAAGTAATAATTCCTAATAAAAAAAATAAGGTACAAAAATATCAAGCTAGGTACCAAAATAAAAGCAGGAGCTTCTTTCAAAAAAAAAAAAACAAAACAATACCAAAGAAAGGACATTTGGGTAAGTAGGCCGCATAAAGCACTCAAACTGCCAGATGATCATGAAAACTAACAGAGAAATTAAGAAATGACCCACTTAGTCCCCACATTAATAGAAATTAAAATAATAATATGATACTTTACAAAGTAAATTCATGTCATTGTGTATATAATAATCATCAAATGTCAAAATATATAATTATATAATGGTATATAAAAAAATAGTTAGACAAAAAATTACATTTAGTGAGTAAAAATACGAGCAGCTAAAGCCGAGCTCAATCTCTAACTTCGGTATTCTGAAAAAAGAAAACAGGAAGTACGCCGAATTGCAAATGATGTTGAAACAAACTTCACATTTACATGTAATTAATTCAGTGTCCGTAGCTACTCGTGACGCAAGTACTAAGTAAGACATTAAAATTTGATGCTCAGTCCGTGAGTTGTTACTGCAGTATTTTACACAACATTAATGCAGGTAAATAAACTTTAAATATGACAAAGGTATATACGAATAATACAAGGTCAAAAATAATAGGTACAGCAGGCTTAGCATGACACTCTCTATTTCTTCGAAGAATAGATACGGCTCTTTCCATACAAAGTGACATTTCGTTTCTCCCTTTTTGACATCCCACCGTAGAAATCTTTCTACATAAAAAAGGACCTAGACAAAGATCGTTAGAAACGAAAGACAAGATGACAGATTGTAGAAGAAAACATGAAAAAATAAACAATAGAAAAAAAGAAAACAAGAAAGAATACATGCAAAATTCCTATAAACAAATATATCAGTATTTTTTTTAATAGTATTGCTTGAAGCTCGTCTAAAAGATAATAACAAAATAAAATTTGATTTTAAATTGATGCTGGACTTGCATTCTTCAATGAGTTTGAATATACAATGAAGATACGAAATCATTTTATTTCTTTGCGCACATATTGCATGAAAGAAAAAAGTCTTGCTGCGCCGAACCCACTTAAATCGGGCCTATCATAATGCATGATGATGACGATAATTATGATGATGGATGACACATTAACCCCTTAAAAGTATTTAAAGCTGAAGTATTTCAGAACATGCCAGCATAGCATTTGGCTTGAGAAAAAACAGAAGTAAGACAAAGATGATGATTGCCGAACGTGCAAACAATAACTCGCCTGAAGTTACACATATAGCGAACTTCGACGTCGTACAGTCATATATCTACCTAGGAGCTCTGATCTCGAGTAGCTTCTTTGAAGAAATTAAGCGACGCATGGTCATAACTAGATCTGCTATGGACAGGCTGAAGAAAGTCTGGAAGAATCACAACATTACCAAAGCGACCAAAACCCGGCTTATTCGGGTGTTTTCCATGTTCTTGTACGCTGCTGAGACGTGGACACTTAGAGAAATTAAGATGAAGAAAATAGAAACTCTATAAATGAGGAATATGCTTGGAGGCTCGCTGGAGGAATATGCTTGGAGTGTCGTGGACAGAATTTCGCACCAACACATCTATACTCCGAGAACTCGGCATCAAAGAGCGTCTATCCGCTACAGTACAGGCTCGAATACTTAAATTCTTTGGGCATGTGTCATGACGGGTAACGATTCCATAGAACGTCTTGTAGTACAGGGAAAGGTCGAAGGAACGAGAACACGCAGCAGGTCACCCATGATTAAATCCGCTGTGGGCGGCCCATTACACGAATGCACACATGTCACAGCCAGCAGGGAAGGATGGCGTTGCATCGTGAGGCAAAGCACGGCTGCCCGAAAACTCACTGCAACGTGATGACCACGACCGCTCTGTCAAGAGTGCACCGACAAAGGAGAAGTATTTACCCGGCTGCCCAGAAGGAGAGTAATGTTTTTCGAGAGCTTCGAAGCTTTACTGTAGCTGTAGCCTTTAGGCTACAGTAAAGCCGTTTACGGCTTGATGGATTTTAACATATGAGGTGTCATTAAATTCGTCTTAATTGTGGAATTGACATAGGCTGTATAATATTAATATATTGCATCTGCAAATACAAAAAAAGGCAATGGGTTTTTAAAAATAAATTACAACAATATTCGTATCAAATAAAAGCTAGTAATGAGTAAATTCCCCACATTCAAAAGTTATACCATATTTCAGGTTATTGTTTTTTCGTTCAGTGATAGTATTGTTTTGTTCACAGTGGCAGTCGTTGTTGCATTTTTCATCTGTTGGGCGCCATTCCACGCGCAGCGGCTGGTCGCGATCTACGGAACTACAGAGAACCATCTAGCGCGGTCACCGATCCTCCTATCTGTGTACTCATTCCTCACCTACATCTCCGGAGTTTTCTACTACGTGTCTACATGCATCAACCCGATATTCTACCACATCATGTCCAATAAATTTAGGGACGCTTTCAAGGTAACTGTCAATTAACTTTTTGCATAATTTTTCATTTGTTATTGACCCAGCTATTCAATTAAATTGTGTGCTTATTAAGCTAGCATGTTTAACTCGGATATACATAATCTTGGCTTAAAATAAACAGAATGACCAATAAAATAACCATTAATTTATTAATAGGAATTTTATTTCATTAATTTATTTTATTAATCCGAAGAGTTATTTTAGTTTCTAGTTTATCACCAAATTAATTGATTCCAACCTTATTTAACTAAGTAATCAAAACTCGAAGAAGGATTATTTTTAATTAAAACTATAAACATAGCGAAAACTGTCCCAAGCAAAACTTCAATACCTACTCGACCCAAATGTAATAATAATAATATAATAATAATTATTTATTTTACAAAAATAAATAAATATTAACGGATTACACATACTCAGGCTAGTAATAGGGAGCATATAATAGTTCGGGTACAGATGCTCCCATCTGTAGCCGAACTAGGACGAGTCCTGTATCTCGGCATACAGTGCCAGATGCCTCAAAACTGACAATAATACATATTAGGCATTGATGCATCTTTTTGCATGTCTATCATGCAAAAAGATGCATCAATGAATGTTCATAAACAGAAAAATGAAAGAATAATAAAATGAGTGTGTCTGCATGTGTGTGCATATGCGCATGATTTTGTGTAAGTGTTGAGTAGTGAAAGGGGTGTTGGGTAGAGTAAATACGCATTACCGAAAAATGAAATTAAATAAAATTAAAATTGTTTATTTGACAAAAGCATTAACTATCTCTGCCAAAAGCATCATCAATGTGTGGGACAGCTGATTATTTTTTCGCGATTACGATGTTGGTGCCATGGAGAAAGTTGTCCAGTTCGATGGTCTTCACTACACCCTTAAATTTGACCACACCTTTCTGATACGCGGTGTACCTATGTATATTGAAAAACCTTTTGAACTCAATGTTAAACTCGACACGATTTAAAAAGTCGTAATGTTCGTGAAAATTAAAGTTAACAGATGCTGTGTTTCAGAACTCAATGATGCTGTGGTGCTGCCGCTCGAGCGAAAGAGCCGCCGCCAAGCGCTGCTCCTACACGGCCATGGCTTTCCAACGGAACCCCACCTCCAGCGGTACTGTCAACTCAGGTTAATTTCCTTCTAAGTTATTAAATCTCTTTTCCAACTAAGTTATTAAACTTATTGGATTTTTCATGGGTTTTCCAATACTACGTGTATACTTTACTGCATGTTCTTATTTTTTTTTTAGAACAATACAATAAACAAGAAGAAAATAAAATATAGATTATAAAATGTGTGCGCACTTCGCAACAGCTGTTCAATGTCCACTCTATAACATTTCTCTGACAGGCCCGTGTCGCAGCGTGAACATTTCGTCCGCACGCTGCACACTCCATCAATTTCGCATTTCGAAGACTTAGAGCTTCGAAGTTTTAAATGTTCTTTTTCGGACTTCAGATGGTTTCTTTTTAGTATTACGACGGTCAAATATGTCACATTACTTGCGGGTACTTGGTGTATTAAACCATGGTTTAATACACCAAGTTGATTTGTGTTGCTACCCCGTTAAATAAAGTAACAGAATTAATCTAAATAATTGGCAGTTTGATGAGGAGAGCTGTTCTTTGGATATGGACGTATCTAATACATATTTTGTTGTACAATATTATAAAATATTATTTCGCTTTGCAGGTAATTCACTGAAAAACTCCTTGCGAAACGAGGCGAGCATCCGCAACAAAATGAGAGGCCAGGACGTCAGAGACCAATGCATTCCCACAGTGCACGTATGCCACAACGGAAGGACGATCGCCACGCCCCCTGTGCACGACTACAGGACCTGCAGTAAGCACTCCTTCCAACAATCCCTCAAAGAAGAAATTATGAACAACAGAAACTCGTACTTAGACACAGCTATGAGACTGGCAAACGAAAAACGAAGAGCTTGCTCGCCGGTATGCTGCGCCTACCCTTCGTCACCCCCTGAAGCTATCGCAGTGACACCCGACACCGTAGTCAATAATATCTCAGTAGAAAAGAGAGATTACTCGGCGGACGAGCCCGAAAAATATCTCAAAGAGATCAAACTAAGAATTATACAACGTGAGAAAGAATACGGGTAAAATTATATTGTGAAGTTCTAAATTAGGCAACAAAAGAACAATTTGTCAATTTATTAAGGTCGAACTGTAGATAGATCCATATATGGCGTACAAGATATCGAGTTAAATACAATAAATTGTCAATGTGTAATGTTATCTGGGTTAATGAAATTAGGTATAGTATTAATACAATTTTTGATGTTGTTATGGATTTTAATAAACTTTGCATTCTACGTGCCCAGGTAAGCATTCAAGTAATACGTATAATCGCTACAGATCAGTTTGTTTTATGACTCGTATTTTTGTAATCTGTTTGTCAGTCTCTCCTAAAAAAAAAATCGATATTTAAGTATTTTTTTAAACTCTTGAACAAAATATTGTTAACTTGTCCCACTCGGCGAATCATTTTGGCAGAAATATGTAGATCTCATCAAATTTTTGTGACAGCATACATACTTCCTTAATGGTCTCTTTGCAAAATGCCTACCAGTTATATCATACACTTAACAACCTTCCAACTGCTTACCGCAAGCTTGAATACACGATTTACATACCGAGATCGGAGATATTCCCCTAGCTATTTTTTAAAGACCGCAACGAAGACTTTGCTACGTTTTAGTAAAATAGATTATTTACTAATAAAATATCTATCTAATTCTGTCAAGAAAGTATCTGCCAGTGAGCGACTAACGAAGAATGAACTATTGCCTCTTGCGATTCGACTCACACATGTTTGGATCTCAGAATATAAAGAAGAGCTTTATTATGTATAAGTATGTATATCTTGGAAGGTAACTTTAGCAAAGAATTGTATATTCATGAATATTTGAAGAATCTTGGCCAAGTAAAAAATATTATGAGAATAAACTAATTTACGAATACTTGTTACGGAGAATGAAGTTAAATATGTTCGCGTAAAACAAAATACTTTTCTATTTTTCTTTTTACATGTATGTTACCAGTGCAAGTATTGCAAAGATTTGGATTTGATAATAATACTATTAAAACTAACATTAAACTTAATAATTATTATAACAAATTCGGTCAATGGTAGATACACGTGCTTATTCTACGCAGGCCTATTGTTAACAAGACCAATAATTGTTTTTATATACCCATTTAATTAACCAAGTACTCAAAAATTATGCAAGTATGTATGAAATTTCGAACTTTTAATAATTATTTCACATAATACTTGCCAGCTTACCAGTTATAACAAAAGTATTCAGATTTTGTCCTTAGCTGAGAACTGCTGTTGAAAAAGGTTTATGAAATTTTAAGCTCTTCTGACCAATAAAATTAAGAATAGTGATAATCACGAACATGGATCTCCTAACTTGAAACTTTACTTCGATAACAGTACAATTCTATACAATTCTATCTGACCCATTTCTAAGGACGTTTCTCGGTTTTGTCGGTAACTAGTCTTGTAACTTACTAGTGAGGCTCGAGACGATGTCGACCGCATTATTACGAACTTCATCACTCGACTGTCAACTATGGCGTCGTCGTCGTAATGAGGACGTCCCTTCTGACACAGCTTAACTGAAAATACTTTTTATATCTTTAATAAAAGATCATTATTATTGTTATTTTTATTGTATTTTGCATAAGCTTACATTGTTTGATCATGTTGAGAGGATGAATGAAAGACGACTAACAAAAGGTATTTACAAGGCAGATGTGAGTGGAAACGCCGGGATGACGCCTTAGGAAGACATAGGTAATATATTTTGACCTAATTGGTGATGTTCTTCAGGCCAGGTGCGTAGTACTCGCAACCCGCGTGCGTGTATGACCAGATGTATGAACATAAACGAAGCAAAGGGTATGTAAGGAGCCTAGCAGGTGGCATTCTACAGTTTCTGCCTACCCCCATGAGAAGAAGGCGTAAGTTTATGCATGTATGTATGTACTTATCGTATTTTAAATACAAATGTATTTTTATGTAATTTTAACTTTTTGGGAGAAGGACTTGGATGCGAGTCCAAAATGTAAGACTGAGATTAAAAAAAGTAACTAATGGTTCACCAAAACACGAGAAGATATATTTTAGTACTAAGTATTTTTCTCATTTATTTGTGATTGTTTTTTTTTATACATAGTTATAATTCGTATCTCTGTAAGTACCTTGGTGTATATAGCATGATATACATAAATATGCATTATATATTTATTATGTACAGTTTATGAAGAATATTCCTTTATTGTTCTTCATTGCATTTTAAATGTTCTGTTCGTGTAAAAATCGTAGACCACTAATTACAATGAATTTAGCGATTTCATACAACATACATCGCATTTTCAATAGGTATCCTACATAAATATTCATAATTTGTCACTCGATGAATAGAACAATTATTATAATTACTACTATGTTTTCAATAATAAACGATTTTCCGAATTTCCCGAAAGTGTAGAGTTAGACCTAATTCATACAAGCGCTTTTCGAACTGCCCTGAGTTTATCCACACTTACCAGGAAAAGGGTCTTTCAGTCTTTCGGCCCGAGCCGGATCTGGGGCCCAATCGACCACAAATGCAATCATTAGTACGCGTTCTATATCCAGGCTCTGGGAATCGTCCGGGCTCTCAGTGATTTGAAACTGGACGATCCCCGCTCCGACGTAAACGAACATTGCGCCCCAACAAACTAAATCCCGAAAGACCAGGGTATTTTTCAGGAGACCCAAAACTGTGTGCATACATATTTATCTTTTCAAAAAGCACTTGTGTAAATGCCACCTAAGACTAAACTTGTGGTCATTGAAAAACGAACAGAACATTTAAATGGAACCTTATTTTAAATAAAGTGTTAAATGAGAGATGCCTATGAAGTTTTCTTATTTTGCGCGCATGTTGCCAACAGTAGAGGCAACTGCAGCCGACGACACTCGTCGGCGGCAGCCGTAGATGCGTCAACGGCAGTCGCCGACGTGCCTCTCGTGTTTATGACCACAAAAAATAAATATACGTTTTGTTACGGCAACACAACTGTCCATGAAAATAAAATTTTGCTTTATGGAATTCTTATTTTGTATTTTCTTAAAAAAAACACTGCACATATGCAATTAAGTAGTTGATCAAAAGATATGTTGTGTGATTTAAACAATAATAAAGAGGGTAGACTTTGTTCATTGTTCGTCTTGTCTTTTATTTCTAATTCCAAAATTTATAGGGAACCTTTAAAGCTATTAACATAAGCATCCTCTATAAATGCCCTGTAAGCTGCGGTGGTTTCGAAAGAGAAAAGTTGCAGTCAGGGGCTCAGGGCTCCAGCACCCACGAGATGTAAATAGACAACTGATCAGTCAATCGGCTTGAAGCGATATATGTATCTCTTCAACATAACCTGCTGCGCGGCAAGACACTACTTACCTACGTTGTTACGTTGCGTGCGTACCTTTCAAAGCTGTGCGTAAAAAAAAATGAGCTCACTCCGCTTCCGCTCGCTTCTTGCATCCTACATTTTCTTGATTCTTAAACTTTTCTGCAAATTCGGTGTATTAACTCCTATTTCTGTACGAATGGTCAAAATAAAACTTAACCTATCCGAGGTGCTAATATTGTTAAGCTCGCTTCGCTCGCTTTCGCAGTTCAGTTTTCGGATTCGGTAGCAAAAACTACATTCCGTCGGACACTAATACCATGATGTTCGTCGGTGATGCAGTTGAAAACAGCGTAAAGCAATAAAACTAAGTGTAAAACAATTGTTTTAGGAACATTTGAAGTAGGTACTTAGTTTGATTAGATTGGTTTCATTTTATATTTTGTTAAACTAATATAAATTGCGTATTTTTTCTAATTGATAAAGCCTACTACACGATCCAAGATTTTCTTTATAATTAGTTGGTACTTGCTAAAATCTGTCACCAATACTATAATCTGGCACTAATTATTTTTGTAAGATTTGCTTTATAAGTGATAAATCATTTTTTTTTATATTGCATGTTGACATATTTTATTATTGTATGCCTACTATGCCTAGTATTGTGGACATAATGGATCTGTAATTTACCTAACATCTATATGTATAACCTAGGCCCACAATAAAAAGATTTGATTTGATTTGAAACTATTTATACGTGTCTTTCCCACATTACTAAAATGCAACATATTCCTTGCCTGTGGGTCCGCTTAACATGAGTTTTACTGGGCGGATTTTGGTGCGATTAAGTTAAGTAGCTACTAAATAAAAATAACCGGAAATAGGCACGAGCACCCACAAGGTTTTCTAAAAGCCTCTGGTTGCATTAATAGCATTGATGAACTAAATAAAATCTCAATTGGATTATTCATTTCATAAAAAAGGCTGTCCAGCTTTACAACGTCCCTATTTATCCCTACACAGGCTCAACGAACCAGTTGAAAACTTCTTTTGATTCGTTAGATATGATTTCAGCGCAGAAATGCGGCCTGAGCGAATACTCAGTGTATTCTGGAGTATACTGTCGTCGCAAGAGTGAATCCATTGAAAGGAACCTGCAATTAACGTCTGCGCCATGTTGGTGTGATACAAATAGGTATTAATTACATCCGGGCTCTGGGTCACACTTAGATGGCTTTGCTAAATAGTTGTACTGTCGCAGTATCTGTAGCAAGTCGCCAATTTAAGTTGGACAAACATTCAAGAGAAGCCATAAGAAAATGAGGATTCGCGACATTTAGATACATACCTACCGTAAACGCAAACTTTATTCCATAGAGCCATACGTAGGGTCTACTGAAAGCCTGCAACGATTCAACCGTCCTCTTTTAGCTGCATCCGTCCGCTGAATAGAACTCAATAATGCGAATATTCTTCAAAGCTCACAAAACATGGCCCCGAGGTCAGAGCCCGTTTCAGTAGTTCATACCTATGTGCCTTCTATGTGACCCGAAGTCTAATTAATTTCGAATTAATTAATTATTGGGTAGTTTATATTAACATACCAAAGCCTGCATTTGCAGTTGGAATCTATGGGAGAACATTTTTTCAACTACAAAGGTAATTTTATTCTTGGGATACATTTATCCTAACTATCCATCATTGTCCGTAGTCCCACACGCACTTGGCCGTTTTTTAATAACAAGGTTCTATTCTGAGAACCACCCGTTCAGTCATTAATTATACTTTCTATTAAAACATTGTCGTCTTTTTCATCATAATTAAAACGTCGTTTATGTGAATATTGATCGGCGAAAGTTACTCTGCTCCGATACAATTATTATTCATTCATATGCAAATATATTTCTAAAATACTGGAAGCGAGCCAACACTAAGCAATTAATACCATCCATCTTGCTTCCGTACCAGAATATTTTATGAAGTATCATTATGGGATGCCAAAAATGCTGTGTTATTTTAAGGGTTCCTTAGTAAACAAGGAACCCTTATAGTTTTGCCATGTCCGTCTGTCTGTCTGTCACCGCTGTAGCTCAGAGACGCTTAGTACTACAAAGCTGTAATTTGGCATAGGTATATATTAATCACGCCGACAAGTCGCTTAAATAAAATCTTGAAAAACATTTTTTTTGAGGTACCTCCCTTGCACGTAATGTGAGGATGATTTTTCGTTTACCCCATGGTGTGGAGTATCGTTGGATAGGCCGTTCCAAAATATTGCGGATCTGTTTTCGATTCAATTCAATTCAATTCAACACCAGTTTTCTACTACTATTTTTTGTTAGAGTTAAGTGTGTGTGTGTCCGTCCCTTCCCCTCCCACGCCAGCTAAATGGTTGTTTATGGAGATGTGAAAAAATTCATGGCAGTAGTGCATATAATGAAATTAAAAGGAAAACTATCACAGCTAAGTGGGATTTAAAAGTTAACTAGTAATAGTCGACCAACTTAAATTTGCAGTTGGAGAATTGATTGTGGCATATATCGATCGAAGTATGGGAGAACATGTTTTTCAACTACAATGTTAAGTTTGTCTTTGTGATAAATTCATATCAACTTCCCAACTACGGAACACTTCATTGTGCGTGGTCCGACACGCACTTTGCTGGTTTTTTTTTCATTGAAAAGCTTTTAAAGTAAGTTTTTCCTGCGACCTCTCAAAATTAATTAAACTAAAACATGCCTTAAAAGTTTTGAATAAAATTATATATAAGAAAGTTTCACTCCGTGCAGGACCGACGTTGATTGCCACAAAGTGAAATAATTCGTCTCTGAAATGTTACTAACAGAGCACTATATTTTTATGGAAACATCGCTGCAACAGCAATTAAAACGAACTCATATGGGACCAGTAGAACTCATATAGGAGCATATGTGGCCCAGTGATATCGGCCCCGACTTACGAGTTGTAGGTCGTGAGTTCGAACCCAGGCGCCTCACTTTACATTATGTATTTCATTTCATCACCACTGCTCTCAAAACCGCTTCCGAGGGTGCACAATGTGGAATACTATTTGCATTTTCAAATTGATTATCTAAACGGCCTCTCCTATGAGAAACCCTAATGTTGGGTAGGTATGTATATTTATGCTTAGGTACTGATTTATGCTTAATATGTGGTCCCGTCAGGTAAGGTTAGGTGGCAGGTACAGAAGAATCAAGCAGTAGGTGAGTACATTGGGTTGATAAGATAAAAATAAATACTAGTACAAAAATTAAAAGAAAATCTTGATTGCGGAATCAGTTCACTTCAAGTACAGCTTATTGCACCGTAGTAACTTATAACTGACCTAACAGAGCACATACATGTTCAATCAATAAAACAATAGCACTCCCTTCTTCCACTTAAGGGTCGGTTAATCGCAGTTGACCTTGGCATACAAATGTTCGCCACGCTCACGCCGCGCCGCCGCCGTTCGGTTTTATAGGGAATATTTATTTTTAGTAACGAAAATATGAATATTTGAAAAAATCACAGATATAATAATAATTATAGATAATAAAATTGTCTGTTAATACAAAAAAAAATATGGAAATATCTTATGTAGTTTGAAAGTAATATCGTTTTTTATGCTCTGTGACATTACTTTCTGAAATTATTTCATAAAGTATTTTACTACAATACTTAAATATTCACGTATAGAATTGATGTGTATGCGTTCTAGTTTAACAAACATATTTTGCATAACTTACTTGCATTGTATAAATGCGTAATAAAAGATTAAAAAGTCACTAAAATCATATAACATACATATATTATATAGCTCTACAGCTACAATACGTTAAGGCGCAGATATATGATTTTAGTGACTTTAGTGTGTAGACACTACTGCAACCAATATGCTTTCATATGGACCAATATTTCAGGGCCAGAGAAATTAGGAATTTTCATGATATAAGATAAAACAGTATACCTAAACAACAGATCACAGTCGCAGTACTAATCGCCTGCATATTGTGAAGAACGCGCCAAGTAGATACTTGCTACTTTATTGACTACAATTAAGGTTAGGTAATTGACGTGCCGTGCCGACATACTCGTACCATGCTATTAATCTCTATGCTATAAATGCTGTTACTTAAACTGTTTATAGTTACACGACATGAATCACACTAACCCATACATAGCACTGAGGTGTTTAAAACGGGTGTGTAATATATGGCATAATAACACATAGTATTTTATCACTTGAAATAACGTTCACATGATATAATTTTCATATGCTATAAAAACAAATAACCTAATTTAATGTGTTTCATGTTCATACAAACTTCTTTTGCTCTAATAAAATTTAGTAAAACGTTCATTTTATATAATTTTCATTTTGTATAATGCTCTTATAACGTTATATAACGTTCAGTTGACCTAATTTTCATATTTACTCATTTTCAGGGCAACATTCTGTAATGAATAAGTAAATATCAGGAAACATCATACTGTTCTAACCTAACCTAACCCAGATGATTCACCAACAATAGAGGGGGACCTGGCGATCGGCGTCCGCTGCCGCAGCACGGGATTTTAATATTATACTAACTAAATATTATACTTATTACCACATAAATAATACTAACTGAATATTAGTTCAAATGTGCATTGTAGAAAATGTTTATTAAACCATATAAAATTAGGTAAACTGAAATTGTATCAATCATTTCATTGTTATACAAAAAAAAAGTATTTTAAATGAAATTAGGTCATATTTTGATCATTAAAACGTTGTTATTATATCAAATGGTACGCACCCGTTTAAATCAGACAGGAAAACTTATCATTTTAGTGTCTACCTTTGAAACGCATTTAATTTAGATATCTAAAGGATTATACAGAATGGTCCAAATGGAGACGTCATAAAAAAAATATTCCTAACGGCCAGGGGTATACGAAAATACCCCTATATGTTCCGCGATTCTTGAGAGTTTACGATTCATATTTTTTTTCTTGTAAATTTTATAGGAACCGCAAAAAAAATATATTTACTAGCTTTTGCCTACGGTTTCTAGATAGAAAAACCCAATAATATTTTGCCCGATCGGGGAATCGAACCCAAAACCTCATGCTCAGCAGAAGCGCTTGCGTCCACTAGACCAACGAGGTAGTGGAGAGTACTGAGATATTTAAAAGGATCTTTACATTCGAAGCTTTTATTTAAAAAAAAACAAGAAAGCATAACTGGTTATTGTGATGCAGACTGGGTATCAAACATTGAGGGCAGGAGGTCATGCTCGGGCCAAGTTTTCTTTTCAGGGAGCTGATATTAGTTGGAATTCTAAAAGGCGTTGGTTGGAAATCGGCTTGACGACAATGCAACAAATAGTTGCATTGTCGTCAAGCTGAACACATGTCACTAACAACGGCAATGCAAGAAGCACAATGGTTTAAACAGTTGGATCATGACATATGGTCCAATAAGGTGATTTCAACTTTGGTTATTTTTTATGATAATCAAAGTACAATTAGACATTCAGGTACCGAGGGTTTGGGCACGCCACGATTGCGGCGATAAGTCCCCTCTTTGAGGAGTGGCTGGAGAGACGCCACGGCGTCCTGACCTTCCGCCTGACGCAGGTCCTCACCGGACACGGCAGCTTCGGGAGGTTCCTGTGTCGGATAAGGCGGGAGGAAACGTCCGGGTGTCACCACTGTGTGGATCGCCCGGAGGAAACGGTGGAGCATACGGTGGAGGTCTGCCCGGCTTGGGCAGAGCACCGCCGTGTCCTCGTGGAGGCGATCGGCGGCAGAGACCTCTCGCGTCCGGCCCTGGTTCAGGCCATGGTACGGAGCGAGAGGGCATGGGCAGCCGTCACCTCCTTCTGCGAAGCAGTAATGCTCGCGAAGGAGGAGGCGGGACGGTTGAGGGAAAGGCACGTTTCGCGCCCTCTCGCCCCTAGCCGCCGCAGGAGACGCCCTGGGCGTCGGGAATCTCGGGCGGATTTCCAGCCACCGTAGGCGCGGGCTTGCGGACGGTGAGCAATGGGTAGCTCACCGTCCGGTAAGGACCAGGCCCGGGTCGACAGCGCGTCGTATTCCACGCGCGCCTCAAAGAGATGTCGTCAGCACAAAGTAGGGGTCCACTAGGGCCGATGCCTGCCGGGGTCGCGGGAAGGTACTTATGGGTCACCGAGGCCCCCGCAACACAGGCAACAGGAAGGAATACGGGTGGGTTTTAGTCAGTAAGAGTCTGACACACCCTCCCGCTCCGCCCAGAGCGGGAGAAGTTATTTGATGATTTCCCACCCTCAAAAAAAAAAAAACAAAATGGTACCGAGGGTTTCCACAATCACAGTAAGCACATGTTATTATTAATTTATGCACTCAATTTACATGACTTATACACCATACTTAATACATTACACACACAACAGACAATACATTAACATTACATTACATTACAATACAATACAAAACAAAACTAAACAAAAACCACCGCACTATCAACACTTACATGAGCGACCGACGACTGTCGACCACCGCACTATCAACACTTACATTAGCGACCGACGACTGTAGGTGACGTGGGAGTCACTGTAGCGTCTAATGTGTGGACAGTCGAGCTTGTCCGCTATCCTCATCAGCACGCTGTTGGGGCTGCCGCGCGCCCTGCGCACCAGAGACGCACTCCGCTTACGCATCGTTGCATAGAAGCAATCGACGCTAGCTTCGGCAAACATGCCCGAGGCACTACAATGTCACGCCAGTCCCATCAGCACTCTGAACGCGCGTGTATATTGGACGCGGAGGGCTTCGTATGTTTTCTGGGTGTGATTCACCCACAGGCTGCATGTGTACAATGAGGTTACAATAAGCTCTGAAAAGTGTTTGCTTTGACCGACTTGGAACAGCGTGCAAACCTGCGGGCTATCATATTAACTCAATTTTTTTTTTCTTGTAAATTTCAAAAAATATGTCTTTACTAGCTTTTGCCTACGGTTTCGCCCGCGTGGAGGACGGAAATTATCCTACGGGAACTTACTACCGGGATAAAATGTATTATATTATGTCCTAACCCAAGTCATGGTCTACCCATGTGTCAAATTCAATCAATCCAAATCCGTTCAACCGTTTTAGCGTGAAAGCGTAACAAACAAACAAACTCACTTTCGCATTTATAATATTAGCCGTCCGCGTCCAATATACACGCGCGTTCAGAACGCTGATGGGACTGGCGTGACATTGTAGTGCCTCGGGCATGTTTGCCGAAGCTAGCGTAGATTGCTTATATGCAACGATGCGTAAGCGGAGTGCGTCTATGGTGCGCAGGGTGCGGCAGCCCCAACAGCGTGCTGATGATGATAGCGGACAAGCTTGACTCTCCATACATTAGACGCTACGAGTACAGTGACTCACACGTCACCTACAGTCGTCGATCGCTAATGTAAGTGTTGATAGTGCGGTGGTTTTTCTTTAGTTTTGTTTTGTATTGTATTGTATTGTAATGTAATGTTAATGTATTGTCTGTTGTGTGTATAATGTATTAAGTATGGTGTAGAAGTCATGTAACTTGAGTGAATAAATGAATAATAACATGTGCTTACTGTGATTGTAGAAACCCTCGGTACCTGAATGTCTAATTGTACTTTGATTATCATAAAAAATAACCAAAGGTGAAATCACCTTATTACGCCATATGTCATGATCCAACCGTTTAAACCACTGTGCTTCTTGCATTGCCGATGTTAGTGACATGTATTCGGCTTGACGATAATGCAACTGTTGGTTGCCTTTTAGAATTCCAACTACTGGCAGCTCCCTGAAAAAGAAAAACTTGGCCCGAGCATGACCTCCAGCCCTCAATGTTTGATGCCCAGTCTGAATCACAATAACCAGCTATGCTTTGTTGGTTCTTTTTAAATATAAACTTCGAATATAAAGAACCTTTTAAACATCTCAGTACTCTTTTAATAATAATAATAATAATAATAACCCCACCGCCGTATCTCTACGTTGACGTCGTGGTGGGGCTTGCGCGCTCCGAACTCTAGGTCTGCGCCAGTAGAGTTTACTTTGCCGGAACGGGTCTAGGGTAAGGAGCCAAACCAAGAGAGACACAGAAACCCGCAGGGCAGCATGTGGCGAGCTGTTGGGCAGTAGCGACCCCATGGACCCTATCCCCTGGGAGAAGTCTTGTTCCTCATCTCTAGCTTGCCTTTATTGGCCGGCTGGAGTGAACACTGACGAGGAACAGAGCTCTCACCTCATTCTTGCCTTTATTGGCTGGCTTGAGTGGAGATTCGCAAGAGCAAACGTGCCCGGAGGAAGGAAGTATTCCAGTAAGATGCTGGTAGGGATCTTGACCGTTCTTCCGGGATTGTCCTGATAGCCGTGGAATATCTCTCCACTCCTCAAGCACCTCAGGAAGTGTTGCCCCCTTGTCACTACGTCACTATGTGCTAGCGGCCGTTTTCGGAGGCCCATTATTGAGTGTACAAGTCACCCCCTGCCATTTTATCGGTGTATTTTATATAAAGCATTGGTCAGTTAGGGGCCATAGCCTTTCTATAGCCTTAGGAAACCGATCCACTATAGCCTCCCAAACCCATAGCCCAATATGTTATGTTCCCATGTTCTGCAATAGTCCTGCATCAACCGGGGGTTGTCCTTGGGTGCACCATCATAGAGCAAACAGGGATAATCGTCGGTTGATGCCTCATTCCATTACAATTGTCCAAGAGGCCTCTGCGAGTTGGCCTCGGCCCTTCGTATGCCTTCCAAAGGTCCGGGACCTCATGGTTCCGAGATATGTAAAGAATATACTAAAATACTTCAACTGAATGAAACAAAATTTAAATCTAGTATAAAACGCACACTATGTAGCCAAGCATATTATAAATTGGGGGATTACATTGCTGATAAAAATGCTTGGCTCAACGCTGGTCCTGCTCCACAAGGGCGCAAAAACTAATTGATCAGGTATTGAAAATAGTGTTGGAGCTGCTGAAGATTTTAAAAACTCTCTTTGCATTGTATAAATTCAATCTCTTAGTATTGTATAGCTGCACAGCACATTGTTATGTGAGTACTATGCACTATAAAGCTGCCATTTACTGGATACGTCTTTCATTGACTTGAATGTGCCCTGGGGGCTGGGAGTATGTCGTGCTCACTCTAATGTCTCGCTGATGGTGGCGCGTGTGTTGGATCATTTAGCTCCCTTCAAAATGGTTGAGCTGAATGGTGCTGATCCACGCGTCATGTTCGTGAACGGGCGCCGTCAGTAGAGACTGGTCATCTCTTAGCTGCCACGGCTTATTTTAACTTTAATTTTTGAATTGCTTTTGTTTTTGTTGTAATCTTTTTATTACGGACGCTTTTACGTTTTGCATCGTTCTTACATGTATAATTTCAAAATGAATGATGTAAACAATATTTTGTAACCATAATACGTTGATTTAAAAGAGTGTCCTTGGAGTTTCTTGCCCGTTCTTCTCCATAGGTACCTACTACGCTTTGGAATGGGCAACTAGCTTCATCTTTCTGACTGACTGACCGAACCCTTGACAATTCAAAAGTGCCTGTAATTGGTTTATTTGAAATAAATGCTTTGAGTTTGAGTTTGAGTTTGAGTTTGAATAATAATAATAATAACTCTTTATTTCAGATTACAGGATCCATAATAAGAGCAATCCAATGTTCTGACTGCCTCGTTGGTCTAGTGGACGCAAGCGCTGAGCATGAGGTTTTTCTAGAATTTCTCAGTAGCAGCCCGGAATCTGTATTTGTACCCGGTTGATGGCAATAGGCTCGCCCACTTTTACGTGGGACTTAAACATAACTGGCGAAATGAGGGTGTACTACAGATACTCCTCTGTCCAACCCTTCGGGGAAACAAGGCGGGTGTTAAGCTCTTGTACATTGAGATAAATGCAGTCAAAGTCCCACTGCCTCATGGTAGGGAATGTCTGTTAAAACTTCATTATCATCTTTTGCTGGTATCAGCTTCGTGCTGACATCACATAGGGTGTGCATTATTTTGCAGTCTGACATGACAAATCTTTGCAGGATTATCTCCGTGTACACGTGCTGATCCTATGAAGTACTGTTTTTACTTCTAGTTATTTTCATTCCAACGCAAATTTGGTTTCACCGATGCCTTTCAAGTCAAAAATACTCATTAAATTTTACTTCATTAAAGTTAATGTTTCTTCACAGTTGTAGCAACATAATAAATCATCAATATACATTACTAAATAAAAAAATAAAATATCCGATTAATTCTTTATAGAATATTAAACACAGGGATCTATTTTACATCTCAACAAAGCAATTTCCAACCGAACTTTATTTATCTTTAGATACCACTGCCTGCTGGTCAGTTTCAGGATATAGAGGGGGGACTTTTTAACAGACAGAAGTCTGTCTATGAGAAAGATCAAGTGATTACTGTCTTTCTCATACACAGGTGACTGAACCATACATATTTCTTCCTCTATATCCCCCTGTAAAAATGCAGTAATAGCGTCTATTTAATGTATTTTTTAGTCATATTTTACTGCTAGACCAAGTAAATATCTGAGAGAGGCGTAGCGTAAAATTGGTGCAAAAACTTCATGACAATCTGTATTTTTTTCTTTGATTACAAAAGCTCTACTATTTAAATCTTGCAATCTCCCCATTTTCATTAGTTTTTGTTTTATACACCCACTTGCAAGTTATGGTATCCCTAACTGTTATTAAAAAATCAAACATGGGTCTTAATCAATGTATGATTAAGACCCATGTTTGATTTTTTAATAACTCATATTCTTTATCCATCGTATGGTTACACTGTAGGGTTAGATCACTGTCTAACGCCTGTTTGGTGCTCTGTGAGTCACTATTTAATAGGCTCATTGCTGATTCATTGTTAAAACATATTAATGATAGAGGACCTGCTGTTTCTTTTCTCTTCTGACTCCGAGTCCTTTGGAGTCCTTACTGTCACATTTTCGCTTGTAATAGGCTCGCCCCTATTACGTAGGACTTAAACATAACTGGCGAAATGTGGGTATACTACAGGTACACCTCTGCCCAACCTTTCGGGGGAAACTAGGCGTGATGGGGAGAGGCTTTTCAGGCAAATATTCTGTATCATTAAGATCTTCAACATCTTCATTTGTTCTTTCATCACTTGACATTAAAGCAGGAACTTTGTCATACATTATTATTTGATGAAATGCATGTATTTTTTGCTCTTGAAGACATGTACTCAGGGCAATCAACATGTACATGTCATTGTGTTTTTAACAATGCTTTCCATGAAGATAACATCTCGGACTCATTATTGCCTTTTTGTTTCAGGAACAATAAATCTGTAGCCTTTTGTTATATCACTATATCCGACAAAACTTTGCTTACGTGATTTCTTATCCCATTTAAGCCGCCCTTCTTTAAGTATGTGCAACATTGCTTTGCAGCCAAAAACCTTGAGGTGGCTTAAGTCATGCTTTGAGCCTGTCCATTTTTCATACAGAGTGATTCCAGCAAGTACAAGAGAGAGGGACCGGTTAATGAGATATGTAGCTGTCACAATGGCTTCTGCCGAGTATTCTTTCTGTAAACAAGTATTAAAGATTTAACTCTCCACTCTCATACGCTCAGTGCAACCATTTTGCTCCGGGAAATAGGGATTGCTAGTCTGATGTGTAGGTAATGCCGAATTTCTTATGATATTTTTCGAAACTGTTCTTAAAAAATACCTGGTTCCTCCTAGCGACGTAGTCTCCATGGGTCCAAAGACATCGCTATGAATGATTTCTAGCAAATCCTTTGCTCAGGAACTCACATGTTTGAAAGGTTGCCTGGCCTGTTTTCCTAGTAAACATGACGCACATACCATGTGCTTTTTAGTTGCTGATAACTTTATACCAAGAGCACCATTCTGTATATATATTGTACAAATAATTAAAATGAATATGAACTAATCTTTGATGCCAGGGATATTATCTTCATCAATAACTACTGATAAAGCTTATTTGATTGCTACTTGTTTGATTGCAAGTTTATAAGTTCTATTTACGCAGACAGCTGTTGTCTCTTCTTCACCTTTATTAGGGTTCCGTAGCTCAAAAGGAAAAAACGGTGTCTGTATGTCTGTCCATCTGTCACAGCCACAGCCGATTTGCTCCGAAAGTACTGGATCGATTAAGTAGAAATTTGGGTATACATTATGAATTTCTGTGACCGAAACACGGACGTATAACGTAAATTGAAGGGTAAAAAGGAAAAAAATGCTATCTTTACCGTGTAACATACGAAATGAAAGGGCTTGTTGTAAGGGTCGAAAATATTTTTTTATTAAATGATTTTAAAGTAAAAATATTTATAAAGTTATTTAAGAAAATTTACCATAACCCCCGCCCCCCGCCCCTTATCTCCGAAACTACTGGCCTGACTGATAGTTCTTTACTTATAGATAGACGTAATAATACCATTTCCTGTAGGAAAACCTATAAGAAGTCTATAGTATTTAATTAACTTGGTAAATCTCTCAATATTGTGCGTACAAACTTACATTTGCAGTTGGATTGTATGGAGGAACATGCTTTTCATCGTGCGTGGTCCGACAGGCACTTGGCCAGTTTTTTGCAATTTTGACACGGCAGCCATAGTTGGAAAATTCAACTTTATAGCCTTTTTAGGGTTCTGTAGTAAACAACGAACCCTTATAGTTTCGCCATGTCCGTCTGTCTGTCTGACCTCACTGTAGCTCAGAGACGCTTAGTACTAGAAAGTTGTGATTAAGCATATTACTTAAGTACACCTACATATTAATCACGCCGACAAAGTGCTAAAATAATATCCTGAAAAACCTTTTTTTTAGCGTACCTCCCTTGCACGTAATGTGGGATGATATTTTTTTCTCGTCTACGCCATGGTGTGGGGTATCGTTGGATAGGCCGTTCAAAAATATTGCAGGTCTGTGAACACCACTTTTCTATTCAAGAATAAAAACTTCAAATTCAAAATATTACGCTTTAATTAGCACTTTAATGCTTAATATTACGCAATTGGATCCACTTGATCCGCTTGCGTTATATTAAGCATTAAAGTGCTAATTTTTGTTAGAGTCAAGTGTCCCCCCCCCCCCCCCCCCTCCTGCCAGCTAAATGATTGTTTATGGAAATGTGAACATCCATGGCAGTAGTGCATATAATGAAATTAATAGGAAAACTATCACGGCTTGTATATCAATTGAATGATCAGATTGAGATGTATACAGAGTATTGTAATAATAAGCTAAAATTAATAGACTTTCCAAAAGAATGTACATCGTGTAGTTTTAACATTTGTACGGATAGGGAACACAAACATATTTTGGACTTAATGTACCTATAAAAGTATAATGTAACATTATCAGAAGCCGCAATTCATAGCAGTAAATGTAACAATAATAAACACAATGGAAAATATGTAACAGGTTGGAACAAACACGTTCAAGAAGCACACAGGGATGCCAGACTTAGGTTTCAAACCTGGGTTTCGCACAATAGACCGAGGGTCGGTAAATTATATGGAGAAATGGGTGAGAGTCGAAAGGTATTTAAAAGAAAACTGAAATGGTGTCAGGATAACAGTGAGCAAATAAAAATGGACATTATAGTCGAACACCGTTCGGCTAAGAACTTTAGTGATTTTTGGAAATTTCTGAGGTCTGGCCTTCCTGTGAGCGTGGGGGGCGCTAGTGACAGCCTAGTAGAGATATAGTCAAGTTATTTAAAAAACACTTTGCACTGAAGTCACCACTGGGTCCCTCGGGAGTGGTGCCTGGTGCTGTGCCTGTTGTGGCCGGTGATTTGTTCACTGTATCTGCCAAGCAAGTCGCCGACATCATAGGTAAAATGTCCAGAGGCAAATCACCAGGTCATGACGGGCTCAGCATCGAGCACTTGAGGTATGCAGGGGTCCATCTTCCTCGTGTTCTTGCGATGTTTTTTACGCTGTACCTGAGTCACTCATATTTGCCCACTGAGCTCATGAAAACCATAGTTGTGCCTATTGTCAAAAACAAAACCGGAGACTTGTCTGACATAGGAAATTACCGGCCAATATCTTTGGCTACAGTGGTGGCTAAGGTACTGGACAGTGTGCTTGACTCTGAACTGGATGGACAACTCCATATTCATGACGCTCAGTTCGGCTTCCGAAGCGGACTATCCACGGAAAGCGCTATACTGAGTCTCAAGCACACTGTGCAGTACTACACAGGTGGTACATATACCTGTGTATGCATGTTTCCTCGACCTCTCTACCCCGACCCTCTCTCTTTCGACCTTGTGTCTTACGATATTTTATGGCAAAAAATAAATCGTACGAGCGTGCATTCACAGGTGCAGCGCCTCTTCCAGTTTTGGTACGGTAATCAGACAAACAGCGTCAGATGGGCTAACAGCCTCTCCAACTCGTACAGGTTGGAGTGCGGGGTGAGGCAGGGTGGTTTGAGTTCACCGAAGCTCTTCAACTTGTACGTAAACGAGCTTATGCTTGGACTCAGCACTACTCGTGTCGGCTGCTCGATTGACAATGTTTGTGTAAACAATGTCAGCTAAGCGGACGACATGGTGCTGCTGGGTCCAACAATAAGTGCAATAAGGAGACTATTGGCCGTTTGTGAAAACTTCACAATTCAACACGGTCTTATATATAATTGTAAGAAAAGTCAGTTTTTGGTGTTCAAGGCCTTCGGTAAACGTCCATCCAGTGTGTCTCCATTTCGACTGAATGGAGTCGAGCTCAGTCGAGTGTATAATTTAAAATATCTAGGACACTACCTTACTGAGAGCCTTGACGATCAAATGCATATTGAAAGGGAGCGCAGGGCGCTGGCGGTCAGAAATAATATGCTGGCACGCAGGTTTGCTCGTTGCAGTTCGCACGTTAAAATCACTGTTTAAAGCATACTGCCAAACATTTTACACGAGCAGCCTGTGGACCACATATACTCAGAGATCGCTCAGTGCCTTGCGAGTCCAATACAATAATGGCTTTAGGATGTTGTTGGGGCTACCGCGTTTCTGTAGTCCTTCGAACATGTTTACGGAAGCAAGGGTTGATGCTTCCACGCCATCATACGTAAAATGCGCGGTAGTTCTAACAGCATCTTGCGGGTTATTACGGAGAAATACGATTCTCCAATTATGAAGGCCTTCATCCGAGTTTTGATCGAATAACCTCTTAGAAGGATATTCGATCAAGGCCAAAATGAATTGTCCTATTTCCTATTTCAATTTATGTAATTTATTTCTTACTAACATAGTGTATAAGTCAATTTGTTACTAACCAAGTGGACTATATATCTGAAAATAAATAATAATAATAATTATTATTATTATTAAGTAGGCTTTACAAGTTAACGAGGTATAATCGAGCAACTTAAATTTGCAGTTGGAGAATTGACCGTGGCATATATCGATGTATGGGATAACAGGTTTTTCAACTACAATGTTAAGTTTGTTTTAGGAATAAATTCGACCCAAGTAATCCATTGTGCGTGGTCCGACACGCACTTGGCCGGTTTTCAGTTATCTTGCTGACGCACAGTAAGTTAAGTGCTAATTCCGGAACATATAATACGTTGACTAAATGTTTATATTGTCATTTTCACCCGTGACTGTTATCTGTGAATTTCCAGAAGATTCAACTTTGAGCATCTTGTCGTCAGTTATGCAGACATGACTTTGCGGTGGTTTTTATTCTTCGGATAACCATTCCCAGTTTCTTGGCATGGTGCGTACTGATGCTCCGGAGTCAATATACCAGTTGCACTCATCATTGGCTGAAACTGCTGAAAAAGCTGCTACAAAGCCAATATTAGCATTTTTGTCTGAGCTATTTTTATCCGATTTTTGTTTTTTAGTTCTGCAGAACTTGCCTAGATGGCCATAACGATTACAATTATAACAGCTTGGACTCTTTGACTTTCCTTTGTTACCATTTCCAGACTTAGGTGTAAATAATGCAGAAGTTGTATCTTCCGGTTTCACATCCTGCAATATCTTAGTTTTAACATAAGCACAGGCCTTTACGACTCAGGCGGTTCTACTAGCAACAATGCACCAAGCCATTCATCGTCGACTTTGAAGTTTACGTTACGGAGCTTACGAGCCGTGGCCATAATCTTATTTACATAATCTTCCTCAAATAGTAGTTCTTCTTCATATAGTTTTACTATTCTATTCTATTTTTAAACCAACTATTCTGGTAAGACCGGAATAGCTGTTCGACATCTGCTGGTATTGTTCCCTACCAGCAGATGTGCCCGACGGGTGTGATCGCTGGACGCGAAGGTTGTGTAGGGAGGGTGTATGCCTATCCAGGGTATCCCAGTGTGAGTGTAGGCCTCCCAGTCCATGCGGCGCTGACATCCTGCACCTATAGATTCCAGATATCCTTCAAGACGGCTACCAGCTTCTATGTACCAGTGTTTTTGATGGGAAGGGTTTTGACCTCTGTATAAGGTCGTTTTTGACGTCTGTTAAAGGAGTCGTTCTTTAACTTCTGCTTACCCGATTAAAACACAAACAACACAACACACAAGTCTTCACAAATCTTCAGGAACAATTTTCGGGACTCTTCAGGAATAGATTGTTGGTACGCAATAGTTAGTTGCGCAATCCTACATGTGGACATAATTGATAAGATCCACCAGTAGGATTAATTTGGATTTTGCCTTTTTGTCCTTCTTCAACACATTCCCAGAGTTCCTCGTGATCCCGAAAAGTTGGTACTGCAAACCTCCACGTTGAGTGATTGTCCTGGCCAACTAGTTCGTTAATGTTAAATAAACTATGTCCTGATTTTGAAACCATCATTAAAAAAAAAATCTTCCAGATTTTGTAAAGGCGTCACATGGAATTCGATTCGGCCAGCAGTTTTTTTTTTTTTTATATACAAATATATTTTTCCAATCCTGGTTATATCCTATAATATAAAGATAGATTTTTTTTAAAGCGGTTCGCATAATATTTTCAAGAAACTAACTCGAAAACTATGAAAAATCGCGGAACATAGGACATGGGGACATATTTTCGGTTACCCTTTTTTTTGGGTGGGAAATTATCAAATAACTTCTCCCGCGGGGGAGCGGGAGGAGCGGGAGGGTGTGTCAGACTATTACTGGCTAAGACCCACCCGTGTCCCTTCCGTTGCCTATGTTGCCAGGGGGCTCGGTAACCCTTTTGTACCTTCCCGTGACTTACAGGATTCCGACGCCCAGGGCGTCTCCTGCGGCGGCTACGGGCAAGAGGGCGGAATTTCTGTTACCCTTAGGCATGAGGAATAAATATTTATTTTTGCGACGACACTGTTTGGACCACCTGTATTAACTGGGAATCGTATAAAATGGAGTAATAATAAACGGGTAAACCTAAGTATCATATAAATATAAAAAACCCACATTACAAAAATAGGTTATACGTATACTTCTGTGTAGTACTTGTATTTCAGTAGGAATAAGTCGCAGTTTTCAGATATAGAATACTTAGTATTTATCCGCCAAAAGATAGATTTGAGTTAAAATCGTTTTATATAAATATTTTTTTCCTTTTGTCGGCAGAGTATTTGGATCCCCCAAATACTCTGCCGACAGCTTCCCAGCGCCATTCTTTATTAAATTATTCACAATAAAATTCATTTATGCTAACTTTGCTATAGAATTTCACTCAGGCGTGTACGTTTCTGCGAATAGTTCAAGATCTCGTTACTGAGATATGAATAACATTCCAAAGGCCGGTCAACAAAAAAATAAAAAATCTTGCGCTTGGGGTTTGCTTAATATACTCGTATTTTGATTGTATAAGCAAAAATACATACAAAGTGCGATGGGCATCGAAAAAATTTGCTTTTAAAAAGTTATAGCAATTTGAGTATTTTTGATTTTCGCGCCGTTTGTAAGAGGCCAGGGGGAGGGAGTGTTTCTTGCGTCAGTAATAATAGCATAGTTCATGGTTTTCTTGGAAACCATAGAGCTGAAAATTATGACTGCAGTTGCAGTCAAGTCTACAGTCAGTCGTACTAAGTATATTATTTTAATTTTGATTTTAAATTTAATTTTGATTTTAATTTTATTTTTGATTTTAATTTGATTTTGAATTTAATTTAAATTTAAATTTTAATATATTTTTTTTTATTTTAATTTTGTACCTGCTTTCAATTTTTTAATGTATTACCATAAATAGATAATTTTATTATCTATTTATGGTCAATATCTTTATTCATAATTCAATTAATAATTAATCATAATGCAATCAATTTAATCAATTACAATTTAATCAGTAGGTAATCCCATGCCAATGATTCCTTTTATTTTTTATTTTATTTTATATGTTGTATACAGCATTGAATGTTATTATAATTTTTCTTTATTATTGTTTTGAATTACTTATTCATTGTATGTAAATGTTCTAATTTCAATCATTTATAAATATGTTATGTAAAGCCGTTTTCTGTGCATGTGGTGTTAACCTGTAATTAATTGTTGCACTTGTAAATGTTACTCTAATCATTAAATCAGAAATGTATATAGTGTAAACAATTGTTGGTTAACCTAAATAAATAAATAAAAATAAATAATTTTCAGCTCTAAATCAAACTCGAAATCATGTGAGTAATCAGTTGATTACTCACTTGATTTCGAGATTTTGTATCATCGATGTGGAATGTCAATAAAGATGCACATGTTACATTCTCATTTGGATAAATTTAAGGATAATATGGGAGCTCAGCTTATTCGGAAGAACAAGGAGAACAATTCCATCAAGACAATGGAATTTGAAAGACTTTAACAAGGCCAATACACGGAAAGCATGATGGGGAAATATATTTGAGGGTTGATAAGAGAAACTTCTGTTGAGAATGACAGGAAAAGCAAAACAGTTCATTTTTAAACATTTCGAGTCAAAAATCATAAATCGACGTTCGTTATCTTTTAATAAATCATTCCTATTTATTCATTGCCTAAAAAAGGCAAAAAACCAAATAAATAAAAATACATTAAATCTGTACAGAATTAATGTATTTTTATTTATTTGGTTTTTTGCCTTTTTTTCACACAAAATTAAATACAGAACAATTTTTTGTTTTTATTCTTATTTCTAGCCATAAAAGCAATAAAAATAAGGTATATAAATATGTGCCATGCTCAAAAATGCTGCAGACCGGTAAATTATAGCTTCCTTTTCTTTGAGTTTAATTTAGTTGGATGTTTTACCCTAATCTTTTGAACAAAGTCCGCTTTATTAACAACTAGCTGACCGAATAGACGTTGTTCTGTCCAAATTTCAATAATTCATACAAAATTCCCATAGAAAAATGGGAAAATTCCCGAATTATCCCATTTTTCTATATTCACTTTCCTTAAAAATGAACGAACATTTTAAAATAAAAAATAGCCAATTCAGTTCAGCATTTTATTATAATTATAGAAATACACATAACATAACATAACATAACATCACGCCTGTAATCCATGAAGAGCATGCAGAAGTGTACGTATAGTACATTCACATAGATAGGTAGGTATAAATGTCCAGTCATGTAACGGCGTGTAATGATGATTGTTTATATCTCCAAAATCAACAATTTCTTGGGTTTAAAGAAAAGATCTACAGTACAATGAGTTAAGAAAAAGTTTTCTGAATTAGTGCTAAGACTTCAAAAGATTAATGAAGCCCTCTTAATCATTTATTTTCATTTATTTCAATTACAAGTTTATTTTAGTGCTGTGCTAAGGTATTGGTACCTGTAGGATATGAAAAGCCCAATTAATATTATTTTCTCTAAAAACATCTAAATCCAACATGAACTAAGTAGGTTTTCATTCAGAGCAGTAGGACGTTTGAACTCTCAATATTAAATATTACAAATACATACATAATTAATTCAATATCATAACTTGGAGAAGTTCTAGAAAAATACGTTAGGTTCCAACGTCATTTGATATGTCACCTCAAGCTGAAAGGCGCTGAATATCAATTTGCGCGTGACTTGCTGAATGAACTGAATTTTGCGACACCTGGCAAAAACTCGATTCGTTGTTATTCGTTTTACCAGAAAATCGAATCAGAAGTCATAAGTGAAAGGGTTAAATTACTAATTTTGTTGGAGTTAAACGAATGGTCAATAAAACAGTTATATTGTAATGCAATGTATTGTAAAGTAGTAGGTATCGTGTGTAATTAACCATGTCACTTGGCACAGGTCTTGTGAATGTATAATGATTTGAGTAGCGGTTTTGCTTTGTCACTGTGTTGTGTTCATCGATTACGGTTGCCTGTCAGCGGGGTGAGTTGATTTTTTTTAAATTATTATTATTAGCATAGGCCTACATTCAAATATAGTCAGGATTTCTTCACTGAAAAATGAAAGGATAACATCATTTATTACAGTTGTTTTAATAAACGACATACACTTAACGTCTTATTAATCGGCTTATCAGCGCGCTTTCATTAGCCGAGTTGATTCTGAATCAATGGTATTTGTAACTGGTGCAACACCTTTAATCTGTGTCTCTCATCAATCTCATTATTTCAGCAGTTACACGCTCTTATAGCCACATTATGTAGGACTGACTAATGTTTATAGTGTTTTAAGTCAATAACTTCAATTCTGCACTGCCTAGAGAAGCCACCTATGCTATTTCGATAAAGTGGCATTTCTTAACAAGTGGCTTATAGGTTACCGCGACATTTTTCCAAAACCATTTTACTAATCTTTGCTAGCCCTGCTGCCGTCAGCCCAGTTTTCTTTGTCACAATATTTCGTTCATCCGTAGTTATTCTTGAACTCTTTTTTTTTTTGGATGGGCAATCATCAAATAACTTCTCCCGCTCTGGGCGGAGCGGGAGGGTGTTTCAGACTCTTACTGACTAAAACCCACCCATATTCTTTCGTGTTGCCTGTGTTGCCAGGGGTCTCGGTGACCCTTTAATACCTTCCCGCGACCCCGGTAGGCATCGGCCCTAGTGGACCCCTACATTTGTGCTGACGACATCTCTTTGAGGTGACCGTGGAATACAACGCGCCGACGACCCGGGCCTGGTACTTAGCGGACGGTGAGCTACCCATTGCTCACCGTCCGCAAGCCCGCGCCTACGGTGGGTGGAAATCCGCCCGGGATTCCCGACGCCCAGGGCGTCTCCTGCGGCGGCATTCTTGCACTCTGATTGCGTATTACACTATCAATGACAATCTTCGTCAGATTTCATTTGAGGGATATTGCTAATCCATTGCTTTATACATACATAAACTCGCACTTTCTTCCCATGGGGGTAGGCAGAAACTATAGAACGCCACCTGCTACGCTCCTTTCATACACCTTTTGCTTCGTTTACGTTCATACATCTGGTCAAACACGCACGCCGGTTGCGAGTACTACGCACCTGACCTTTGCTTTATATGTTGGTTAAAATTTGTCTACTCAACAACGTAAATAACGCAATAAACGTATGTGAATTGTCAAAATTAAACCCATTGCGATCAATTGGTATTTTATGTGTGTCACGCAATTACCCCGCTGTAGAGCTTTTTGCTGTTTGAAGCAAAAACTGCGAATGTGCTCATATTTCGACAAGCGCTGCAACTGTGCTTGTGCTGAGGCCCACTCTTTTAATAACCTTTGCGCGTAAATCGGCTTTATTACGTACTAGATTCTGCCCACGACTTCATTCGGGTGAAAGTCGTAAGACACCACAATATTGACGGCCGTTACGTGACAAAACTTTACTTTTCAAGATGCCAGCGATACTGGTTTTTGTCCTCGACAAAAAGAAAGAAAAACCCTCCTGAACAGTAACAATTTGTGGCCTTATTAGACTTTTATTCATTTTAATTTCTACTAGGAAACGATGGTAAATACACACTGTCCTCGCAAACCTATTAACACTGTAATTTGAAAACATTGTAAAAGCCAATTATTTTTAAAAGAGTAACCGTGGAGTTTCTTGCCGGCTCTTTTCCATAAGAAACGACCAATTGGTTAATGATAAATGATTTTTATTTCTGTAAGTAGGTTTATACTAACACTTTTACACGTCAATCATATTTTTTAAATAAAGCTAGATGAGGTCGGCGTTCCTATCTGACTATTCTGAGAAGAAAGGCCGAAACAAACTCAGAGGTCACAGTCTCTTTTAAAGTCCAGACATAATCTTGGTCAGATCATGTGAAGGCCATGTAGATTGGTGTCTGAAATGGTCCTTCTGAGGAAAGAACCATACAGATTGAATGGACCTGTCCAGTCAGTACACGCATTTGTCAGTAATCGTGCAGCTCAACTCAGAACTTAAGGAGCTCAACGATGCGACGAAGAATACCAAAGAAAGAACATTTGGGTAGGCCGCATAAATTACTCAAACTGCCAGACCATGATTAATACTAAATGTGAATGTGCTGTTTACAGCATATCGGTTATTTTATTATTTGGTTATTTTAGCAGAACGGCTATTTTAGTAAAATTCTCAGCGAAGTTTTCTTATACATATCATGATTGACTGCTTAGCTCCTTTTAGGGATAGCGTGATGATATTCATTTCAGAGGTTAAACCCGTATTTATCTGCAATATTATAACATTTTAACTCGTCTAAACACAATCATGCAGTAAACTGTTGAAGAATACGAACTTAATACAATTTGCTGCATCGCAAAAACCGTGATAACATACAGTAGATAGGTACGTTGACCAGAGTTTTAAGACTCTTACAAACAAGCGCGACACGCGATGCGACACAAAGGCACCGCTTGTAGCGCCACACGCGGTGTCTTTGTGTCGCGCCTGTTTGAAGGAGCCTTTCAGGAATATATGTGCAAAATTTAAACAGTATATCTATTCATATAATTTTTTGTCATTTTATATCTATTCTATCAGTATATTTTTGCGTCATTCCGGAACATACATCGAAAGAAACAGATAAACGGACAAAAATTCTAAAAACTATATTTTCGGCATCAGAATCGTTCCCATATCTCGTAGCAATACTATCAAATACGTTTTTTTTTTTTAAATATTCAATAACTATCAGCAAGTTTGATGGGCGCAACTTGTTGAAATGTTATTTTAATTTCAATTGACGCGTTTTGGAAAGTTCATTCTTTTATTAACATACAATAGATTTTTTTGCCCTTTCGACCTTAACATCGACACACTGTCGTTATTGCGATACGATCTTGGCTTGTTAATGGCATAGCATTGAAGGATATTGTCTAAAAACTAATGACAACCATTCAGGTAAAATAAAAGGTGTAGGCATTTACTGCCGTTGCTCGAAGTTTATTTAACAAAAATGTCATGTGTACTTTTTATTTTCCAACGAGGAGTTATTATCGTGGACGTCCACCGCATCACAATAACACGGGAAAGTAAAATGTATGGAAATATATGAAGACGCTTTTAAACCGTCCACGATAACGTTATGACGTGCACGTATTTCTATACAATTTATGGACGTGGATGTAGACGTCAACGATAATATCGTCACGTTAGAAATGATAAAAGTGCACTCTTGCAATTAAACTGTGGTGAAAGCAATCTAGAACAATTTTTATTTCAAAGCAATGCAATAGTTTACAAAATATTTCTTTTGTCCTTAAGAGACTTTTCTTTATCCAAACTACTCTTTGATACATTTGGATGGGTGTACACTCCGCAAAAGACTAAAGTAACAGTAACAAGCAAAACGTATATTTACACTATGCTTGCAATATATATTTTTGTCGATAAAATTCATACTTCCTGGAGCAGTTTCAAAGATTTGACTACTCAGCGTAAGTACTATGTAGAACATGACGTGTTAAAAACCACTTAGTTAAAGTTTGCTTTCCACAATGATCCTTCGAGCTGGATCAGTAGAAATGGCAAAGTAAGGAAGCACTCCCTTGAAACAACATATTGTTCTGTCTCATTCATCAAACAGCATCCACCCAGTCTAGTTGTGGGTCAGCGAACGGGCCACATTCAATTATGGTGCCTCGAACCTTCCTCGATTTTTGACTATCGATCGTTATTGTCGCTCGATATGTTGTTTTGACGTTCAGGATTTTTCAGCTTCTTACAAATTTGCTCGGTTTTGTCGATCGATACTCTCGAATGTTGATGATCATCGAGCCGTGGTTGCGGTCTCCTCCTATTATTAAATTCAAAATATTTTATTTCGGTTACCCACTATTTTTTAAATATTTGGCCTTTACAATATTTCCAAATAACAGTGTCAATAGGTATGGAAGGACAGTGTAAGCCTGTCAAGAAGACACTTAAGATAATAGAAAATAGTATACAATATAATACTTATAAAACGTACAACGTTCTCACATTCACAAAATACAAAAGAACGTAGGGTAACTGCTATAGTAATTGGCCAACGCTATAGTAACTGGCCACTCATAACAAAAGAGGTAGAAACAAGGTAATATGGATACAGAAATATTTTTGTCCTTTTCATTCTTGGGCTTCCTTGTATGTATTACCTTTTTTTTTACCTCTTTTGTTTACCTACCTACCCTTTATACAAAATTAATAAAAACCTATTTATATGAAACGATATCGATAAATATCAGGTTAGAGAAATATAGAAATGTAAGGTTTAAATCGAGCATCATTTGTGAATTTATTGATCGACAATAAATACGATTTCGATCTTCTGTTGCTTCCCCACACAACATTACAAAATTTTCTTACAATCTATACTAATAATAAAGTTGAAGAGTTTGTTTGTTTGTGTGTTTGAACGCGCTAATCTCTGGAACTACCAGTCGGATTTGAAAATTCTTTTTTTACCCATGATAGCCTAATTAATGAGGAAGGTTCATCATCATCTGCCTAGCCTTGTCCCTACTTCGTTGGGGTCAGCTTCCAGTCTAACCGGATGCAGCTGTATACCAGTATTTTACATGGAGCGACGAGGTCGTCGCTCCATGCAACATTAACAAGATAGGCATCATTGGACTGGGTCAGATAGGCATCTGACCCAGTCCAATTCTCGAGGAAGGTTCATCGTCATTCATCACCATTTCAGCCGAGAGACGTCCACTGCTAGGAATAGGTCTGCTCCCCTAAGCACCGCCCCTTCGACGGGTTCTGTGCTAACCGAATCCAGCAGATTCTTACGGCCTTCACAAGGTCATTGGTCCGCCTTGTAGGAGGCCTTCCAACACTACGTCTTCCAATACGCGATCGCCAGTCCAGAACCTTGAACCAGAGGAAGGTTGACACTATTATTTTTTTCAGAGAAATGCTATTCTTCTTCGATAGTTTACTTCACCATACAAATACCCTAACCTAGCTACCTACTATGTATAAGTATGTTAACAAATAGCGCAGGACTGTAAAAGAGATCTTGAACCCTGAAATAATTACTATTAGTTCCAATTTCTTCCGATCTCTTACAAAAAACATAATCTACATGTTACAGAACTCTTGAAACAATGGTGGAAGTGACTGATGCTGTCCCAGGGCCCGAGCAGCCTAAGCTCAGTAAGGGTCGGGAGGCGAACTGGCCAGCTGTACTGTTCTTCATACACATCCACCTCCTCTCTTTGTATGGGGCATGGCTGCTGATCTACGACGTCAAACTGATGACCCTGATTTTCTGTAAGTCTTATAATAATAAATTATAATCTATAGGATATTAATCAAAACACACCCAGCAACAAAAAATATATATGTCTAAAATAACCATTATATTTAATGCCCGAAGGGCTTTCACGGGCTTTAATACACATTAGGGGCATGTTTTGTGAAAATAATTCATCTAAATTCAAAGAAAAAGAACGATTTCGAAATCCCATTTCACAATATCCATAGCCCCCGAAAAGATAGGTTAAGATACACCTTAACCTTAAAAGGTAGGTTAAGGTACACCTTAACCATGAAAGGTAGGTTAAGGTACACCTTAACCTTAAAAGGTAGGTTAAGGTAGGTACACCTTAACCTTAAAAGGTAGGTTAAGGTAGGTACACCTTAACCATAAAACATTAACGTTAACCTACCTTTTCGGGGACTATGTATACTTGGATATTGCGAAACATAACTGGCAAATTGCGGGTTTACTAGGTACACCTTGTAAACCGTTGTTTCGCCAGTTATGTTTAAGTCCCATTTGCTATTAAACTTCAATATTAATCTAATGTCAAGTTTATAAATAACTTACACATTTCAGAAACTAAAAACTTAATAATGTCAACGACCACAACCCCCTCGTGGTTTACAGATTGCTTCTCGCTCGGTACAGTTTGTATGAATTGTACCGAAAAAAACCAATTTGCAATTTTTGAGTAACCCAGCCACGTGCCGCGGTTGCGGTCTCCTTCTATTTATTTATTTTAATTTTAACTAACACGATTACAACAATTACAATAATTAAAGGCAGAGACACATAAACGTAGATAATAAAATATAAAATTATAAAACTCTGATAAAAACATAAAACAATAAAAAATAACAATACTTTCATGAATCCTTCTCACATTCCTGGCATGCCAGTAAAATCTACGTCCATTCATCCGCAAGCAGGTCGTTTGTTGGATAAGAATCCAAGAGATCATTAAGTACGAGATATTGGGGACTTGACACGCGCAACGGTGAGATATGGAGAAAAAAAAAAAGGAAAAATCCTCATCCTCCATGAAAAGAGAGGCTTCTCCGACCAGACGGATAGTTTTATTTAATTGACATTAGATGATTATTTTAAACGTTCAAGTTCAGAATGCCCAACGGTTGCAAAATGTCTAATTATCAACACATTGTCGTGAATATTTTTGATTTACTTTGTAAAGTACCTATCATATTTTTATTATTGTGAATGTGAGGACTATGTGGGTACTCTTTTTTCTTATTTAGTTTTAATAATAATCTGGCAGTTTGAGTATTTGGTATTGTTCTTCGAGACGTTGAGCTCCTTAATTTCTGAGTTGATGATGCTACACGATTACTGACAAATGCGTGAACTGACTGGACAGATCCACTCAAATCTGTATGGTTATTTACTCAATGCGATCGAGTTCTAGGAAACAGGATGTCGGTCAGGTAGTTAGTTACATCATTGTACTGATTTGTGATTGTCACAGCGACGTATACAGCTCCATATCTATAATGTAATGCATCTGCAAATTGTAACGAATATTGGTATTGTAGCTTATAATTTCGTAGTGAGTAAACCGGTCTCTCGTAGGTAAAATATTATTATAAAAAACCACTGCACTGCTTGGTAAAAAAGACAGATAGGTAAACTGGTACCTGGAGAAGAACATAGGCTAGTTTTCATTCTGGATATTTGTATTATAAAATGATGAAATACACACAAAGTCGCTGCTAGTATTATAGGAGGAGGAGTTTCGGTATCACGAATTAAATCAGCACTTAAGAGTATCCTAGTCGCCGGCTCGAACTCGTTGATGGGCGTGGTCAAAATGCACGCAGTTCATCTAACATCGTGTTTGAAAGGGACGAACACTGTGTTGAGCACTAAGAAGCTACTGCGCGCACGGATACACAATCCCGCATATATTATACCAACGCTAGTGACGCACACAAGCGCGATTTCATTGAAGGTCGGACGAAGACGACGTACCTACATGACATACAATAAAAGTATATTTTTAAAATGGGATATAGTTTGTCCTTTTCTGAGCAGTCGTATAAAAAGGCGGCTTTCTTCATGATCAAAGGAGTGAACATTCTGTACGTAATATTTTGGCGTGGTGATGATGACGGACATGCTTTAATGCAAAGATAAATCTACCTAAGAATGACAAAATGACATGATTATGACTGTGTGCAACTTATATTTTTATGGTACAATTAGGTAGGTAGTCATTTTAAAGGGTCAAACGACATAGTAGAAAATTTGGTAAAAAAATCTTATCGCTTGGCAGGAGGACAGACAGACAGACGGACAACAAAGTGACAGTAAGTGATAAGAGTTCCGTTTTTTCCTTTTGAGGTACGGAACTCTAAAAATAACCAAATTGGAACCTAACCTGTCCGAGTCGGGGTGCCCTAAGTCCCGAGCTCGCTTAACTCGCTCTTGCATCCTTAGTTCTCCTAGTAATAATAGTAAAGTAAGTTTTATTGATTTTGCCTGACCACGGACGAAATACATAACCTATACCTAATGTTCCCATTGCTGGGACACAGGCCTCTTCTCTGTGAGAGGGAGTGGGCCGTAATACACCTCGCGGGCCCAGTGGGGGTTGGTAGATGTCACGTCTTCGAATGTATGGTCCTAGGACATGCCGGTTTCCTCACGATATATTCCTTCACTGTTTTGAGAGCAGTGGTGATGAAATAATGTACACAAAGTAAAGCACCTTGACAGGAGCTTTACTTTGTGTAAATTATCTCATTTTTAACCCTGACGGGTTCGAACCTACGACCTACAACTCGTACAACAGACAATATACTCAATACAATCAGACAATATACTGGAACAGATTTAGTTGTGAATCGCCCATTTTAAAGTTTCTTATATGATTTGAAGTTAGAAACATTTTTTATTGATTTTTCGAAAAATATGCATTACCTTTTAAAAGATTATTAGCGTTATAATCGTGGACCCAACCCCTACCAGCTTTAGCCCCTTATACCTCCCAACTCCTGCCAAACGATACTAGATCCAACCCTTTGTTTTTTTTACAATGGCGGTATGTAACGGTCTTGCAGTAGGTATAATTATAGTTATCAACAATAGTCACGATAGGTACTACTGTAGAACACATTGATTATAAAATGTAGTTTAAAAATCAAAAAATAAAAATCCAATGGAAACATCGGACGTAGTCAATGCAGCAGTAACATTTTCTTTATTTGAAGTATTTGAAAATCTCCCTTTTACTCCGAACTTCTTTTTGCGAGCGATACTAGGCCGTATGCTGGTTTTCTTACTCATCCGCCAGTCCTTGTTAGGCTCTCTTGCACAAAAAATAAACATAATTAAATTGTGACAGACTAAAATCATTCTGTAAAAAATCAAACCAGTGCCCAAGTGCCAAGTTCGAAAAAGAAAAGCGCGACGTGTATTACACGAACCATTTTGAGCTTCTTTTGACCCTTCATAATTCAAAAACTGTTTTGCATGTCTAATAAGGCACCCTTGAATACCTAGAAACCCAAATGTCGCGCGATGCCGACAACCCCTACGTCGTTTATACCGAACTTGGACTCATTTTTAGCAGGCTTCAAAAAGGAGGAGTTTATGCATTCGTCGAGTTTTTTACCGATTTCTCCGACATTTCTATTCTATGTAAAAAACCGACCTCAAATAACATAATAAATTATACATGTCATTAGAATAGGTAATAGCTTGGCGCCGCGCCGGCTTATGAAACTTTTAATATAATGCAAATACTAGACAAATGATTTTATACTATTTAGTCTTTTTAGAAGTCGGTTTTAAAAACTAGTTTTTGTTGTTCGATGGGTTTTTAGTAGGTACTAAGGTTTAAAAAGTGAGGTACTTCACGCGCTGAGATGTATAATGATATAGAATAATGAGAATCAAGAAAACATTCCACTTACTCATTGTTTCTTTTACTTGCACTACTAAAGGATCACTTCACTGACACAATAAGTCCAAATTCCAACGCCAAGTAAATTAATCAATGTATCAAAATCGAAATCCAAAGTTCAATGCCAGGGTCAATAAGATACGCGACAAATTCAAAGAATATACACATGCGAAGTCAGTCGTGAAAGGTATCACAATCGGAATCCAAAGTTCAAGCCAGGGGTCAATGTTATGAACAGATACGATAGCATACGAGTAGTCTACATAACACATAATCAGCCTATAATGTTCCCACTGCTGGGACGCAGGCCTCCTCTCTGTGAGAGGGACTACGAGTAGTCTAGTCAGTTACAATCACAGCACGCGTGACGTAATTACGGTGACGTTTGCAACAGCCGACTCACAAGCAGTGGTCTCGAACGTCATAGAGCGAGATCGGTAGAGTTGCCAGCTAAAATCGGTGTATTTGTACCCAAAATCGGTATTTGACAAAAAAAAATCGTTTATTTATTGAAAAAAAAAACTTAATAACAATCACACTTAAGTATATTTATTTTTATACAAATATTGTTTGGCCATAGCCGCGGTCATCTTTGAATTAATTTCCAAATCATAACAATTAGCGTCATTAAAGAATAGTTTTGCATGTGTCAGTGTCATGTGATCAGTGATTGACTCAGTAGACAGCCTATTTCACTGTTTTGTTTTCATAAGATTCGGTATGCGAAAATATGCGTTCAACGTTGGCGGATGAACGGGGCAGTGATAAAATATTAAAGCTGAAAGTAGACAACAAAGGAAACATTTGAGTGTCGTCGCCACGCTTTAGTAAACTTACTTCGTCCCAAAATAGTTCTACATCTTCAGGAAATGTTTTGATTTGTTTACAATTTCTTAAAATGTGCCACTCTGTATTAATTTCCTGGAAATCATTGCTCTAATTTTAATTATATTATATTTTTTTGTAGGCATTTCGCAACTACAAACTTGAGGAAACGTTCTCTTCGAAGTTGAGAAAATTTATGAAAAAATAAAGTCCGAATTCCTGTTTATGAGTAAACAGTCACAAGTGAATTTCCGAGCGGGAAACCCCTTATAACATCGAGTTGTCGGACTCAAAAGTAATTCCCAAAACATATGGAACATTCTGTAATAACTAAAAATACTCATCCATACTTACTACCTATTGAGGGATTTCCCGTAACGTAAAACATAAATGAAAAGGGTTTCCAGCTCAGAAGTGTAAAATCGGTAGAAAAATCAGGATAATTTCTATGTATTCTCTGAAATCGTGGGGAAATCGTTGCATTTCGGTATTTCGGTAGGACAGAGCCCATATCGGTAGAAATACCGAAAAATCGGTAGGTTCGAGACCACAAGCCGACTGACGCGTGAGTGTGTGTGCGTGCGCCTCCCCAGTGCCGCGCGGAGAGGTATATATATTCCAGTAAAGTGCACGATGACATTTATTACGAAAACGACCGCGTAAAATTTTATGAACAGACCTTTGGGCGTATTAATATAATGAAAAAACTGGCCAAATGCGTGTCGGACCACGCACAATGAAGGGGTTCCGTAGTTGGGATTACTTGGGACGAATTTATTCCAAAAACAAACTTAACATTATAGTTGAAAAACATGTTTTCACATACATCGATATATGCCACGGTCAATTCTCCAACTGCCAACTGTAGTTAAAATCGACCAACTTAAATAAGTTGGTCGATTTTAACTAGTTAACTTGTAAAGCCTACTTAGTTGTGATAGTTTTCCTTTTAATTTCATTATATGTACTACTGCCATGAATTTTTTTCACATCTCCATAAACAACCATTTAGCTGGCAGGGGGGGGGGGGACGCTCGACTCTAACAAAAATTAGCACTTTATTACGCAAGTGGATCGTTGAATCGAAAAGTGGTGTTCACAGACCTGCAATATTTTTGAACGGCCTATCCAATGACAGTCCACACCATGGGGTAGACGAGAAAAAAATATACCATCCCCACATTACGTGCAAAGGAGGTACGCTAAAAAAAAATGTTTTCAAGATTTTATTTTAGCACTTTGTCGGCGTGATTAATATGTATACTATGCCAAATTACAGATTTCTAGTACTAAGGGTATCTGAGCTACAGTAGGGTCAGACAGACAGACAGATGGACATGGCGAAACTATAAGGGTTCCTTGTTTACTACGGAACCCTAAAAAACGACTTATTATATCTAGTCAAAATAAAATATTTGAAGTTTTGAATAAATGATCTAAACGGTTATGGTTTTTATTTTGATATTTACATACTACATAAGTTATTTATTTACGCTCAAAGATGAGTTAAAATTAGTGTTGAAATATGGAAGTTTCGGCGCTCATAACTTCCAAATCAATTTTTTTTTCCAATTCTGCTTCCATACAGGGCTAGATAATCGAGCAAATTGATATAATTTTTAGTTTTGAACATACACCGTCAAACAGAGGAGTAATCATCATACTACGTTTGTATGGAAGAATGGCCGACTAGTGTCACATATGTTTTTAGTGACTTTTAAGTCTGTTATTATGCCTTCTTATAATGCAAGTTAGTTATGCAAAAATGTATTAAACTAGAATGCATTCACATCAATTGTATATTATATATTGCATCAAATTCAGGAGGTAAACCCAAAGCATAAAAAAATATTACTTTCAAAATACCTAAGATATTGTCATGATTTTTTTTATGAATATGTTTTGTATAAACAGACTATTTTATCACCTATAATTTTATCTGTGATTATTTTCAAATATTCATGTTTTCGTTACTGAAAATAAATATTTCCTATAAAACCGAACGGCGGCGGTGTGGAGTGAGCGCGACGGGCATTTGTATGGCCAAGGATAACCGATTATCCGACCCTTAACAGGAGACGGGGACCCCTATGGTAACTACTTACATTTTTGCACTGTTTTACAGCGCTTTTAGTAAATCAATAACAATAGCTTGGCGCCAGATGATATTACATTACAGAATCCATAACGCACGTCTTTGTTATAAATATTGCAAGTGGATTCCCGTGCTGTATTTTGTTGCTTTATTTTCGAAACACGTCGTGGTAAACAAAGTTTCACCGCTCCTGCATCAACTATTTTTTTATGTTTTTGTCTAACTATCATATTTCCTAGATATTTAAATCATAAATCATTTATTTATTCGCAAACATGCGTAAGAAATAAGAGATACATAGATATTTTTCCTTATAATAAAGTCCTCCATATTTTATCTTCATATGGGTATGCAAATAGTGTAATACAATTTAAAACTATCAATAATGTCAACTAAATTCAATCAATCAATCACAATTGTAAAACAATAAAAAAAATTAAAATAAATTAATAATAACTAAATTAAATAATACAAACCAACAACTAAATTCAGAATAATCAATAGTAATTAAGTTCAAAATAATAACTAACAAAATGATTTTTCCTAACACAATATATCAGATGTAGCAGGCCTAGCATCATTCATATAAATGTATATTCATTAATATAATAATAACATTTCGTATCTAAAAATTCGTGTATTTTGGTTTTAAATAGAACTATATCTTTAATTTCCATGATGTGTTTAGGTACTCGTAGTTTATTGTAAATTTTGGGTGCCATACCTAAAGATTTTTATAGAAAATAGCTTTTTTATGTGGGGTTGCGCATATTTTATTTTTGTGTCGTTAACTCTTTGGGTGGTTACATAGGTGCATATTTGCTTTAACATAGCTTGCTACTTCGTAAATGTAAAGACAGGGAAGTGTAAGTAGCTGAAGCTTTTGGAAATGTGGCTTACAACTGTATGTGCTTCGAATGCCACATAGTGCCCTTATGCATTTCTTTTGTGCTTTGAACGCCAATTCTCTATCAGTCGAATTCCTCCAAAACATAAGTCTGTTAATTGTTTATTGAAACCCTATAAATCAAGTCGATTGTTTATTTTTTCTAACATCAGATTAAATTACGTAGGTTACGTAAAAGATGGAACATTACTTAAGTTGAATGGTGTGTTAATAAACAAAAAATTTAATGACAAACAAATTGATTTCATACAGGCAGACACTATACACAGTTAGTCATAGATACATTCATACATACATAGATAAATATAATATGGTACATGTTTAATTGACCTGACCAAAATAATTATTATGTAGGTACCACCACCAATAACTGATCTCAACAAAATATGTTTTTATATTTACTTAATTAATGTTAAAAAAATGTTAAAAAATATTGATTGTTAATTTCATTTCTAATTTTATTTTGTATTTTTAATATTTCAATTTTATTTTTTTGCTGTGCCCTGCAGGGTCCGTAATTGTACCTTAGCTCTAAGCCTTTGTAACACCTTTAAAAACATTATGGAAAGCAATTAAAGATATGAATATGAGCTACTCCGATTATCATAACAATGTAAATACCGTAACGAGCTAAATAAATTAAAATTAGCATATTAATTAGCATTTTAAAAATTCACACAATCATCGCAAAAAGAGTATTTTCATCAACAACAATCAAATTAATTAACTGAAATGTTAGCAGAAACAAAGATTATATCTCTTTAATATTTTAACGGAATAAATTGCATGATTTTTTTTAAGTCTCAAAGTAATGAAAGAGAAATAGGTTTATTTGCCAGAAACACGAGCATACAAAAAGATAAGTAAACACAAAAAACCTTTAAACATTATGGAATACAAATAAAAATATGAATATGAATATGTTGTTGTTAATGTTTAACTCGAATAATAAAGAAATATACGAAAATGAAAAAACAAAATAGATTTATAATCAGAACACAAATAGCTAATAACAGAAATAGCTTAAAGGCGACTACAGGAGCAAAACGCAGGTTTTGTAATGCCTAAAAGTATAGATCTACTGCAGTAAACAAAATCAGAAAAATATATGATATTCTTCAGGATATATGCTAGGTAGATAGTGTGTTGAAAATATAATACAAATAATTTGATGCGATAGAAAAAAATCACGAAGGTACTCTAAAAATGTATTTTAACGATTTAAAACCATACTAATATAGATGCAATCATTCTGATTTTTTGACAGATTATTTTACAAGCAACATATAAGATTTTTTATAAATCGATAATTGCTTCATATTTTGCAATAAATTACTAGCGTTGTGTCATTGCGCTTCTCTTTAATTTCTATGCAGTCCGACAGTGACCGCGCTTTAGCTATTGTCAGCCTCATAAAGCTTAAGGCTGCTGCAATATGCCTGTCGAGCCCGCTATATCGCCCCAGTCTGTACGGGCCTTTAGTCGGTAGCTACACGTTGTTACTGTGAGAATAAGGTCATACAGCATGATACCGTGTTATTCACGGCGCCGATTTTCAGTGGTCACCCGAAAATGATTTGCAGAAAACGAGTATGCTTTAAAGATTTGAGTATAGATTAAACAAATAGGTAATAAAGTAAAATAAAATAAACAGTACTGAGAACATAAAGCACCTAAGTGCCTGCTTCTCAAAGGAGTCGGTGGAGTGTCCATCATTATCATTCGACGTTATTCCTTCATCTGTGTCAGGGCGAGTGTCTTTATTTAATACATCCTTAAGTAGGTGGGTAATTTCGCGTGTCTTCATGCCCTTATGGAAAATTCCGAACGTCTAGGTACTCATTTTTAATGCTGAAGGTGCTGTAGGTTTTTAATGCTGTACTTGAAAACTCAAAGAAACTCACTGAGAGTTGTCATCATAAAAGTCACAAATTGAATCTATTATCAAAATTTTTATTTTTTATTTTTATTTTGCGTTTTATTGTATTTTCAAACAAGATAATATTTACATTATATTGTAAAGCCTACTTAACTGTGATAGTTGTCCTTTTAATTTCTTTATCCATATATCCTACCGCCATGAACTTTTTCACATACCCAAAGACAATCATTTAGCTGGCAGGGGAGGGGGGACACTTGACTCCTCTAACAAAAATTAACATTTCCAAGCTTGATTAATATCAAGCTTGGAAATGCTAAACTATGTTTATCCCTGAGTAAAAAAATTGTGTTCACACACCGCATTATTTTGAACGGCCTATCTAAAGATACCCCCACACACCATGGAATAGACGGAAAAAAAAATCATCCCCACATAACGTGCAAAGGAGGTAAACAATTTAATTTGAAGATTTTATTTTACCACTTTGTCGGCGTAATTAATATGTATACCCATGCCAAATTACAGCTTTCTAGCACTAAGCGTCTCTGAGCTACAGCGACTCAGAACTCGGAACTCTAAAAAGACGGGAAAGAATGGGCATAAAAAAATTCGTTCGCATCGCTGTCAACAGGAAAAGTGCCCAAAAGGCTGGCAGCATTGCTACGTTGTATGGCGATGATGTTTCTTTGATTTCCCAAAGAAATAGGCCAGTCCTCTAGACACGTGCAAAGTCGACCAACAGCTTGGCGATGTCTCAAAAAAAAGTAGGCACTCGGACCCCATGGTTCCTGGTGTTTCAACCCCGCCGTTTGGGGTGGAACAGATAACTCCCAATAAGATTGGATTATTTTCGGCGTTTGAGATTTTCCGCACCTGCAGCAGCCGCCCCAGCACAGCCCGCCGTGCTAGGAAGAAATTATCCTAATTGTGCTTTAACTGTCTACAACTTTAGCCTCATGTCAAGATGGGCTCAGACTAAACTAGCGAATGTGTAAACAGGGAAAGAGTATTGTATATCTATACTAAAATATCAAGAAGATAATGCTCTTACAGTTGCTCTACAAATGTCAATTTGGTCTCTAATTCGCAGATTTCTACAGTCGCCCTTTGTACCTAACTCTACCTAGGTAACCCATTTATTAATGATCACACAATTTCCAGTTGTAGTCCTGACGTCAGTGGCAATCCTGGGCATGACCACAGGAGCCCATCGGTTGTGGGCACACGGGGCATATAAAGCGAACACAGGACTGCGGGTCGTGCTCATGCTGTTCCAGACCTTAGCTGGAGTTGTAAGTATTGTGTTTATCGAGCTTTCCCAAACAACGATACTGCTACTGACTGGCGAGTCAACAATCGTTAAATGGAGTGATTCAAGATACACCTACAATTATTCCGTATGTTGGTAATATACAGTAACTGGGCAAACACATTACATTTGCTTCTTGCAAAGTAAGGTCGTTATTCTATAAGAAGCCCATGTGCATTTAGAATACGGTACCTACCTAGATTATTTATACAGAAAAAGTTTATATGTATACATTGTCAAACATGACCTCTCGACTCACGTTTACGAGAGCAGTTATATGGTAAACATGCACCTGCCTGTAAATTTTATGCGTGTACATAATAAAGAATATTATATCTATCTATCTATCTGCAGCAAATCATAATCACTATTGTTGACTCTGACTGTTGACGCTGCATCTTTTTCCACACTTCATACATACATTAAGCACTACAGGAGCTAAACGCAAATTTTATAATGCCTAAAAGTATATGATCCACTGCAGTAAACAAAATCAGAATAATATGTGATATTCTTCAGGATATGTGCTAGGTAGATAGTGTTGAAAACATAATACAACTGATTTGATACGATAGAAAAAAATCACGAATATACCTCTAATTATTTTTTTTAACGATTATAAACCATACTAATATACAAGCGATCATTCTGTTTATTTGTCAGATAACTCTACAAGCAACATATTAGCATAATAGTGTTTTATTTTTTTATCCAATCAATAGATTTTGTGTAAATAAATAATTGCTTCATATTTTGCAATAAATTACCAGCATTTTATCATCGCGCGTCTCTTTCTTTTCTATGAAGTCCGACAGTGACCGCGCTTTAGCTGTTGTCAACCTCTTCAAGCCGGTCTTCTCCATAATAACTTTTGGATCGGGCAACTAACTTTAAGACTAACTGATCCACTTCTTAACAATTCGAAGGTAACAAGAATGGTCTGAACGAAATTAATGCTTTACCTTTGATACCAGTCAAAGTATCCATCACCTATTTTATTAATGAACGTTGAAATATCGCTAATGGCACTAATTGGTCCAAGGGACAAAGAGCATTATCGCCATTCTACTTCAGATGATTACCTCCTTAAATATTAATTAATGATTAATCATAAATATATCTCTCTTCTATCATTAATACCATTACTATATTATTAATTAATCATTATAAATAATCTAAGTTAAATCATGTGATTAAATTGCTTGCATTATTCTTAGAGTATTTAGTGCAAAATTGATATGAAACTGGTGTAAGAAATACTTATTAATGTCGTGAACACCCATTGAGATTAGAGATCGACTGTGCGAGTGCAAATCGAGATTACCAAGTCGACCGGATATTTAGAGTAGCCTGATTGGACCCCTGACAAATACAGCTCGGTCGCTTCATTGACGTAATGAGGATGTTTATTCAAATGTCTTTAAGGGAACGTTTAACCAAGCCTTCTAAAGGATCAGTCAAACCGGTACGGTCAGATTGACTGCAGCAGGCTTAGCATGACGCTTTCTATTTCTACGAAGAATAGACACAGCTGTTTCTATACAAAGTGACATTTCGTTGCTCCATTTTTGACATCGGACAGTAAAAATCCTTCTACAATCTGTCATTTTGTCTTTTGCTTCTAACGATCTTTGTCTAGGTCCTTTTTATGTAGAAGGATTTCTACGGTGCGATGTCAAAAATGGAGAAATGAAACGATATGTCACTTCGAAAGAGCCGTGTCTATTCTTCGTATAAATAGAAAGCGTCATGCTAAGCCTGCTGTAATATTTGTTTGGAGGTATTGGAACCAATGCGGTCCGCTCGACACTTAAGAATACGAGATGTACTTTCAAAACATCAATAAAACTATTGTTCTGTTTCCCAGGGCTCCATTTACGACTGGGTGCAGAACCACAGACTCCACCACGCACACTTTGCCACAGACGATGATCCTCATGACTACAACAAAGGCTTCGTGTACTCACACTTCTTGACTCGTCTCTGGAAACTTAGCCCGCACCAGGAAAAACTGAAGAATGCTATAGATATGTCGGATCTTGAAAAAGATTCAGTTGTTATGTTCCAAAAGAGGTGAGAATTCAATTCAATATGGGATCTGGAATTCAATATTACCACTCACCCCATCAAGCGAAGTGATATTGGCCATGCTAGGTATATGTATCCCCTAAATTGCGTGTCTTATTCTTACATTATTCTTTTTATAGACTTGTCTGAAATTTAAAACTTTAGAGTTTGTTACGGTTTTTTTCTCAGTGGTCACATAGAAAACTCCGAGAGCCAACAAGTACCTGTAGTTTTTAAAATACCTAATTATTTACTGTATAAACAATGGGTATGATCATCGTGTTAAGGTATTAATAAAACTGAAGATTTTGTTATTCTGTTTATTTCAGATTGTACTGGGGTATATACGCAATACTGTTCCTGCTGCTGCCTCTAAACGCTCCTCTTGAGTACTGGGATGACACTATTCTTAGTTCAGTGTTCGTCATCGGTTTCCTTCGGTACCTGATCGTGCTCCATGCCTCCTGGTTGATCGACAGCGCTATTTGTGTGTGGGGTCTCAGGCCTGGCGAAAAGTAAGTACACTGCTACAAAGATCTTTTGGCGCCTGCATGACATTGAGAGGGGGGAGGGTGGTAGACAATTGAGAAATTGACACAGAAGTTGTATTGAAAAATCAAGATGGCGACTTGAGTTCTGATTGTGGCCACGCGCATAAAGATCCTTTTACGGTTATTATACGATGTTGTCATGTTTTGTTTATTAAAAGCCATTGGACTTTACAATCTCATAAAGATGAATCAACCGATTGAATGCATCGTGGAGGTATCACACGATAGATGACGAGAAATCGGTATTTTACAATACTAAAAATATTTCTCGAAGTGGTGATCCACTTATTATTAGATTTAGATACAATACCTATCATAACGAAAAGGTTCAGCAAAGTTCTTATTTATTTATTTAACAGTTTATGTACACACATAAACAGACAAGAAGAAAGGAACAGAAAAATACGTACAAAGGTGATGTACTTACATATTTTTCCACGTCGAAAACACGTATTTTTCGAACTGTAACTTTTATTATTCATGTCGGTGGAACCAAATATGCTGAACCTTTTTTTTCCGAGACCGCAATCACGTGCGTAAAAGTAACATTTAATTTTCTAATGCGACGGGTGGATACTCGTCAGCAAGTAAGCCATTGTACGTGGTTTGAGACTCATATTAGATTGAATTTCTGCAAAAGGATGTCGGAACTATTACAATTGGCTCATTCGCAAAACGTCTACTTCGCAAAATGTCTATCGGTCGTAAAATGTCTCTTTTCTTTTCGAAGTAGACGTTTTGCGAACGAGCCTTCCAATTTCCCCGAGTGAGTCTACCCTTTATCTTGTCTTACAGATAGAAATTCTAGTTTCTCCTTACATATATCTTTCAAAAAGACATTTCAAAATGTGTTGAAGTTTGGAGTAATGTCGAAATTGCCAGTAAAGTTAACTATGATTATCATTTGATTATCTGGGTAGGTATGTCAATCCGTTTACATAGGATATTAATTGAATGTAGGGTTAGTAATCTACCTACTACCTACCCTATTTATTACACAATATTACCATGATAGTGACGGGTCCTTTACATAAATTATTTACTTGGAAATTAACCTACTTGGCATGACATTTATTTTTCCCGTGATTGATTGCCACTGAAACACTCGGATGCTGTTTCATGGCGGCATTGGCATAGCCTGGGCAAGGGTGGGCCACGCCCACTCTAGAAACTTCTTACCCTACCCTAGAAACGTCTATCTTCCACACTCTGAGTTAAACGTAGTTCCTACCCTTTTGCTTTTCTCGGTAGGCATTGTCGGTAATGGACGAAATATCCCACAACGAGAACTGAAGGAAATACACCCTCCAATGCATTAATGGGCGAAAAACATGGAAGCTCACTAAAGAAACTGTGTACAAAGCACAAGTTGCACAAAGGGCTGTGGAGCGTTAGGCCTATCACTGACAGACCGAATCCGTAACTCAGAGATCCAACGTAGGACATTAAATCTTTTTTTTTTTTTGTGGGAAATCATCAAATATCTTCTCCCGCTCTGGCCGGAGCGGGAGGGTGTGTCAGACTCTTACTGACTAAAACCCACTTGTATTCCTTCAGTTGCCTGTGTTGCCAGGGGCCTCGGTAACCCTTTGGTACCTTCCCACGACCCCGGCAGGCATCGGCCCTAGTGGACCCCTAAGCTTGTGCTGACGACGTCACTTTGGGGCGCGCGTGGAATACAACGCGCTGTCGACCCGGGCCTGGTCCTTACCGGACGGTGAGCTACCCATTGCTCACCGTCCGCAAGCCCGCGCTTACGGTGGCCGGAAATCCGCCCGGGATTCCCGACGCCCAGGGCGTCTCCTGCGGCGGCTAGGAGCGAGAGGGCGCGAAATTTGCCTTTCCCTCAACCGTCCCACCTCCTCCTTCGCGAGCATTACTGCTTCGCAGAAGGAGGTGACGGCTGCCCATGCCCTCTCGCTCCGTACCATGGCCTGAACCAGGGCCGGACGCGACAGATCTGTGCCGCCGATCGCCACGGCTTACGTTCATACATCTGGATGTATGAACGTAAATGAAGCAAAAAGAGTACGCATGTAAGGAGCGTAGCAGGTGGCGTTCTATAGTTTCTGCCTACCCCCATGGGAAGAAGGTATGGTTATGTATGTGTGTTGAAGTTAGGATTTTTTGTTTGTTGTAAAAATTCCCAACTCATTAAATGACTGAGATTAGTTGAATACCTACATATTAAGTATCATCATTCACGCCACACTTATAATATGTATTAGTGTTTACGTCAACCTTCTTTCTTCCCATTCTTCAGATAAATCAAAAAAATACCTAAAAATACCTACTTATTTAAAAATATAATGGAAATACCCTTTAAATGACAATAGCTTTCCATTACTCTAAGTGTTAAGTGCTTTTGGCATACACCCCCGCAGAACCCTCTATTTTCTGTCCGCAACAGACATACTTAGTTCAGTGTCTTTTCACACGACGGACAGTGTGGAAAGGCACTAAAGATGAGAAAAATATACATTGGAAAATGGATTTTCGTATATTTAACTACTTTTGCCCGCGGCTTCGCCCGCGTGGTGGTCGGGTATTATCCCTCGTATTGTCGGGATAAAAGTATTCTGTATTCTAACCCAGATCAAGACCTATTCCTATACAATTCATCCAAATCCATTCAGCCGTTAAGGCATGAAAAGGTTCCAGAAATACAATAAATTGAAATAATCTTTTTCTTCGTATAAAAGAGGTTTAATGATTCTAAGCCCTCGCAATCACGGGAGATTTTTAACGCAGCGATTTTTTATCACGCACTGCATTTATAACGTACTGCTTAGCGCCTAGAGTTGAAAATGCTGGGATACACTGTGTTGGATGCTCTAAAAAACCGCCCGCAGATGTGGGCTAATAATAATTATTATTTTAGACATTAACATAAAAATAATTATTATTCATTTTAACAAATGTTCACCACTAATTTGAAATTCTCTAGCGCCGCCATTGACCACTTAATGCCTTTATTGTTAGCCAAGTTATTTTGTGACCGTAAATTGTAATCATTTTTGACCGAGTTGACCAATTTCAATTTAATAAAGACTAAATGTAACATTTAGTCTTTATTAAATTGAAGATTGCAGAGAGATTTGAAATATAGTCATAATATATATTATATGTATATGTATATTATGACTATATTTCAAATCTCTCTGCAATCTTCAATTTAATAAAGACTAAATGTTACATTTAGTCTTTATTAAATTGAAATTGGTCAACTCGGTCAAAAATCTTTCGAGCGACTTCAAAACTTTTGCATAAGATTTATATTTGGCTTGCGCAAGTATGATCATATTTCTGAATATCGTACAAAACTCAAGTGGCTTCCCATACGTCTTCGCCGGAATGCTCATATCTTATTTCAGCTATACAGTATTCTGTTCAATCCTACAACCCCCTCTTATCTTAAAGAACGTTTCAAGTTCCTTCATGACACACATAATAGATACCTGAGGTCATCGGAAAACTTAAAACTAGAGATGCCGATGCATTCCACCAGCTTTTATGACAAATCTTTTACAGTTCAAGCAGTACGGTTATGGAATGCCTTACCCGTGTCGATAAGGCGTGCACAAACTTTGTCCACTTTTAAAATTCAGGTAAAAAAACACTTTCTCTCTCCCTAAATATCATCATTACTTATAGTTATATAGTTCTTGATTTTGTTTCATGTTTATGGCATATATATATATATATATATATATATATATATGTATGTATGTATGTATGATATATGTTATGTATAGTATATGCTTTATGTATTTATTGTATATGTAACTGGTGCACCACTGACTACCTGCAGTATTGTCTCTCCTCCCCCTTTAATCCATCCAAAGGTTGTCTGTAAAAGATCGCTTTTAGCGATAAGACCGCCCATTGTGTCACCCCTTGTAAAATTTCAACGTTTGTATCTGTAATTTTTATGGTGTACATAATAAAGAGTATTCTATCTTCTATCTATCTATCTATCTCTCTGCAATGGTACATAAACATACAAAAATTTCAATAGCACCCTATTTAAACCCCTTGGGGGATGATTTTACAAAAACGTTGAAGCAGATAATTTTTATTTCTTACCAAAAGCAAACATACAAACTTTCATCCCCTATATCAACCCCTTTAGGATACTTTTTTAAGTCAAAAAAACTTTTTTAAAACAAAAAACAACCGACTTCCAAAAAAATACACTAAAAAGTCAAAAATTAGTCAGTGTCTTTGGTGCTGCATTTTCGTTTTTTTGCCACCGACTTCAGAAATTAAAGTTTTTTTCACATTTTAGTGTATTTTTTTGGAATTCAGTTTTTTTTTTTGTAAAAACGTTTTATTTTTACTTGACTGCCCCAGTAGGTGTTTTTCGAGAGTATCTATGTATGTATGTATGTATGTATGTCTATTTCTTTGGCACGCACTGTAGCCTAAACGGCTTGATGGATTTTAACATATTAGGTGTCCTTAGATTCGTCTTAATTAGTTGTGGTACCGACCCCCACCCACACCAATTCGTATACCAATATTTGCCATGTAAGCAATAGTGACAGGAAGTTTTATAACATCGTCAACATACACAGTGGATTACGTATTATATATTTTTTTTATATTGAAAATTGTTTATTTCTCACGATTAAAAATAAAAATTTACAACATTATTGAAGCTAACTCAAAAACTACCCAAGCAAAGTTAATAATATTTATATGGGACCACCGCGCAAGCATCCTCTATAAATTAATGAAATAATTATAGAAATCATTTATAGCCAGAGTGCATCTCATGACAATTCCAATAAGACAAACACGGCTAGGATACATTGCTTCATTACGGAGTTCCGGTGCCTACCTTTATGCTTCATCATCAGGTCAGTTTGATGGTACCATTTTGATAAGAACCATTTATTTATATTTGCTTCGTCAAAGTCACTTAACTACATATATTAATCGAGATATCTTATCGCCACCCGTGAACTACTTATCATTGAGGAGTTCCGGTGGCCATCTGTGGTCTTCATCATCAGTTTCACTTCACCAAATGATACTTTCTGAATGCAAATGATTGACTTGTTGATGAAAATACAAAAATCGTTATATAAATGCCTATAAAATTTGAACACTTTCCTCAATTCCTCATAGATCCCAGGATCAGAACTGAATTATGATAAAAATGAGATCAATCTGGAAGTATATCCTTTCAAATAAAATAATAATATTCCAAATCGGTTTATAAACGCCAGAGTACTGAGGTAAAAAATCCCAAAAAAAAAAATACGACCGAATTGAGAACCTCCTCCTTTTTATGAAGTCGGTTAAAAAGTGTAGCCCATGTCCTTCTCCAGGATGCCATCTATCTCCTTGTCAAATTTTACCGAATTCCGTTCAGCGGTTTATGCGTGAAAAGTTAACATACCTACAAACACGCTGAGTTACTTCCGAATTCATATATAATATTAGCACATATTAGTATGGATAGTATGAATGGATTAAATCATTTACAAACCAGAACTACTAAACAGCTTTTTATGTACGTTAAAATAATTATGTTACTAATATGACATGCAGTTTTGCATTTTTTTTTTTGTCGTACCTACTTAGGGAATACTTTGTGGTTTTATAAAAAAAAATTAACATATTTCGTCAAGTATCTAGCTGATCACAAAATAGGCAAGTTCTTCCTCATATCCTGCAGAATTCCAAGGTATTTCCGTACGTATCGAGTTCAGAAGATTCCTAACTATAGATTTTGTGCGCATAAAGGTGCGTTTCCACTGACGCGGAGCTGGACGGAGTCGAGAGGAGCGGACCGTGAATTGGCCAATCACAGTGCTCGAAATCTGCGGAGCGGAGATTTCTAGCATAGTGATTGGTCAATTCGTGCACCGCTAAGTTCCTTTCCGCCCCGCTCCGCGTCAGTGGAAACCCGGCTTTAGTGAACTCTTTCACCCGTGAAATGACAAGATTTCCTAGAATCGTATAAATATATTTTTAAATGTCCCTTTGCTTAGGTCATTGCTCGAAGCTTGGAACAATCATATTCAAGTTTCACGCCCTCCAACTTTCATTTCTTCGAAATTTAATACAGTCATATTGTTCATAATCGTCATCAACTGTTTGTCACTAAAAGGTACCCACATACTTTAATAAAAGCAGTAGAAAAGTCTGTATGTGCTTTCGAACAGCTAGAGAATAATTCTCTTATTGACTAAGTCTAATGGATGACATAAAAAAATATCAGGTAGGTAATAGGTAGGTACCCATGTCTCATCGATCGTATTGATATTATGTACTCTGATCAATTAGAATACTAGATTATTAAAAAAAAGCCTCGTAATCTCGTACGCAGAATAAGATTCCATATAACTTAGAGTTTTAATCAAATGGAAAAACATGAACATACAAGGTCTAATGACGAAGGTTTGTTGTTTTAAAACAATAACATTTCGCCATTCAAGCATCAGGCTCGTAGATATACAAGGTGTCGTTTTGCATCCTTGTCAAATTCCAGGAGGTAAATAAGCTAATGATTCTCGACACGAATCAATAATAAAATAAGTAGGTCTCATTTTTTATTTTTTAAAATTTTCGTAAATCGAAATGTGTGGGACACGCATGTTAAAACGCGTCCCGTGTGATACCGCACTGTAACTGCCCTTTTACACACACACACACACACACACTACCGCATACGCATTAATTATTGAGCAAGTATCGTAATTTTATATGATTATATATGTCTTTTGATAGCAGCCTCCTTAAATTTGACGAGGATGCAAAACGACACCTTGTATCTAAAAAAAAACAGCAGATTAAGGAGCTATAACATCACACTCACTTGGTTGTTAACTTGAAATCCATTGACATTCGAAAGAACGACCAAGTGTAACAGCGCCATTAACAGCACCACTTAAGGTGGATCCGCAGTCTGGTAGCCCGCGAAATTCAAATTCAACACGATTTTTCCAATTTGCAGATTGCATCTTAATCAAAATATGATTCGCGACCATAACAAATATGTATTTATATAATTATATTCATTAAAATCATGAATACATCTCTCCAAGTTAGATTTGCTACGCGAATCATATAATTAGTAATTATAATCAACAAAAAAGTAAGTTCAAAAACTAAAACCCTTCTACGAGAAATTATGAAACAAGAAAATATTCTCATCTGAAACTGTAATGTACTTACAAACTATTCAATTTTTATCGTGTATTAAATAAACAACTTAAACAAAACATTACATTCTAACAGTAGTAAGCCATCATAAGCTTTAGGGCATTTTTTTTAGTTCATGAATTTATGTCCTCTAGAGGGCGCCATTTTTTCAATGTAATGTGACGTATAACTAGCGGACGATCAAGACGCTTCCAACGATACCTCAATTGTTAATTTATGAGAGGTAGTTTAGAAGTTATGAGGGAAAAAATGAACATAAATACATACATACCCACATAACGGTAAAAAAATCAACCCTCCTATTTGGGTCGCCGTAGTCGGGTAAAAAGAGATCCACGTTTAGACTTAGTCACACGTGATGCGCCCATTCATCACCACATCAACCCTCTTGCGCTGCATGCACCCAGCGATTTCAACCTACACTGTAAGCGATGTTATGTCCTATTGCTGGTAAACCTTCCTTCTTTGTTGCAGATCTCCACCTGATTCTAACACAGTATTCATATTAACTAAAACATTCTGGCCTCACTACCATTACCTGGTGCCGTATGACTACAAATCTGGAGAATACGGAACTTACGGTAAGATATAAACTAAAAACTTCTACCATAACTACATACTATTAAGAGTTTAAATCTGCTTTCAGCTATATTTCAGCGAATGCAAGTTGTTGTGAAAGCATTAATTAAAGCTTTGCAAAACCAACAAAAAGATGAAATGCTTCCGAAATGTGGCACGATCTATCTTTTATCTATAAAAAGACATGGCTAAATAGAAGTATGGGCGACTGCCCTAGTAATGTATAAACATTTTACGTAATAATTTGTAATGCTGAATAGCTGAATATTAGTATTTCGTATGAATAAAGTTTCAGGAACTTTTCATATCGTTACAATCCTGAAAATAAAATCGTAGAAACTCCTACGTCAATAGGTATACAAACTTGTAAAAGAAAAAAGTTGTGTCAAAGTGTCAAACGACGTTTGACACATGACTGACGGTTGTTTTGTTTATAGAGATGGGATTGAACTTGGAATGTAACAGAATAGATTAAATAATTGAAAATACAATTATTGTTGATCACTGTCAGTCAACATTCTTCGACATAAAATAGTTACTTATATATTGTGAAAGATCATTTGAATAGATTATTGAGTTTACACATGTTCCGAAGCTTTGGTATTATTTTTATTTGCTTCTAATCGAATCAAGTGTAATCGAGAAGAATCGATAGAATCCATTGTCACTTTTTTATGCCGGCACTGTTTAAGTTCCCGTTTCTTTCCAGATTTTGGCAATTATTTCTAGAAATCAGATAAAAGGCAATCAAAGAAATCAACGTTTTGAAACGTATTGCGATTTCAAAAATAAATAATATATAATAATTAATACTGTTCATTTCAGATTACGCACATATCTTTAAAAGTAGGTTTATCGTCCACATTTTCGTAAAATGGAACGTCATAATTGCTTTTGCTCCTTCAAACAAAACACATGAAAAATACTTTTAATTATTTGATTAGTTCGCAAAAGTTCTAGGAGAATATTAAAGCCGTAATAATTAATTAATGAATATTTGAATGTTAGGTAACCAGTGAGATATTTCTATACATGCTAAGGGCACTTGTTAAGCCATGTCCTTTAACTGTCTGTTCGTAATGACAAAATAACAGTTTTTTACTACATGCAGAAAAACTAACGGTACTTGTAACAAGAAAACAATTTTTAACATTTTTGTCTGTCCGTCCGTCTGTCTGTTTGTTTGTTTCGGCTAACCTCCGAAGCGGCTGGACCAATTTTGACTATTTTAGAAAAAGCCATGCGGGCGAAGCCGGCGACAGCAGCTATTATATAATAAATAGTATAAGAAAGTCACTTTACGAGTCTGTCTGTGTGACCGCTTGGTTCTTCTAAACAGTAGGTTGTTAAGGGTCGGGTAATCGCCGTTGACCTTGGCCATACAAATGTGCGTCGTGTTCACGCCGCGCCGCCGTTCGGTTTCATAGAAAATTTTTATTTTTAGTAACGAAAATATGAATATTTAAAAAAAAATCACAGATAGAATTATAGATAATAAAATAGTCTATTTATACAAAAAAAAAACATGAAAACCAGGCACTTTTGAATTGTCAAGGGGTCGGTCGGTCAGTCAGAAATATGAAGCTAGTTGCCCATTCCAAAGCGTAGTAGGTACCTATGGAGAAGAAAGGGCAGGAAACTCCACGGACACTCTTTTAAATCAACGTATTATGGTTACAAAATATTGTGTAAATCATTCATTTTGAAATTATACATGTGAGAACGATGCAATACGTAAAAGAGTCCATAGTAAAAATATTGACAAAACAAAAAAAAAGCAATTCAAAAATTAAAATAAGCCGTGGCAGCTAAGAGATGACCAGTCTCTCGACTTACGACGCCCGTTCACGAACATGACGCATGGATTAGCACCAGTTCATAAAAGAGCTCGTTATTCTGCGCAGTAAAAATATACAGACAATTCCATATCCGACTTATGCACTCTGACTGGCACGTCGTTTTTTTTTTTTTGTGAAGGTTTAAAATAAATAACTTATTCTTAAAACATTCCTTTTGTCACAGATTGCGGCTGTTCGACAGCCTTCATCCGAGTGTGGGCAGCTCTCGGCCTGGCCACGAACCTCCGAACAGTGGAAACTATTACCATTCAGAAGGCATTGGCTGATGCAGCAAGATCCAAAAAGGATCTGAAGACCTGCATAGACGCAGCTGTCACCAAACAAACGCTGTCTGAAGAACATTATCTTAAAAGAGGATAGTCTTTAACGTCATTATTATTTATTAATTCAGGTTTTATTATATGGTATTATAATAAATCTATGTTTAGTACCGTTTCTTTTGTTTGCCTATGCTGAAGGAAATTTAACTCTAAAACGAAAAGAATAAGTAAAGTGAGGTTTTAGTGTTACTATTTATTGAGGAACATATTTTCTATTACTCCAGTTTCACGCTGCTATGCTAATTAATCCATAACTTGATAGGCATCTACATTTCTACATATCAACTTGAATATGTGCTGTAGTGTACGTATATTGACTACATAACTAATATAATCGCTAGGTACCGCTTCGATTTAATATAAGATCATTGTCACCAACATCTTGTGACAGATGTCGCCCTTAATGCATTATAATATTGATTATTCGGTGATAACATCCAGCCAAGAAAGTCTTCAACTCCTTCCGGTTTTTCCAGCAGTATTCTCCCAAACCTGGAACAATACATGTAATTATCAGGTTATTTTTTACTTTCTATGCTGTCACAGTAATCTCTTGAAGACAGACACATTTGTACAATCTTTTTAAGTAGGGATGTAGGTATAAGCATATAGGAAGCAGTCATGGTTTGGAATATTTCAATCGAAATGTAAATTATGGTTGATCCGTACGCAATCATGTAAATTATCGTATTTTCTATTATTAAGTCAGTAATACATAATAACGGCGGTTCTAGATGGATGTCAGTTACGGACACTTAAATAATAATCCTAAGTAATACATTATATTCCTGCTTATATTTTAAATATGAAATCATTTCCGACCGCATACAACCATTTAAGGAGCACCTTGTTCCTGACCTTGGCCCGCCACCTTCCGATTGTTTATGATCAAAAGTGCAAGTATAGGTACCAAGAGCCGGTTCCAAAACATGTCTCGTGGATTACCTTATGAGGTTTTACCTCAGTCAATTTTGAGAAATGCGCCAATGACGTCAGATAGCAGATGGTCATCGAAACTTGCAGCATGCCCTTATGATAGCAACTTGCAAGGGCCCTGACATTATCGTCGACATCGGACGATATTAAAGACAGAGGCAACTTTACGGATCGAAATATTTTTTTTTATCACCTTACCGAATGTTTAACTTTAAATTAATCAAAATGATCATGTTTGTTTTTGGAAAAGCAAGGAGTAGATTATCGTCAACGAAAACATGAGATCTGTCGTCATGTGACGAACCATCTGTAGGTGTAGATCTAAATGTACACCTACAGTAGAGCGTCCATTATGCGAACGTCGGTCAAGCGAACGAACGCTTAGGCTGCCCACGTCCGATAATCGGTGACCGATTTTTGTAGTAGAAAAATAGAACGTACTGATGGTAATAGTTCAACGCACACGTCCTCCAAAAATTCGCTCGTTTATATGCATAGAATTTGAATCGGCCCGGTAAGCGACTCTACAAAAAGTCTGACGTGTGCGAGCACCCTTAACCGAACTGCTAGTATAGTCATTAAATTATGTATGTAAATGAATTTAAATTATTATGATGTAGATTTTATTTATGTTCGTCGTAGATTCTGACGCTTAGCTTAATTAGCTGCTCTTAAGCAGGCTTGCTTCGACAGACCAAAGCTAAGTCCTTTTCGTGTATGTATTATTTACATATCTATTTTGTTTACTGGATTACTACTTACTATTATAATAAATAAACAATATTTATAACAGATTACATATGTTTTATTAGAACAGTTCGATTATCCGAATAAATCGGTTTTCCGAACACCCTTGTGCCAATTAGTTCGGATAATCGACGCTCTAATGTACATAGGTATGTATTAAAAGAACAACTTTTTATAAAAGCACACGTGGACAGACACTATATTATCACTATCAGACACTTCAAATTGCAACAAAATCCCTATCAACAATATGTGGCCTGTAAAACTTACCTAAAAGCAAAGAGGTGATGAGCCCCACAATAAGGAGGATGAGAGCAGATCGTACGTCAGTGGCTCGAGCGGAGGCGAAGCCTGGGGGTGGTGCACACTGGGGCATATCGGGAACTAAGGCGGCTTCCAGACGAGCCAGCGCGCCGCCACTACGCAGCTGCAAGAGACTAATGGAGCACATTCACGATAAAAACAATTATACGTAAAGCCATTTGTACCTAAGTTATTGCAATGTAACTCTTATTTCATTGTTATAAAGTACCTATATGAAATTAAAATGAAATGAAATCTTTTATTTCCAGATATAAATCCGCATATAACGTAATAAATATACGATATCATAAATATGCCACATGAGCGTTTTTAAAAAAGTGTACCCTCACTTATGGGCTGTGCCCGTGTTTGAAGTGTAATAACTTATAAAATTTATATCTGGCTAATTATTTTAATGATTGAAAAGCAGTAAACACAACTTAACTAGTTAAATTCAAACAATAATTTTACTAATACTTTGCGTAATTAATATAAAAAAACATTTTTTAACACCAAGGTGTCTCTGGCGGGATCTCATGGCGACATGAAGAATGCGATTGTCGCAACCCAGTGCTGGGCACGCCACAGTCATGGCGATAAGTCCCCTCTTTGAGAAATGGCTAGAGACGCACCACGGCGTCCTCATTTTCCGCCTGGCGCAGGTCCTCACCGGACACCGCAGCTTCGGGAGGTTACTGTGTTGGATAAGACGGGAGGAAATGCCCGGGTGTCACCACTGTATGGATCGCCCGGAGGAATCGTGTCCTCAGTATACGGTGGAGGTCTGCTCGGCTCGGGCAGCGCACCGCCGTGACCTCATGGAGGCGATCAGCGGCGGAGATCTCACGCGTCCGGCCCTGGTCCAGGCTATGACACGGAGCGAGAGGGCATGGACAGCCGTCACCTCCTTCTACGAAGCAGTAATGCTCGCGAAGGAGGAGGCGGGACGGTTGAGGGAAAGGCAAATTTCGCGCCCTCTCGCCCCTAGCCGCCGCAGGAGACGCCCTGGGCGTCGGGAAACCCGGGCGGATTTCCGGCCACCGTAGGTGCGGGCTTGCGGACGGTGAGCAATGGGTAGTTCGCCGTCCAATACGGAACAGGCCCGGGTCGACGGCGCGTTTTGTTCCACGCGCGCCTCAAAGAGATGTCAGCACAGGTGTAGGGCTCCACTAGGGCCGATGCCTGCCGGGGTCGCGGGAAAGTGCGATAGGGTTACCGAGGCCCCTGGCAACACAGGCAATGGAAGGAACACAGGTGGGTTTTAGTCAGTAAGAGACTGACTCACCCTCCTGCTCCGCGCTCCGAGAGCGGGAGAAGTGATTTGATAATTTCCGATCCAAAAAAAAAGGTGTCAGTTTTTGGCCCCTATTCAAGTTTCTCGATGTAATAGGCTAATGTGCTAAGTCTTATGCTCATTTAAATACAATTTAATTTCCAAAAAATCGTAACATGTGGTACCGACGGGACATATCGGTTTTGTCACGACTAAAAATACCATTTAAAAATTTGCCAAGTCTATATTAGTTTTTGGAATAGAAAGAAAAATTTACATTCACAGAACGCCATTTAAATAAAATATAGTTGTCAAATACATTTCGAGTAAACAGGCGTCTTTATATGAATGCCACGGACGTCAAGATTTCTTGTTAGGTTTGAGACATTGGCGCCGATTCCCTTGTTCACAAACTAAACTAAATTTAAGTTCAGTGCATCTTTTTCTTTCTATTTCATTACGAAGAGGACAGAAGATAAATTTTAGTTTAGTCCTGTCAAATTAATCAAGGCCTGTCACTACTCCATACAAGTTTAGACGTGATTAAAAACTTGCCTACTAAAATTACGTCAATTTACGTCAAGCGCTGATTAATTTGACAGGACTAAACTAAAATTGATCTTCTGTCCTTTTCTTAATGAAATAAAAAGAAAAGGATGCACTGAACTTAAATTTAGTTTAGTTTGTGAACAAGGGAATCGGCGCCATTATCTACTGATTCAGGTTAGTTTACATGATTAAACTATTTTCAGATGATAAACATTATCTCAATGTAACGTTATTTACATTTGATTATAAACGTAGGTAATTTTTTTCGTCAAAATATAATTTTTAGTATAAAATGGGAAGAGAACGTCACATCAGTTTTGCAACAATTTTTCCCGTGACCTACAGGCTGACCAGCAAAGTCGCAAAACCGACACAAGTAGGCTAAGACTACATGTAGGGCTTTTAGTCCAGTCACTTTAAGGATTACCCAACTAGCAAAAACGTCGTATAATTCCAGTCTTATAAGACTTCGTGTTATATAACGGTTACATGGTGGTATTTAGCTAACTATTACGTTATATTCATCACACGATGCTTTAGTCGCGTGACTGTAATGTCTTATTATATTAATTGAGTAAACGTTTTCCGGAGTAACTTATATGACGTCGTATAATGCTGTGAGTACATATGTTGCATAAACGTTTTCAGGGCTAACTTATACGACGTCGGATAATGTGTCAGCAATGACGTTTATTGGACAATGTATTGGTGAAATTCTCGCGTTAGATAACCGTTGTCAGGTTCAAAATCTTTTATGTCACTAAAACGCCGCTTAAACGTATGTGTATGACCTTTTAGCTAACAAAGCTATTTTGGTCATATAATAATAATAATCATTTATTTGTTAATACTAAAAATGAAGTCCATTGTGTTAGTAACAATCTTACTTAGTCTATGTTAGTACTTAATAACTAAAACAGATCTTGTTCGATCAGCTAACGCCCACACAAGCGGACTATCTGCACGGGCGGCTATCTGTCTATGGAAGACTAACTATACTTGACTAAAATGTTGAATTTCAACGGTTACATAACTTTAAATAGACTTTTATATCATTTAAAGGTCTTGATATCCGGAATTTCTCAGTAGCAGCCCGGAGTCTATATTTGTGCCCGGTTGATGGCAATAGGCTCGCCCCCTATTACATGGGACTTAAAAACATAACTGGCGAAATGTGTACTACAGGTACACCTCTGCCCAACCCTTCGGGGAAACAAGGCGTGATGTTATGTTAAAGGTTAAACCCCACACTTTAATTAAATCATTCCCATTTTGTTTCGTCAAAAGTGATGTAATTAATAAAACCGGCCAAGTGCGAGTTGGACTCGTACACGACGGGTTCCGTACCGTATTGAGATCGTGCAAATATAGAAGAAACGTGTTTACTTCGGCGTTTAATTTTATTATTAACTTAATTTAATGTGTATGATTTGTTATAGCGGTAATAGAAATACACAATCTGTGAAAATTTCAACTGTCTGCCTATTATGGTTCACGAGATATAGCTCGCCGACAGGCAGACAGACGTACGGATGGACGGATGGATGGACAGCAGATGCTTAGTAACAGGGTTGCGTTTGGCAACCTTCGGGTAAGGGACCCTAAAAAGTACGTCGTGATTTGGGAACCCTTTTTTTTTTTGAGGGTGAGAAATCATCAAATAACTTCTCCCGCTCTGGGCGGAGCGGGAGGGTGTGTCAGACTCTTACTGACTAAAACCCACCCGTATTCCTTCCTGTTGCCTGTGTTGCGGGGGCCTCGGTGACCCATAAGTACCTTCCCGCGACCCCGGCAGGATTTGGGAACCCTAAAGGCGACTTACTTGTAACATGGCCGGGCGTTATATGATCTCAAGGAAAAGTCTATACGATCTTTTTGTTATGTATTGTACTAATGTACATACTGTGTTTTAAGCATATAAGGTAGTACATCAGACCCCACCAATTATAGACCTATTTCAGTACTACCTACCTTTAGTAAAATTTTTGAAAAAATAATTTTAGACCAATTACAAAGTTTTTTAATAAACATAAATTATTGCACAGTAAACAGTTCGGTTTTACAAGGGGTCGTTCGACTACTGATGCGTGTTGAACTTTTAGGACATATTTATAATGCATGGGAAGATAAACGCGATGCCTTGGGCATCTTTTGTGATTTGTCCAAGGCATTTGATTGCGTTCTCCATGAAACGTTAATCAGGAAACTCCGCCACTACGGGATACGGAACACCGCTCTGGATCTTCTTACTTCATACTTGAGTAATAGGATTCAGAGCGTTGACGTTAATGTGAAAAGATCTCCCGGATCTATAGTAACCATGGTCCTTTCTTGTTTGTTATTTATATTAATGATTTGCCGTACCTCATAAAGGATAATCATGATATAGTGTTGTTTGCGGATGACACTTCACTTTTGTTTAAACTTAAACGTCAGCAGCTGGTTACTGACGATGTAAATAGTGCGATCTCAAAAGTAGTTCACTGATTCAATGTTAATAATTTACTTCTTAATAAAAAAAAACCAAATGCATTAAGTTTACGCTTCCTTACGTTAGGCAGGAGAAAACTAATGTGTTGATAAAGGGCGAAGAATTGAATCCTGAAGATAGCTCAGTATTCTTGGGCTTAACTTTGGATGCTAAGCTTCAGTGGGGTCCACATATAGATAAATTGTCGAAAAGCTAAGCTCCGCAGCATACGCTGTTAGAAAAATTCGTAATTTAACTGACATAGAGACCGCCCGTTTAGTGTACTTTAGCTATTTTCATAGTGTAATGTCGTACGGTATTCTGTTGTGGGGAAATGCCGCGGACGTTCAGACTATCTTTGTTTTGCAGAAAAGAGCTGTTCGATCAATTTATAAATTAAGTCCGAGACACTCTCTCAGAGATAAATTTAAGGAGATTAATGTAATGACTGTAAATGAAGAAAAGCTACAACACCCTCTGCATTCAATTTAACAACGCTTTCAGAGCGACTTTGGGTCTGCCTCGCTACTGCAGCGCCTCGGGTATATTCGCATGAGCGCGCACGGACTGTCTTCATGCGACCATGCGGAAGCGCTATGCGTCTCTTGTACGCAGAGTGCGGGCCAGCTCCAATACCGTTCTGAACATGATAGCAAATAGGTTGGACTGTCCTTATGTGCGACACTGCTGTGACAGGCAAGTTACATATAGTGTCGCACGTAAGAGACTACTTTATTGAATATATTTTTTGCTTTGTTCTTTCTTTTTTTTTTGTTATTCCTTTTACGGTTAGAATGATAAGAGTAATTTTAATTTATGACGAACATTTTATTTTTATAAAATTAAATGAGTCATAATATATTATATTGTAATTGTTCGTAGTTTTAATTAATGTGACAGTGTGTATTCCTATTATTTATATTTTCTCTAGAGTCAATGTAACTTGAATTAAATTATTTGAATTTGAATTTCTAATTTTTAATTTCTGACGAACAATTTATTTTTATAAAATTAAATGTCATATATTATGTTGTAATTGTATGTAATTTTAAATAATGTGACAGTGTGTATTCCTATTATTTCTATTATGAGTCTACGTAAATATAATTAAATTATTTGAATTTGAATTTGAATGTATTATAGAGGTCGCCAGAGCAGTGGTGGCCCAGTGGAAACGTCCGCGACTTACGAGTTGTAGGTTCGAACCCGGACAGGCGCTTCACTTTGTGCAAATTATTTCATCACCACGGCATGTCCTAGAACCGATTAATCGAAGACATGTGACATCTACCAACCCGCACTGGGCCCGCGTGATGGATTACGGCCCACTCCCTCTAACAGGCATTTCATACAAGCACAATATTTAACATGCGAGTCAAAACGGTTGTCATTGAGTCGTTTTTTGAGACTAGTCGTGCAGTCGTTTCAATCGTTTGACAACGTCATTCTATCCGCTTATGACATAGACGGTCACATAAGCGTCTCATCACAACGAGTATTGGACCGTAAAGTCGGTCTTTGTGTGTTGTTATTTAACTTATATTTATATAACATTCAACGGTCATTGGCTGACTTCTACGTAACTACTAAACGATAATATTGTCGTGTAATTTGGGCATAATTCACGTTTTATACAAGTTTATAAATAAAATAATAATAATAATAGTTTATTTCCAAAAAACTTAGTACTACTTTACAATGGCAATGTGGCAAAAATTTCAATTACTGTAAAGAAATTAGCGACTGTAGCCGAACTAGGCATGGCCTGTATTTCGACTATCAGCACCATTCCCCTCGAGTATTATAATACAAGAATAGGTGAAACATTTACGCTTATACGACCAATCTTAAAAAAACTAACTGAAAATATAAAACGTTAACTTGACTATCATAAAACATTAATTTGTTAGTAACCTCGGAATGAAAGATAAAAAAGCTATAAACTTGTAAAAACCACTTTTTACTTATTTTATTATTTCCTTGAATTAAGTAAAATATATATATTTATTTCAGATAACCATCCATGAAATACTAGTAATAGTATAACTTAGCCTAATGTTAGTATTAAATATAATTAATACAAATGAACCATTGAACTGTTCGTCCAATGGCACACTAGTATTCTCAAATCTCTCTCAATATATATATATATATATATATATATGTATATATATAATGCGTTAAATAGTAAATAAGAACTATTTTTTTTTTCAGAATACTAGTGTGCCATTGGACGAACAGTTCAATGGTTCATTTGTATTATTTATATTTAATTATTCATTATATGGATGGTTATCTGAAATAAATATATATATTTTACTTAATTCAAGGAAATAATAAAATAAGTACAAAGTGGTTTTTACAAGTTTATAGCTTTTTTATCTTTCATTCCGAGGTTACTAACAAATTAATGTTTATCTGAAATAAAATATTTGAATGTGAATAGACTGAGTTGGTTGACCTAGTGCAATTCTGTAACCCTGTCACCGTGAAAACTTAAGTGAATTGAACGTGGAGTGAACTGTCAGTGTCATCCCACCTGATACTAGGGATGGACCAAGAATTACATTTACAATCATAATCGAGATTTTTTTGAATTTATTTTGGTAATTGTATTGATCATAATCAGTTAACTGATTAAATTAACGCAATCCCATGACCCCATCGCGATGTGTTTTAACTGATTAAATAAACGCAATCCCATGACCCAACCGCAATGTGTTTTAACTGATTAAATAAACGCAATCCCATGACCCAACTGCGGTGTGTTTTGAAGAAGCGATAGTGGATTGAGTCGAGTAAAGACTGTGCGACGTTATTCAGCGTTGTTATTAACCCAAATCTATTCAATAAGAAGAAATATCGAGTGCTAAACGTGTGCCTGGCTGACGGTCCATAGAATTTATCCCCTCACAAACTTTATGGAACCTAACCTAACTAAACGATGAGAGTGTCTGTGTACATAAGCCATTTGAATAAAAAACGAGCGGATTATTTTATAAGTACCTTTCTAATATTTTATTTTAGGTAGGTATACCTACCTACGCGTTGCTAATAATAAAATAATATTCATAAAATCACCGTCATCAATACTGTAACAAAATTCAATCGTTCAAGTGACACTCGCGCAGCGCGCGCACCGGCCGGCGGGCGGCTAGGCTCACTTTATCCAGCCCAAGTGAAGTGGTGTTGCTATGGCAACGAGAATCGGGTGAAGTGAGAAGATCACGCCGCACTTGCGCGTGAGACGCTGTTATTAATAACAAGTTAAGTTTTTTTTTTTTTAAATGCGCGCAAAGCAAAAATTTGGTTTTACCACCTTTATATCAAATCAAATCAAATCATTTATTTGCATAACACAGGTTCAGAGGATGTTACAAAAGATGTCCATAAGGTACACCGTATTATAACGATGCAAGGTGTGCAAATTTAATATATTAGGAACATTATGACACAATTATTCTTAATCCGTTTTCATACATATATAATTAAATTGTCATTGAAAATATACATTAGTCAATTTCATTACACATTAAATTAAATCTGAACTAATAAATTATAACAGTAATGTCAAGTAAATTAATAATGTCATAGTAATTGTATTTATTGACAGAAGAATAGGCAAGAAATCAGAACAGCCCCGCCCGATCACAGTAACATTTACCACTCTATGCAAAAAAATCCAAATTGTGTGTGACACTGCGTACTACATAAAAGAGAACTATCCCCAACATATACTAGAAAAAAGGAAAGTGTTACAAGCACAAGTAAAAATAGAGAAAGAGAAAGGGAATAAAGCAGTAAACTAAATATGACAAACTGGTAATTATAAAAAACAAAACAAAAAACAAGACACCACCAGATAACAGGAAAAGGAACCTCTATCTCCCCACAAAACAACTCAAACACTGAACACATTACTCCACGTAATACTCAAGTTGCCAAGAAAAATAAGAACACATCAACGCAGAAAACATCCCAGAGAGCATCCAGTTTTTCTGAAGGCGTGGTAAAGCCGGGCATATTGAACTTCTTAGTAAATAAAAGTAATAAAAATTAGGAGGAAGAGATTAAGAGTAACCACGATAGCAATACATAGCAACCAACAATACCTCTCTCAAAAAATGTATACAAAAAACAAAAAAGCGTAGAAACACGTCTTCCAAGCCGGTTGGTCACCGTGGAAGATTACGACCGCAACCTTCCAAAGACAATACCTGCAAACCATTTAAATCCCAGAAAAAATAGCAAACACCAACTCTACATAGCGACCTACAATGTTAGAACACTTTATCGTACGAACGAGTAATTGAACTAAAAGAAGCTCTAATGAATATAAAATACGATATCATTGGCATTTCTGAAGTACGACGCTTCGGCAACATGATCTCAGAATACGAAGATTTCATTCTATGCCACACAGGTCACACACCGGGCAAGTATGGGGTCGGCTTTATAATAAAAAAAATATCTAAAACAATACATGGAAAGCTATATCGGCATTTCTGAACGAGTCACATTACTAAATTTGAACACGCCAGATAAACCAATAACTTTGATACAAGTCTACGCCCCTACTGAAGCAGCAGCTGAGGAAGACATCAACCTTTTGTACGAGCACATATACAATGCAATGGCAAGGCAATGGACATAGCATGTAAAGATTTCATTTTAATGGGAGACTTTAATGCAAAAATAGGTGAGCCTCTTATGGGTGAACACCTGGTAACGAAACAAAACGGCTACGGAGAAAGATAGAGCTAGACAGACATAGACTACAGAGATAGACCACATACATACTTTAGAGCTAATCATTGAAAAATACCAGGAATACAATAGACCCCTATATATCGCATTCATTGATTATCAAAAAGCCTTCGACACCGTTTCACACGATAGCATCTGGGAAACCGGAATCTCAAAAGGTGGAGAAAAAATACATAGATATACTTAAAAATATATACAACAAGAGCACTAGTAGAGTCAAACTAGAAACGATTGGTCAAAGTTTTCCAGTGAAAAGAGGAGTCAGGCAAGGGGACCCTCTATCTCCCAAAATTTTTATTGCGGTACTAGAATCCACCATAGGTAAACTTGACTGGGACAACAAAGGTCTGTTTATACAAGGCAAATATTTAAACCACCTCAGATTCGCAGATGACCTAGTGCTGCTCTCAGAAACTGCTTCTCAACTACAACGTATGATGGAATCTCTTCACAATGCTCGCAGACAGGTAGGCCTACTAATGAACTTATCTAAAACAAAAGCTATGTAAAACCACAAAAAGTCAAGCATAAAAATAGATGGCAAACCTTTAGAATACGTAGAACAATATATTTAGGAAAACAGATTGGGTTTAACAAAAATAGAAATGAACTGGAAGTCGAGAGGCGAGTCAAGAATACCTGGAACAAATACTGGAGTTGTTAAGAAATATTTAAAAGTGCCATGCCCTTAAAGCTAATACAGAAAGTAATGGACTCATGTCTTATCCCTTGTTTGACATACGCATCTCAAACATGGAAATTCACAAATAAAATAAGAAATAAAATAATTACCTGCCAAAGAGGAATGGAACGCAGTATGGTAAATGTTAAAAAAAAACAGAAGATAAGACATACAAAAATAAGAGCTAAGACAAAAACGATAGATGCTCTAAACCACGCTTTAAAATTTAAATTTAAATGGGCTGGTCACGTGGCGCGTCTCAAAGACCACAGATGGGCCAAAACGGTTACAACAAAGGTAGACCTTACGCGCGATGGGATGACGACATCAAAAAAATAGTGGGACAAAAATGGCATCTTATAGCTAAAGACCGGGCAAAATGGCAATCTTCGGAAGAGGCGTTCACCTCTAGGAGGAGTTCCTATAACCCAAGAAATGTAAAGGAAATATTTTTTTGTTTACTTAAAACTTATAATCTTTTTTCATTAAACTTAATTTTTAAATTTGTAAAGTATTGTTGACAGCTTGTAGTACTATCTAGATGGCACATTGCTCTGATGCATTTCTTTTGGGCTTTGAACACAAATTCCTTATCTACCGAGTTGTCCCCAAAATATTATACCATATCTTAATATAGTTGCAACAATTCCGTGATATGCCGTTAAGGCGGCTTTTTTGTTGACAATTTTGGAGAGTTTGTAGAGAGCGAATGAGGATTTATTAATTCTTTTACAGAGATTATCTACATGTGTTTTCCATGACAAATTGTAATCTATATCAATTCCCAAAAATTTGATATTTGTTACAGAATGTACTCTCTGTCCATCGTAATTAACATTCATATTTTTTAGGTTGAGTTCTTTGGCGAAAGTGCATTATTTTTGTTCTGTCCATATTTATATTAAGATTATTGTTTATTAACCATTTAATTATTGTATTTAATGTTTCATTGATTTCATCTTCATAGTCATTTGGTTTATCACATTTTATTATTAATGTGCCATCGTCTGCAAACAGTACCATTGGTTGCTTGAGGTGTCTAGGGAGATCATTAATGTACGCTAGGAAGAATAAGGAACCCAATACGGTACCTTGTGGAACTCCAAATTCTATAGTTCTAGCGTGGGATCTATATTTGATCTCATTTCGTGTTCTCTCTGGCATATTCGTGTAATTTCTGTTACTTGTTTTCTGTTAGAAATATATGAAGAAATGAGGTCGAGCGCTTTACCTCTTATGCCGTACATGTTTAATTTTTGGAACAATACTTTGTGGTCAACACAGTCAAAAGCTTTGCTCATGTCCATGAAGATAGCACATATTGGATTATTTTTATCCATATCAGTCAAAACAGTTTTGATTAGGTCATAAATAGCAGTGTTAATAGATTTGCCCTTGTGAAATCCTTTTGTTCGTTAACCAAAATACTATATTTTTCTAAAAAATTATAAAGTCGACTACTTATATTTTTTTTTTCAAATAGTTTTGAGAAGATGGGGATCAAAGCTATCAGTCTATAATTTCCCATATTTTGCTTGTCATCTTTTTTGTGAAGTGGAATAACAACAGATGTTTTAAGTTTTCCTGGGAAACATCCAGTAGAAATGCATAGATTCATTATGTGGCTTAAATGATTAGCAACAGATTGTGACACATGCTTTATGACTTTGGTGCAAATACCGTCATAACCTACGCTGTGGGTATTTTTTAATTGCTTTATTTCTCTATCAATCTCCGTTGGAGTTGCAGGGGTAAAAAAAAATGAAATAAATGAGTTAATGTTGTGATTCGAGGGTGCTTTAATATCTTTAGAATTGGTTGTATTTACTGATTGTGATACTTGGTCGATAAAATAGACATTAAAACTATTAGCAATTGATGTAGGATCTCTAATTTTGATATTATCTCTTAATATTTCCGTAATAGGTTCTTTGGGAAAGTTAAATTTAGAATTATTTATAATTGACCATGTGGCTTTTGATTTGTTTTTTCCATATTTATTATATTTATGTGATGGTTATTTTGTGACTTCTGTGTTAGGTTTATAATTTTTTTAAACTTAGCAGCGTATTGCTTAAAAATATGTTTGTTTGTTTTCGTTGGAAGGGCCCTATACTGCCATAATAATTTTCTTTTTCATTTTCAATTTTCTTTATCAAAATCCAAAATAGCGGCTACAAAAATTTTTCATCATGGGTGTCGTTTCCATTGTTTTCGGGGGTGTTACAGCCGATACGGAGGTCATATCTAAAAAGCAAGATGGCAGCTGCGGAAATGTTCAGATGTTTCATCATGGGTGTCGTTTTCATGGTTTTCGAAGGTGTTAAAACCGATAGTGAGGTCAAATCTAAAAAGCAAGATGGCGGCTGCGAAAATATTTAGATTTTTCATTATGGGTATCGTTTTCGTGGTTTTCGGGGGTGTTCAATCCGATAGTGAGGTCAAAATTAAAAAGCAACATGGCAGCTGTGAAAATGTTCTGATTTTTCATCATGGGTGTCGTTTTCATTTTCATGGTTTTTGGGAGTGTTAAAGCCGATAGTGTGGTCAAAATTAAAAAGCAAGATGGCGGACGCGAAAATGTTCAGACTATTTATCATATGTGTCGTTTTCATGATTTACAGGGATGGTAAAGCCGATAGTAGGGTCAAATCTAAAAAGCAAGATGGCGGCTGCAAAAATTACCAAACCTTTTGGAATAAAAAAAACAAAATTGAGTTTGACTAAATTTGAGTTTTGCTATTTTATTTAAAAAAAAACCCTAATCGGTTCAACACTTTAATACTAGTTTTGAAATCATATAAAATTATCAATAGAATTAGCATAAAATTATTATTAAGATCTCGATTATGATTATAAATGTAATGCTTGGTCACTCCCTAGTATCAGTGGGTTGACAATGACAGCTCACTCCACGCGAGTTTGCACGGTGAGATTTTTACAGAATCGACATGCTTGTCTTAATCAAATACGATGTTGATTGGAAGCTCTATCTAGGTAACCTACCTCCCAATAACAAACAGCCCCGCCGCCCGCCGCCGTGAAACGAGACACCATTTTCAAACAATAACTGTTAGCCGTCCTAAAGCGGTGCCCGCGAACAAAGCGAAGCATCAGAGGTGTACAAAAGGCGTTAATAGCTTGTTATTATTTTAATTGAATTATATTCAATTAAAATCAATTATTTCAGCAACATGATATTTGCTCATTAAAATCTGAGCAAATATCATGTTGCTCAAAACCTCAATGCAGTATCTGCGCCTCCTACGGACCGATGGCGGTGATAGCAAATGTATTTTTTTCTGGTGACGTAACCTTGTAAATTAGTATCGTGCAGTCGTCGTCTGATGGTTTTTTTTAAGAATGAAGTTCCCGTTTCTTGTAAAAGTTCTCCAATCCTTCGTACAACGATCATGGGATTGATTATGCACTAGCGCAATAGCGCACTATTCGTCGAAAATCAAGAAAGTTGTACTATAGTTACAACATTTCTTGATTTGGCGTGGCGAGGCGTGAGCTTCCTAATAAGGACGCCCATGTCAAGTTTTTAAGTGCGTTAAATAATAAAAAGTGGGTGCAAGAGTTCTAAAGTCTTGCACTCGCTTTTTTTTTATTGTTTTTTTTTTTTGGGTGGGAAATCATCAAATAACTTCTCCCACTCTGGGCGGAGCGGGAGGGTGTGTCAGACTCGTACTGACTAAAACCCACCTATATTCCTTCCGTGTTGCCTGTGTTGCCAGGGGCCTCGGTAACCCTTTAGTACCTTCCCGCGACCCCGGCAGGCTTCGGTCCTAGTGAACCCTTACACTTGTGCCGACGACATCTCTTTGAGGCGCGCGTGGAATACAACGCGCCGTCGACCCACCCTGCTCGGCAGAGTACCCCCCAGTCCTAACCACTGTGACGACCACACGTTCCTCTGTCGCGGAGTCGTCCAGGCCCATGATGCGCACGCTAGCGCACTTGGTGGGCCTGGACACTCGGACCTCGTCCGCATTTAGGGACGGCCTATTTTCGACCAGAGCATCAGCGGCCGGGCCACTGGCCGCACCGGGGACCTGCACCATACGGGCCCCAGTCGCCGTTATCCTTATTTTGAGGCCATTAGCAGCGCCGAGCTCCTCGAGGCGCACCACCTCACCCACCTTCGCAAGGACGGTCTTGCAGGATACGCCCCTCTTTTCCGCATCCAGCTGTAGTGTGATCACCACAGCTGCGGAATTCGGGGCGCAGAGCCTAGCCGCGGTGGTTCGCTCCTTGCGTCGCTACCGCTTCTGCCTACTTTTGGCCGCCCTCTTTGCCTTAGCTGCCTTCCTCTTCTCCCCGGCTACTTGCCATTCGAAATCGGCCGGAAGAGATTTAGGAGGCGGGGGCGGCCGTCTCGCTATCAGGGCCGAAGCCGAAGCTCCACCTGAGGGCCGGCTCCTCGGAGTCTAGCCAGGTCGGCTCGAAGCTTCTCATTCTCCTTTTGGAGAAGCTCCATGGCAGCTGTCAAGCGGGCGACCTCCACCCGCATATCCGACATACCATCCGACGGAAGCCCAGATGACTGGCCTTCGCTGCCGCCACAATGGAGGCCGTGGGCGCGGATATGGCCTGATCCTTAGAGGCCTTCAACCTCTTCACGGCCACACCCTTGATTGCGGCTAACACGACCTCCGCAAACCCAGCCGCACGCTCCGACTTGGAACCGCCAGCGGCCGCTAGCCCAACCTCAGAGAGGGCGCCCTCCAGGGCGAGCCTCTCGGCTCGTTGGGCCGGCTAGGCCGGGCTGGTCAGCTCGACCGGGCTGGCTCGGTTCGGCTTGCCGGCCTCTTTAGTGGGGGGCCCTCAGTCCACCAATTTACCACCTCGGGCTCCACCCCGCCGGCTGGAGTGAATTTTCTTCCTCCGCCCTACTCCCTCGTCGGAGGAAGACCCCGAGTTGGGCCGCTTCGAGGTTCGCCTCTCGACTCCTCTCCATAACCTCTCCACGCTTCGAGATCCCGGAGCTCTCTGCGCCTGATGCAGCGTCGGACTCCGTCCATTTTTGATATTTTTTTAAATGTTTTCCATGTTGTTCCCACGAGTGTGGGGGGTGTAAAAAGTACACCTAGGTTCACCCCCTGTCCCTAGGCAAGTGTACATTTGTAACTCAACCAGGGGTTCCACTGGACCCTGGCTGGGGGTCCGCTCGCGACTGATGCGCCACCTGCAACTAAAAGTTGCAGATGACACTACTCCTCCGCCATTCATATCCTCGCCGCGCACCAAAACTTGATATTAGAGGATTTTTTATAAAGGTTATCATCCTCGCGATCCGGGCGACCAAGCCAAGATCCTCGTCTCGTTTCAAGTCACAAAACATGACTGTGATCTCTTTACGGATTACGATATCGACGGTTGCAATCAGGAGAATCGGTTCTCCCGCTGCTAGCTCACTGGCAGGGTGACTGCACAGCGAGCACCGCCACTCTTCGACCACTCGACCTGCCCTCTGTAAGCAGCCCTCTGACCTGCCCTCTGACTGACGATCGAGCATGAAGCTCCCCGCCACGCAGAAATTCGCCACGGTCAATACCCTCTCCGAAACATGGAGAGACTATTGGCCGTGCCCAAGGTGCACCGGCCCGACGACTGCTCTTCCCCCGAACGTACTCGCATGGAACCAGCAGCAATCAGGCACACGAGGAGGTTTTCTGCACGCACCCCAACACGTCGGTCTACGGTCGGTTTTTAGGGTTCCGGACTCAAAGGGTAAATGTAAATCATTTATGTACATAAATGAAATAAAGGATACTGGTAATAATCAGGTAATGCCTATCATAAATAGTTGGATTAGTGAATAAGAACGTTATACCTACTCGTAGTGTACCTACAGTTCAAACATTTCAAACTACAATTTTAAATCATTATGTTACAGCTGATGTAGAAAAATGACAACTAACTTTGAAGGGCACTGTATATTGTGGTTTCACACTTGTAAAGGTTCGTTCGCTGCAATAAGCACTTTTCAAGGGAAAAAACCTTTTTGCGATAAAACTTTACCTTAGATATCACCTTTAATATATGAATAGCTTGCTAAATAATTATAATATATAAATGATTGACGTTTGTTAGTTTCACAAAAAACTCGAGAACGGCTGAACTGACTTGCCTAATTTTGGTTTTGAATTATTTGTACTCGAAGGCTAAGGAAGATTTGAAAGGTGAGAAAATATAAAGAAATTGCAATGAAAGTAGTAAAAAAGTAGTAACTATGAACCTATCAAAAAGTATTACGGTTGCATGAATTCACGATAGTATTTCAATCATTATCCACGATAGGATGTGGATGAATACGCTACGCATGAATACCCTACCTACCTAGGTAGGGTAGGGTAGGATAGGTAAGGTAGGGTAAGTAAGGTAGGGTAGGTAGGTAGGATAGGTAAGGTAGGGTAAGTAAGATAGGGTACGTAAGGGTAGGTAGGTAGGGTAGATAGGTAGGATAGGTAGGTAACCTACCTATGCTACCGACAGGTAGGTAGGTAGGTAGGGTAGGTAGGTAGGGTAGGTAGGTAGGGTAGGTAGGTAGGGTAGGTAGGTAGGGTAGGTAGGTAGGGTAGGTAGGTAGGGTAGGTAGGTAGGGTAGGTAGGTAGGGTAGGTAGGTAGGTAGGTAGGTAGGGTAGGTAGGTAGGGTAGGTAGGTAGGGTAGGTAGGTAGGGTAGGTAGGTAGGGTAGGTAGGTAGGGTAGGTAGGTAGGGTAGGTAGGTAGGGTAGGTAGGTAGGGTAGGTAGGTAGGGTAGGTAGGTAGGGTAGGTAGGTAGGGTAGGTAGGTAGGGTAGGTAGGTAGGGTAAGTAGGTAGGGTAGGTAGGTAGGGTAGGTAGGTAGGGTAAGTAGGTAGGGTAGGTAGGTAGGGTAGGTAGGTAGGGTAGGTAGGTAGGGTAGGTTGGTGGGGTAGGTAGGTAGGGTAGGTAGGTAGGGTAGGTAGGTAGGGTAGGTAGGTAGGGTAGGTAGGTAGGGTAGGTAGGTAGGGTAGGTAGGTAGGGTAGGTAGGTAGGGTAGGTAGGTAGGGTAGGTAGGTAGGGTAGGTAGGTAGGGTAGGTAGGTAGGGTAGGTAGGTAGGGTAGGTAGGTAGGGTAGGTAGGTAGGGTAGGTAGGTAGGGTAGGTAGGTAGGGTAGGTAGGTAGGGTAGGTAGGTAGGTTAGGTAGGTAGGGTAGGTAGGTAGGGTAGGTAGGTAGGGTAGGTAGGTAGGATAGGTAGGTAGGGTAGGTAGGTAGGGTAGGTAGGTAGGGTAGGTAGGTAGGGTAGGTAGGTAGGGTAGGTAGGTAGGGTAGGTAGGTAGGGTAGGTAGGTAGGGTAGGTAGGTAGGGTAGGTAGGTAGGGTAGGTAGGTAGGGTAGGTAGGTAGGGTAGGTAGGTAGGGTAGGTAGGTAGGGTAGGTAGGTAGGGTAGGTAGGTAGGGTAGGTAGGTAGGGTAGGTAGGTAGGGTTGGTAGGTAGGGTAGGTAGGTAGGGTAGGTAGGTAGGGTAGGTAGGTAGGGTAGGTAGGTAGGGTAGGTAGGTAGGGTAGGGTAGGTAGGTAGGGTAGGTAGGTAGGGTAGGTAGGTAGGGTAGGCAGGTAGGGTAGGCAGGTAGGGTAGGTAGGTAGGGTAGGCAGGTAGGGTAGGCAGGTAGGGTAGGTACCTACCTACCCTACCTGCCTACCCTACCTGCCTACCTAGGTAGGTAGGGTAGGTAGGTAGGGTAGGTAGGTAGGGTAGGTAGGTAGGGTAGGTAGGTAGGGTAGGTAGGTAGGGTAGGTAGGTAGGGTAGGTAGGTAGGGTAGGTAGGTAATCTATATAAATAACGGGGCCGGGTAAAGCAAGTAATCTATATAAATAAATTAAATGCCGTTCGTTAGTAAGTGCATCACTTGAGAGCGACTGGAACGATTTTTTTTTTTTTGTTTGAGGGTGGGAAATCATCAAATACTTTCTCCCGCTCTGGGCGGAGCGGGAGGGTGTGTCAGACTCTTACTGACTAAAACCCACCCGTATTCTTTCCGTTGCTTGTGTTGCGGGGGCCTCCGTTACCCATAAGTACCTTCCCGCGACCCCGGCAGGGACTGGAACGATAGGGTTATTATTTTTGTTATGTTCGTAATCGTCCGAATAAAGTTTTTAGTGAAAAAATTTGAAAAGTTGCCCGTAAAATTGGAAAATTCGGGAAAAACTGAGATAACTTTATTCTATGGGACTTTTGTATGAACTCAAAACCATGTTGGGACAGTACAACGTCTGTCGGGGTCAGATAATCTCGAATATAATAAAACTTACGAGAGTAGAGTAGGTCTCGCGTAGGGCGAATGGCGCGGCAGAGGGAAGGCCAGGTGCGCACGAGTGGAATGCACCGGCAGCTCCCGAACCGCGCATCGCCCGCGAGCCTGACTCAGAGACCTGTCCGACAAAATTATTATACATAACAGGCATCTGATCAGACTATCCCTGCGTCCTAACAGAAAGCGACCGTCGTGCGAGTACGCGATTGTTTGTATGAATTATGAAGTACAAACGCAACTTGATTGATCCCGCGAGTATGTCATATTCACTACGCGATTCATTGAGCGTGATGATCGCGTACTTGCGCTACTATCGCTTTTGGTTAGAACACGGCCGATAATGTTCGCACTGCTGGGACTCGAGTCTCGACTCTATCATCGCGTCTTAACCAAAGCGATCATCGCGTTTATATGTCACTCATTTGTTTGGAAAACCGGAAGTACGCTTTGGTTAGGCCCTCTATATCTGAGAAGGACTGAGCCGTATGATGGATAAACAACAAACTATACCACTTAACGCCTTACAATACAAAGTTTTTTAAAGTTCCGTACCTCAAAAAGAAAAAACGGCCAAACGCGTGTCGCAACACGCACAATGAAGGGTTCCGTAGTTGGGATTACTTGGGACGAATTTATTCCAAAAACAAACTTAAGTAACTGTAGTTGAATCACCTGTTCTCCCATACATCGATATATGCCACGGTCAATTCTCCAACTGCATATTTAAGTTGGTCGACTATAACTCGATAACTTATAACTACTTAGCCGTGATAGATTTCCTTTTAATTTCATTATATTATGTACTACTGCCATGAATTTTTTCACATCTCCATAAACAACCGTTTAGCTGGTAGGAGGGGGACACTCAACTCTAACAAAAATTAGCACTTTAATGGTTAATATTACGCAAGCGCATCCTCCATCCATCGAAAAGAGGTGTTCAGAGACCTGCAATATTTTTGAACGGTCTATCCAACGATATTCAACACCATGGGGTAGACGCGAAAAAAATATCATACCCACATTACGTGCAAGGGAGGTCGTTAAAAAAATATTTTTTTCAAGATTTATTTTAGCATTTGTCGGCGTGATTAATATGTTTATCTATGCCAAATTACAGCTAAGCTACTAAGCGTCTCTGAGATACAGTGGGGTCAGAGTCAGACAGACAGACAGACGGACATGGTGAAACTATAAGGGTTCCTTGTTTACTACGGAACCCATATAGGATCACCTGACTCCTAAGTCACAGGATCTCCTAGTTTGGGAGTCAGGGTTTACTTTATCTGTATGACCTTTATTCACTGAAATCTGAAATTCATGAGACCTAGTTTTTTAACATTGTTGAAGGATTTGTATAAATAAAGATGTTTATTATATATTTATTATTTATCACTTCGTTGGCCATCCGTCCGTCTGTCTGTCTCTCTGTCGGAACCTTTTTCTCAGGAACGCGTGCTCGAAAAAACAAGCTTTTACGTAAGTCAACGCAATAAAAAAATACGGCCATATAAGCAACATATTTTGATACTCTCAAATAAATCAAAACCTATAGGGCATTTCCCGTTGACCTAGAATCAGGCAAGAAGCAAGGTCTCACAGTACAAGTGAAGGAAAAGTCCGAAAATCGTTAATTTGTAGTTTTATCATCATATATTTTTTATATTTTTTTTGCTTTAACAAACTTACATTCGCTATTGACCATGTATTATGTATGGGAGAACATTTTATCAACTACAAATTTAAGTTTGTTCTTGGGATAACTTCACCTACGGATACGGGTCGTGGTATGGTCGTCGATACCCATAGTGCGTGTTCCGACACGCAAGTGGCCGGTTTTTTTTTTTTTTAATTGGTGAATTCAAATTACTATGATACGAGTACCGGGTGGTCCAAACAGTGGTCATAAAAAAAATCGATTGCTCATGCGCAGAGGTATCCGAAAATACCACATGTATTATATATAATATACAGTATGTAATATATAATTGTAATAACTTTACTATTTTGAGGTATGTTTGGTTAACTAGAGGCATTTTCTAATCTCATTAGCATCAAGAGTAACAAAAATATGCAAAATCATATGATTTCGAATAATAAATTAATAAATGATTTTTAAAGGGATTTTCGCCTCACCTCTTTTAAAGACCGATTCCAGCGAAGTAGTCGCTTAAAAACCAACTTATTGTAATATTGTGCAAGCCTAAGTTTTTAAATGATTTAGGAACCATGTAATATATTTTTTTTTATTTGAAATAGAAATTTCGACTCAGTATCACTCTAAAGTAAATTCCTCCTTTTCGATCAAAATTTTTGTATCTTGAAGTAATGGTAGTACGATGATTATTTTGTGTCTGAAATAATATTCCATAACAATGAAAATTGCAAAAAAAGAATGTGAAAAAGCCTTGTAAAAAGCCTTTTGGCCTCGTTCAGGACTATTTGTTTTTATTTTCATTTTACTTTGTTTTCGTTTTTTATGTTTCTATGAGTGTCTGTTAGTTTAATTTGTGATCTCCTGTGCGAGTCCCAAAAATCATTTTCTTTCTTTATTTCTTTCTAAAAATAAATATAGAATTTTGGGGGCATTTCCATAAAATAAAAAAATAAAATATCTCGATAACCACCAAGAATCGCGGAACACACATAGGGTATTTTTGGATACCCCTAGGAATGAGGAATCTATTTTTTTTTATGACGTGACTGTTTGGACCACCCTGTATAAACAGAACTGAACAAACATTCCTAGAGTTTAGGTCCTTTAGGTAATAACAATGTAGACTGCATCCAATATCTATTTATACACATATTGGATTTATGGGAGTTCAGTGATAGACTGATATGCGTATTAATATCTTTATATGTATAGATAACCTAACACCGTGATTACTATTCGTACATACACTATAATATGGAAATGTGTGAAGCTTGGCGTAATGCAAATACGTAGTAGTGTATCTTACAGTAAAAACTTAGGTGAAGTGAGCTTGAAGTAAGCTGTCAATAGTTGACACTATTGACAGCTTACTTCAAGCTCTCTTCACCTAAGTCCCTAAAAGAAAAACAGCTTACTTCGCCAAAGTTCTTACGGTGAGATTTTAATAGAAGAGCTGTTTCCTTCTCAGCGCGCACAACCTAGACGGAAAATTTGATGCTCCACTCGATGGGTGGCTAAAGGGCATCCACGTTTTAACTAGTTTGAGAATCCAGGAAAGAACATCTGAAATTGAGCATCATAATCAATTTAGGAACCTATCCAACCCTAAAACATTTTGAAATAATTAATTCACTATCTCTTAATTTTCTATAACATAGGTAATGCAGACCGCGGACCTACCTTAACTTAGATCTGGCTACCCTTTGTCCCGCAAAGAATGCATAGTCCTGCCTCGCGGCTCGCGCCAGTCCCTCTTCAGCCGTAGATACTAAGTTATCAGCATCGGAATAGCCTCGAATGTAGAAAGCATTCAACTGCACGTCTTTTGTTGACTGCAATGTAAAGAATAAATCACTTATCAAAACGTTTCTGAAGCGGAGAACGCTATTTCTTTAACCATGATACCACGTTACAATTACATTAGTATTGTGTGTTGAAATCTGCTGTATCGTAAATTATACAGAATGGATTTTTGAGACGGGGCACGTACCTTAACCGTTGTAGCTACAAGAAAAAGGTCCTAGGAGACTGTCATTAACTTTTTAAGACATTTAGATCAGCATTCACAGATTTTGAAAAAAAATTACAGTCAGCAAGAAAATGGGCAGTATTCACAAAAACTTTCTTTGAGGCTTTTGATCCTGTTTCTTATAAGGATAAAAAAATGCCATAATTTATGCGATAAAACCTCTCTTTGAGGAGTGGCTAGAGAGGCGCCACAGCGTCCTCACCTTCCGCCTGACGCAGGTCCTCACCGGACACGGCTGCTTCTGGAGGTTACTGTTCCGGATACGGAGCGAGAGGGCATGGGAAGCCTCCTTTTGCGAAACAGTAATGCTCGCGAAGGAGGAGGCGGAACAGGTGAGGGAGAAGCAAAGTTCGCGCCCTCACGCCCCTAGCCGCCGCAGGAGAAGCCCTGGGCGTCGGGAATCCCAGGCCGATTCCCGGCCACCGTAGGTGAGCAATGTTTAGCTCGCCGTCCGATAAGGACCAGGCCCGGGTCGACGGCGCATTGTGTTCTACTACTAGGTACTACTGTGGGCTGATGCCTGCCGGGGTCGCGGGAAGTCCGAAAGGGATACCGTGGCCTCTGGCAACTCACAGGCAACGGAAGGAACATGAGTGGGTTTTAGTCAGTAAATGTCTGACACACCCTCCCGCTCCGGACGCTCCGCGGCCGGAGCGGGAGAACTTATTTGACAATTTCCCAAACAAAATAAAAAAAGGGTTCGTACCTACGACCTACAACCTGTGGCCACCACCGCTCAATAAATAATAATACAAGAATAAAATAAATAATACAGAATGACCTAATGTCTGGAAACTACCTAATTACCAGCGCAGAAATTCGCATACTTGCTATAATTAATAACATTAACATACTGATGTCGTATATTTTATACTTCACAATACCGGCTTACGCGACAAAATATTGGTAATGACCGTGGCATTCATTTGACTCAGGTTTCGAGCAATTGTAAAACATTTCCACATTTCTTTCTGTTTTCAAGCTTATTCATTTTGTGTCAAGGAGCTGATTTGTTGACAGAGTCGGAAGATGGTCACAGGATCTCGGTTCTGGTACAAAAATACCATCACGTCACCAAATTGATAGGTCGACCTTTTCACATAAAATGTAATCAGCAAAATCGATTCCGATTTCACGGAAATTGAATAGGCAATGGTAGATACCGATTCCCTTGTTCACAAACCAAACTAAACTAAATTTAAGTTCAGTGAATCTTTTTCTTTGTATTTCATTAAGAAGTGGGCAGAAAATACATTTTAGTTTAGTCCTGTCAAATTAATCAGCGCCTGTCACTACTCCATACAAGTTTAGACGTGATTGCCTACTAAAATTACGTCAATTTACGTCAAGCGCTGATTAATTTGACGGGACTAAACAAAAGAATCTTCTCCTGTTTATGAAGACGGTTTTGAAATTCTACCGATTTGTCGACTACAGCGAGTGCTTCTTACTTTTAATGGTAGTCAGTGTCTTTGAACCACGTCTCTGGAAGGTCAAGTATACATCTAATAGTCTTTTTTTGTCTTCTAATAGTAGGCAGAACAAAATAACCCTAAATAAAAATTCCTATTCAAAGCCAATTGCGTCAATAACCTTTTGACTCATACGATGCTTTTTATTAGCTTTTCTAATTTGTTTTTAATAGTCAGATGGGGCAACATGTTTGTCTGCGTTTCAAAACAATTACTTATGCCTATTCACGTTTACAGAAAGTGTTTTTCCCAAAGTCAAAGCGAATTAGACGTCTATTACATGTTCCGTATCAATATCGTCGGATAAGAATCTTGATTTATATTAGAAAACTCCTGAAAAGGATGAATTTTCATTAAAATTCTAGGTAGACAAATTAATCTATTCAGATGTCAGCTAAAGGTTTCGTTAATTCGTTATCGTTTTCATACGTTACTTCCACGAAGTAAATATACATTAATTTCCCATACGATACTAATTTATTTAATGTTAATATATTTATTTACATAACCAAATTAAATGATGATTATTAACATTAACTAAATTAAATTAAAACTATGTTAAGTCTAAAAAAGGTAGTTAGTATACGTTACTTGGGTAGGTATAAAAAAGTCTTCTGCAAAGTAGAGCTTTGAAGCTATAACAAAGAACGAAATATTTCGTTTTTGTCTTGGAAATATGAAAACAATGTACCTATAAAAACTGTTAGGCAATCAGATTAATTATTCTGTATATAAATGACTGTTTTATATTAATACAGTTGCTCTGTGTAACATATAATAAAGTCATTTATACACAAAGACATTTTTCAGAGCAGACTAGAATTTGAATAGAAACCAACTTGTTTTTTTTTTTGTCTTTGTTTTCTACATTTCCACCGTAATGATTGCCGGAACTTCTTTACACCAGTTAGCAAGAACTGTTTTATACTTTTAGTGATTGTAGAGTTTAGGAGATCCGGTTCCAAACATGGGGAAAAAAGGCTTACCATAAGGTACATTTGATCAGCCCCATTCCGTATGTATCCGATCTTGAAGTTGGGTGAATGTAGAACGGCAGCTATGGTGTCGACGCTGGCCACCCGAACTGACAGCACTGAGGTTATGAACGCCGCGTACGCATTGTATGTGACCACCGCGAAGAACAAGCATACGATCAGCAGAACACTCCCAGACGGGTTTGTAGGCGTCCATGTTCCACCTACAGGAAAAATAAAAAAAAATAAAAAATTGCGTGTTTGTATAAAGCCCCGTATACATCGAAACGAATCGGGAAGTATGGCAGAAGGTAAAAATTTAGTATCGTTTGGCAGGAGAAGGGGGTGGGAGGGGTGCCCCCTACCCACACTTGCACCACTTCCATGAAAAGGTAACGCACCGTTCTTGAGAAAAACAAATTATTGTAACCTAACCTCAAAACACTTAAACAGCCGTAGTATGAGCCCCGCTTTGCGGGGCTCAAGGTTTTAACAAATAATAACCTCGAAGGGGATGGCGGGGTCTGAGTTCGCTCACTCGGCTCGCTCACTAGACCCCGCCATCCCCTTCGAACCTAACCTGTCCGAGTCGGGGTGCCCCAAGTCCCGAGCTCGCTTCGTTCGCTCTTGCATCCTAAGTTCTCCTAGTAACAGTAGTAGCATTGCCTTTTGAACACACATACTATCAGTGCTACACTAATTTTCTTTGTACAGATTTCTAGGTTTAGGTTGAAAATCGGTGTCCAGTGTACAAGCGTAGATCAATCGCGAAGGCAAACAATTCAACTCCAGACGATAACCCAAAGTCGTCGAAGAAAGTGGTGGACGAAGATGGTGGCGCGTGTGTTGGATCATTTAGCTCCCTTCAAAATGGTTGAGCTGAATGGTGCTAATCCATGCGTCATGCTCGTGAACGGGCGCCGTTAGTTGGGACTGGTCACCTCTTAGCGTCCTCGGCTTATTTGTAATTATTTTATTTAGAAATTGTTTTTGTTTCTCTTTTTACTATGGGCGCGATTTTTTATTTTACATCGTCCTCACATTTAGTTATAATTTCAACATTATTTTTGTACTAATCTTTATGTATCAATTTAATTTAAAAGAGTGTCCATGGAGTTTCTTGCCCGTTCTTCTCCATAGGTACCTACTACGCTTTGGAATGGACAACTTCATATTTCTAACTGACCGACTCCTTGACAGTTCAAAAGTGCCTGTAAATGGTTTATTGAAATAAATGCTTTGAGTTTGAGTTTGAGTTTGAAAGCCACAACAAAAACACCACGAAACACAAAGAACACATTCACGCAACTCGAGGAGAAACGGAATGAACGAAAGCAAATGACAGTGACACAATATGACGCAAATGGCATATTGTTTTTTTTTATTTTACGTTCCGTTTTACACATCGATCACTAATTAGTGATCGAAGATTTTGCCCGACATTTTACACCACGGACAATACGTATACTGGGACAAATTTGGTTGTCAATCACCCATTTTTACCCGACTACCCCAGCAGGAAGGTAATATTTTTCGAGAGTATGAATGTATGTATGTCTATTTCTTTGGCAGGCTCTGTAGCTTAAACGGCTTGATGGATTTTAACATAAGAGGGGTCGAGATTTGTCTTTATTGTAGGACTGACATAAGCTATATAATATTTATATATTGCATCTGCAAATACAAAAAAAAAAGAGCGGAAGGTTATTTTAAATATAAATTACAACAATATTGATATCAAATAAAAGCTAGTAATGAGTCAATTCCATGTATATATTAATAAAACGAAAAAGCTTAAAATAAAATAAATTATTAAAAAAAAACCCGACTTAAAAATTCGCAATATCGCAGGTTTTTCCCCAACCAATAACCTGAAATGTGGTGTAACTTGGTTGTCCCCCCCGGCGATACCAAAATTCTATAGATTATAATGTTTGTTTTTCTCTTTTCAGTTATGTGTTTTTGTAGTCGGGTTTCCGTTTTTAAATAATTTATAACGCTTCGTTTTTGCTTTTTATCTGATTTGAGGTTAGAAACATTTTCATTAATTTCTCGGAAAATTACATTACCTATTAAACTCAAACTCAACGCATTTATTTCAATTAAACCATTTACAGTCACTTTTGAATTGTCAAGGAGTCGGTCAGTTAGAAATATGAAGCTAGTTGCCCATTCCAAAGCGTAGTAGGTACCTATGGAGAAGAACGGGCAAGAAACTCCATGGACAGTCTTTTAAATTATATTGTTACATAAAGATTAGTATAAATAATTTTGAATTTATAACTAAATGTGAGAACGATGTAAAAAAAACGCGTCCATACTAGCAAAATAAACAATTTAAAACAAAATAATTAAAAATAAGCCGAAGCAGCTAAGACATAGTATAAAGAGAGGAAGTAGGCTATCTCCGGCCCAATCCGCGATATAATTGCCTACTGTCTCAGGGTTGTCAGTTTTAGCTAAATTTTAATTCAGTGCCTATAAATTGGCAAGGGTCGTGAAGTTGTATTTGTTTACTTGTATTGTCTGTGTACAGGGTTTGTGAGGTAGGTTTTACCTAAACGACGATGAAAAAAAACATCGTAAAACAACATAAAAAACTAACGCCTGCCTCTTAGACTATAATCAAATTTGTGTTCTGTTGTTATGATTCGAACTTTGCTCTATTTATCTGATTCACAATTAGTTAATTACTTATTTTTAATTACGATTTTATAACTGTAAGTAGGTACTTAGTTACTATACCTACAATACTGAGAAATCGGCATGACTAAACGTAAACAAAGCAATAGCGGCAAATCAATTGACAGATCAAAAGTACCTAATACATTTTAGTGGGAAAGTAGGCCTACATCTGTCTGATAGAAAACTAATACAACAAAAAATAAGTAAGTAGGTATCTCATCATCAAGTAAAAATTATATGCTAGAATAAGTGACTTGCTTACCTTTCCTGTTCAATAGGTAATCTGAACAGAGACAATTCTGGAATCGATTAATTATTAAGACACCCAAACACACAGCAATACGTTCTCCTGCGATTATCACACATTTTTCATTAATTTAGCGGTGCCGAAAAGCCGTGACGCGCGAACCTCGTGCGGTGTTAGCCCCGACTGGCGGACTGAGAAACGGGTCGAGATTTTTTTAAGTGTGCGTGCGGCGACGCGTAGATTCTTTGGCGCACACATTCAAGCTGCGCGCGGTCCGTATGAAGATAACTTACTTCCTCTCTTTATACTATGGCTAAGAGGTGACCAGTCCCAACTGACGGCGCCCGTTCACGAACATGACGCATGGATCAGCACCGTTCAGCTCAACTATTTTGAAGGGCACTAAATGATCCAACACACGCACCACCATCAGCGAGACATCTGAGTGAGCATGACGTACTTTCAGCCGCAAGGGCCCATTCAAGTCAATGAAAGACATATTAACCGGTAAATGGTAACTCTATTATACACAGTACTCACACCTGTGCAATGCAATTATATAATACAAAGTAGGTTGAATTTATACAATGCAAAGATAGTCTTACAATGTTCAGCAGCTCCAACAGTATTTTCAAATGTTAATTAATCAATTGGTTGTGGCTGTGGAGCAGGACAAGAATTGAGCCAAGCATCTTTATCAGCGATGTAATCCCCCAACTTATGCTAACATGCCTGCCTGCATAGTGTGCGTTTTATACAAGATTTCAGTTTCATCTCATTCAGTTGAAGTATGTGGGGTGGAATTTTATTGTAACATTTTAAACAGCACCCCATGAAAGATGAGTCTACATTAGCCAGTCTATTTCGGATTTCCTGCCACCGTAGGCGCGGGCTTGCGGATGGTGAGCAATGGGTAGCTCGCCGCGCCGTCTGATAAAGACAAGGTCCGGGTCGACGACGCGTTGTATTCCACGCACGCCTCAAAGAGATGCCAGCACAAATGTAAGGGGGTCTACTAGGGTCGATGCCTGCCGGGGTCGCGGGATGGTACAAAAGGGTTACCGAGGACCCTGGCAACACAGGCAACGGAAGGAATACGGATGGGTTTTAGTCAATAAGAGTCTGACACATCCTCCCGCTCTGCCCAGAGCGGGAGAAGTTATTTGATAATTTACCACGCACAAAAAAAAAAAAACCAGTCTGAAACCTGGTTGAGTGAATAGGTCCCTATTTCTAGTACTATAATTATGTCTTTCACCTCTTTTACTAAAAAGATGTATTTTTTTTCTTACGTACATGATGTTTTCCTAAATATATTGACAAGGGACCGTCATGATGTTAATGTCCTTAAACCGGTCCCTTAGAGAATCGCGCCTGCGGACATTATATACGGCTCTGATAGCTTTTTCTGCAGAATAAAAATTGACTCGATGTCTGACTCTACTTTTGACATTTGGTAAAGAAAATTTTTAATACTAAATTATTGGCAGTGAACCAATTCTGAACCTATATAGGGCGTTATTTACGTCGTCAACATTAGTAGCACGTCTATCTACCTTAAAAATTAAAGACGTATCGTCAGCAAATTTGTGGTTGATTATTTAATAAATGGAGTAGATCATTAATATACACTAAAAATAGGACCCAATATCGAGCCTTGTGGGACATCCATTTTTACTTTTATACCGAGTGAATTGATACCATTAATTTGTACTCGCTGTTGTCTATTATTGAATAAGAGTGGTTGCGTTATAATCGGGGACCCAACCCTACCAGCTTTAACCCCTTTTGAACCCCAACTCCTGGCAAACGATACTAGATCCAACCCTGACAGAACATTGTTTCAGCAACATGTTTGTTTTGTAGCAAATAATGTTGCACGAATATTGCCCAATTTTTTTCCGGTGTATACGGGGCTTTACGGTATCAAGATCTGCTGATCTATTCTATAATAATCTGTCATCCTGGAAGGTGAAGTGAGCTGTCAATAGCCTCAATCCTTAGCATCCGGTGCATCACGTGGCATGATAGCTCACTTAAAGCTCACTTCGCCTAAGTTTTACTACAGTGAGATTTTTACAGAATAGACCAGAGATATTACAGATTTTTTTTACACGAAAAGTACTGATGTGCTAGAAACCAAGACACTTAAAATGTATTTAAATTAGCCTTGAATATTTTTGGTCAGAAATGAATCAAAAATTTATCTGGTATTATGTCCGACTTATTACCGATTTCTTTTTCAACTTTGCCATAAGCCACTTTTTTCTTAGATTTGACGATTTTATAAACATTTTCTCATCTCTAGTTCATTTCACAAAACGGTTACTTTCAACTGTTAGTGTAATTCAGTTTGACGAAAGTTTTCAGAGTATCGTATGGAATTTGTCAATAGGTGTTTTTTTTTTTTGAGGGTGGGAAATCTTCAAACAACTTCTCCCGCTCTGGGCGGAGCGGGAGGGTGTGTCAGACTCTTACTGACTAAAACCCACCCGTATTCCTTCCCGTTGCCTGTGTTGCGGGGGCCTCGGTGACCCATAAGTACCTTCCCGCGACCCCGGCAAGCATCGGCCCTAGTGGACCCCTACTATATGTGCTGACGACATCTCTTTGAGGCGCGCGTGGAATACAACGCGCCGTCGACCCGGGCCTGGTCCTTACCGGACGGTGAGCTACCCATTGCTCACCGTCCGCAAGCCCGCGCCTACGGTGGCCGGAAATCCGCCCGGGATTCCCGACGCCCTGGGCGTCTCCTGCAGCGGCTAGGGGCGAGAGGGCGCGAAACGTGCCTTTCCCTCAACCGTCCCGCCTCCTCCTTCGCGAGCATTACTGCTTCGCAGAAGGAGGTGACGGCTGCCCATGCCCTCTCGCTCCGTACCATGGCCTGAACCAGGGCCGGACGCGAGAGGTCTCTGCCGCCGATCGCCTCCACGAGGACCTGCGGTGCTCTGCCCAGGCCGGGCAGACCTCCACCGTATGCTCCACCGTGTCCTCCGGGCGATCCACACAGTGGTGACACCCGGACGTTTCCTCCCGCCTTATCCGACACAGGAACCTCCCGAAGCTGCCGTGTCCGGTGAGGACCTGCGTCAGGCGGAAGGTGAGGACGCCGTGGCGCCTCTCCAGCCACTCCTCAAAGAGGGGACTTATCGCCGCAATCGTGACGTGCCCAGCACTGGGTTGCGACAACCGTACTTTCCATGACGCCATGAGATCCCGCTCCGTCCGCTGTGCCGCGATTTCTCGCGGCAGCGGACTAACGCCCCGGCGTTTCGCCTCCTCGCGCCTCTCCCATACGTGCGCGAGGACTTTTGCCTCCAGATCCCATGGCGGCAATCCGGCAAGGAGGCTCGCTGCCTCACAGGAGACCGTGCGGTATCCCCGGACCATCCTGATGGCCATGACCCTTTGGGCCGCGCTCAACTGGCGGGCTGGCCGCAGCGCCAGAGAGCGCGCCCATACAGGAGCCCCGTAGAGGGCCATGGACCGCACGACCCCCGCGTAGAGCCTCCGGCAGGAGGCGTTTGGACCCCCTAGATTGGGCAGGAGCAGCTTCAATGCAGCACCCGCCCGCTCCAGTTTGGGAGCCAAACGTCGGAAATGTTCCACGAAGTTCCACCGGCTGTCGAGGACGAGTCCCAGGTTCTTCATCGTCGACTCGACGCCGATAGAAACCCCTCCTACCGTTATTTGGGACCCCAACGGTGGCGCGTTCCGAGGACCATGAAAACACATGGCCTCGGACTTGTGCAGGGCCACCTCGAGTCCCAATTGCCGGATAATAGGTGTAAACTTTTAGCTGTCCAGAGAAATCTATAAAAGCTGTCGTAATCGAAGTACGAGTATGTTATGCATACAGTATTTTTTATTGGCAATTGGATAAATATAAATCAGTATGATAATGTTTTATTTTGACTGAAATATGTGAATTTTAATAAAATATCTCGCAGGTGAAAATGTGCCACTTCCAAAATAACAGAATTGGTACATTAGAATAGAATTATTCTCTAACTACGATATTTTTATTTAACCTAGGAAAAGTACTTCAGACATGCTAATGTCAAAAGTACTCAGTCAGCTTTTAGCATGGCTCAAATAAGCACAGAATCAGCTATGATTCTGTGCTTATTTCAGCTATACAAAAAGCTGGACATAATACTTGTAGATGGCCCAAAACTGCAGACGTAATCTGGTATAACCATGCCAAAATAATTTATATTTTACACGAACCCATATTAATTTCCAAAAGGCTGCTTTTTCGAATTCCAGAATTGGTTTTTTTTTTTCATAGCAACACCCATGTTTTTGTTTTTTTATCGTTCCCTGGTGGACCATTTTAGAACTACAAATAGGTGTTATTGTGCTATTTCAGTATTTGATTGAGTTATGAAGGAGATTGTGAATTGGCACGTTTTCGCCCCGCCATGGCAGGTGAGAATTTCCCACCGTTTTTATTTTTTTTCTTCGAGAGTATGTTACTTTGAATAGTGTTGACTACATGAAAAAGTACATTAAAATATATAAATAAACATCATGTGTATTCTTTCCTAATGAATTAATTTAATTTGGTTTTGTTTTCACCCTGAAATGTGGCACATGGTCACTCCGTTTGACGGTAGTTAGGAATTTCATTTTGTGTATGCGCATATTTCATAAGGCACTAGCTTTTGCCCGCGGCTTCACCCGCGTGGATGTCGGAAAATATCGGGATTAAAATTAGTAAATCCTATGTGTTAATCCACAAAAATTAAAACGTGTATGTAACTAATAAACTAAGCGTAGGGCTGTTCGCTCACACCGCGGCATTTTTCTTACTGTTAGCATTTTTATTCCTGTCGTAACTTCTAAACGAAAGGTCCGATTCGAATAATTTGAAGAGTAATTTACATGTACAGTTGCCAGTACATCAAGTTACAACAAACTGTCAGATTTTCTCATTCGGTTTTGAACTTAACCATCACTATTTTAAGGTTTAAAATCATTGGTATAAATCTCACAGTTTGTGGTAACTGCCAGTTAGTGCTGCTCTTTCGATTCCATCTACCGGTGTTTTGATTAACTTATTTGAACAAAAAACGGTTATTGTGACTTAAGTACTCGTATAATAGTTAGACGGATATGTCTAACTATTATCAGGGCACGGGTCGATCGATCAGGTTAAGCTACGCTTGCCGCGGTTGATCCGTGGATGGGTGACCATCTTTACATACCAAGACCCCTCCGTGCCTCGGAAAGCACGTTAAGCCGTTGGTCCCGGCTGTCATTTGTAGATCTTTGACAGTCGTTACGGGTCGTCAGAACCTCGAAAATCTGACAACCAATCTTACCAAGGGGTATCGTGTTACCCACAGTAACTGGGTTGTGGAGGTCAGATAGGCAGTCGCCCCATGTAAAATACTGGTATTCAGCTGTATCCGGTAAGACTGGAAGCCGACCCCAACATAGTTGGGAAAAGGCTAGGCAGATGATGATAATATTTAGACATATAGCCACGAGGACTTTTTTGTGGGTAATGATAAGTACTATAAACATATAGTACATTATTTTATGTATCATCAACAGCTTTCGCAGCGCACGCTAAATAAAAGCGATATATATATAACTTTTATTGGCAAATTTTTGATACCTTGGGTTACATAATCAGCCAATAAATGTTCCCACTGCTGTGGACACAGGCCTCCTCTCTGTGAGAGGGTTACATTGGGTTACATTATTGTAATTTTCATAGGGATCTCTAATGTTTTTGAAAATAAAATACAGCCCATGTTAGTCCCTGATAATGTAGCTTTCTAAAGGTACAATAATTTTTAAAATCAGTTAAGTAGTTTTTCAGTTTATCCATTACAAACAAACAAATAAACAATAAATCAAATCTTTTCTCTTTATAATATTATATTATAGTACAGCTTAATTAAATACATGTGAAAATACAATGGATTACAAACGTACTAAGTGACAATTCCACCAATGAAACTGAACGCGATCAGCACATCTAAACTGAAGAAAGAAAAAGTATTTATTGGGACTCGCACAGCTCCTAGAAACATAAAAAAAAACAAAGTTCAATGAAAATAAAACAAAAAGTCCTGTACGACGCCAAAAGGCTCGTCGCAGCGCTGGTATTCTGATAGGGCCCGCTGTGATGTCACGGATAGTTACAGATATAAATAAAAAATAAAATAAAAAAATAGATGTGTGAAATAACATACAAAAATAAAATATTTTTTTTAATATTTTTTTTATTAATTAAACTGCGTTCAAGAGCTGTAAGTATCAATATTCCACAAAAATTATGACACTGACAGCGTTCAAACGCGGTTTAGATGTGCTGATCCCGTTTAGTTTCATTCGTGAAATCCGCCCTAAATGGTTATAAAAATATTCCAGACGTAACAATGGGTTATTAACGTATTCAAGGCAGTTAAAAGTACATACTTATTTGTTAATTAACCGTTAATTGTGTGCAAGGTCGGCGCTTACTATCTGAATACTTGTAACGTTTTATTATTTTATCTTCGTACCTAATTTGTTTTTTCATGAAAATGTCGGTATCCGAAAGCTTTTATTCATAGCCTAACACTGTAATACTAATAATAACTAGACCTTAGAGTTAAACACAACCTGCGGAAATAGATAGAAATCCTTCTACAATCTGTCATCTTGTCTTTCGTTTCTAACGATCTTTGTCTATGTGACTGTCTGTCATGTCTCCTAATTAATAACAAAATATTTTATTCTAAATTCTTATTTTAACATTGTCTCACGATATTAGGCTCTTACAAATACATTAAATCTCTATTTTATGGGCTGACAGCTAACGTGTTACCGTAATTCATAACAAAACATCCTATTTCTTTGGAAATGTGAAACCTTTTAGAAATGCATTCCATTTATATTTTATGGGAAACAAACTTTAGACAATTAACAACGGACGGGTCGAAAGCAATAATTTAACAAATTCTAAAGATACTACTAAAGTATTCGATTTCTTATCGCAGAGCACAATAGTAGTGCACATCTGTTTAGGATGATTTGGGCCGCGGGCAAAACCCAAACAGGCCCTTAAAACAATCGAGAAAGGGTACAAAAAAGGCAATAAACCTATTCTGAGTAATTCGGTTGGCATGGGAAAAACACCACGCTCCGGTCGTTTTGGAGATGGAACAGAGGACGAAAAGGGTAGGGCTGAGGGGAGTCGGTGATGAGCCGCGACAGGGTTCGGACGTGATATCTAGCGGGTTAAGTTAGGGAGTTCGTGAAAATACCACGAGAAAGAGCGGTTGAATTAGGCCGAACTAGGAGAGATAGAACTAGGTCGATAATAATGACACAATATTACTTTGGAGAGATCGCGATAGTGAAAGTGTTATCAGTTTAATTAATACGTTAAATTGTAATAATAAGTGTAGATTTAGACTAGGTTATATTAGTCAAGTATAATGTAAGTTGTGTGTAAGGCGCGCGAATCTCAGTGAGTGTATCTGTGAACGATTGGGTGAGTGTTTACTATTCTATTCCTCCTTATTCCTTTCTATGACGATCGAGGTATCCTACACCAGCGTTTGGTTCTAGGGACTCGGAGAACGCCTTCCATTGGGTGTGACATTTAACAAGAGACGGTAGACTACTCTACCAACAGACTATAGACAACCACAACCAAGACATGACACTTACGGCAGTCACACCGCTTATGGAAGGCTGAACCGAACTAATACTCGCAACTCGTTAGGGCCAATTTGAGCTATAATGCTACTTTGTAATTGTTTACGAACACAAACAAACCAAATGCTAGTGATGGCTATCTTATCCCTATGGACTGACTAACTGCAGGATATTTTACATTGCCCTTGATGTATGCAGACTCTTGGTAGAGGGGGTAGGCTTCACCAAGTTTCCTAAACTGGATTGATAGTTCGTTCTAAGGAACGCTAGGGATTGTGTCTCGTTAAACCACATCTGGCTATCGGCCTCTCACAAATTATCATTAGCGAGACACAACATTTGGATGCCCAGATAGAAACGCTCCGATGCTTGACTTAGTCGCACGGCTGCCGATTACATTGAAAGCATCTTCTAATGGGGAGATTAAGAGAGTGAGAAGTGACGATTTGGAATAACCACTTCGGCGTATAACAGGAGCAATTGTAAAGAATTCTACTACCGACTGACGATGCGGTACGCTTGTGCAAGTTTTGTATTGTCTTTGTAACGGGTGATTAGGCCGTTATAAGGGGTTCATTACATTAGTTCGCGCCCAGTGATTGCTGGAACGTGTCTCGCTCAATGACAGTTGAACTTCGCAGTACTCTGCCTTAGGATTGAGTAAGACATGACTAGAGCTTAGGGAGCGTGGCTTGTTAGAATCGTAGCAGTGTCCTTAGTGGTCCTATGCGTTCAGGTCTAACAATACACGCGCGACGCTGTCAACTGTTGTAATGCAGTCCCACGTCACTTGGGGTGGGTCTGTAATTATTGTAAAGAAATCCATTAACGTAACTTAGAGTAATATACTCGTACAGCGCAAGCGTTACGTGTCACATACCTACCCTTTTATATTACTGACATGTCCTCTAACTTTCATAATCAAAAGAAAAGTAGATAAATTAGATTCCTTTCCATAACCTGTGAAGTCCCAACCTTATTTTATATTGACATTGTTTACTTGTAATCCCTCCTTGTCCTAACTATCCAAGACGAATGCAACAAGATGATTTAAGACTACTGAAAGATACAGACGTTGGAGTCTAGGCAAGTTAAGTTAGGAGGCTTGGTGAATACCAAGGGCCATGTCCGAGTGGGCTGTCGCTAGATAGCGAGTATGAGTTATAGTTGGGTTAAAGCCCCGATTAGACTAATTTAGTACCTAATATAGTGTGCGTGTGTGAGTTTGTTGCGACGACTGGGAGAGTCTTTTATTATAATATTTATCCTAGTCTGATAGTATAATTAAAGTTCTTGTAACTAAACAGACAGAGACGTGTTGCTGGGGAGTTTGTTGCGTCACTTCTTCTCCCCAGCTCAAACACTAGGAAGTGATGACGGGTGGGCGCTTTGGGGCTGTCTATAAATCTTTAAGAGAGCTGATCCACAGCTCTATTAATTAATCATTCTTGAGTTTCGATTCTCAACTCTTATTATCTAGTAATTCTTGAATGTTGTATTCTCTATCACAAACCAATAATTCGGTTAGACTGATATGAACACGTGTCTTGCAGATATGCTTGTTGTGCAAAGGGTGAACTTCCAGGGGTTCGGGAAACCACATCTATCTCATATCCAGTCCAAGGACTGATAGGGACCATGTCTCCTTAAGAGCATGATGCCGACGCAATGCCGCTGAAACTAGCCGCCCCGTTGTTAGACAAGGACGGTCCACACGGTTGCCGCGGGGAAAGCCGCTTCGTCACGCTTATCAGTTTGAAAGAACTGCTAGGGACCATGTCTCCAAACGGGCATGATGCCGACGTAATGCCGCTGAACAGCCGCTTGCGTCACTTTATGGAAGTGTTGCTCTGAGTACTCCAAGTACAGATGTAAAGTATCGTGTGAGTAATGCCTGACCAAATACCTCTTACGCTAGCGTAAGAGTTACTCACAAATCTATATAATAATATACTTAGCATTATTCTATTATTTATTGTCTTTCTAAGCCACATCCAACTTCATAACTATGAATTCCTAAATCTTATTTACTATTTATTTCAATCCTTTCCTTGCTCTATTAACACAACAAGGCAAGAGACAAGGCGTTAGACTTCTTCATATTTGGAATTCTTATCTCTGTCGGTGGGAGAGTGACCAGTCTGGAGACGAGCTCTACAGAGTCGTACGGTGGCGGGGTGCGACTTTCCCTCAATATGAGGGACCGACCCAAACATTCATATTAACAGAATTAGGAAAAACGAAAATTTTATCGGCCTAGGGTTATTTAGGAACAGTCACATGTGGTGCCGTGACCAGGATTCTCGTCATTAAATGTACTGATTAACCTCAGTGCAACGAGAAAGGACAACTTATGGGTTGCTACAAAAATAACACAACGTAAATTTTATGGTTTTATTGTTAGAGACGGCCTGAGTTACGAGTACAACGATTACAGTTACTTCTGGTTAATTAGGTTACGACTTGATAATGGTGGTTGAATTCTTCAAGTACTGGTAGTGGGTTCAATTCCTACATGATTTTGTTAGTTGATGTGCTTCGATTACATTATGATGAATATTGGGTTCGATCTATTTATTTATAAGTGCTTGAATAACTGTGTCACGGCTTGTGGGTTCAATTCCCGCATGGATAGTTTATTGTAGGGCTTTGACGCTAATGATAGTGGGTTCAATTCCCGCATACAAGGACGTAACAATTTCTAAGTAAGTTATGGTATGATTGTTGTTGAGTTTCTATGCTACTGTAGTAATGGTTTCGAGTCCCTGCTAACGTGAGTTTTGTATCTTACACTTTATGAACATGGAATGTGTTTGTGTGTTTGAGATTTATATGTTTGTGTGGAGTAAGCTTAAATATAAGACACACCCTTATTGTGGGTAAACGTAATACTATTAGTAAGTAAGCGTCGAGCTTACAAAATAACAATTAATTAACCAGGAAGGTAAATTAATCTAAATCTAGTCTAGAACTATCATAATTAGAAGTAAACATAAATCATTCTAACGTAGTAGGAGGCGTATGCCATATAATTGAATAGATACTCGTGTGGCCTTATTTACAATTCCAGGATATTTAAGTCTTCACTTGGGCTGCAATTAAGATGTATGAACCATTGGTTTGTGCGTTGCGCTTGGTCTAAAGCTTCATCAAAATCAGCTATCATCGGCTGACTTCAACGACAGTGGCTGTAGCGTGGCTCCTGTTACGAAGCTAAGTTTTACTTTCATTAGACACTAAAGTTACCCGTAATATGATTTTTGTTATCTAACATAATATTATTATGTTTTGAGTTATCACTTCAGATATACTAGATAATTGTCTTTTCAATATTTTATGAGATGCAGCGGTAAACATATCGACCAATCTGTCAGATATTAAAATATTATTTTAATGTTATCCTCTTCACGCGAGAAACTTCATTCCAATAGCCCTTATAATTGGAGGGGGGAATTGACAATCGTTTGTCACACTAAACCAATAAATGGTTGCACAGTCTAGGATATCTATATTTTCTAATCAGAATAACTTCTTAACTCTGATTGGAATTCAAAAATGCTCTAAACCTCTTGGAATCAGAGGGGGGCGTCCAATTGGAATATAATCTAATATGTTCATGTGCGGACTATTTCAGTTACTCCTGGACATAGCTGCGGGCAGCTGACTACGCTGACTCAGCATCGAGGTGCATAAGGAGAGGCCTCTGTCCATCGGCGACTGCGATAGGCTGAGTTTAGAACGTGGGGGCACTGTAGGTAGCGTGCCACATTAACACAAATACTCTTGAAAGAGATCCTGGTATGTAAAACTACATTATAAGCATGCACAGGTCATCTGATATGAATTGAAGCGCGGTAATGTAATTTGAATTATGTGACAGGAGTATTTTGAAGAAGATTATGTTCAAGTGTCATAGAGAAAATAATAGTATCGATTGAAGATGCTTCTGCGAAACAGTACTAAATTATAGCAGACATTGCATCCTATTCTGATCTTATTGGATTGATGTTCCAACTGGAATACCTATAATTAATTATTTGACTAGATGAACATAGCAGACCTGAATATTTTATAATATTGACATTGAAAGGCAGAGCTCATCTTATCGTGAAAGCTCATCCGCTGTACTGCGTCACGCGTCTGATTTTCAGAGGGGGGAATGTGACTGTCTGTCATGTCTCCTAATTAATAACAAAATATTTTATTCTAAATTCTTATTTTAACATTGTCTCACGATATTAGGCTCTTACAAATACATTAAATCTCTATTTTATGGGCTGACAGCTAACGTGTTACCGTAATTCATAACAAAACATCCTATTTCTTTGGAAATGTGAAACCTTTTAGAAATGCATTCCATTTATATTTTATGGGAAACAAACTTTAGACAATTAACAACGGACGGGTCGAAAGCAATAATTTAACAAATTCTAAAGATACTACTAAAGTATTCGATTTCTTATCGCAGAGCACAATAGTAGTGCACATCTGTTTAGGATGATTTGGGCCGCGGGCAAAACCCAAACAGGCCCTTAAAACAATCGAGAAAGGGTACAAAAAAGGCAATAAACCTATTCTGAGTAATTCGGTTGGCATGGGAAAAACACCACGCTCCGGTCGTTTTGGAGATGGAACAGAGGACGAAAAGGGTAGGGCTGAGGGGAGTCGGTGATGAGCCGCGACAGGGTTCGGACGTGATATCTAGCGGGTTAAGTTAGGGAGTTCGTGAAAATACCACGAGAAAGAGCGGTTGAATTAGGCCGAACTAGGAGAGATAGAACTAGGTCGATAATAATGACACAATATTACTTTGGAGAGATCGCGATAGTGAAAGTGTTATCAGTTTAATTAATACGTTAAATTGTAATAATAAGTGTAGATTTAGACTAGGTTATATTAGTCAAGTATAATGTAAGTTGTGTGTAAGGCGCGCGAATCTCAGTGAGTGTATCTGTGAACGATTGGGTGAGTGTTTACTATTCTATTCCTCCTTATTCCTTTCTATGACGATCGAGGTATCCTACACCAGCGTTTGGTTCTAGGGACTCGGAGAACGCCTTCCATTGGGTGTGACATTTAACAAGAGACGGTAGACTACTCTACCAACAGACTATAGACAACCACAACCAAGACATGACACTTACGGCAGTCACACCGCTTATGGAAGGCTGAACCGAACTAATACTCGCAACTCGTTAGGGCCAATTTGAGCTATAATGCTACTTTGTAATTGTTTACGAACACAAACAAACCAAATGCTAGTGATGGCTATCTTATCCCTATGGACTGACTAACTGCAGGATATTTTACATTGCCCTTGATGTATGCAGACTCTTGGTAGAGGGGGTAGGCTTCACCAAGTTTCCTAAACTGGATTGATAGTTCGTTCTAAGGAACGCTAGGGATTGTGTCTCGTTAAACCACATCTGGCTATCGGCCTCTCACAAATTATCATTAGCGAGACACAACATTTGGATGCCCAGATAGAAACGCTCCGATGCTTGACTTAGTCGCACGGCTGCCGATTACATTGAAAGCATCTTCTAATGGGGAGATTAAGAGAGTGAGAAGTGACGATTTGGAATAACCACTTCGGCGTATAACAGGAGCAATTGTAAAGAATTCTACTACCGACTGACGATGCGGTACGCTTGTGCAAGTTTTGTATTGTCTTTGTAACGGGTGATTAGGCCGTTATAAGGGGTTCATTACATTAGTTCGCGCCCAGTGATTGCTGGAACGTGTCTCGCTCAATGACAGTTGAACTTCGCAGTACTCTGCCTTAGGATTGAGTAAGACATGACTAGAGCTTAGGGAGCGTGGCTTGTTAGAATCGTAGCAGTGTCCTTAGTGGTCCTATGCGTTCAGGTCTAACAATACACGCGCGACGCTGTCAACTGTTGTAATGCAGTCCCACGTCACTTGGGGTGGGTCTGTAATTATTGTAAAGAAATCCATTAACGTAACTTAGAGTAATATACTCGTACAGCGCAAGCGTTACGTGTCACATACCTACCCTTTTATATTACTGACATGTCCTCTAACTTTCATAATCAAAAGAAAAGTAGATAAATTAGATTCCTTTCCATAACCTGTGAAGTCCCAACCTTATTTTATATTGACATTGTTTACTTGTAATCCCTCCTTGTCCTAACTATCCAAGACGAATGCAACAAGATGATTTAAGACTACTGAAAGATACAGACGTTGGAGTCTAGGCAAGTTAAGTTAGGAGGCTTGGTGAATACCAAGGGCCATGTCCGAGTGGGCTGTCGCTAGATAGCGAGTATGAGTTATAGTTGGGTTAAAGCCCCGATTAGACTAATTTAGTACCTAATATAGTGTGCGTGTGTGAGTTTGTTGCGACGACTGGGAGAGTCTTTTATTATAATATTTATCCTAGTCTGATAGTATAATTAAAGTTCTTGTAACTAAACAGACAGAGACGTGTTGCTGGGGAGTTTGTTGCGTCACTTCTTCTCCCCAGCTCAAACACTAGGAAGTGATGACGGGTGGGCGCTTTGGGGCTGTCTATAAATCTTTAAGAGAGCTGATCCACAGCTCTATTAATTAATCATTCTTGAGTTTCGATTCTCAACTCTTATTATCTAGTAATTCTTGAATGTTGTATTCTCTATCACAAACCAATAATTCGGTTAGACTGATATGAACACGTGTCTTGCAGATATGCTTGTTGTGCAAAGGGTGAACTTCCAGGGGTTCGGGAAACCACATCTATCTCATATCCAGTCCAAGGACTGATAGGGACCATGTCTCCTTAAGAGCATGATGCCGACGCAATGCCGCTGAAACTAGCCGCCCCGTTGTTAGACAAGGACGGTCCACACGGTTGCCGCGGGGAAAGCCGCTTCGTCACGCTTATCAGTTTGAAAGAACTGCTAGGGACCATGTCTCCAAACGGGCATGATGCCGACGTAATGCCGCTGAACAGCCGCTTGCGTCACTTTATGGAAGTGTTGCTCTGAGTACTCCAAGTACAGATGTAAAGTATCGTGTGAGTAATGCCTGACCAAATACCTCTTACGCTAGCGTAAGAGTTACTCACAAATCTATATAATAATATACTTAGCATTATTCTATTATTTATTGTCTTTCTAAGCCACATCCAACTTCATAACTATGAATTCCTAAATCTTATTTACTATTTATTTCAATCCTTTCCTTGCTCTATTAACACAACAAGGCAAGAGACAAGGCGTTAGACTTCTTCATATTTGGAATTCTTATCTCTGTCGGTGGGAGAGTGACCAGTCTGGAGACGAGCTCTACAGAGTCGTACGGTGGCGGGGTGCGACTTTCCCTCAATATGAGGGACCGACCCAAACATTCATATTAACAGAATTAGGAAAAACGAAAATTTTATCGGCCTAGGGTTATTTAGGAACAGTCACATCTAGGTCCTTTTTTATGTAGAAGGATTTCTACGGTGGGATGTCAAAAAAGGAGAAACGAAATGTCACTTTGTATAGAAAGAGCCGTGTCTATTCTTCGAAGAAATACATAGCGTCATGCTAAGCCTGCAGATAAGACTCGTTGCTGTATATTAGCTTTCGTGAAGTCAATGGCCAAAGTGATAGAAATCTTAATTTAAAGTGTTCTATGTATGTCGTCGCATCGCCCGCCAAATGTTCAAGCTCGGCACCCTTATTACTTATTACGTAACACAGTTAGAATCACATGCGTCTGCTCAAAATCGTAAATAATGCAATGGACGTGGTTGAAAATGAAACCCATCTCTTAGCTCTAGATATTCGAATGCTAGGAATGCCTTTATGATATGCTCCTAGTAATGGAATTGCGCACTAATTAATTCCATTATCGCCCGCAATTCACGCAAAATGGTTAGGATAAGAAAAAACTTGTAATCAATTTACAATTTTACGACGAGGCGGTTTTTGGTCTACGTGAAAAAGTGGAGCGCCTTTTAAGTTGACCTTATTTATATACATAGGCGATTCATTATAAGTGGGTAGGAACCTGTAATATGTATATGCATGCGTATATATAACGAGTACCTACAATATACTTACTCACGTACAAATTATTCCAATAAAAAAGTAGTTGGGTACGAAACCCTTTTTAGGATTCCGATTCAGAAATATTAATTTAAATATACTTACGATAAGGCAGTAAACTAATAAAATAAAACTAATAAAATTTTTTTGTTTATTGAAAATAATATTTACTAGACAAACTGTGTGGGTTTCAATTTTGTTTCATAAAGTAGCTGCTTTACTGATCATCACTAAATTAAACTTACATACATAACATCACGCCATGTTTCCCCGAAGAGTTGGGCAGAGGTGTACCTGTAGTACACCCACATTTCGCACGTTATGTTTAAGTCCCATGTCATAGGGAGCGAGCCTATTTACATCAACCGGGCACAAATCCAGACTCCTGGCTGCTACTGAGTAATTACAGATAGAAAAAAACCCAATAACACTTTGCCCAACCCGGAAATCGAACCCAGGACCTCATGCTCAGCAGTAGCGCTTGCAACCACTGGACCAACGAGGTAGTCGACTTAATTAAAATTAGCCGTACAATTTTTTATTTACCTACTGGTAAGGTTAATTCTACGGAATCCACTTCAAACATCCGTCTCCCGCTTGATCTGAAAGCCGACGCGGGCTAACTACCTACCACTTCATTAATAATAGACAATGTTTTCTCAAATCTCATGTAGTTAATGTTCAACGTTAGGACACATCACAAGTGTTACTTTCGTCTCTTGACTATGCAGACTTCAGTTTAGAAGTGTACCATTCTACAAGAAGCACCAGCTTTGCTGATTATATAAGTTACCAGACGAGGTTAGTGAACCAATTCTATACATATAATAAAAGCCTTAAATTCATTCGTTCATGCACTGACAGACAACCGCCTTAACCGCGGCCTTAAAAGCATGAAATTTTGCATAAGAGAGCTTTATAACAACTACTAAAGGAAACACTATGGAAGATTTTTTTTTATTCTTCCCTAAAGGGGTTCAATAGGACATAAAACTTTCTATAGTTCGTCATTTTTTGCCGATGGGAAATCCAGACTTGTATCTCATAACTATCTGGATACATATCTTTGAGCTAGTAACTAGTTGATGAGATTTCCATAAATTAATGTTCCATTAAACTAAGTTTCGGGAACCAATGTTTGTTTAAAGTCATTAAGACAAGTCAATCAATCTGCCTAGTCTTTTCCCAACTATGTCGGGGTCAGCGTCCAGTCTAACCGGATGCAGCTAAATCATCATTCATCATCATTCCAGCCGAAAGACGTCCACTGCTGGACATAGGCCTCCCCCAATAGGGAGGGTTTGCCATAATCGCCACGCATGGCAGGCGGGTTGGCGATCGCAGTATGGTGTTAAAATGCATAGAGAACGCTGCTGCCCATTCTCTAGTAGTCACCCTTAGTCGCCTTTTACGACACCCACGGGAAGAAATGGGATGGTGCTATTCTTTACGTCCGGCACCGCACGGAACTGATGCAGCTAAATACTTACCAGTATTTTACATGGAGTAACTGCCTATCTGACCTCTACAATCCAGTAACTGGGTAATACAATACCTTGCTAAGACTGGTTGTCAGACTTTCGGGCTTCTGACGACCCGTAACGACTGTCAAAGATCCACGAATGACAGCGAGGACCAACGGCTTAACGTGCTTTCTGAAGCACAGAGGAGTCTCTTTTCTAGAGCTTCTGCAATCCAGTAATTCGTTCTGCTTTTGCTTTGTTACACTTTCAGTATTTAAGGGTCGGGTAATCGCCGTTGACCTTGGCCATTCTAATGCGCGTCGAACTCACGCTGCGCCACCGTTCGGTTTCATATGTGATATTTATTTTTAGTAACGAAAATATGCAAAAAACAAAAGAAAAAAACGCAGATAGAATTATCTATACTAAGAAGTTAAAACTGTACATTGAATATTTTTGAAAAAAAAAAAGTAATTGTTACGAGATCTGGAATCTATTTTAATGCCGAAAATATAGTTTTTAGAATAATTGTCTGTTTATCTGTGTGTGTGTCTAAATGTATGTTCCAGCATCACGCAAATTCTACCGGATAGATTCTGTTCAAATTTTGCATAGATATTCCCTATAAGTCTGGTCAGTCGGTAGGCTATTTGCTATGGGGGACGAGCAGCATTGCATTATGTTTGTATTCCTCTATAGTTTACAGGAAAGTGTAAAAAGACGAACCAAACTGTTAGAACATTTCAGATAGTTACAGATTTAACCTTTTAAATGATTATCATCACGCTATATCTTTATGGGGCTAAGCAGTCAATCATCATGACATAGTAATATATACAGCATGGGTTTTTGAGATGGGGCAGTAAGGGCAGGTACTAGGACATTAGGTGGTAAAATTACAACGTGGTGGACCGTAGCCCTCTTTTCAAATCCGTACCATTCTCATGACGGCAAATTTCCTTCACGTTGCGTACCACACTTATGTAAAGCGAAGGAAATTAATTGACTACCAACTTTGTCCGTTATGTTTAATGGCTATAAGACGGCAAATTGATGTAGCGTGTCATTTTGTTCAACAATTCATTTCCCTGACCGTACGTACTCATTAAATTTATGGGGCATTTTTTTTTTTTTTTTTTTGGGTGGGAAATCATCAAATAACTTCTCCCGCTCTGGGCGGAGCGGGAGGGTGTGTCAGACTCTTACTGACTAAAACCCACCCGTATTCCTTCCTGTTGCCTGTGTTGCGGGGGGCCTCGGTGACCCATAAGTACCTTCCCGCGACCCCGGCAGGCGGTGCTAACCTGTAAGAAATTGTTTCACTAATCTTAGATTATGGTAGACATTAATTTTCAGTAATAGAAAATGCAATGTTTTTAAGATCCAACCCTCACCTCTTCTCTCGCATGGCGGATCGTTTTCCGCGTAATCGACGTGACAATAGTCAGATTTGCCTACAGCAATATAGAACTGCACTTATGCGGAAAAGTGTCTTTTGCATGGCTCCAAAAATTTATCATAAACTTCCTCAAAGCTGGAAGCAATTAAGTGATGTAGCATTCAAAAAGAAAGTCAAAAATCTTCTGGCAGATAAATCGTATTATAATTTAAATTAGTTTTTAGATGGGAGATTTTGATAATGGTGACGATTCCCTTGTTCACAAACTAAACTAAATTTAAGTTCAGTGCATCTTTTTCTTTCTATTTCATTAAGAAAAGGACAGAAGATAAATTTTAGTTTAGTTCTGTCAAATTAATCAGCGCCTGTCACTACTCCATACAAGTTTAGACGTGATTAAAAACTTGCCTACTAAAATTACGTCAAGCGGTGGTTAATTTGCAGCTTGTAGAAACCCTGGTTTTGTCTAGACTAAACTACGCAGATACAGTCTATGGCCCGCGCCTATTGGCTCGCACAGATCGGCTCATTCAAAGGGTCCAAAACGCTTGTGCTCGGTTTTGTTATAAAATTCCTCCCAGAACTCACGTAACCCCATTTTTAAACAAACACTACACATTGAGAATGAAATCGAGACGCAAACTACACTTGGCGTGCCTTCTGTTCGGTGTAGTTAAATACCAGACGCCGGACTACCTGTACGACAAGTTGAGTTGGATAGCGAGTAGACGAGAATGTGGGCGAAGGCAATGCTCGCAGCAACTTTCGACCCAGTCACATAGAACAGCCACTTTTAGAGGTAGCTTCCGCTATGCGGCTTCCAAAGTGTGGAATAACCTGCCACCACCTATTAGAGCAATTGACACGATTGACTCTTTTAGAAGACGCCTACGGCAGTACCTCATCGATGCGCAACGGGAGCTAGACATGATCAATTTGAATATTTCATTGATATGAATTATGATATAGTTATCTGTTATTTATCGACGATAGTCACATTGTGTCTTGTTGCAACCATACCATTTATTTTCTTAAACACCACTATGTAATTAATTATCTATAATTATTTTTTTAAACAAATAACCAAGATATTTTATTATTTTTTGCTACACATATCTATCTATTTTTATTTAAATATTTACACTATAAAACTGATTTACATCCGTAAGACGTCCTCGTAACATAAGGTCCAGTTGAAAACCAGCGTCAGGCACCAGTTGTCTGGCATTTATGCTGAACTGGGCCTATTTGGCGCAGCCGTGAGGCACACAATACTGTGTTCTAACTACTTTCTGTTTTTTGTTTTTGTATGAAAATTGTGTGCCTTAACCTGGGTCAAATAAATTTATTTTCTTTCTTTCTTTCTTTCTTTATTTGGCAGGACTAAACTAAAATTAATATCTTCTGTCCTTTTCGAAGAAAAAGATGCACTGAACTTAAATTTAGTTTAGTTTGTGAACAAGGGAATCGGCACCATTGTCTTACTAATTTATTATTTTCTAATGATCTCTATATTATTATGACACTTTCAAATCATTAGATTCGGAGTGACATTATAGTTTATTTTATTAATATTTGCATGCCATTGTTTAAGGCAAACGTGATGATCTGTTTTTATCTATACTTTTAACACCTCTTTTAACATCTCTTGCACGCTGATTGTGTTGTATGTATTGTAGGTACTCATGTTTGAGCAAATAAATGATTATCTTATCTTATCTTAAACAATTGTTGGTTGGCCAATAAAGAAAAATAAAAATAAAATAACAAACCCTGCTGACAAAGTATTCCAGTAGACCAAATGAGTGCTTCAGTATATCCCATGCGGCGATGACTGACGCACAGAGTGGCGGTGGCCCGACTGATGACCACGATGGCAATGGCGGCGATCAGCACCACCGCCACGACGCACGCCACCAGGCGCACGCTGAATGGCGCCAGGAATATGTCCCGCACCGTCGACGTCTCTTGCTGGCGAATGTAGATGTTGCACCTGAACGGACATCGTGCATTCTGAGTGAAAGCAGTGAGACAAACATACACACATAACATGACGCTTGTGGGAATACAAGCGTATTATATGTTTATTTTTGTCGAAGGGTTGGGCCGAGGCATACCTTTTTTTGCAGAGATAATGTCGTGCATAAACACGGGGTAAGAGATATCGACGTGCAAACTGTTACCATGAATTCAACAAATGATTGTACACCCATCTACCTACAGTAGAGTGTCGATTCACATTTCGCCATTTATGTTTAAGTCCCACCTGTAATGGGAGCGAGGCGAGCCTATTGGCATCGACCGGGCACAAATCCAGACTTCGGCTTGCTACTGAGAAATTCCTGATGGAAAAACCCAATAACACTTGCCCGACCCAGAAATCGAACCCAGGACCAGGACCAGCAACGCAAAATAATGAAAGTATTTTAATTTCCCTAGAACTAGCTGAGTTTGCTTATTTTCTTTGTTACTTAATGTATTCAATTCAAATTTTTGTTAGTCTGTCGATCCCAAGCCGTATTTGTAGAAAAAAAATACTATCTGCTGTCAAATAAGTATCTTAATCTTTTGTTTTTTGGCTCGAACTGTTTCTACATTAGACACACACAGTAGACCACAGCACCGAAAATGCCTATCTTTTTCGCGACGAGAGAAGAAGCACATCACCATCGTCAAATGATGCAATTACTCGTTTGCGCGTAATACACAATGCTCTAATACAGGAAAGGACGAAACCCTCTGAACATAAAGAAACAAAATAAAATTTGCAAAATTTACTGTTACCTCTTGAATCACTTACATGGTCTCAGCAATGGGAAAGATAAAATCCATGTCCTGTAGACGAGCCGCGTGTACAGTTACTGGTTCTAGGGCAACGTCCACGGTATGGTCCATCAAAGCCCCCAGCAAGCCGGTCCAAGTGCCCTCGTATGTACGAAACCCCAGCTTACCGTAGTACCGGATCGATGAGCTGCGATAAACAATAAAAATAAATCTGGACAATTTTTTGACGATGTGCCGCACGTTTTACGCAGTCTTTATGGACCACATGTTTTAATTTAACCATAAAATGCACATATATTTTAATAAAAGTAAAAACACTAGAGTAAATCAAAATGAGGTAGTTTTTGTTCAGTACTCACTATTCTCAATTAGTTATAACAAACTTACGTTGTGTTCAATCGCACTTTCAAGAAATGGAGGATGTCATCCAACATCGGCTCAGCAGATGGGCCATCGTCGTCCAGCGATGGACCTCCATCCCCAGTAGAGTTGCATCTTCCTACCACCAGCTCCTCGCCCAAGAAGTTGCGAGATTCCACTGGATAAGGAACCTCAACTCCTGACATTGACTGAACGTGATCCCAATTACCTAAATTTCAATGATATAATGAGATTTAGGAAAGACATGGAAACGGACTCGATTCAATGAAACGGGTCGCTTCGGTCACTATTAGACCGGATTAGTCTGAGATCTCGAGCAGGCTGTATGGCACGGATTATTTTATCATGCGAGGCGTTAGTTAGGCTTTAACCTGCTACATTTGTCAGCAAAATAGAGCCATTTTTTTTACTTTTTACCCTACTGCCCCAGAAGGAGGGTAATGTTTTTCGAGAGTATGTATGTATGTAATGTATGTATGTCTATTTCTTTGGCACTCGATGGATGGATGGATTTTAACATAAGAGGTGTCGTTAGATTCGTTTTAATTGTGGAAGTGACATAGGTTATATAATATTTATATAGTGCATCTGAAAATACAAAAAAGAGTCGGTAAAAATATAAAAGATGGTTTTTAAATTAAATTACAACAAATATTGATATCAAATAATGGCTGAGTGAGTAAATTCCATGTATATATGTATATTAATAAAACTACAAAGCTTGAAATAGAACAAATTATTTGAAAAAAAAAAACCCGACTGCTAAAACACATAACTGAAAAGTTGGCCTGCGATACCAAACTTCTATAGATTATAATGCTTGTTTTTCTTTTTTCAGTTATGTGCAGTCGCGGTTTTTTTTTTTTTTTTAATAATTTGTTTTTTGACATATTCAAAAGCCCAAACACGATAGAAAATAGTACTCACCTAAAAAATAAGCATACAACGTAGAATTAGTGCGTACTTTAAAATACTGCAAAACACTTATTCTCTCTGTTGGCTTCTGACGGTGAACTAGGCTCCACTTCCTAAACTGGAGACTCAGAGAAAATCTACTGACATTCAGCATATTAAATATTCTTGAATAGTTGTAATTCGTGACTCCTGACTGGAACAGGGGTAGCACTCTACCATCCCTTTTGTATGTGTTATTTCTCGTTAGGTTTCTAAACCTTTCCGAAGTGCGGTAGTAGTTCCTTTCGTATTCCGTTTTCATGTTCTGAATTTCGTAAACATCGCGAAATTCATTATAATGATACCCCCGATGCTGTCGTCGACTGAGATAATTACTTTTGACTTTGTAAATGAAATTTCCACCGCACAGTCCGTGGTTGTTAGTTTTCGGGACATATTTACTTTGTGTGTAGGTGACGACAATATTTTGATCAAAGCGAACTGAAGTAGCATTCAGTATTTCGTTGATGAAGCTGAAATCTTTATTCGATCTCGCTGTTAGAAGCCAGTCGTATGATGACGTATCCATTTTTTGGTCATGTAACTAAAAAGCAATGTATTAATTTGACTTAACTACCAACTGTATAGAAATAGGTAAGCATCATTCAAATCTCTCATTCATCAAGCATTTTTTTTAACGCTGTATTGTTTTTTCTGGCCTAAGTTATGTGAGTGAATTTAATATTTTCCTGAAAGTTATTAAATATAGAGGCCTTGGCAGAGAGTACAACTTTGTGCCCTTTGGCGTCGAGACCCTCGGTCCATGGGGTCCCAGTGCGCATAAGTTATTTGCGGAAATCGCGAAACGTCTGGTTGATGTAACTGAAAAGCTGGCGGCTTTCTCGCGCAACGCATCAGCATTGCAATTCAGCGAGGAAATGCTACCAGCATCCTCGGTACACTGCCTCGAGGGCCTTTTTTAGGTTTAACATAGTTTTAATTTAATTTAGTTAATGTTAATAACTATCTTGTAATTTGGTTATGTAAATAAAGTAAAACATTTATACTGAAATAACATTTAACTATTTCCACAAAGGTCGGGCTCTTTTCATACCTAGTATACATGAATAAAATTAGTGTTTAATATAATAACCAAAAACGCCAGTTCTTCTTAATTTTTCCAATATTCATTAAGCCAATAAGCCATTATTTATTATTAATTTTTCCCCTTATTCATACAATGGTGCCGATTCCCATGTTCACAAACTAACCTAAATTTAAGTTCAGTGCATCTTTTTCTTTCTATTTCATTATGAAAAGGACAGAAGATAAATTTTAGTTTAGTCCTGTCAAATTAATCAGCGCTTGACGTAAGTTGACGTAATTTTAGTAGGAAAGTTTTTAATCACAACTAAACTTGTATGGAGTAGTGACAGGCGCTGATTAATTTGACAGGACTAAACTAAAATTTATCTTCTGTCCTTTTCTTAATGAAATAGAAAGAAAAAGATGCACTGAACTTAAATTTAGTTTAGTTTGTGAACAAGGGAATCGGCACCAATATCATTAAGCACAATCTAATTACCTTATTAATGAGTTTCGTAAGGTTTGCAGTTGCGTTTCGTCTTAAACGTGGAGATAAGATGATGATTCCGAGATTATCTCGTAAGCGAACATTCTGCAATGATTCTGAAGCAGTTGCGACTCCATTGATACTCAGGCATTTCATCAGTCGGACGATAGCCCATCGGCAACCTGCGGCGAATATATTTTAATAGATACTTACTAAGTAGTCAAGTCAAGCCCATGTTTCAAGATCAGTTTTTAGGGTTCTGTACCTCAAAATAAAAAAAACGAGACCCTTTTAGGATCACTTGTGTGTCTGTCTGTCTGTCCGACTCTCTCAGCCGATTTTCTCCGAATCTACTGGATCGATTGAGTTGAAATTTGGTACACATATGAATTTCCGTGACCCAAACAGGAATGTGTAACGTAACTAACTGAATTTTGAATACGGGGTTCACTTTTTTGGGAAACATTAGATTTAAAAAACAATAGTTGGTCAGTCGACATGTAAAATGAAAGCACTTTTTATGAGGATTTCAACTATATATATTTTATCATTTTAAAATAACAAGTTTTAAAGGTATTAAAGAAAATAAATGAAAAATGACCATTACCTCCTGATCTCCGAAACTACTGAGCCTAAAATTTTTACAATAACACAGATAATACTTATAGATTACCTATAATCTATAAGAAGTCTATGATCTTAAAATAACATGGTAAATCACTCAATATTGTGCGTGCAAACTTACATTTGCTGTTGGAATGTATGGGGGAACACGTTTTTCAACTACAATGTTAAGTTTGATCTTGGGAAAAAAAACATGGTAGATAATATATTCATTGTACGGAACCCTCACCGCGTGAGTACAACTCGCACTTGTCCGGTTTTTAGAGTTCCGTAGTAGTTAAACAAGGAACCCTTATAGTTTTGCCATGTCCATCTGTCTGTCTGTCTGTCTGTCGGTCTGCGGTGCCTTTCTGTCGCGTCGCATGTCGCGCTTGTTTGAAGGAGCCTTTAACGATACCCCTTGGTAAGACTGGTTGTCAGACTTTTTATTTTAGGCTTCTAACCACCCCTAACGACTGTCCATTAACCACGAGTTTCAGCCTGGACCAACGGCTTACCGTGCTTTCCGAGACACCGAGGAGTTTCGGTATGTAAAGATGGTCACCCATTGACGGACCAACCCCAGCAAGTTTTGCTTAACCTAATGGATCGACCCGTGCGGCTGTTATTCACACTCTCAATCACTCAATTCTTGAAATATTTGAAACAGCATATCGCTAACAAGAAGCAAAGACCTGCTTAAGTATCTACGTACTTACTAAAGTTTTGAAAAACAAATACAAGACCCAATTGGCCAAAACAGGCTTCTCTTAAGAAAAAAAATGCCAAATCTGTATAGTTTGTGGTAATGGAAAAAATATATGTTAATTTTGAACATATTTCCCAGAACTTGGTTGTTACCAATACACGTTTTGAAAAAGAATCTCGAGACAAAACTAACGTTAAACTAACCTCTTACCTTGAGTTCTAATCCAAAATATCTGTATTAAATATTAACATATGTTACGTATCAACTCAATTTTGAGTAAATAGATAATGACTTCATAATTTGCAATAAATTACAAGCGTTGTATCATCGCGCTTCTCGATCTTTTCTATGCAATCTGACAGTGACGGCGGTTTAGGTGTTATCAGCGTCTTAAAAAGACGTTGACGTGGTAGAAGAGACGTCTGAAGTCTCTGCACTCTCCACCAAAGTATTAAATTCATGAAATATTGCTAAATATGTTCATCCTATGCAAACATTTTGTTCAGCATCATTGAATGCGAGTGATATTTAAAGTCAAACATAATTAAACCTTCTTAGATAGGTATATTAATGCTGGTGCTTCAAAGAAATTGTTGTCGGTCTAGTGGACTTCAACCAAACATATTACCAAAATTATACTGTTATTCAACCTATTAAAATAAACCTATTTTTATCTCTTTCTTTATTGAATATTTGGAACCGAATTATTTGTTTTTTCAGCTGTGTAGTGTGTACCTTTGTTTTTAGGGTTCCGTAGTAAACAAGGAACCCTTATAGTTTCACCATGTCCGTCTGTCTGTCTGTCTGTCTGTCTCCGGCTTAGCTCAGAGATTCTTCGTACTAGAAAGCTGTAATTTGGCATATTAACCACACCGAGAAAGTGGTAAAATAAAATCTTAAAAAATATTTTGTTTCGCGGACCTCTCGCACGTAATGTAGGGATGGTATTTTTTTCTCGTCTAACCTATGAAGTAGGGTACCGTTGGATAGGCAGTTCAAAAATATTGCGCCTTTGTTTACCGTTTTTCGATTCAGGGATCCGTTTGCGTAATATTAAGCTTTAAAGTGATCATTTTTGTGAGAGTCAAGTGTCCCCCCCTCTGCCAGCTAAATGGTTCTTTTTGGAGATGTGATAAAAATCATGGCAGTATAATACATACAATGAAATTAAAAGGGAAACTATCACAGTTAAGTGGGCTTTTCAAGTTAACGAGTAATAGTCGACCAACTTAAATTTGCAGTTGGAGGATTGACCGTGGCATATATCGATGTACAGGAGAACATGTTTTTCAACTACAATGTTAAGTTTGTTTTGGGATAAATTCATCCCAACTACGGAACCCTTCATTGTGTGTGGTCCGACGCGCACTTAGCCGGTTTTTTTTATGGTTTCTCGATGAATGACAGTGGCAAGTTTCTTTTTCAACCTTGAATTGTAACTAAGCACTCATAAGTGTGTGTGTTATGGGTAATAACTACATATAGTTATTTAATAATCTTTATTCCAAAACCCATAACAGAGAAGTGGGTAATAAAATAAGAAAATGATCGACACAAAATTGTAAAACAAAATCGAATCGATTGAAAATGACTTTGTTTATATTCTATTGTTTCAAAAACAATTATCGTTTTATCAATTTACCATCCATGTTCAATACTACCTTATTACAGCTACTTAAATTCACGATGCATTGTTTATTATAGCGTTGCATATAATAATATAAAAAAGGCTGATCGGATTAAGCCCTTGATAGGTGTAATGATTCATAATAGCGATGTAACATCGTTAATCGATGGCACATCATTGTACTGAGTGAAAGTACGTGACAAGGTTTCTGCTGAGCAGATTTTGAACAGTGCTTCAGACACGTAGGACGAACAAACGTGAGCGGTGCGGGCGCAGACTGCCGCACGCAAAACATCTCGTACATTACACTGATGTTATTAGCACAGAAGCACACGTGGTTGACTTGTGGTGACAGGATTATTTTAATGTTGTGAATTGCAGTGTAATTTTTAAGCCGAAAAATAATTGGTAAGTTTTAATATATAGCGTTTTCTTTTTTGATTAATTAATTTATTTATTTATTCAGACAACATGATCGATTTTGTTAATAAAAACAGCGCTTAAAATTATATTAACTAGGTATCAATCCGAAGTTAGGCTAGTATTTTTTCAGTTGTTTTTATTTATACAATTTAATACAAGGAATGAATCAATTAGATACAACCCGATTTTATTTTATTAGTGACAATAATATATTTTTATTTAATTGCATAATTATTGATTTTATAAACATATTTTTATTAAAAAGACAAAGCAAAATAATACGCTGTACCCTTGTGGTGTTTAATTTTCATACTTTCATTTACATTTTCGTCTACGTGGGTTTTATTGCGCTATATCACATATAATTACAATACAACATTATGAAAGTATAAGCCATTCTCGCCTAGCTTAAGCAATATTACTTATATGTTTTTTGTAATATAATAATACCTATTATATCTTTAAAGTTTACACTTACACACTTTTGTTTTAACCTTTCATTGTTAAATACCTAGGTAGGTATTTAATACTTAAAGGAAATAATAACACGTACCTTTAAGAAAAATAATTACGTGCCTTAATTCATATAAGTTTCCAAAGGCAGCAAACTTCGCTAATAATGCAAATAAAAACTACACACCAGGTAGGTGTGTACTTATTTATGTACTGAACTAATTATACAATTGAATACAAACTTTATTAAACAAATGAAGGACACTGCAAATATTAAAAGCTTTATCAGCAACCCACAAACGTAATGATATCAAAGATTCGTACGTGCCGTATCTAGTCGATGTAAGGAAAACACACATTCCACATTTTTTGTCAACGAACTCATTATTTAATCAATGGTATCTTGCCCGTTCTTCTCCATAGGAACCTACTACGCTTCGGAATGGGCAACTAGCTTCATCTTTCTGACATTTCAAAAGTGCCTGTAATTGGCTTAATTGAAATAAATTCTTGAGTTTGAATTCGAATCGATTAGCTGATATTATTTGAAATTAGATCAAATGACTCGGGGTGACATTTTCTTTACAAGGTGGAGATGATGTATGACAACAAATGAAACTGTATTTCTAATGATGTTTCCAGTCTGCATACGAAAATTAAATTAAATATGTATATCCAATAGTTTAATTAATAGACGGCAGATCCGCACAATCCATACTCGGCCATCGCTACTAGTTTGTCAGAAAAAAAACAATTTATAATTTTAATTGGTCAAGGACAGCTAATGAGACACAATTGAATTTCTATGGTTTGACTCCGAATCGGTGTCGCGCGGGGCTTAACAGGTTTTAATGTTAGGATTTATTTTACAGTTCCTACGTACTTCTTTGCAATTGCGTATTGCCAGGGTTTTAATTTATTGTAGTGCTAGCATTTGCCAGCGGCTTCGCCCGCGTACAAGTTGGAAATTATCAGACCAAGCTATACATTTCTAGTTTACGCTGACCTCCCATTGTACGGAAATCCTATACAATGTGAGATCAGTTTATACTAGAAATGTATTGCTTGATGTGTAGCCAGACACAGAAAAGACTCGAGAAAGCAACTGGACCTTTTTTTTTTTTTCCCGGGGTGGAAAATCCTCATGGATGTCCTCCGCCCTGGGGTGGGCGGAGGGATCTGTCAGACTCTTACTGACTAAAAACCACCCCGGTGTTCCCGTCCCACACTTGCACCGGGGATCATGGGATCTAATGCGACTTCCACGATCCCCGGCTAGTGCTTTTTTAGATTTTGATTGATTTTGATTTTCTAGGGGGGGGGGGGGGGGGGGGTGTTTAAACCCCCCCCGCGACGTCTGAAAGGGGCGCGCGTGGAACACTACGCGCCACCTCGGGTCCAGTGTGATGGGGGGCGGCGGACGTCCCCAAGTCCGCCGTCCCTGGACCCATTTAGGGGGCCCGGAAGAGGGCGTTGTCTGCCCTCTGCCGACGCCCGGTGCGCCTGCTGCGGGCCGGGTGAGCGGAAGAGATCTCCCGCTCCCGTTCCGCAGCCTCCTTCTGCGACACGACTGTTTCGCATAAGGATACCACCGCGTCCCAGGACTCCTCGCTGCCGACCATCGCCTCGACCACGGCCGGCAGCGACAGGTCACTGCCCACTCCTGAGATGAGGGCACGGCGTGACTCCTCCCAAGCGGCACACTCTGCCAGCGTATGCCGCGCCGTGTCCTCCCGACAGTCGATGCAGTGGTGACACCGGGCGTCCGGCTCCCTGTTTATGCGACACAGGTACTTCCCGAAGCAACCATGCCCCGAGAGCACCTGCGTCACCCGAAATGACAGGGAGCCGTGCCTCCTCCCGAGCCAGGGCTCGAGCACTGGCCGGACCGCCTCGATGGTGGCGAGGCCGGCGGTAGGGCGTGAAAGCCTGCCCCGCCATTCCGCCACCAGGGCTGCGCGGAGCTGTGACCGACGCAACTCCGTATGTCGCTGCATGGGCTACTCGCCCCGCGCTCTCGCTTCCTCGCGCCACTAGTACAGTGACGCGAGTACTTTCGCCTCGAGGTCCCAGGGCGGGAATCCGGCCAGTACGCAAGCCGCCTCGAAGGAGATCGTGCGATATCCCTTGATGACTCTGACGGCCATCGCTCTCTGCGGCTTTCGCAGGACAGCGATGCTGCCGGCCGTCAGGTCAGCCGCCCAGATCGGGAAGCAACTGTACCTGAGCCAACCTGGCGGCGACGTAGTTAAAAGATGCTCCCATACATAAATTACCCGTCTCTCCACTATTCCTTTGCTTGCTCAAGGATGCATATCCGGTAGGCTCTAATAATCCTTCCTATCCTAAGGGCACGTCTTCCTGACCATTACCTCGCCCCCCGGTCTACTCTTTGATATGCAATGGTCTCTGTAGTCCCATGAAACATGAGGCTCCACAGACTAGTGCGAATCCTTGGGTTCATTCGAGCAATCGAGTCTGGTTTAACCACGCTGGGGTCGGTGCATTTCATTCATTCATTCCATAGCGAAAAATTGCGATGAAGAAAACATTTCATTATTTCCTTCATCGCAATAATAGGTAATAAAGTAATATAATAAACAATAGTACGAGCCGAGCCGTAAAAAATCGTGTCTATAATTAAATATTCGTCATAACTAATCATATTATTTGTTTGCCTCTTTTTAGAGTCCCGTAACCAAACCTGTGCAGTTAGGGAGTTTGTTGCGCCCGCGCCAATTCTTCTTCCCAGCTAAAGCACTAGGAAATGGCGATGGGCGGGCGTTTTTGGGGGAGTGTCTTATGTAATTTTGACGTTCGAAAAGTGCTCATTCTCAGCCTAGTTTGAATAAATTAATCTTGATTTTGATAAGCTTAAGACGAGACTAAAGCCTACTTACTGTCTGTCCTTCCAAGTGATTCTCCTGTCCGACAAAGATATTTTTTAAACTTCACAGGTAGCCCGTTTAAATGTTCACAGAAAACGCGTTACTGTGTACCGCTATGATAGTGAAAGTTTTGATGACGGAACCTTTAGTGTGTGAGCCTACCCGCACCTGACTGGTTTTAGAATACACCGAGAATAATCAAATTATTATAAGTAACTAATTAGGCATGTTAGCAATCTTTTTTTACTAAAGATGCAGGTAGGTACTCGTGGTTCTTGCAAGGTAGAGTACGCTGGACATTACACGTTGTGGTCACGGTCTTTAGAATATTATAAAATAGCTGTTTGTTAATTTTAAAGAAATCGAATCGCCCGCCCGCGTTGCTTAGCGTTCTATCTGACTTTTTTCTTTTTGCTCGAGAATTAGGCTATGAATGAATGAATGAATGAATGAATTGGGCTATGAATGAATGAATTAATGAATGAATGAATGAATTGGGCTATCAAATGCAAAAATATTTTTTCAAATCCGACTGGTAGTAAAAAAAACGGTTATTGTGACTTAACTATAATAGTTAGACATATAGCTTGGCGATATACGGTATATATATGGTCTTTTTTGTGGGTAATGATGAGTACTATAAACATGTAGTACATTATTTTATGTATCATCAATAGTTTTCGCAGCGCACGCCAAAAAATGACATTTATAGGCAAATTTTTGACACCTTGGGTTACATTATGTTAATGTTCATAGGGATCTCTCAGTTTTTTTTAATAAAATACAGCCCTAAATACATAATTATCATAATAATGTAACTTTCTATAAAAAGAAGGAATGTTTAAAATAACTTAAGTAGTTTTTGAGTTTATCCATTACAAACAAACAAAAATTCAAATCCTTTCTCTTTATAATATTAGTATAGATAGAATTATTCTTTTGTTTTATTAATATAATTAATTTAATTACCTACGTATAATAGACTGATACTAATACTAGCTGTTGCTCGCGTTTCTCAGCCACCTATACAACAGTGTACCACTTCCAATGGCGGATCCATGGCTACTAAATCGCGGGAAAGGGTTACCGCGGCCCGTGGTAACACAGGCAACGGAAGGAACACGGGTGGGTTTTAGTCAGTAAGAGTCTAACACACCCTACCGCTCCGCCCAGAGCGGGAGAAGTTATTTGATAATTTCCCACCCAAAAAAAAAACAAAAATGGCTGCTAAAGAGAGCGAGGCGTTTGAGCGCGAACTCAGGTGGAACTGTGTTCGTATGGTGTCCGTGTTTGCTTTGCTAATTTACGTCCACATGTACGAACCAAACGTTCCGTGTTCGATCTTCGTGTTCACCATGTTTTGATCGGTCGTGCGTACACGCCTTAGGAGACTTCATGATAAAGGTTTCCCATGTGTTCATCGTTCAGCAGAACTCCTTAAGGACTGCTTCTTGGCAGCTTTGGAAAGAAATGGAAGGAAAGTAGGTAATTTGACTACAGTAAGACAATGTAAGAACTAATAAACGTGTGAATTCAGGCCATTATTGTCTATTTGTATGCCAAATCACATCCAAATCTGTTTAGCCGTTAAGGGAGGTTTAAGTAACAAACATCCAAACTCACAATCATTCAAGTTTTATCATAAAGCAGGAAATAAATATTTACGTCCAACTAAAGTCCTATGTACCCTTGATTTAAGTAAACACTATCAGTGAACTTGACTTTCAAAAATAAACTTATTATTTAATAATCGGCAAGGTAAACCAGAGCTTTTGAAGAACAGCGCCTTGATTGGCGTGAACTTAACGATTCCGAATGACTGAGCTCGCACTGACCTACATAAACTATAGTATTTTTTACCTACAAATTGCAAGGGCCATTATTACTTCATGTTTCATAATATTATGTATTACATAACCAATCCGGTTATAATTCTTAAGAAAATTTCAATTTCGCGGGCTATCACTGCGGATCCACCAATCTGTCGTGCGTTGTAAGTCATATAACTGTTTTATATTCGGCTCAGTATGGTTTTCTGAGGATCTTCAACTGCAATATACTAAGTATTTATTTACTTATTCCGTTCTAAATCTGGATTCATGATTCAGCATTTTGCTGTCCTATGTCCAATTTGAATGACGTTTCTGAACGACGGTGGTTTAATGGTTTTGTCATCATTACCTGCATATTTTAACTATTAATTAGCAAGCACACCTGAATTTAAATCATCGCTGACGATGGATCCTTTATATTGTTATAACAAAACATAATGCCTGTATTTTCTCCTTCTTTACTCTCATGATCAAATATCTGAATACATTTCGCCTTTTTTATTTATTTGAGCACCAATTATTTGTAAAAGGGGCTGTACCGCCATTATATAAATCCTTAAGGCGCTGACAAGACCCAATTGACAAAAATAGGCTTCTCTTAAGGAAAAAAATTGCCAAATCTGTATAGTTTGTGATAGCAGAAAAAATATATGTTAATTTTGAACATATTTCCCAGAACTTGGTTGTTACCAAAACACGTTTTGAAGAAAAAATCTCGATACAAACTAACGTTAAACTAACCTCTAACCTTGAGTTCTTATCCAAAATATCTGTATTAAATATCAACATACGTTACGTATTTAATTAATAACAAGAACGTCTTATTTGAATGCAGAACTTGGTTGTTTTTTTATTTTCGATTACTCAACTCAATTTTGAGTAAATAGATAATTGCTTCATATTTTGCAATAAATTACAAGCGTTGTGTCATCGCGCTTCTCTTTCTTTTCTATGCAATCTGACAGTGACCGCGGTTTAGGTGTTGTCAGCGTCTTAACAGCTGAATTTATTCATGTTTTATCGATACATAAGTTTATATAATAAGTTTAGATAACTGACCAAGAGTATGTCTTTTTTTTTTTTTTTCTGGACTTTAAAAGAGACTGACCTCTGAGTTTGTTTCGACCTTTCTTCTCAGAGTAGTCAGATATATAGTAAACGCCGACCTCATCTAGTTTGTACAATATGATTAACGTGTAAAAGTGTTTGTACAAACCTACTTACAGAAATAAAATAATATGTATATCATTTACGCTTCTCCTTTATGTCACCCTCCTACCGCTATCCTAATTTCTTAGGTATTGTATACGTGCAATGTCTCAATGTATAGGTACATAGGTGCGGCCGTTATCTCATTACCTATTATACAATATTTGTCATCCATGTATTACAACACTCAACACACAAGTCCACACTCAAGGTTTGCCAACGTGGGATGGAGCACGGTATTCTAGGTGTCAAATTAACAACCATATTATTTGCAATGCCAGCCAGCCTGTGGGTAAGAATAACAGCCGTACGGGTCGATCGATCAGGTTAAGCTACGCTTGTCGCGGTTGGTCCGTGAACGGGTGACCACCTTTACATACCGAGACTCCTCCGTGCCTCGGAAAACACGTTAAGTCGTTGGTCCCGGCTGTTATTTGTAGATCTTTGGCAGTTGTTGTTGGCACTTTGGTAGTTGGAACCTCGAAAGTCTGACAACCAGTCTTTCAACAAGTGCCGTGTAACCCAGTAACTGGGTTGTGGAGGTCAGATAGGCAGTCGCTCTATGTAAAATACTGGTATTCAGCGGCATCCAGTTAGACTGGAACCCGACCCCGACATAGTTGGGAAAAGGCTAGGCAGATGATTATTAGCAACGCCACACTGCGCTCCGAAACACGGATTACTGACATTGCTCAATAAGCCGCAAAGTTGTAGTGCGACTGGACTGGCCACGTCTGCCAGTGCCGAATGAGCAATGAGCTGTGGGCCAAAATAACCACTATGTGGAGCCCACAGCCAGAAGGGGTCGCTGCAGAAACCGTAGAAGATGGCAGGACGAACTAGACAAAACTAACGACCAGTGGTCTACAATAGCCCCGGATCGCAAGAGCTGGAAGTCACCCATGACTTCCGTTAGTATCGTCCAGCAGTGGGATGATACAGGCTAACAGTAACAGTAGTCCACCACATACCTTGCTCAATGTCTGGAGTATAGATAACAGCCTGGTGCCACCCGCGCCACACAGCGTACTCCAACACAAAGGGAAGTGGCGCCATCGCAGACTCGGGGCAGTAAGCATTTACAGGCAACGCCTGCGCAATCATTAGCGCGTAAATGCCGTAACAAAGCTTCATCTTGGCCCCAAACTGTAGGAATCTATTGGTGAAAGTTCTGTTAGAATTTTTTTCTTTCATATCTCCTCTAATCGGGCTATTGTAGTCCCCTCTTGAGTAGCCGTAATGTATCGTGGAAATGTTATCTTAACGCCAATGCGAACTCATATTTATATTTCCTTCATGCGTAAATTATGACAATGTAAAATGTTTTTTAACTCTCGCTCGTTTATTATGAACTAGCTGCGCCCCGCGGTTTCACACACATAAGTCTCAATCCCGTGGGAATATCGGGATAAAAAGTATTTTATGTCCTAATCCAGGTCATGGTCTACCCATGTGCAAAGTTTCATCCAAATCCGTTCAGCCGTTTTAGTGTGAAAGCGTAACAAACAAACAGACTCACTTTCGCAATTATAATATTAGTTAGGATTGACAAGAAGTGTGTAAATTATATACATACATGTTTAATTAATTTTCTGGTTAGCTTGATTGATTGTTTTCTCGTAAAGGATCGTACTAGCACGGAGTATATTATTTTAATTAAAGTTTTAACAAGCCACACTAGCAAGCCACCGATACAAGAGTAAAATAACCATACGAGCGTAAGACTCAAATTGAATAGAGTGGGAAAACAATCCATTAAAGAGAAAACAAAGGTGGGACATAATGTATTCCAAAGTTTATGAAACACAATGACAATGGCAAAGACACACATCAATTAATTAAATCAATCAATCATAAAGAACTCGTGTAAGGTCTTGATTGACATGTAGGTAGGTAGTCAGCAACAAAAGTCGATTAACAATTTGACACTCCAATATTTTAAATCTTCATTAAAATATTCATAATTAAAAACTGAACTGATAATTATAGTTATCCACAGATTACCATACATAAGTATTTTATATGGTAATCTGTGGATAACGTCGTGAGTAGTGTATTTGTTAATTCTATTATTTTAGTACTTCAATCATGTGTAATATTTAATATACTGCTGTTTGTTGTACTTAATAAAATAAAATAAAATAAAATATTTATATATACAACATAGTACGAGTACTTAAACATAACTGGTGAAATGTGGGTGTACTACAGGTACACATCTGCCCAACCCTTCGGGGTAACAAGGCGTGATGTTATGTGTGTATATTTATATATTATATACAGGATGACGTCATCGTGACTATAAAAAAATAAAAAATAACTCTTAGCTGAATATGACATGTAATGCTGAAAAGTCTTGTATCGAAACATTTAGATTTTAGATGATAAGTAAAACTAAGATTGTGAAACGACTTTTATTGCTGACTGTACCTGCATTGTTCTGTTTGAGACTATTAATTCACTGTGCTACGCACGAAACTTCGTGGGTTCAGAAACTTTAAAGAATAGGTTTAACCTTAACCTAAAACAACAACAATAACTACTTCAGTGTTCTAAAAAAAAATCTGAAACAGTAATTCTGTGTATAAATGTTGTCACTAGTCATGAATTTCATGATTTTTTGTGACTTATTACCAGAGATCGGATATTCGGATGCATATTCACCTAAAGTTGAGATGTTGGCTATTTTGGAATGCGCTTTTGTATCGAAAAATCCCGCGGTTCCGGGATTGTCAGATTTAGGTTTCTGTTTATAGAATCGGATGTATATTTACTTACTTTCAAATGTTGGCATGAATGGAATGCACTTTTGTATCGATTGTAAAATTTTTCTTATCCCGGGTTTTTTGAATGAATATTTTTTTAGAAGTCGTTTCCATACTACTACATACACCCGACTAGTTTTGGATTTTTTTTTACAGAAAAAATATTTTATGTAGCCACTTCCATACTCTCATAGATAAAAATTCACTTTAGATAAATATGCATCCAAATATCCGTCCTCTACTTATTACATATTATAATGGTTTTACATACTGCATTATTACGCAATTTCCGAAAAATTAAACTCATTAATTAAATAGGCAAAAGGGTAACTTGAATTAATCAACACAAATTACAAAAGTAACTTGTTATATCTTTATTAAAGATATTATTTTTACTAGTCTACCCGGAACCGAACTAGTTGAATTAGGTTAATTGTTTATTCTCGCAAAATAAAAGGGGGAGCCCGAGCACCGCCTGTAGGCGCTTGTACGTGGGGATCGTGGGGGTCGATCAGTGGCTCTTTATGGAGCCCCGGTGTGGGCAGCTGAACTGACAGCCCGCCACATTGCAATACTGAGCCAACCGCAGGGAGCGATGGCCGTCAGAGTAATTAGAAGATATCGCAAGATCTCTTACGATGCAGCTTGCGCATTGACCGGATCCCCGCCCAGGGACCTGGAGGCGATGAACTCGCGTCAATGCATCGGTGGCGTGAGGAGGCGCGGTAGGCTTCTGCACCATACCTCGTCACCATCGAGACGGTCGGCGGCGCTCCATGACTGGCTCGGGAAGTACCTGTGTTGCATTAACAGACGCTCGGAGTCATCACTTCGTCCACTGTCCGGAGGATACGGTCTGTCATACGGTTGCAGAGTGTGCAGCTTGGGAGAAGACGCGCCATGACCTCGTTTCGGAAGTGGGAAGCAACCTGTCGCTGCTGGCTGTCATTCAACATATTTACTCTAGGGAGAAGAATGACAACTACGAACAAATAAAATGGTACGGTTTTTGGCGCCTCCTGGTGGACGCCCCAAAAACTCGCGAAAGCGGGATGTTCAAAATCGCATTTCTTTGAGATTTACTTAGGTATATATAAGCCGGTCCACGAAAGCAGAACTGGGAAACTGTAACCGATGTTAAATGATTGTGCAATTTCACAGGTTACAATTTTCCAGTTCCGCTTTGGTGGTTAAGCAGCCTTATTGATGAAATTAACATAAAAAGGTAAATAGGAGAAAATGTATTCTTGCTAATTGTAGAAAACTTTGAACAACATAATCATAAGTTAGTGGTTGATTTGTAAAAGTCAAAGACTACTCAACGTCGTTAATGGTGAGGATAACACTTAATGTTGCAAAAAGAGAATTCACAAGAAATAACATCTAAACTAAATTACGTTCCTAGATTATCATGCGCTCACGCCGGCAGACATTTTTCTTGTGAACTGGGGCTGCCAGGTATATTTAACAAAATCTTATCCACCAAATTTTATTAAATTAATATTAGAAAATAAGTAGCCTCCGCGCTCTACCCGATGCGTTGCAGTAAATTCAATTAATTATTTATTTCTGCATTGGCTTGATTGTATAACTCTTTTGTCTATTTATAGACAAAAGAGTTATCCAATTTGTTGACCTGGGCGACGACCCCGCCTGGGCGGCCCAGTGTCGTGTCGTGGAACGCGGTAATCTTCTTCTGCGAAATTGTCATGTCGCAGAAGGAGGCAGCGGAAAAGGAGAGGGAGATTTTGAGTGCTCTCGCGGCCCGCAGCACGTGCACCGGGACAGATAATGCCCTCTTCCGGCCCCCCGAAATGGGTCCAGTGATGGCGGACTCGGGGACGACCGCCGCCCCCTATCATAGAGTGCAAAAGTGCCCCCGTAGCCCCCGGTGCAAGTGTGCGAGGAAACGCGAGGAAATGTCTGACAGACCTTTGTCAGCCCCAGGGCGGCGGACATCCATGAGGATTTAAACCCCGTTACCAAAAAAAAAACAGAATCTAAATACATGCGAAATGCGAAACATTTGTAAAGAGAATGCAGAGAGCATTAGCCAAATAGATGTTAGTAAAGTGTTTATAAAATAAAACATTTGCGGAATAAATTGTTTGTGAAATAAAAAGTATATGATTGTAAACTAAAACTTAATTAATGCCACTATGACGTGCTGTGGCATTCCACATCACGTCATAGTAGCATTAATTAATTTGATAATGACGGCCGTCGTAAATGCTCTTGGAGGTAACACAAGTTATTAATAAACGTTATCTCTATGTTAATCATTGCTTTCTTCAAAAAATCAACGCTAATTTTGCCCCTGAGAAACGCGAAAAGACGACCTATTGCAATCAAACTGTTTATTTTAATATTCGCATTTCAAATTTGGAACCATGACAAACGAAAATGACGGACTAAAAAACCTTTTGTATAAAGATATTGTAAGGTCCCGTAGTAGTTGGCACCTTACACTTGCAGTTTAAGTAAGAAGCGGCAAGTAAGTAAGTACTTGGAGTTAGGTGAGTCGACGTAAACACAGACAGATTTGGTAATACTAAAAGGTTTATTAGAATACCGATCACAACAAGTAAGAGTAGATCGGATGCTAATCCGCGGTGCTCGCGTAAGAATGTAATTTGTCAACTAACTTAAAATTATATTAAACATTGTTTTAAATACGAAAAATAAAAGTAGGTTGCTGCGTTTGCAGCCTGACGGTATGCACGTAAACCGTACAGATATACTACCATGATTTAAATAGCACCGACTTTTAACAAACATTTGCAGGGTTGCTGGATTCAGGTGTCCGGGAGTGTATTATATAAGCCAGCAAAGTGAACTTCAAAAAACCGGCCAAGTGCGTGTCGGACCACGTACAATGAAGGGTTCCGTAGTTGGGATGAATTTATCCCAAAACCAAATTGAACATTGGTGCCGATTCCCTTGTTCACAAACTAAATTAAATTTAAGTTCAGTGCATCTTTTTCTTTCTATTTCATTAAGAAAAGGACAGAAGATAAATTTTAGTTTAGTCCTGTCAAATTAATCGGCGCTTGACGTAAATTGACGTAATTTTAGTAGGCAAGTTTTTAATCACGTCTAAACTTGTATGGAGTAGTGACGGGCGCTGATTAATTTGACAGGTCTAAACTAAAATGTATCTTCTGTCCTCTTCTTAATGAAATAGAAAGAAAAAGATGCACTGTACTTAAATTTAGTTTAGTTTGTGAACAAGGGAATCGGCACCATTGTAGTTGAAAAATATGTTCTCCCATACATCGATGTGAACTGCAAATGAAAATTGGGCGAGAGAAAAAAAATATCATCCCCACATTACGTGCGAGGGAGGTACCCTAAAAACATTTATTTTTCAAGATTTTATTTTACCACTTTGTCTGCATGATACGTATACCTATGCCAAATTACAGCTTTCTAGTACTAAACGTCTCTGAGCTATAGCGAGGTCAGACACACAGACAGACGAAACTATAAGAGTTGTTGACTACGGTACCCTAAAAATATGTAGTTATTGAACCATTATTAATTTGCATTAAAACTACTTAGCTGAAATTAATTAAAAGTCAATTGCAAACTGTCGTCGCCTCGACGCATAATAGGTAGCGCCTTATTAGGTACAAATGTATCTCACGAAGGCACTCATAAAAGTGTAAAAGTGTTTGTAAAAACCTACTTACAGAAATAAAATCATTTATCATTTATAGATGTGTAACCTCAACCATGTACATAGAGAGCTCTGGCATCATTTAAGATTATGTATGGAGTAGGGCAAGCTTCTTATAATATCATTGAGGGCAGGGTGTCAAAGGGAGAGCTCCCACACACTTTCTTTTTGTTTTTGCAGTGAATTATCTAGTCTTGCACAGCCAGCCTGAGTCGATTGCATAAATATATAGTTAAAAATAGGTAATATGAATTATTAAAACCCAGCCAAGTAAGTGTCGGACCACGCACGAAAGGTTCCGTAGTTGAAATGAATTTATCCCAAGAACAAACTTAACATTGTAGTTTTAAACATGTTCTCCCATACATTACAACTGCAAACGTAAGTTGGTCGACTATTACTCGTTAACTTGTAAAGCCAACTTAGCTGTGATAGTTTTCCTTTTAACTTCGTTATATAAGCTATTGCCGTGATTTTTTCACAAACCCAAAAACAACCATTTAGCTGGCAGGAGGCGGGCCACACTTGACTCTAACAAAAATTAACACTTTAAAGCTTATCATTACGCAAATGCATCCCTGAATCGAAAAATGATATTCAGAAACTCACAATATTTTTGAACGGCCTATCTAAGGACACACCCAGGGATATACGTGAATAAAAAAATATCATTCTCACGTAAAGTGGGAGTGATATTTTAGCTTAGCTGTGATAGTTTTCAGCAGTGGGAACATTATAGGCTGATTATGCATGCATGTAATCATAGAGAACTAATCATTCTGCTGTTATCAAGTGTAGTAAAAATGTAAAGTTAATTACCTCTTAAACCTTAGACCAAATTAAATGTAAGGAAATTTAGCGTTCACCTATGAAAACAACCGTGGGAAAAAGACGTGAGTGTATGCACCATGTGAGTCATAAGATATTCTAGACATTTTGATCTGCGAACGGGTGTTAGAGTGACTCGCATAATTTGAGGACGATTTTTACAGGGGGTTTATCGGCTGACGTCGGCTAACGTCAGATTTTCAACTTAAAGAGCTGAAGGTACTCCGTAACTAAAATGAAGCAATAACGGTAAAGAAGAAGTTTGGAGTTCTTACGTTTTTGAGATACCTTCGCGTTAGGTATTCACAGTTTCTTTGGGTTGCACTTATAGTAAAGAGTTATTTCGAGCAAACTATCATGTGATATCTTTGCTTGACTTTATTAACTTCATGAAAAGGAGGAGGTTATGTATTCGGCGATTACGCAGAATCTCGGGGAAGTCAAATGCAGAATCTCCGCACTTTTTGAAGTTGGTTAAAAATAATTTTAATTTTGGAAGACGGTGGCAAAGAACGAAAATATTAAACCCATAACACCGACTTCTCCGAAGTTATTTTTCACTTGCCAGTGTTTTTTTGGAAGCCGATTTTTGTAAAAAAGTTTTATTCTTGCACTGTTAGAAGAACAGTTAGCCAGCCATTAAACTGTACCTAAACGCACTGAATATTATTCGTTGCCAACATGGAGTTAATTAATGTCTTAATTCGCATTTAACGGTGAGAATTTACTTTACTTCCGAAAGTTGTTTCGTAGACTCTGACCAAGAAAAGGACTTTCATAGCTATTCACAACATAGTTCATAGTTTTTAGTCAGTCATTTTCGTTTGTTATTGTTCCAAATTTGAAATCCGAATACTAAAAAAAAACAGTTTAGTTGCAATAGGTCGTCTTTTCGCGTATCTCAGGGGCAAAATTAGCGTTGATTTTTGAAGAAAGCACAGAAAGCATTGGTTAACATAGAGATAACGTTTATTAAATAACTTGTGTTACCTCCATGAGCATTTACGACGGCGGCCGTCATTATCAAATTAATTAATGACACTATGACGTGCTGTGGCATTCCACAACACGTCACAGTAGCATTAATTAATTTCATGCCGCATGCACACTGAAATGACCGTGCATGCTGGAAACTGTCACCTTGGAAGCATGGGAGAACATTATTCCCATGCTTCCAAGATGGCAACTTTCAGCTCCTGCAAAGTTTATGGAGTTTTTCGTGTTTGAGCCAACCAGTCAAATTATGTATAATCACTGCGATACTAACGTCATGCAGGTGTTCTCGAACAATTCTTGCAGTGTGCGCCTTGCATTATATATAGAAATCCTGACCCACAAACTCTGCATATGGCATCACATGAGCCTCTAGGCATTGACGAATGTATCGGTCGCTATTTAGTGGTAGCAGCCGTGGTCCCACCACAACCTCAAGGCCAGTTTTACCTTCGGTGGAAATTCCGCCCCAGACCGTCCATGACTAGAGAGGCGGCACGGCGTCCTCACCTTCCGCCTGCCACAGGTCCTCACCGGACACGGCAGCTTCGGGAGATTCCTGTGTCGGATAAGGCAGGAGGAAACGCCCGGCTGTCACTACTGTGTGGATCGCCCGGAGGACACGGTGGAGCATATGGTGGAGGTCTGCTCGGCTTGGGCAGAGTACCGCCATGTCCTCGTGGAGGCGATCGGCGGCAGAGATCTCTCGCGTCCGGCCCTGGTTCAGGCCATGGTACGGAGCGAGAGGGCATGGGCAGCCGTCACCTCCGTCTGCGAAGCAGTAATGCTCGCGAAGGAGGAGGCGGGATGGTTGAGGAAAAGGCAAATTTCGCGCTCTCTCGCCCCTAGCCGCCGCAGGAGATGCCTTGGGCGTCGGGAATCCCGGACGGATTTTGACCACCGTAGGCGCGGGCTTGCGGAGGGTGAGCAATGGGTAGCTCGCCGTCCAATAAGGACCAGGCCCGGGTCGACGGCGTGTTGTATTCCACGCGCGCCTCAAAGAGATATCAGCACAAGTGTAGGGGTCCAAGGGGCACAAGTGTAGGGGGGGTAAGTGCAGGGTGCCGGGGTCGTGGGAAGGTACTTATGGGTCACCCAGGCCCTCGCAACACAGGCAACAGGAAGGAATACGGGTGGGTTTTAGTCAGTAAGAGTCTGACACACCCTCCCGCTCTGCCCAAAGCGGAAGAAGTTATTTGATGATTTCTTACCCTAAAAAAAAAAAGGGCCCTCTAGGACCGATGCCTGCCGGGGTCACGTGGAAGTCCGAAAGGGTTACCGAGGTCCCTGGCAACACAGGCAACGAAAGGAAAACGAGTGGGTTTTAGTCAGTAAGAGTCTGACACACCCTCCGGGAAATTATCAAGTTATTTGATAATTTCCCGCCGAAAAAAAAAGACCTTTCACGACCCACCGCCATAACTCACCTTCTCTCCAATGCAACATTGCTGAAATAATCTCCCTGTCATCGGTAGACTTTCCTACGTCCATCATTGCCAATAGCATAATCTTGGTTTATTCGTAAAAAGAACATCCATATACATTGTGTTGTGTACAATGCAAATGTTCGCGTGCAAACTGTACTGTGTGTAGGGCTTTTAATACCGGTATTCCGGGATCCCGTAATACCGTGATCACGGATTTTATTTTGGCCTTTTACAATACCGGTATTGACACCCCAATACCGTGATTACGGTATTACAAACATTAGATCTGAAAATTATGTGATCTTATTTTCACACTTGTTTTCTACTCTCACTGCTTATTACGAGGGCTGCACTAAAAGTATCGGAAATGGAATATTTCCACTGTTCCTGTCATATTAAAATCTTTTTAATTGAAAACTCCTTGGTTTTAAAAATCGAATACCATTTATTTATTTATTTAAAAAAAGATTCTCGGTGTTGTCACAAGGTTTTGTCAAACTTGTTTAGTCGTTGAGAAAATGGAATTGACTCGAGAAAATTCAAGAGCGATGATTTATTATGACTTTCGAAGTGGTTTAACACAAAAACAGTGTGTTGACCGGATGATTTCTGCATTTGGTGATGAAGCCCCATCCAAAACCACAATTTATCGCTGGTTTGCTGAATTTCAAAGTGGACGTGTCAAGCTCAGTGATGATCCCCGTCAAGGTCGTCCAAAAACTGCAGTCACCCAAGAAAACGTTGATGCTGTGCGTAAGCTGATTGAGGAAGATCGACATGTGACATACCGCGAAATTCAGGCAACTTTATTAGACATTGGCATGAGTCAAATACAAATAATCTTGCATGAACAATTAGGTGTAAAAAAGTTGTTTTCCCGGTGGATACCGCAATCGCTCTGTGAAGAGCAAAAAGCGGCTCGCGTTACTTGGTGCGTCAGAACTCTCGAAAGATTCCACGCAGGATCCTCAAATGCTGTAAACAACATCGTATCAGGTGACGAAACCTGGATATACGCGTACGAACCCGAAACAAAAAACCAGTCACGAGTTTGGGTGTTCGAAAATGAGTTAAAGCCAACAAAAATTGTTCGTTCACGGAGTGTTGCAAAAAAAATGGTGGCCACGTTTGTCTCCAAAACCGGCCATGTTACGACTATTCCTCTTGAGGGACAAAGAACGATTAATGCAGAATGGTATGCTAGCATTTGTTTGCCACAGGTCGTTTCTGAACTCCGTAAAGAGAACTGCAACCGCCGTATCATCCTCCATGACGACAATGCGAGTTCTCACACCGCGCACAGAACAAAAGAGTTTTTAGAGCAAGAAAACATAGAATTATTAGACCATCCCCCGTACAGCCCCGATCTAAGCTCTAACGATTTCTATACTTTCCCTAAAATAAAGAATAAATTGCGTGGACACAGATTTTCATCACCTGAAGTAGCTGTGGATGCCTACAAAACGGCCATTTAGGAGACCCCAACTTCCGAATGGAATGGTTGCTTCAATGATTGGTTCCATCGTATGGAAAAATATGTCAAATTTCGCGGAGAATACTTCGAAAAGCAATAAATATATTTTTAAATAGTAATGTTGTGTCACTTCTTGATTCCCGAAATTTTCAGTGCCACCCTCGTACTTAGCTAGTTAAGCTATACTTAACTTACTTGCATTTCTACAAATAATGATACCTATGTTGATTCTTGATTTATTTTGTTACTTGTTTAGTTTTAGATCTATTGAGTGTTTTTTTATAACTTAATTATTAAGAATGTTACTAAAATGATTACCAAATGATTACTACTAGCTAGTTAAGGTATACTTTACTTACTTACATTTCTATAAATAATGATACCTATATTGATTTTTACATGAGACATGATGACATTTAGGTAATAATAAGAAATTTATATTTTTTGATATTGTACAAACAAAGTCTATGTGAAATGCCTTCCTGCAAAAAAAGTAAGATTAAGTTTAAGTTTTCATTATGTTCCTAATTCCTAGTCCTACGTAAATAATCAACCAATACCAAATTATTATACAAGAATTAAGAAAGCTATGTATGTATAACGTATTTATTTTATTATTTTCAATAAATAAGAACAATAAAGAGTGATTTGAAAATATAAAAAGGCGTATTTTATTGGTTTTATTAATGTTCTTATTGAACTTGCGTTCAATACCGGACTTCCGGTATTGATACCGGGATCACGGTATTGACTTTTCCAATACCGGTATTGATACCGGTATTGAAAAAAATCGGTATTTGAAAGCCCTAACTGTGTGTCAGTTTGGGACCATTGGCTGGCTTATGAGGTTTCAAGCCACGTTTTTCGAGTCTCCTAACAGTTCGAGCGCAACCAATCTGTACATGAAAGTCTCGAAGCTATTCTTGAACCTGTACTGAGCTCAAGTGACTTACGCATGCTTGACTTACGTACGCAGGACTTAGGCAGTATCCATATGTTGAACGTCAGAATGGATAATAAAAAACAAAGAAAATGAATTTCGATACTCTTTTTACCCGACTGCCTCAGGAGGGTAATGTTTTTCGAGAGTATGTATGTATGTATGTATGTATGTATGTCTATTTCTTTGGCACGCTCTGTAGCCTAAACGGCTTGATGGATTTTAACATATGAGGTGTCGTTAGATTCGTCTTAATTGTGGGAGTGACATAAACTATATAATATTTATAAATTGCATCTGCAAATACAAAAAAGGAGGGGAAGGTTTTTTTTTTAAATTAATTGCAACAATATTGGTATCAAATAAAAGCTAGTAATGAGTAATTTACAAATATTTATTTTTAAATATAAATAAAACTAAAAAGCTTGAAATAAAATAAATTATTTAAAAAACCAAAAACCCGACTGCAAAAACACATAACTGAAAACGGAAAAACAAGCATTATAATCTATATAATTTTAGTCTTGCAGGCGGGGACAGTCGAATAACCTGAAATATGGCGGGGACAATCAAAAGTTACAACTTTTGATTGTCCCCGCCTGCGATACCAAAAATCTATAGATTATAATTATAATATTTTAAATTTGTGAATTCAAATTTGGAACAATGGTGACACCGAAATGATGGCCAGTAGCTTCAAAACTGCATAAAACTTTTCTTTGACTAATCATTAGTTTGATGTTTTACGCATAGATACATAAAAATGCACGGTGGCTCGATTTAGTAGTCCGGGAGTGTATTTACACTTATTTTGTTACATTTATATTGTGTTCTCTGACACGTTTACGATAATAATAGATGATCACGCTATATAATAGGATATTTTCGAACCTGCCTCCCACAAATCGCCTGTCACTGTCACCCGTTCTAAACCTGCGATATTTTCTTTTTTTTTTCAGTAATCTACAATGGCTCCAATAACTTTTACGGAGACTGAATTGGAGCAACCGCTTCACACGACCGACTACATTCAGTACAAGCTGCATCACCCAACGAAGGACTCCAGCGACACCGGAGCTAATGGCAAACTGTACCAGATCAGTCCTTACGACCAGATGTTATGTAAAAGTGACCCAAAGTTCCTCACACCCATACGAAAATGGGAGAAAAGCATGGGATTCCTTACTCCTATCAGATGGGTCAATACCATATCCATTACGGCGTTTCACATTCTAGCCGTCATATGGATTTATTACAGCCTCTGCAATAAACCATTTAAATGGCAGTCTTTCATATTCGGTAAGTGAAACTACTATGCAGGTCAGTCATTTTCACACCAACGTGTAAGTCCACTGTTGAACAAATCAAAACAAATCAAATCAAAAGTCATTTATTCAAACTAGGCTGAGGATCAGCACTTTTCGAACGTCAAAATTACATAAGACAGTCCCCCAAAACGCGGGCACCCTTCGCCACTTCCTAGTGCTTTAGCTGGGAAGAAGAAGTGGTCAATAAACTCCCCAGCAGTACAGCTGTCTGTTCAGTTAGAGAAAAAAAACTGGATTCTATACAATAGTATGCAAAACAATTTACACCACGTGCAACACAAAACATTAAATTATTAGCCATATGTCAGCTAGCACACCACTATACCAACAAAAAAAAAAGAAAGAAAAAGACCGAAAACTTTTCTCAAGCAGAGATAAAAACGTAAACAGAACTTAAAACTTTAGGTTTTAAGTTCTGTTTACGTTTGTTTTTTTTTCACTACAAAGCGAAAAATTGCTTTTCGGAAGTCGGTGTCTTTGGATCTGTATTTTAGTGTTTTTGTAAAAAGCTTTTTATTTTCACTTTTTAGTGAGTCAGTTTGTAGTTTATCTAACTCACAACAGCCCAATGTCAACTGCTCATCACCTTATACAAAATATTGCTTTTCTTGATGCAGGGACGTTAATTGTTGAGGAGTTCTCCTGGTAAGAACCAGGAGAACTGCCACTCACCATATGCATTATGAAGAGCATAAATGGCTTAGCAACCATATTAAAGTACCTAATCGAATCGCAACTCGTTAAATACTTCTTATTAAGTAGTTCCGGTGGCCATCTGTGGTCTTCATCATCAATTCCACTTCACCAAATGGTGCTTTCCGAGAGCAAATGCACAAGTTACTATAAAAAATACCTAAATCGCTATAGGTGTGCCTTTAAAATTTGAGGATTTCCCTCGATTTCCATGGGATCCCCTCATCAGATTATTAAGGAGAAATCGGCGAAAATACATTTTTTTTTAAATAACATGTCGAATTTGAAGTCGGTTAAAAAGCCAGAAGAGTAAACTTTTAAGAGATTTTATAATGCATACAAACTCGTGTTTTTTGTTTCCTTTCCTGCATAATACACACACCGGCAAATTTAACGGAACATAAAAAAAAATGATAAGCTAGTTTGTGTAACATTGCTGGCTGGTTGTTAATTCGTTTTATTTTAGAAATAATTATTTCAAATTGAGAAAACAATTGAACGACACCTTTTATGCGATTGTTTTAATTTTATTCGTACTTACATAATTTCGAGCGAATGTCCCTTTAATATCATTTTATGGTTTTTTCATTAAAATTCAATTTCATTGTTTTTTTTTAAATCTTTTTAAAAGTCAAGGACTTCATTATTCCCGACTTGAGCGCAACTGAAATTGCCAGAGCACTTGAGATGAGGAGAAATTATCAAACCTACAGATTGATTTCAAGAATTCTTTGTCGACCTGTTTCAACAATTTATCGCAGTATCCAACGATTCAGGGAGATTAATACATTTGTGACAAGACTCTCTCGCGATAACTGAAGCTTTGTGATAGAAACAAGAAGCTCTCTGATCCTGCAACACATGGAGAAGAGGTGCGAGATGATCCTGCAGTCTTCAGTCGATGCCCTCACCCTCGCTTCAGGCCTTCGCCGCTTTAATGCAGACCGCATTAAGGCCGCGATAGAGCGGAATAAGGGCTCCAAGGTTAGGCGGAGCTAGCTTGCGAAACAGAAGACCAATGATGGCAGGATCATATCCGCCAAACCTGAGCTGTTGAGAGAGATCGAGAGGTTCTACGGACAGTTATACACTTCAACAGGTACGAATCCGGCAAACGACTCAAGAGCTAGATTAGATAGAGCCGACAATACAACAAAGACATCCCGGACGTCAGCTTGTACCTGATTAGGATGGCTCTGAAGCAGCTTAAAAACAACAAGACACCGGGTGATGATAGACTTACGGCTGAACTTTTGAAGGCCGGTGGAAAAGTAAGTTCTCAAGGCCCTCCAGAAGCTGTTTGATTCCGTCATACTCGAGGGCAAAACTGTTCTTTAAGAAGGATGACAATACCCTCCTTAAGAATTATGAGCCCATCTCGCTTGAGACACTGAGCCATGTCTACAAGCTGTTTACAAGAGTCATCACGAACCGTCTCGCGCCCAGATTTGACGACTTCCAGCCTCCCGAATAAGCCGGATTCCGTAAAGGCTTTAGCACCGTAGACCACATACATACGCTGCGGCAGGTTATATAGAAGAACGAAGAGTATAACCTGCCCCTCTGGTTAGCGTTTGTGGACTACGAGAAAGCCTTCGATTCGATCGACATGGGCTGTGCTGACGACTCTTCAACGGTACCTTCATCGACTATCGATACATCGAGGTGCTTAAGTGTCTGTACGAAGACGCCACTATGTCAGTCCGACTCCAGGACCAGACCTCGAAACCTATCCTTCTGCAGCGAGGTGTGAGCCAGGAAGACTTTATCTCTCCGAAACTGTTCACCGCTGCACTGGAGGATGTCTTCAAGGTTCTGGACTGGTAAGGGCCAGGCATCAATATCAATGGCGAGTACATCACTCACCTCCGGTTGGCCGACGAAATATGTAGTTGTCATGGCTGAGACTATGGAGGACTTCAGTACAATGCTCGATGACCTCAGTATAGAACGGGTCTTAAAATGAACATGCACAAGACAAATGTGTCAAATGCCCATGTTACACCCACTCTCATGAAGATCGGAGACGCTACACTAGAATTTGTGGACAAGTATGTTTACCTAGGACAAACTGTCCATTTAGGTAGGTCCAACTTTGAGAAAGAGGTCAATCGGCGAATCCGACTCGGCTGGGCAGCGTTCGGGAAGCTACGAAATATCTTCTCGTCCCATATACCGCAGTATCTCAAGAAGAAAGTCTTTGCGGTACCAGTGCGTGTTGCCAGTGATGACCTATGGCACTGAAACGTGATCGCTCACAATGGGCCTTTTTAGAAGGCGAAAAGTCACCCAAAGTGCAATGGCTATGCTTGGAGTTTCCCTGCGTGATCGAATCAGAAATGAAGATATCCGCAGGCGAACCAAGGTAACCGACATAGCCCGAAGAATTGCCACACTTAAGTGGCAGTGGGTAGGGCACATTGCTTGCAGAACAGATGGCCAATGGGGCCGAAAGGTTCTGGAGTGGCGACCGCGTACCGGAAGACGTAGCGTTGGAAGGCCTCCTACAAGGTGGACCGATAACTTTGTGAAAGCTGCAGGAATCCGCTGGATGCGGGAAGCGCACAACCTAGAAGTGGTGCTTGGGGGAGACCTATGTCCAACAGTGGACGTCTTTCGACTGAAATGATGATGATGATAAATGCTTTTGTGAGAAGACCGGAACAAGGCAGAAAAAGACTTACTTCGAGCAGGGAACGTCATTCCATTCAGATTCGCGTACGTGGGAAACCACGTCAACGGCCGTTCAAGCTAGAAATTAACTTGAGGGAGTTCGTGATGTTCGAGTAAGTGAGCGTACGGTACAAAGAAGATTCAAAGAAGCTGGTTTTGGTTCGTTCGTGCCCGCCAATTCACCAAAACTTAAGATACATCATCGTAGAAACAGGCTAAACAATATTTTACTTTTGGTAAAATATTGTTTAGTGATGAGTGCAGAATTCTTTTAAAACGAGTTCACGGAAAGCAAAGAAGATATACATAGACGGCAAAAGAGAACGACATAATCAGACAAATTTTGAAACTACAGTGGCTTATGGTGGAGGATCAATATTGGTTTGGGCGGGATGTTTGGGAGCTTGTACGGACTTGGTGGTGATTGATGAAGGAAATCTGACTGCGGCTCTTTATATAAGAGAAATTTTAGAAGATAATGTGGGCCCCCTTTATCGGTGACGACTTCGTTATAATGCAGGATATACTCAGCCATATACTGATCGTTCAATTCAAGCATATTATGCTTGAATTGAACGATATTCACATTAAGGTGAATATCACAGTTATTTAATGGCCGGCGATATCACCGGAGATGAATCCGATAGAACACGTCTGGGACCTGCTAAAACGAAGAGTAAAATCCAGAATCCCAGCTCTAGGCGTGTGGAAACTTTAATAGGAGCACGTAGAGGAAACACGCGATATGTTTTTTTTTTTTTTGATTTCTTGGTTACCTTAAAAAATCAAGAAAGTACCTTTTTCACAATAATATATATATAAGTATTTTTCTCGCAAAACTACTACTAATTATGATCCCATTTTAATTTCAAAAGTTGTAATTTTAAATTAGAAAACTAGATTTAAAAATTAAACCGTATTTTTTTAATTTTGCCCATTTTTTTGCATAAACTTTTTCAGTGATTAATAAAAATACATATCTTAAATTACATTTTCAAAGATAATGTATCGATACTCTTCCTAGAAAATAAGTAACTAAGTATTGGCGGACGCAAAATTCAAATCTTGCCAGAGACGCTCATGACCCTAGCTAGCTACGACGATAATAAGACAGTTACACAGTTACAGTTGTACAGTCACCAAAATGAAACGAAAATGAATTTCGTTACCAAAATGATAAGTGTTACAAAAAGGAAACAAAAAGGAACTAATAGGGCTATTTCACACTATGAAAAAAAACTACATAGGTTTTCGTTTTTTTATTAATTCACAACTTGTATAGATTCATCTAAACTCTTAATAATACAATGGCGCCGATTCCCTTGTTCACAAACTAAACTTAATTTAAGTTCAGTGCATCTTTTTCTTTCTATTTCATTAAGAAAAGGACAGAAGATAAATTTTAGTTTAGTGCTGTCAAATTAATCAGCGCCTGTCACTACTCTATACAAGTTTAGACGTGATTAAAAACTTGCCTACTAAAATTACGTCAATTTACGTCAAGCGCTGATTAATTTGACAGGAATAAACTAAAATTTATCTTCTGTCCTCTTCGTAATGAAATAGAAAGAAAAAGATGCACTGAACTTAAATTTAGTTTAGTTTGTGAACAAGGGAATCGGCGCCAATAACAACTCTTGATTAAAACTTAAATCACAAAACAGGTAGGTACACTGTCACAATTTTAAAGGTTTTATATTTTTCTTATCCTAATTAATAATAATAGAGATCAATTTATAACAGTCATCATTATGTTACTGGCCCATAATTGTATTCATTATTATTTCTTAAGTAAATAACATTTTCTTCGGAACTAATCTTGCCGTTGACGAAGAATACTGGGTAAGTAACCGTTTTTACCAAATAAATAATTTAATAACTGAGCAAAATAATAATAATTAAAGAACGCGTTTTTCTGCAGAGTAGTTTAATCAATTAATATTGGAAAATTAATCATAAGTGTCATGATAGGGTACTGAAAATCAGTTTTCGCAAAGACACGATTAAAATTGTTGCAAATAATGTCCGAACCGCGGTATTGTCATTAAACAAAATGTTTCTTTTGGAAAGTTGTTTGTTAATATGAGTACAACAATCATGTATATCATGATTATACTGAAAATTAGTGTAAGTAACTCAATACTTACACTAATTTTCAGTATAATCAGTTTAGTCCAATTATAGATCCTATTACTTAAAATCACATTTAAGTTTAATAAATAGCTCTGAGATAACCTATAAGTAGGCTGATGTGTGTAAACCAGTCCTTAATGTTTCAGGATATTTCACCGGCCTGGTTGCTGGGTTCGGTGTGACAGGAGGGGTACATCGGTACTGGTGTCACCGCTCTTACAAAGCTAAACTGCCCCTACAGTGGATTCTAATCATATGCTATTCGGTGGCTGGTCAGGTAACATTCCCTTTATCTTGCACTTTTAATGTTTATTGCACTCTTTTGAAGCCATCCCTCTCTGTTAGATGCAAATTGCAGCGTGAGTTCACTGGGTAGTTTTAACTACCCCCCTCACCACGTGTAATTTTTTTAAATTGGATTTACAAACTGATACGGTAAATAAGTAAAAAATCCCATACTCCTGCAATTTATTGAAAGTAGCGAGGTTTATTTGTTTTGTTCAAAATTACATTAGTTAGCACGCTTAGCACGTGTGATGACACAAAAAGATATTTCGCAAAGAAAATATTAGTTTGTCACCTTCACTATTTCTTATTTGATTATGAACAACCACAATGGCGCCGATTCCCTTGTTCACAAACTAAACTAAATTTAAGTTCAGTGCATCCTTTTCTTTTTATTTCATTAAGAAAAGGACAGAAGATCAATTTTAGCTTAGTCCTGTCAAATTAATCAGCGCTTGACGTAAATTGACGTAATTTTAGTAGGCAAGTTTTTAATCACGTCTAAACTTGTATGGAGTAGTGACAGGCGCTGATTAATTTGACAGGACTAAACTAAAATTTATCTTCTGTCCTCTTCGTAATGAAATAGAAAGAAAAAGATGCACTGAACTTAAATTTAGTTTAGTTTGTGAACAAGGGAATCGGCGCCAATGTCGATTTACGGTAAAAATACTTCCGTTATTCTGGCCTGGTTAATTTATTACGTATCTTTGTGAACAGAACACTATATACGAGTGGGTTCGGGACCACCGCGTGCACCACAAGTATTCTGAAACGTCAGCGGACCCGCACGACGCCAACCGCGGGTTCTTCTTCTCTCACGTCGGATGGCTGATGATGAAGAAGCACCCTGACGTGCTGAAACAGGGCGCCAAGATCGACATGAGCGACATCGTTAATGATCCCCTTATTCAGTTCCATACCAGGTAGACCAATATTGTCTGTTCTTGTTCTTATTTCAAAATCAAAATTATCAACATCACGCCTCAATTCCCCGATGGGTTAAGCAGAGGTGTAGGTACCAACTAGTACAACCTCATTTCGACATATGTTTAAGTCCCATGTGATATGGGGCGAGGATTTGACATCAACCGGGCACAAATGAATACTTTTACTGACGGTAGCCGGTAGCTCTTTTCGTAGAAAAAATGACGTATATAAATTCAAATGTAGCTACGATGTAGCGCTTTCGTTTACTAAAAATGTTGAACTTTATAAAAATCAATATTATAAATTAAAGTCGCTTTTCGTGTCCGTCTGTGTGACCGTATTGTTGTTCTTAACTCCGCAACAGATTTTGATGAGGTTTTAACCATCATTTAGATAATTTATTCCAGAAGGTAGTTATGTGTAATACTTAAGGTTATATAGTAATATTAAACTTACGTACCTATAATAAAGAAATCTTGATGTTTTGGCGAGTCGTAAAAACAAAGCGAAGCGAGCTAAATTATAAAGAAAGCATAGTAACATTTTTTATTTTTAACTACTTGATCAGAAACGTCTCTACGTCATCAGGTTTCTACCCAAAGGTCCTAACAAAACATTCCATATTGAACTATTTCAGGTATTTCCTGATATTCAAGATAGCATGCTGCTGGATTGTACCGTCGATAATCCCTGCCCTGTGCTGGAACGAAAGTTGGGAAGCGTCCATCATGACACAGGCCTTAATACGATACTTATTGAGCCTCAACTTTACCTGGTCGGTCAACAGCTTCGCGCATTTGTGGGGCAACAAGCCTTATGACAAGTATGATCCCTTCCTTGTTACCTACTTTCTTAAGCAAAAGCCTGTCCTTTCCTTCCATTGTGCCCACTCGATTTATCATCAGTATTACGCATAGGTACCTACGCAGTCACGTACTTTTCATTAATTTAATCACACCCTTCGTGTAGCTGTCGTAAAGCTTGGCCGTAACACGCAGGGTGTATACGGCCGCACCACGGATATTTCTATGGACCACACGGCCTTTAACCTTTTGACCGCCACAGTCATGTACAGATGACAAACCAAAATGTGCCCAGCACGCCACGGTCACATGTCACGGCTACATGTCAGATTTATAAGGAATAATGCGTAGCTCGGCGTCGAGGCCACGTTTTTGCATTTTTGACGTGGCGGTCAAAGGGTTAAGCCGTTTTTAGGGTTCCATAGTAAACAAGGAATCCTTATAGTTTCGCCATGTCCGTCAGTCTGTCTGTCTGTCAGTACCGACTGTAGCTCAGAGACGCTCAGTACTAGAAAGCTGTAATTTGGCTTAGATATACGTATTAATCATTATGTGACAAAGTGGTAAAATAAAATCTTTAAAAATATTTTTTTAGGGTACCTTCCTTGCACGTAATGTGGCGATGATATTTGTTTTTTCTCGTCTATCCCATGGCGTGGGGTGTCTTTGGATAGGCCGTTCAAAATGTTGCGGGTCTGTAAACACCAATTTTCGATTCAAAGATCCGTTTGCGTAATATTAAGCTTTAAAAAGATCATTTTTGTTAGTCATGTCAGTTCATGACAGTAGTACATATAATGAAATTAAAAGGAAAACTATCACAGCTAAGTAGACTTTTACAAGTTAACGAGTAATAGTCGACCAACTTAAATTTGCAGTTGGTGAATTGACCGTAACGTATATCGATGTATGGGAGAACATGTTTTTCAACTACAATGTTAAGTTTGTTTTTGGGATAAATTCTTCCCAACTACGTATCCCTTCATTCCACGCACATGGCCGGTTTTATACCTACATTGTGCCAAGTCAGAACATTTGTAAATTACAAATTTCGGTAGTAGGTACGGTAAACTGTACAAGATGCTGAGGTAGGTTTCCAGAGCGTGCCCCTAACCCGAACTTTTCATTTCAGGAACATAATGCCAGTTGAAAATTGGGGGGTTTCCATAGTAGCGATGGGTGAGGGCTGGCACAACTACCACCACACCTTCCCTTGGGACTACAAGGCAGCCGAACTAGGAATACCCATGAACATGACAACGACACTATTAAATTATTTTGCGAGTATTGGATGGGCGTACGACATGAAAGAAGCTTCGCCATCCCTCGTCAGGTCGGTAGCAAAGGCCCGGGGTGAACCACGAGACGAAGACGACTAAACTAGTTGACATATGAAGCAATCATTTCATAGGTCTATTTAGGTAGGATGGATCAACTTAATACCTACTAAGGCTGCCTGTCCACTGGAGCAGAGAAGAGAGGAGAGGAGCGGAGCTGATGTGCCAATATTAACCAATCAAATATAAACTCCGCTCCGCACGGATGATAAACATTGTATTGGTTAATATTGGCACAGCTCCGCTCATCTCCTCTCTTCTCAGCCTTAATCTCGGTATTGTCGAATATCCGTGTCAAATAAAATATGTATTGTAAGTAGTATTTAAACTGGTACCTACCTTAAATTGTACAGCGTAAAATAAGGGCAAACGTGATCTTAGGTTTTATTTATTGATTAATTAATTTAATTGGTATTTCTGTACTATAATAATAATTGAAGATGGCACTTTATTCCCACATATTTTCACGCTGGGGATTGAAATGTTTTAGGTTTGGTGGTCCCAGGACTTTTTCCTATGGTACGAGGGAAGTAAAAATAGACAATAATAATAATAAAGAATTCCTATTTATTTAGTCGGTGTAGGTTTAGATGACTTAGCGCTATTTCAAAATGTCAGCTAAATATCTGCAATCTTAGGCTCCTTACATCGAATGTGTTACATATAAGATCCCACCCCTGACTTTTCCCAGTCATGAGGAAAGCTATATGTAGAAGTTATCTAAAGTCAGACTACGTTCAGATTTTCAAAATCCTTGTGACTTCTATAGTTAGGTATAATGATGCAAACGCAAGCTACAATTTTTCAAATTAATGATTTTCAATTTAATGTAAAAGAAAACATCGTGAAGATACACACAAGTAATAGTCTAAAATCACAAATACAGCGGTATTATTATAGAATGAGACATGATGCTTGTTAACATAATTACATAACGGTATCAGACTATAAAGTAAATGTATGGAAAAAAACGCGTTTCGCGACGTAGTGGCGATGGCGTTAAGGCAGGTATCACACCTCCGCCGCGAAACCATGGCAGCGAAACCGCAGTAGTTCCGCCATGACTTGTCCGTTGTACGACAAGCGAAACTGCCTGTTCTAACGTACAGATTTGATTATGATTCTATCCCTTTCCTACATGATTTCGTCGATCTGCTCGAAAGCCAGTTACACATCGGTATTTGCCTTAACTTCTTCCACTTTTCATTAATCTCGTTCACCCAAGTTCTACGCCTTTTCAAAGTTGTCACAGTTACAAATTACTCTACTATCCTGCAAAACATGGCGCACTATTACGGTACGAATTGTTTGTCTTTTGTGCGCCCGGCGCATCTCCTATTCGGTGTCAAACAATAGAACATCAATTGTGTCTCATTAGCTGTTCTTGACCGATGACCACAATAATATTTCTTATTTCTCTGACTCCGAACTCCTTCAACTGACTCGCAAAATGTTCCCCTACTCGAATCGCGACATAACGTAGTACCTAATGTGTCGCAACGGAATTCATGTAGCGGTTTCGCATCATTATTTTCGCGACTGAGGTGCGCTAAGCCCTGAGCGATGGTGTCTGAAGCTGTTCATACACCATCGCTTAACGTCAAAACGTCAAAAAAATTGAGCGTGGCTACTAGTTGATATCCATCTTCTATCTATATTATTAAATAAAGTCGCTTTTCGTGTCTGTGTGACCACAATGATTGTTCTTCTAAACGACGCCAAAAATGGATGGATTGATACGGTTTTCAACATCATTTAGAGAATTTATTCCAGATGTGTTTAATAAACATATGTAAGTCTTAGAAACCGTGCGAAGCAGCGGCGGGTCGCAAGTTAACAGTAAATTCCTTGCCTCAGGCTTATTGTATTATATAAGTCCAGTCTCAAATTGATTGTCTATGATGAAGGTACTCTAAGACTCGTATTACAGAAACTCACTCAAAACTGAAGCATTAATTTTATTAAAACTCGTTTAAAGCCATTTGATTGGTTGAAACTAGTTTTAAGTAATGCTGAGTCTTGAGTAAGGTTCTGTAATACGACCCTAAGTATAAGGAATAATGTATTTTGTATTATAAGACTTATTGTTAATGTCATTATATAACTATAGATGCGGAAATAATACTTGTTTTATTTAAAGTTACCACTTCACATGTTGCTCAAGCAGTTATCATACGACCGCTTAAATTAACACAACAATTTGAATACAGCAGCTATACATAACTTATTATCATATAACAAGCTTTCAGAGGAAGCCTTACAATAGGTCGCTAATTACTGGTTAAAGCACAATGTCCACTCGCAAGTTTAGGTACCTATTTGCGCAAGTTGAGCCAATCAGTTGACTTGTAAATACCGTGACACTCGTGTCTCTTCGTTACACCGTGGAAACAAATAAATACACGTAGGAAAGACTTGCCAAACGCAATACAGCCGAAAATATACGTGGTTCATCACAGTCCTAGGTATCAATCAGTATTTCTATACAACAAGCTTCCCTTAGAATTGAAAAGCATAAATAGCGCAAACTTATTCAAAAACAAATTGAAGACATATTTATTGAGGAAGGGCTATTACAGCGTCGATGAGTACCTAGATGATAAGCGACAACCGTAATATTATTGTTTTAGATTGGAATTCATTTTAAATGATATGTTGATTGTTATTATTATTTAAGTAGTATAACTAAGTATAAATTTTATCTCTGACGTTTTATTTTTACAATTGGATGACACCGGAACTGATGCCACTCTGATGCCGATAAATGAAAACTTTTGCGCGTCATTTAAAATCTAAAATCTCTTGACAACATATTTAAAACTGTTTTGACATTTTATTTTGTAACTGTTTGACATTCTATTTTAAAACTGTTTGACATTTTGATTATATTGTTTTAAGACTGTTCTTGACCTTGTACTTTAAAATTGTTTGACATCATAACTATGTATATTATTTTTGAACTGTCTAATAGTATTTTAAAACTGTTTCCACACAAAATTTGAAACTGATAGGCACTATTTTTTTTTTTCTTGAAATGCTAATTAATAGTTCATAGTTCTTATTTATATGTAAATTGCATGTATATTCGACACAATGTAAATTGTTCACGAATAAATGAAATGAAAACACTCACAGCAAGTCTGCTTGCTCAGACACAGTGAACTTGCGGTACCCCAGTTTAAATTGTACAACTTTGCTTCCTAAACGTTTAAACTGTGTTACCATATTGCAGGCGTCTACTTGCGCAATTTTGCTTGCTAGAGGGCATTGTGCGTAAGGACTGAATAAAATCACAATACAGCACCATTAATAATAAAAGAACGTAAAAATAAAAACAAAACAATCATTTCTTCTATGCTTCTATACTAACTTAAGCTTAAGTGAGAGCCTGTTTACGATAAGAACATGATTGCTATGATAAAATTATTAAAGCTACAATAGAATTTTAAAATATTTGAGAATACAACAAAATAATAAAAATATAATTTTAATAAAGTGGTAGTCCCATAAAAACTGCCCAAAATGCAGAAAGTAAAATAATTTTAAACAAGCATGCTGTGACTAAAAGCATTACAATATTTAGGACTGTTCTCACTCTCCATGATAAAAAATCTACACTTCTTGTGTCATCCACCCCAGAATTTAGATTCCATGAGACTTGACTAGCCAGTCATGAATGGCTCTTGCTTGACATTTGAAATCAAATTCCATGATTACTATTCTATGACCTTATATTATATACAAAATCTACCCTTCTAATACTTCGGAATTAAAACATTGACATTGTTTTATGACATCAATTTACACTTTTAATTCCATTACATTTGGATTATGCAAATTCACATCTCACAAAACGAAAGCACCTTAAAAAACAATTTTTAAGAAGAAATTGATAAATACATTCTTGTCTTTACACATTAGAATGTTTTTTATCATTTTCTTCAAATCATCAATCTTCAATCAACTATTATAAATCATCAAAAGTACCAAAGTTTGAGGATAGGTAGTGCTTCAGTCTTCAATTAAAGTAAACAGGTCTTTCTTAGGCTTTACAGGAATCACAGCAGATACAACTTCTAATTTATCTGTACTCATTTTAGCTTCCTTAACAGGTCTAAGGTTCTCATCCTTAGATGGTTTTCTTTTTAAGCTCAAAACTTTGTTAGTGTAGATGCCATCACTCCCATTGTGATCACTAGCTGACACCTTTCTTTTCTTAGTTTTAGTGATGACAAAGTCTAGGTCAGAAGAATCATCATCAAAATCAGCATAGACGGGCACAGACCTGCCACTTCTTGTAGATCTTACTGGTTGTACTCTAGTAGTTTCTTCAACAATCTGCAGTGGTGGGGGCCAAGCCGCAAAGTTAGCTGACTGTCTTGCCTGGTGGTAGCTGTTCAGAGACATAAGTTTTATATAAACAGCTAGACTCCGGGCTTTTTCAGCCGGTGTTATTGTGGTGGGTAGCAAACTCCATGGCAATCGTCTGTCTCTTACATTTAAGTACCTTCTTTTCATAGGTTTTTTGGGTGTGGTACTGGTGCTAGATTGGTTGTTCTCAACCTGAAACAGAGAAATGGTTCAGTTTATTGTTACAATTAAATAATTCAAAATGTACTTGAGGGCCTGTGATGCCCTTTTCACACATTCACACTGCCTGCTAGGGCACAGGACCTGGAAGCAAAAGTATAGGTAAGATGGCTGAAATCTGAAAGAATGTGTGAAAGCTTTAAAACTTGACCACACAATTGAACAGAAAATACAATGCTAGACTAGCCAGCAGCCTGTGTGTGAAAAGGGTGTAATTATACATAAATCAAACTGAACTGACATCTACTCCGTCGCGAGCGACTTCTTCTAGTTTTTCTGATGATTTTGAATTCTTCAAAGCTTTCAGAAGATCACTCATTTCTTCCTTGCTCAGATTCTCTTCCTCCAATCCAAATTCTATGAAAATGAAATGTGTAGGAAAAGCAACATTATTAAAGATTAATATCACTACGATTGTTAAAACATCACACATGGTAGTGTGCAATAAGTACAGCAACAGACCAATTTAGGAATGTGATAATAATTTTGAAGCTAACTTGAAATCCAAGGAAGCAAGTTTAGGTCACGTTAAACAATAATTTCAATGAATTCTGTTCTATTTAAATATCGTCTAAAACTACATTAACATTTATATTATATCTACCGATCAATTCATTCTTCATCAGCTTCATTTCTGAATCGCAACTATCGTCAGAAGATAGCGCGGGCTCCATTTTTGAATTTGTTTACTTCGGACAACTATGATATTGTACCTAATCTACATTACAATTTGGTGTCTAATTAATTGAACAGCGCAATAAAAAAAAGACAAAAACATTGAATGTTGATAATACACAAATCTAATCAAATAACTTCCTATTTACAAACTGTCAAATCCATATTGACAAATTAATATGACATTTATTTTCTCAATGTTGGCAATAGATTAGGACGGTTTTTTTTTTTTTTTTTTTTTTTTTTTTTTTTTTGAGGGTGGGAAATCATCAAATAACTTCTCCCGCTCTGGCCGGAGCGGGAGGGTGTGTCAGACTCTTACTGACTAAAACCCACCCGTATTCCTTCCTGTTGCCTGTGTTGCGGGGGCCTCGGTGACCCATAAGTACCTTCCCGCGACCCCGGCAGGACGGTTAAAAAAAAAAAAAAAAAAAAAAACCTTCTAGCGTTGAATACGAAAACCGGTAGTCGTACTTCAATCGCAACTTTCTGACGCAACTTGTTATTAAGATTATCTAGATGATCAGATTATTAAGATAAGATTTAAAACGCGATTTGAATACCCTAAATCGAATAATGTTCTGAAAATTTTCTGTTAAATGCCTACGCTCCCAAAAAAAGGTGCACTTGCATCGTGGTTTTATAAAAACACCTGAAATGTTTTGTTAATGATTCGCGTTCGCACGTTGAGCTCTTTAATGTATTGGTTTAAAAGCAAAGTTTGGACTGAGGATACCGCGGTCGGTTTCTTTCCTTGGACCTTGAGCTCGCTTAATATGAAAAACTCTTTCTACGTTCGTATTCTGGACTGTTAAAGCAACTAAATGTATATTGCTAAATGCAATAACTCTGATCTGGTATCCGGTAACCGGTGGTCCGGTGTCATGTAATGTATTACAAGATACCGGACCACCGGATACCACTTTTCAACACTTACAACACTTTTCAAGACCAGATATGTATTGGTCTTGAAAAGTGTTATACACAAGCCTAACAATGCGTCTTCTTGTTTCATTACAAATAATGTGTTCAAAGTTGCAATTTCGTCTAAGAATTATCATCGACATGTTTTCCATTCATTACAGAGAATTTTGAATTAGTTTCCTATCAGAAATTAGAGTTTCGTCAGAACCGTTTAATTTTCGAGTTGCAAGCATTGCTGCCGAGTTTCTCAGTAGCAGGCTGGAGTCTCCAGTGCCCACATTGTGTGGGCACTATAGACCGAACATTGGCCAACATATGGCTCGGTTTTGAATTTACGCGGTACGCTCAAATCCAGAATCTGGACCATCAGAGCCTTTTGCCAATTTTGCCATGGGATGGGATGTCAAAATTGGCAAAAGGCTCGCCCGCAACTCCTACTAAATACAAACAACAAAAATATGCAAAACAACTTCGGGAAGTACTGTTTTTGTAAGTAATTAAAATAGTTTCTTTTTGTAATGAATAAACCGTGTATTTATGAATAAAATTTATTTTTAGTCGATTCTGGTTGAACCCCAAATGGTTATGTGTTTTTTTTACACTGTGTGTGACATAGAATAGACAGCATAGACAGTATATCAGTGTGTGTGCACTGTCTGTAGTGGTCTGTCTGTGTGTTGCAAATGTAAATGTAATGCATTGCATGTTGCGTTATTTGTATTGTTGATTTTATTTATTAATAACATAAACTCAAACAATGATATTGAGTAATTAAGATTATATGAAGTGAATTAAAATTGGTTGTCACAGCGGGCCTAAGCTTCACAGTTCACTCCAGTTAGCACAAAATGGAAGAAGAGATAAGATGTTTTGTTTGTAAAGAATTCTACAGGGAACCAGTATTACTACCTTGTGGGCATGCACTTTGTAGAGTTTGTGCAGTAAATTTACAGACTCATATACACGAAGGAGATAATTCTGCGGCCTCTAATGACTATCAAGAAGCGGACAAAGCCTCAGTGTCTAGCGAAACTGACAGTGGAGTAGTATGTGGATCAAGGCCTAATAGTTACGCAGGAACCCCGGCTGCGCCCGCATATTCGAGCGCAGCATTTACAATATCATGCCCATCCTGCAATAAGTTAATTTACTTGGACGATAATGGAGCAGAGGGACTTCCACCGTTTCGCGTTATGCGAACTATTGTGGAGCGGTTCGGTGGGGTCACGGGTGCTCCGCCCGCTGAAGAAGCCTGTCAGATGTGCGAAGGGGAGCGGCGCGCGGCGGTGGTGCGGTGCGAGCAGTGCTCGGTGCGGTACTGCGCGGGCTGCCGCGACGCCTGGCACCCCACACGCGGCCCGCTGGCGCAGCACGAGCTGAGGCCGCTGGGCACTACGTGCGCCGACCACGGCTCGCCCCCTGTCCTCTACTGCAATGCCTGCTTAGTACCTATCTGTCAGCGCTGTCTCGCTGAAAGACACTCAACACATGAAACACAGGCATTGTCCGTTGCTGCTAGAGCCAATAAGGTAATTTAGAACTCATTTGATGTTACAACATTTGAACTCAGTTTTGGAAGCACAGGACAACTAGCCATATCATGCCAGATGCTTTATTATGTGATGGGAAACCAAAATTGACACTAACAACAAGTCTCTGCCTCTACTCTCTGCTGCCTTACACAATTCACACTAATAAATCCCTGCCTCTACTCTCTGCTGCCTAACATAATTGACACTAACAAGTACCTGCCTCTAATCTCTGCTGCATTACACTATTGACACTAACAAGTACCTGGCTCTAATCTCTGCTGCCTTACACTATTAATACTAACAAGTACCTGCTTCTACTCTCTGCTGCCTTACATGATTCAATTTTAGTATTATTGGAGAGATCTGGTTCAGATTACTAACTATATTCAACATTGTTTAACTATTTTTATTTCAGACTGAATTATCACAATCATTGCAACATCTATCTGAACAAGCCAAAGCCATGACAGAATATATACAGTTAGTAAAAGGAACCGGTGATAAAATTAATGTAAGTACTTTGAATTAGACCACAAAGATTTAATGTAAGATTGACTGTGTTAGCAGACAAAGACCCAATATTGCAATCCAAGAAAACTAGCTTTGTTTATCTTTTGAAGTATCACTACAAAATATTACAGTTTGCAGAGGACTGCAATCTTAATTTTGACTAAAAAAGACTAAAAGTTAGCTTTGTAACAAAAAATAATATTTTTGTATTATATAACAGGAATCTTATGAAGAGTTGGAAAAACAAATAGATCACACTTGTTCTGAAGTAACCCATGCCATAGAGAGGAGACGAGATGAGCTCATACGTGCGGCTCGTAACACACGGTCTCAGGCCATAACCAACATGCGGTCTCTCACATCACATGCTGCTCAGAAACTGCGGGAAGCAACGGCACTGTTACACTTCTCCATTGAAGCTCTTAAAGAATCTGATCATGCAGCTTTTCTACAAGTAAGAAAATAATAATCATTCTTAAATAATGTGAACTCAATCATTTGCAAGGGTCGTATTAAAAAGAATGGCTACATTTATATTAAGGTTTACCGCTTTTAGCAGACCTGAACAACTTAATGTTGTCATTAATAAAGTCAGGTGCTGATGTGCATAATGTCTAATGTAAAGTGAATAGTGTGGATGGCATACAAACTCAACACAAATCCTGTATGTGTTTGCTCTAAAAACAGACAGTCGGTAGATCAGTGTGAGGATGAACCTAAGCGTAATATGTAGTGCTCGTAGTGCCGTCCACACACAGAATTCGAATTAATTACACATTACACATGTCTGGACTTGGCTTTAGACCTGTGATCCTAAAATGATACTCAATAATAATAAAAATAATGATTAACAATGTACTTATTCCTTTCAGCATATTAAATTTATAAAATTATGTTAGGTACACCAATGTCTTTTTGGCCCACTGACTGATTTCTCAAATGTCTTCAAATATTGACGAGCTTATCAATTTAGTATTATTAGATTGACCTAATTCTAATGTGTGTTGGTATCAGCAAACAGTATTATGTTATGTACTGTCATACTGATAAAGCTTATCTGCCATGTTATAGAGTAACACTAAAAGGCCTCACCGTAATTAATGGGCAGTGCCTGGTTTTAGGACTACTGACGCCCCGGGCAAGATTTCTGTGGTGCCCCTCACTATTCTTGGAGAGTAGAGGGGCGAACATTTTTGCTTTTGTTCCTGTGCATTGCTACAGTTTTAGTTATGAAGAAAAGGAAGAATGCAGGATGTGAGAGTGAGCATAACGAGCTCGAGAATTTTTGAACCCTCCTCAGATATGTTAATTAGTTAATATAGAAATAGGAGTTACTTTGTCGACTCATGCAGTAAAGTTTAAGGAATAGGAAAATGTAGGACGCAAGAGCGCACTGACCCAACTTAAAAATGTTTGCACCCGCCAAGGAAAGCTTAGGATTTCTTTTGACCATTCATACAGAATAAGTATATAATTTGTTGACTTAAAAAGACTGAAAGTTGGAAAAAACATAACCCAGTCTTTACTGCGCGCAGCAGTAAAGAAGTGTTTTCTCCAACACGGGAGAAAACTCTTCTTCTGTCTTCTCCAACTCTAAAGTCGGGTAAAAAAGAGACTAAGAGAAAATATGAGAAATAAGAGGCGTAGGGCGCCCTTCATGTCTGGCGCCCTGGGCGGGTGGCCAAGCCCGCCCTACCCTAACGCCGGTACTGCATAAATAGCATATTTATTGATGACATGATGAGTCGAAATGAAGAAGAATAAGAAAATGAAAAAAAATACAAAACGTATATTTTTCTATGTAAAACAGAAATCATAAGGGCAAAGCTATTTCTAAGAAATCATATGATGTATTTTGTTGTCCCAGGTGTCTCATTTCAATGAGTAAAGCTTTCTATCTCAGAAATGTAAACAAATCAATGACACCTACATTCCAGGCAGTTCTAAACAAAAGATAATATTATGTTTTACTTATGGAACATGCACCATAGATAGATAGATATAATACTCTTTATTATGTACACCATAAAAATTACAGCTATAAATGTAGAAATTTTACATAGGATGCACCATACTGGTATTTGAAATCCCTTTATAAATTTTTCACTCTATTCGTTGACTAATTTGTTACGCCATGTTTTCAATCCGTGCACCTGGAATGCTTTATTGTATCTTTTTAATAAACAAGCACTATGTCCCATATGACACATGGCTTATTTATTGAACAGGTCCCATAGGCTATGGGATCACCCATGGGCAATAAATTACGAACCTTCATACAAACTTTCATCTCCTATTCCCTTTAAGGGATGAATTTTCAAAAAAATCTTACCTTCGTTCTTCGATTCTTTTATGACCTTCGTCATAAAAGGAACGCTTGTGCAAACTTCAATGACTGAATGAAAGATTTATTAAATAGATAGTCCTCCTAGTAACAAATGATTATTCTGTCAGGTGGGGAACATACTGTCCGCGCGGGCGCATGAGACCGCGTCCAATCTGTGTTCGTCGTTGGACTCGCCCCCCGCCGCCCCCGCCCTCACCCTGGACGTCGAGCCGGTGCTACGTACCGTCAGGAGTATGAATTTCGTGGAATGCATACGTAAGTTTACCAGCTATAACAATGCTACCTTTATTGTAATAATAATTTATTCTATTGAACCAATGTTACAATTTTATTATTACCTTTATAATTAGCTTACTTAATTTCGGTCCGTCTAGATAATTGTTAATGATCTTCATTTTGATCTTTACGGCGCGGGCGGTGGTCCCCAAATTAGGTGGCACCTATATCTTGGGGACCAGCGGGGTAATGAAATGAAATGATGAAATGATTTTATTTTCTGTAAGTAGGTTTCTACAAACACTTTTACACGTCAATCATATTTAGAAAAAAAAACTAGATGAGCTCGGCGTTTCCTATCTGACTACTCTGAGAAGAAAGGCCGAAACAAACTCCAGAGGTCAAAGTCTCCTTTGAAGTCCAGACATAATCTTGGTCAGTCATGTGAAGACCATGTAGATTGGTGTCTGAAATGGTCTTTTGAGGAAAGGACCACACAGAATGAGTGGACCTATCCAGTCAGTGCACACATTTGTCAGTAATCGTGCAGCTCAACTCTTAGCTCTTTCTATCAGAACTTAAGGAGCTCAACGATTCGACGATCAATACCAAAGAAAGGACATTTGGGTAGGCCGCTTAAATGACTCAAACTGCCAGACCAAGATTAAAACTAAATGAGAGAAAAAAAACAATGACCTACACAGTCTTCACCATTCACATTATTTGAAAACAATATAATACTTTACAAGTAAATATTAAATTCCACACAATATATTAAGCTCCACAAAGTAAATATGTCATTGGCGCCGATTCCCTTGTTCACAAACTAAACTAAATTTAAGTTCAGTGCATCTTTTTCTTTCTATTTCATTACGAAGAGGACAGAAGATAAATTTTAGTTTAGTCCTGTCAAATTAATCAACGCCTGTCACTACTCCATACAAGTTTAGACGTGATTAAAAACTTGCCTACTAAAATTACGTCAATTTACGTCAAGCGCTGATTAATTTGACAGGACTAAACTAAAATTGATCTTCTGTCCTTTTCTTAATGAAATAAAAAGAAAAGGATGCACTGAACTTAAATTTAGTTTAGTTTGTGAACAAGGGAATCGGCGCCATTGTGTTTTAATCATTACTTAGTTGCGTAACTCACATAAAATTAAAATTTATAGCATTTTCTATCATTTTGACGGTTCAGCTACGTTCATTGCTTGTTTACGTTGTTGAGCAGATGAATTTATTAAACCTATGAAGCAATGGATTAGAAATATCTGGGTGCGGACTCGTAGTCACACCAGGGGGGCCTACCATGAACTCTTATAATAAGTCAATTACGACGTATAGTGAACTGTCAGGCTATTCTGTACCATGAACACGTTAAATAACAGGCGAGCCAGCGATCTAAAGCCGGTCAGAGCCGGTCAGATTATCACCAGTGTGAATAACAGGATTTTTTTTCCTGATTGTCACATGGGTAATTTTTCTACACCATTTTCCAGTTATTATTAGTGCAGTGAAAACTATCGATATAAAAATGCATTTTATAGATAAGTAAAGTACTTACTTTTATAGATAAGTGCATTCAAAACTTACCCATAAAACGATTTAAAATCTGTATTAAAACCAAACTTTGTAAAAAAGGGTACTTTAAAATTTCTGATCATTTAGAAGATAAAAAAGCTTGGGCTGCTCGCTCTGCTAAGCCTTGTGATAATACCGTAAAACTTGGCATTTTAATTATTATTCAAAATCATCATTATACAATTTTATGTACATATTGAGTATGTTATGTACATATTTTATGAGGCAATTAGGCCTAGCCTACCCTACCAACAACGCCAAATGCATTTATTTTAACTATGTAATACAATAATACAAAATATAAAAAAAAATGTTAAACTCCTGTTAAAACTCTTATAGCAACTTGTCGCAGACGCCACGTGACTCACAGTTCGACGGAGCTTACGTACGCAAGGCAAGGATTCCTTTAGCCTACATTTCGTTCATAAATTTACGCACACTCGTGTATATTTTCGTGTGTATGAACGGCACACAATAGTGAAATGGTTTAAATTAGGGGCGTAACTCCGGCGGCAGGAGCTTGGTCCTCATTGGTTGTGTGTAAAGTGAAGATTTAATGAATGAAAAATATTGAAGACCAGGATTCCCAATTTTTGGACAATTCCCCGAATTGCGGGGAAGTTTCCTTCATGACTACCAGACTACTAGAGACAATTAAAATAAAAGGGTGGTATTGTTGAATTTATACCTTCCAAAAAATTATAAATTGTAAGGAATAGCAAAAGCCCTATAAAAGTAATTAAAAACTTCATAATTTTTTATTTTTCTTCTCATATTTGGGAAATTTCGCTTGGTTTGTGGAGAGTTAGGAAAATAAGTTTCGGCAACAGTCCAGTGTGTCAGTGTTATCCGGCAAAATATGATAGTCCCTTTTGTGGAAGAACACGGTATGACAGTGATACAATTTTAATTGGTAGTGTTTGTTTCATGTGACAGTGACACGTAATTTATATGTGATCATGAATGTTTTGCTGTTTTAGATCTTATTAAGTTATAAGTAATTGGTTTTGAAACGTAAAGTAGTGTAAAGATTATGTGTTGTGTTATTATTTGTTTATTTACCTAAGAATGGTGTTCTGTTGTGAAGTTCGCGCCGATAATGTGTTGGTTAGGTTAGGTTAGTCGCACTTGTCGTTTAATGATAAGATTCAAGTTGTGTCTAAAGGTAGATGTGTGCCCGAATTACGAGAATTTATCCAAAAATATGATAATTCATGACTTCGGATATCTTGCAAGTGACGTGTTCTGTAATTATCACCCACCCACTTGGTTATGATATTTGAGGTGGCCGAATCTTTCTTCTGTTTGCATCGTTAGAAAATCGTTTATTTAAACCTTGAATAATGTGGTGAGTTCTTGTATGTTAAGCCGCGCTGTGATGTTTCGCGAATTAGTTTTTTTTTTGGTGTCAGTATGCGTGGCCTACCCTCTGTGGAGAACCACTGCACGCCACTGCATATTGACATTGCTGATTTTATATACAAAATTATATGAATATTTACTTTGAAAAACTTTAATTATTGTGAATGTGGTGAGCACTAAGTGGGTCACATTTATTTATTTTTTTTTTATATTATTTTTTGTTAGCCATTCGTTTTCATCATGGTCATTTTGAGTGGTCATGGTCATTTTGAGTAGGTACTTTATGAGGCCTACCCAAATGTTCTTTCCTTGGTGTTGTTTGTGGATTCGTTGAGCTCCTTCAGTCCTGAGTTGAGCTCCACGATTACTGACGAATGTTTGTACTGACTGGACAGGGCCACTCAAATGTGTGTGGTCCTGAAAATATCATTACAGACGGATCTGCAAGGTCCTCACATGATCTGACCAAGATTATGTCTGGACTTTAAAGAGACTTTGACACTTAAGTTTGTTTCGCCATTTCTTCTCAGTGGTAGATAGGAAATGTCGACTAATCTAGATTATTTTTTAATATGACGTGTTAAAGTAATTCTTATATCCTATTTACAGAATAAACAATTTTATTTAATTTCATAGTATTTAACATTTTATTTTGTGCATTTAAGAGATGCATCAAGCTTATAATGCAGTCTTATAGAAAAAACCGGCCAAGGGCGTGACGGACCACGCACAATGACGGGTTCCGTAGTTGGGATGAATCTATCCCAAAAACAAACTTAACATAGTAGTTGAAAAACATGCACACACTCCTATACATCGATATACGTCACAGTCAATTCTACAACTGCAAACGTAAGTTGGTCGACTATTACTCGATAACTTGTAAAGCCTACTTAGATATGATAGTTTTCCTTTTAATTTCGTTATATGTACCTACTAAATGAATTACCATAATTATGCCGGCTGGCAGGGAGACACTTGCAGCCGGTGGAACTTCGTGGAGCATTTCAGACGTTTGACTCCCAGACTGGAGCAGGCCGAGTCTGCCTTGCAGCGGCTCCTGCCCAATCTAGGAGGTCCAAACGCCTGTTGCCGGAGGCTCTACGCGGGGGCCGTGCGGTCCATGGACCTTTACGGGGCACCGGTGTGGGCGTATTTCTTGACGCGGCAGCCAGTATGCCGGTTGAACGCGTCCCAAAGGGTCATGGCCATCCGGCTGGTCCGAGGATACGGCACGGTCTCCGGTGAGGCAGCGAGCCTCCTTGCCGGATTGCCGCCATGGTATCTGGAGGCAAAAGTCCTCGCGCACATATGGGAGTGGCGCGAGGAGACGAACCGCCGGGGCGTGACTCCGCTGCCGCGAGAAATCATGGCACAGCAGACAGAGCTCCGTCGGGATCTCGTGGTGACATGGATTGTCGCAACCCAGTGCTGGGCACGTCACAATTGCGGAGTCCCCACCTCGCCACAATCCCCTCTTTGAGGAGTGTCTAGAGAGGCGCCACGGCGTCCTCACCTTCCGTCTGACGAAGATCCTCACCGGACACGGCTGCTTCGGGAGGTTCCTGTTCCGGATAAGGCGAGAGGAAACGTCCGGGTGTCACCATTGTGTGAATCGCCCGGAGGACACGGTGGAGGTCTGTCCGGCTTGGGCCCCCACCGCTGAATCCTCGTGGACGCGATCGGCGGCGGTGATTTCTCGCGTCCGGCCATGATACGCAGCGAGAGGGCATTGTAAGCCGTGCCCTGCTTTTGCGAAGTAGTAATGCTCGCGAAGGAGGAGGTGGAACTGGTGAGGGAGAGGCAAATTTTGCGCCCTCACGCCCCTACTCGCTGCAGGAGATGCCCTGAGCGTCAGGAATCCCAGGCCGATTTTCCGGCCACCGTAAGCGCGGTGAGCAATGGGTAGCTCGCCGTCCTATAAGGACCAGGCCCAGGTCGACGACGCGTTGTGTTCCACGCGTGCCACAAAAAGATGTCAGCACAACTGACGGGGTCCGCTAGGGCCGATGCCTGTCGGGGTCGCGGGGAAGTCTGAAAGGAATTCTGCATCGCTGTCAACAGAAAAATTGCCCAAAAGGCTGGCAGTATTGCTACGATGTATGGCAATGCTGGTCACATTAAGAGTCGACCAACCGCTTGGTGATGTCTCGAAATACCAAATGGGTACTCGGACCCATGGCCCTAGTCTTTCAACCTGAATCGGCTTGAACATCTAAGTCCCAAGTCCCAGTTAAAACTTTTTAATCATGAAATATCATTAAGACATTTCCTTACTACTTAACTTACTAAATACTACGATTAAAATAGCCGCGGTTTATAGGATCAGTGCATCATTGGACTCGGTCTGTATGTTTTTTTTTTTTTTACTGTCATGTTTTACCGTCACTAGATAGTAAACAAGTTATTATTCTTATTTATTTTTAGGTATGTCTTTTTTATCTCGGGATCTTTGGAAAGCGTATGACGGACAACCCGCAGCGGCATCTTAGACAACTTTAAATGAAATTAGACACCAACCGACGCTTATCACTGTATGCACTATGCAAGTGCACCCAAGGATAACCCCCGGATATAGTGTAGAATTATTGCACAACAATAAGCGGATTGGCAAAAACGGCCGCTAGCCCATAGTGGCGAAGCGATTTATCCCGAAGCGCTTGATGAGTGCAGATATATTTCACGGCTGTCAGGACAATCGCGGTGATCGGTTATAATCCCTACCAGCATCTTACTCCTTCAAGCACGTTTGGTGCCCAATAAAGGCCAGAAAGAGGTGGGATCTCTGTTTCCCGTCAGTTCAGTAAATCAATAAAGGAGAGCCAGAGATGAGAAACAAGACTTCTCCCGGGAGATAGGGTCCGTGGGGTCGCTATTGCCCAACAGCTCGCCACAAGCCCTGGAGGATTAATATTATTAAAAAGCGGTGGTGTCCCACTGCAGGGCAAAGGCCTGTTTACTCTTTCTCCACCTCTCTCCGTTCGAAGCTTCTACGTAACAGTTATTATTGAAAGAAACCAGGTCATCCCGCCATCTCCGTCTGGTCCTGCCGCGATGTTGCTTGCCATTAAGAGGGACCCCGTGGGTTGTGAGTTTGGCCCATTGGTGGTCCGATCGAATGAATAGATGTTAAATAATAAATTCAATCGTTTTTTATTGCAACAATCTTTTATTTCACTGCACTAGGTAATAATGACAGGTACATGGTGTAGAAATATTAGCAGTGTGACAAACAGGAAAATATTTCCTGTTAGTTAATCTGGTGTGACTAAGTTCGCACCCAAAGTAGATAGGTAATCATTTATTTGCTCAAACAGAGTACAATATATACACCACAAATTGTCAGCGTGCAAGAGATGTTAAAAGTACAGATAAAAACAGATCATCACGTTTGCCTTAAACAATGGCATGCCTATATTAATAAAATAAAGTATTATTTCACTCCGAGTCTAATTATTTACAAAAAGTCATGATCATATAGCGATTATTTAAAATAATAAATTAGCAAAATCTCTCATCTAAAAACATTTAAATTATAAGCTTTATCCGCTAGAAAATTGTTGACTTTCTTTTTGGACGCTACGTGAGATAACTGCTTCCAGCTTTTAGGTAGTTTATTATAAATTTTTAGAGCCATGTAAAAGGCAATTTTCCGCTTGTGCCGTTCTATATTGCTGTAGGTAAATTTGACTATTGTCACGTCTATTACGAATATCCTTCAAAACTCTCGGATTTTGATTGAAACTGTGTTACGCAATTAGGGTGCAGAATGTAATACATGTTCTGTTTTAACACACTAAATTCTATTTCCCAATTTCTTTTGCGTACATTGGAAATACAGCTGCGGAATGCCTAATGAAGTCATCAGGTAAATAATAAGTCCTTATTAATTTTTTTTTTTTTTTTACCATTACTTCCACTTTGCTTTTTCTGCTCAAGGTTGGAGTCTGCTTTCAGTGATACCAAATGCAACAAATAGACATCATGGAGCTACTGCCATCTCAGTTCCATAACTTATGTAGAATAATGGTCAGGTGCCCGAGTTTCTGTAAACGAGAGTCCTTGTTTGTATGACCACTTTGGTCCACGTTTTAAAATGGTAAGTATTTAAATTTTGATGTTTATTTTTTCTCCTATAAATATTATAAAGCAAAGTCGCTTTTCGTGTATGTTCGTGTGACCGCGTTATTCTTCATAACTACCTAATGTTGATGCGATGTTCACCATCTATTAGAGAATTTATTCCGGAAGGTTTACTGTGTAATACGTTGATATAAAACTTAAAAATAATATAGAAATCTCGAAGTTTTGCCAAGTCTGTGCGATGTCACCGTAAGATTGAGAACCGTTAGTTTATAATGTGTCGGTATTATTTCCGTTAGATTATAAACTGTCGAAAAATTGTGAAATGGGTTAGGATAGGTTAGAACTGTGACCAACCGCGCGCAAGCCGAGTGAGCCAAGCGAGCGGTGCCGGGGCAGCGGTCGGCGAGCGCTACTTCCGTTGCCCGCAGCTAGGCAGGCTATTTAGTATTAGCGCAAGGTACGTTACGTCGCAAGCAAGTTTGATACCAGTTCATAATTTGTCAGTTTCCCATGCAATCAATCAATCAATTTTTCGACAGTTTATAATGTAACGCAATTAATACCGATAGATAAACTAACGAAGTTCCTAATTATACGGTGACATATATATTTATTTTATGTATGATCAATGATATTTTTTACAGTGTAGTCAGACTTTTATGTTTCTTTGTGCTTTTTAAACATAATCTGATGTTGGCACAGCGCCGGGGGCGCCGGAGATGGCCGTGGAGGCGTGTGCCGCGCGCGGCTGCTCGTGCACGCTGGCGTGGCGCGCGCCCGCTCAACCGCACGCCGTGCGCGGGTACGTGCTCGAGTTGGACGACGGACTGGGCGGGCCCTTCCGGGTAAGCATGTTTTCTGTATTAATTGTAGATATATTACATGCCAAATTGTAAAATGTGAGGGGTGCTACGCAGTTGTTCGGTTCGGCAGATTCGAATCGACAGTATTTGTGAGCATTTTTTTTTTTTATATTTCCAAAAAAATAACTTAGTACTACTTTACAATGGCAATGTGGCAACAATTTCAATTACTGTAAAGAAATTAGCGTCTGTAGCCGAACTAGGCATAGCCTGTATTTCGGCTATCAGCACCATTCCCCTCGAGTATTATAATACAAGAATAGGTGCCAAGCAATAAAGGCATAATTAAATCAGTAATATAGAATAATAGTTGATAAGTAATCTAGATAAGTAATTTCCAAATAGGTAAGTACATAATCTTAATCCAATTAATTAAATGGATTGAGGGTGTGTGTTCGTGGTGCATGTGCATGCACGCGTGAGTGTTTGTATGTGTATGTATATGAGAATGTGTGGGTGTACGTGTGGTGTATATACATATCTGAGGGTGCGTGTGTGAGAATGATTATGCGGTGAGTGTGTGAGTGTGAGTACGCATGAGTGTTTTGTGTGAGTCGGTGAGCTATGTATGTAGCGAGTGTGTCTTTGCTTTCTATGCTTTTAGCCGTATTCTTAGAGTGGTAAGTATATTAGTTGCTCCGTCTCCTCATAGCTAATTTTCTGCAAATATTGGCCTACTTTTAGTTTGCATTGTTTTCTAGTCAGTGTGTATATATTTATTGATTGGTTAAGCTTATTATAAAGGTAAGGGCCTAGAAAACTTACAAATCTTTTACCAAAGGTGGTTTTAAATGAGGTTAAATTGTCACATACATGATGTTGTTGCAGGATAATTTTTAGTATAAATAACTGTCTTACTGTCAAAACCTCGCACAACTTGAACAGTTTGATAGTAGGAAAACGCATCGGTTTAAACGTGCTAACCTTCAGTATAGCTCTCTGGGCGACCTCAACTGCCTTTAGCGTGGTTTTGCAGATACCTCCCCAGGATGAAACGCAGTAGGTAAGAAGCGACTGACACAGGGCCTGATATATTCGCTTCAGCAGTGCAGGGTCCGCGACATGACGTAGGTTTTTAAATACATAAATTAATTTTCGTACTCTATTACAAAGAATTTTGACACGTTCTTTAAAGTTGAGGTTATTGTCCAAAGTAACACCAAGGTACCTTAGAGTATTAACGCGTTCCAGAGGTGAACATGCGCAACTATCCGCAGAATTGCATTCATGTGAAACAATTCGTAGGTCGCCGCGAATACTCACCGCCTGTCTAATGCTGAAACAAATATACTTAGTTTTATCTACGTTTAGAGTAAGTATGTTTTTCTGCAGCCACTCCTTAGTAATATCGAAGCCATTTTGTGCGATAGTGAAGACCTCCTCCCAACTATCACCCACAAACACCAACGCGGTGTCATCCGCAAAAGAGATAATTTCACCTTTGGTAAGTTTAAGACGAGTAAGCTCATTTATGTACACGAGGAAGAGGGTGGGCCCCAGTATACTTCCCTGAGGTACGCCGTGAGTAACTGGAAGGTATGTGCTTTTGTGTTTATCCACTCGGACACACTGAGTCCGCCCAAAGAGGTAGTTTTTGAAAAGTTCAAGCTGGGTGCCCCTGATACCCAGTGTCTCTAATTTGTTGAGTAAGAGAGAGACAGAAATCGTATCAAATGCCTTTGCTAGGTCAAGAAAAATAGACAGATATTTTTTCCCTTTGTCCAAATTAGAACTAATAAATTCAGTAAGTTTATTCACTGCCTGTTCTGTAGATTTTCCGTGCCTAAACCCGTATTGGTTTACTGAAAGCAAATTATTTTTTTCGAGATATTTTACTAGACGGATGTTAATATTTTTTTCTAGAATTTTGGAAATTGCGGATAGTATAGATATCGGTCTATAGTTATTTATACGACTTCTGTCTCCGTTCTTATAGATTGGGCATACTTCTGATCGTTTTAGGGAATAGGGAAACACTCCAGTTTTCAAGCAATCGTTGAAAATTTTTTCCAGGGGCTGTACGAGAATATTTTTATGTTGTTTTAGGAATCTACTGCTGATATTATCACATCCTGGTGCACTATCTGTTTTTAGACCCATTAAATTAAAGCCGCCCCAAAGCAATTACCTACTACACATATTGATGCTTTGATTCGACTCGTGCCGATCGGCAAATTCCTTTCGGCATGTACCTTCACTGAATCATTTGAGTCGGCTCAGCGCAATTCGAGCCCAGTGTCTTTTCGCCAACATAATACATTCGATTTTGCCGCCCCGGTTCTGCCGAATCATTCCGACCCGAACAACTAACACCCCCGATGATACTGAATTGTGAAGATCCATACTTGCAACTAAACGATTATAATTGTTATGTTAGAGTTTGATTATTGTAATAATACAGAGTGTGCTGCACCCAATACCTAAAAAAATTGTTAGCCTTTAGTCAGTCAATCTATTACACTCTTGGGCAAAACACTTGGTAGATCTCTCTCTACCACTCATACCTTTTATTTCCGTCGCCAGTCGGAACACAGACGGACAGATCTTATCAGGCAATTTAATGTTTTTCAATGGTACAATCGTTCCATTTAATACTGATGTGAAGGACCTAGACTTGCACTTGCACAGTGGTATACCACTGCTGCACAAGCTGTCTTGGTGAAAGAATATGAATAGATCGTAACTCCTCAAGACAACATTCTTAGCCATCATTCCATTGGGGTGTTATGCTTTGCATTTATTAAATCAAGCCTCTTAGTTTTGGGCTGGCGATTGTTTCAAACAAACAATGGTTGAAAGTTGCCAACTATTCATCACCAAAAGTATCGGTGATAATAATCTGTTCCTTTTACTAACAATTTTAATGAGTAGGTACGCTTTCAATTCTCGACCAGGATACAGTAGTTATGCTTGTCAGATGGATCCCCAGTTTTGTTTTTTATTATTGGAACTACTACACACACACACACACACAGTACCTACGTACCATGAGTTGTTATCGAAAAATTACTCGCTAGCGTTAAACTCGCTAGCGTATTAACGTGGATCAAATAGATTTCGATAATGCTTGCACCATGAGTTTTACGGAGTCATTCGCAGACGCTTTTTTTTTTTTTTTTTTTTCACGCAGTTCGTACCATGAGTTGTTATCGAAAAATTACTCGCTAGCGTTAAACTCGCTAGCGTATTAACGTGGATCAAATAGATTTCGATAATGCTTGCACCATGAGTTTTACGGAGTCATTCGCAGACGCTAAGGTCAGCTCGATAGATCGTGTCGTGTAGCTAACTTCACTCCTTATGTTTTGTTCCTTTCTTTCTCACTACCAAGAAGAGAGAACGACTCATAAGCTCATATGACAGTGAATATCTCGAAATAATCCGACTAAATAGAAAGGTTGGCGGTTGGTGGACTACTTATGGTATTTAGTGGCTGTTGAATTTTTATTCCTTAAAATATGTTACTATCGTCGATTCAATTTGTAATTTGTGTACGTTGTGTGTTCCGCAGCGTTTTTGACTTAAATTTAAAGTGAAATAAGTTGGCTAAATTATAATATAAAATACAATGAGGACCAGTGGGTCACAATTTAATATAGTGTATAGTGTAATGAAAATTATTGTTTAAGTTCTAATGAAACTCTTTGTGTCGGCTTGAATTCCGTAACATTGTTCAATAATAAGCACAAATCTTCAAACGATTTATTAGAAAGTCTGTAGAGTTGGCCACTAACATATTTCATGCTAAATAAGCTCTTCCAGACATTATTTTTGCTTGAATAGACTCAAACACGTATATCATTTTAATGTAAACATATGTTTCACACCTCAAAATGCTAGTGAGCTACGTAACTACTATCGCAAGCGTATTTTTCGATAGCGTTCATCAAATTAGTGACTCATGGTGCCGTTTTGTATGGTGACAGCTGAAAAACGTTAGTGACTATCGAATAGATTACGTTAGGTTTCTTACCTATCGAAATCTATAGTGCTCAAGGTACGCATTTTAATTCTGTCTGTGACCGCTAGGGGCGCTGATCAACATTTCATACATTTCATTTACGGAGACGCTAGCGAGTTTTGGCTGAGCAAACTCATGGTAGAGCTACAGACGAGAATATTATAAGCAGCGAACAGTTTTCAGCTACTCCTACCTAAAATGTCCTCGATTCATATGGTTATGATTACCATTATGTCTCATTGTTTTCACCTCTAACCACTCTAATAGCACATCTATGAATGTTTATATAAACGTAAGCTTATGCGGCCTTGTTGCGTATTTTTATTGATAAGCAATCGTACCATTTTGTATGGTGCCTATGATTTTATTGCTGTCTCATTGTTTACCGACACGTTCTTATAATTTGAAATAAGATAATTATCGTCTGACATTTTTATGCCTTTGTTTTGATAAAGATTAGTTTACTACTGTACCATCTGAGATAGTGTCAATATTTAAATACTCTGTTTGGCTATGAATGTTGTCAAGCGTGCACATGCACATTGTTTTTGTGTGCGTAACCTCGAGAGCGCTTAGTGTCGATCGGGACACGGTCCGGATCAGTAGTGGTTTTTAGTTCGCGCCAAATTGTTTCACGGAGTAAGGTCAGCATGGCAACAAAACGAAGAAGAGTTGTCCATAGTTAGGTAATATTTATTTATACGTTTTCAATTAAAATGTTATACAAAGATACTTAATATAGCAATAGAAGTATTTATAAAATGAATGTTTTTTTATGTTATAAAATGTTTATATTACTTAATTATTTTGATTACATTTTGTTTTAGGGTCGAAACATGATAGCTAGTGTTTATCATTTTCTGCGAGAAGAATATGAATTTACAAAATCATTAATGGAACTCAACTGTGATTTGTCTCATTTACGAGACATTACACGCCGTACAGCTGAAGCTACGGGTGTGAGCCAAAAAACAGTTCAAAGAATATATTCACCTATGAAGAAAAGGAGAAAGCGAGATAATAAAGTGGATATAGATAATTTTACAGCCGGTGTGGTCCGCATTACTGTACAAGATTTCCATATTGTCCATAAAGAAATTCCAACATTAGCTAAGTTAAGAACAGCATTGAATGAAAAAATCGGATTCGAAGGTTGTTTAGAAACTGTTCGCAAGTTACTGTTGAAATTAGGTTACAAGTGGCGCAAAACAGAGAACAACCGTAAAGTCTTGACGGAGCGTCATGATATACAAATGTGGCGTTTAAAATATTTAAAAAAAATAACAGAGTACCGCTCTCAAAGTCGGCCCATTGTCTACACCGATGAGAGCTACGTCCTTTCGACACACGTGCGAAACAACACCTGGGCAAAAAAAAAGGAAAGAACTCCGTTTTTAAAAAAAAATTGCACAGGCACTCGCTTTATTTTAGTGCACGCGGGAACCAAGGATGGTTTTATTGAAAATGCTTCCTTGGTTTATAAGGCCAACTCAACAGCTGGTGATTATCATTCAAATATGAGCTATGATAACTATGTAAAATGGCTAAATGAAAAGTTGCTACCCAATTTACTTCCGCGCTCTGTCATTGTCTTAGACAATGCATCTTATCACAACACACGGGCTGAACGACTACCGACGCAATCTACAAAGAAAGCCGATATGCAGCAATGGCTCAGGGATAAGGGTATATATAGCATTTGATGAATCTCTTCTTAAATTGGAATTGTACGATACAATAAAGAAGTACAAAGCCCAACGCGTAATCTACAAGATTGACGATTTTATAAAAAGCAAGGGTTTTGAGGTCTTACGCCTTCCCCCTTATCACCCAGAATTAAATGCGATTGAAAATATTTGGGGGATCGTTAAAAATTATGTCGCATCTAAAAATATCGAGCAAAACATGACGAATACGGAAAGACTGATCAATGAAAGTTTGGGCCAAGTTAGCAGTGAAACGTGGCAAAAAACTTGTGCTCATGTTGAAAAAATTGAAAAAGACTACTTGAAATATTTTGATCTCGATTTTGAATTTCTAATCAATGTACAAGATGATTCTGACGACAGCAAAACGGAATCGGAAATCGAAAATTTATCTGATAGTGATTGAAAATACTGAATAGTCCTACTTGTTTCGTTTCCATTCTGTAACACCAATGCTTAATTAAATGCCTACATATTCTTAATATTTTTGTATTTATTGCAACCTAATCTAATTTATTTACAAAATGTATATACTTTTAAAACCAAAATTTTATTAAATCTCGACTTGAATATATATCAGATTTTTTTGCTAACGTTACCTATTTTTACACACACAAGCGCGCTTGTCGGGATACGTCACTACTACAATCAAAGCCGAACGGACTTCGTGAAATAGAATATCTGTATAATAGTAGTCTAGAGTAATGGCGTGAAGTGGGTTGGTACGCCCTCGGACGTGTATCGGTTGGAGTGCGGGGTGAGCCGGGGGAGGCTCAGCTCATCCCGGCTCTTCAACCTATATATGAACCAGCTGATCCTTGAGCTCAGCAGCACCAATGTCAGATGTCATATTGACGGGGTGTGCATTACTAATATAAGTTAAGCTAATGATATGGTGTTGGAGAGCCCATCGATCGGAGCTCTGAGGCGGCTGATCAGTATATGCGAATGATATCCGGTGAATCATTGGCTCAAATATAACGTCACAAAGAGCGATCTGGGCCTCAAGTCAGATATTACAATAGTGTCAGAATGGTCTATTATTAATTTCAAAATTGTTGATTTTGACAAGTTTGGTAATCTACTAATATAATGGCGTCATTAATTAGGATCGGAACAGACCATTCTGACACTATTGTAATAGCAGACTTGAGGCCCAGATCGCTCTTTGTGCCGCAGAAGTTATTTGATAATTTCCCGCAGAAGTTCCCGCAGAAGTTATTTGATAATTTCCCGGAACCCATAAAAAAAATACCGGTAGGATTCCCCGATGTTGCGGAGGTGGAGGTGGTTGGCAGCTCCACGCTGAATTTTAATTTGGATTTTTTCCTTAATTTTTGTTTTTGTTTGTTTGTCTGTACTAACACTAGAGGATAAGTAAAATGTTTAATAACCCTATGGACTGTTTCTGAAATAAAAGTATTCTATTCTAAAGGCCTGTAATCTATGTTTTTAGGTATACGTATTTTGTAATTACTGCTTATTTGTTAATGACATAATAATGTTCCAATGTTTGCAGGAAGTATATTGCGGGCGCGAGACAGTTTGCACCATAGACGGTTTGCACTATGCTTCGTTGTATAGTGCCCGCGTGAAGGCATTTAACGGCGCTGGAGAGGGGCCGTACAGTGAAGTCATTGGGCTACAGACTTCTCCAGGTAATTTTTGTAGTACCATTTGAACTACCTTTTGCCATCTTGCCATATACACACCAGTTATAATCCAATTACAAATACAACTGCAGATATAAGTTTGGCACAATATTGAGAGATTTACCATGTTATTTTAAGACCATAGACTTCTTATAGCTTTTCCTGTAATCTATGTAAAGATCTATATTCTGTATTTTTTTTTAACATTTTTGACTCAGTAGTTTCGGAGATAAGGGGAGGAATGGGCAATTTTAATCTTATAAAAATATATCTGGAATACTTACAACAAGCCCTTTCATGTGATATGTCACACGGCACACTATAAAAAACTTTCTTTTCTTTCTAATTTGCACCCCAAAAGTGACCCCATATTCAAAATTCATTTATATGTGTACCAAATTGCAACTTAATCGGTCCAATAGATTCGGAGCAAATTGGCTGTGACAGACAGGCAGACACACGATTTTTTCCTTTTGAGGTAAGGAACCCTAAAATTGAAAAGAGTGTAAGAATCGAACTAAGCAAAGGACTGTAAGAATCGTAGCAGGAGGCGTTCTGTAGTTTCTGCCTACCCCCATTGGAAAAGGCGTGACTTTATGTATGTATGTATGTAAACTCCTTTATTACGATTCTAAAATAACATTCTTGTTCCAGTGGCATGGTTCACATGGGACGCACGCTGCGCTGACGCGGAGGGCGGGGTGACACTGAGCACGGACGGGCTGGGCGCGGCCGCGGCGGGCTGGCAACCTCGCGTGGCGCTGGCCGACCAGCCGCTCGCGCGTGGCCTGCACTACTGGCGCCTGCGCATCGACCGATACGACGGCGACGCTGACCCTGCCTTCGGGATCGCGAGGGCAGATGTCGCCAGGGATAAGATGCTCGGTTAGTTGTTTTCGAATCAATATATCGCGCTGATCTGCCCATTGATGTCTCGTGTGAGTTATTCAAAAGAACAGAACTAAATGATAAAATAAAGGTACAAACAATTTTACACGTCAATAATATTTTAAAAACTACATAAGCTCGCTGTTTCCAATCCGACTGCTCTGAGAAGAAGCACCGAAACAAACTCAGAGGTCACATTCTTTTTTAAAGCTCAAACATAATCTTGGTCAGATCATGTCTGACAATTGACTGTCATTCGTGAAATTGTGACGATCGGTGAAGCTGTTTTTTTTTTTTTTTATTAGTATGATGCGTTGAGTTTACTCTTAGAGTGAATATTTAAACGTTATGGTAGTTGTTTGTACGTCACGCGTCATACTCAATTGTGCACATTGATATTGTTTAGCTATGCATTTCTCAAACATTGCATTTAAATGTGAAATTATATTTAGTAGCAATCAATCCATCAAGGAAATCATTCGTCTACTCATTTACTTAAGATAACATAACATGCCTAACGAACATGTTCAGTGTTGGGCATTACACCCCAACGCCATATGTTAGGCCAACATTCGTTACTGATCGTACGTTGTCACCGCGCAGGCAGCGACGCGCTGGGCTGGGCCATGTACATCGACGGGTCGCGCTCGTGGTTCGTGCACGGCGGCGCGCACGGCGGGCGCGCGGCGGGCGGCGTGGCGCGCGGCGCGTGCGTGGGCGTGCTGCTGGACCTCGCGCGCGGCACGCTGCGCTTCACCGTGGACGACCAGCCGCAGGTAACGCGCTCCAAGGATTTGGCTTTTGAATGACATTTACAGGGGTGTGTTGTTCGTAAACATTCACAGGGGTGTGTTGTTCGTAAACATTCACAAGGTGTGTTGTTCGTAAACATTCACAGGGGTGTGTTGTTCGTAAACATTCACAGGGGTGTGTTGTTCGTAAACATTCACAAGGTGTGTTGTTCGTAAACATTCACAAGGTGTGTTGTTCGTAAACATTCACAGGGTGTGTTGTTCGTAAACATTCACAGGGGTGTGTTGTTCGTAAACATTTGTGAAATTGTATTGAAAAGTCAAGGTGGCGGCGTTACTTTCCATTTTCACCACGCGCCAAATAATCCTTTATGAAATAATTAGCTCAAGCCCACGGCTCCGCCCGCATGGAGTTAGGATAATTTCGCACTGTTTGGATTTTAAGTTCTCATGTGGGTAACGTAAAACGAAAATTCCTTTTAACTAACTATTTTCCTAAGGACCTTCGCAGTTAGATAAAAAAAAATTTGGTTAAGTGGTTTAAGATATTTTGAGCTTCTAAATTGACGCTCGAAGTGAAATTAGGAAAACCTCTGTTCAGCAATCTTGATAGGATTTACAATTACTCTAAGAATCTAAAAAAAATCCTTACTAAGTATTTAGACAACAAAATTTCCTGAAATGATTTTGAATTGAATTGAATGAATTTGTTTTTAAAATAATTTTTGATTGATATTAACGAGTTTGAAAAGTAAATACAGCGCACGGACGGCGTAAACGCTCTTAAATTAACGATAGAAAACACGGAAGTGAAATAAATTAAAGCAAATGAAATAAAATAACGACTTTAATCTGCGACGTTTTATTGTGCGTGGCTGTTTGGCCTGATTATCTTAGTCTTAGTTTTAAAAAAAATACTTTATGCACGCAGCGACATAAAGTCGCTTTTTAGGTTCAAGTGCATAAAGTAATTTTTTATGGATATAATCGTCTCGAGGAAAAATGGCTTCGTTTATGTACTAGTTGTACAATCTACTATTTCTTTCTTTCAGGGTGACATAGCGTTCACGGGCCTGCGCGGCGCGTTCTACCCGGCCGTGTCGCTGAACCGCGGCGTGGCCGTGACGCTGCAGCCCGGCCTGCCGCCGCCGCCCGAGCTGCTCATGTCACAGCTGTCCATCGACTGAACTCAACTCATCACCAGCTAACCACTAAGGCACAAGGCAGGAGGTTAGCCGAAGTACACATACATATACTTCAGTCTAGTAGAAACATCATACGCCATAAACGTTAAGTCCCAACTTTTTCCTAAACGACTAGAATTATTTGTCGCCCGAGGCGATGGGTACGTAAACTTATTGTTTAGTAGCAAATAGCTATAGGCACCCAGTTAAACTTACTGTTATCGAGTTAAAATCGACGCCTTTTTATAGTCAACAATAATAACTTCGTGATCAGCGAGTACATTTTTGTTAGTAAGACGAACATAAATCACGCACATTATTTTTCTTGTATTCGTACTTATTATAACCGTACACACTAAAGAAGTAAATCGTCCAGGGCGATTTGGTTATACTTTATACATATTATGTAAATCGCCTACTTTAAAATACGCAATAGAGTATCGAATTTACATTAATTGTTATTAAATACATATTTTGTAATGGCCCCCATAGTTGTAAGCTGCGTTTAAAAACTAATATAATATATTTAATGTCATTTAGATAGGTATAGAAATTGGATTGTGTGAGATTTTGTTTTGTTTACATTATTGTGTTGACTAATTTAAAAAATAGTCAAGGTATGCCATAAAATGCCATTAATGTGACAATTAATGAAGTAGGTACATAAAATACTTCTGGTTAAGTAAATTTTGAACTTGTACTTAATTAAAATAATTTGATCTCTTGAATTAAACTTAGTCATGAACTATGAACAAAATAATGTGTAACATAATAACAAAATTGCTAAGACATGACATTGCCGTAAGTTATGTTGACTCATTTATAAGTCAATACTAGTGTTTTGTGTTCTTATTTATAATCTGATAAACAAAGTTATACATATTATATTATATCAGGGGACCTGAACTGTAACTAAAATATTCCATTACCCACCAGAACTGTCCGCCAACGTTTCGTTACTCGTAAGGCAGCTATTTTTATTATATTTTACCTTATTTAATTTATATGAATATGATATTTAATTAATAAAACGATGTGTTCAAAATTTTACTATTATCACCTAGTTGTTTTTTCTATAAAAATATAATATTTAAAATTAAAACCATTGTCATTCTGACTACTATTAGACAAATGATTTTATTAATTTAGTACACAAGCTAACTGATTTATTTCAACCAACGTTGACTTATTAAACCTGCTGAGAAAATTCGTTAAAAAACTCAATTCTGGATATCAATCGATATGATTATAAGGTCTCACGAGATTCCATATCATTTGGTTATGGCCCTGGCAATCTTTTTCGATGATTAAATATCATAATTTGCTTCTACTAATGGCAAGCCATCAGCGTATCTTAGATACAAATTTTATTATTATTTATTTATATCTTAGCTATAATAAAAGCAGCGTCTGCAGGACAAAGGCTTTCTCTCATATAATTTTTGTGAAACTACATATCCTATAGAGAACAAAATGTAAATTATTTAATTCCTGCATATGTTTTATGTAAATTATGTATTTTAAGTAAGTGAAATGGTTAAAAATATATTAACGACATAATTAATCATAGAAAATATAAGACGTTTATTTAAAAAAAAGAATAAAACCAGTGCTATGGCATCCATTATATGAACTGTGTATGTACTTAATTATGACTGATTTTCATTAAATACTTTTATTACAATATTTTAACGCGTATTATTGTTTAAACATTTTATTGTAAACAAGCAAATAAAAAACCATCAGGATTGATTCAGCGTTTAGTTGTATTTGAGAAAATAGCTGTCGTACAGACGGACAATTTCTACGTTTTGAGTGTGACTGACACTGTCGCTAGGTGCCCTAGGTTTTGAGATTCAAATGGGCCAAGCTGGGGTAGGCGTTCCCCAGATCGGCCACCTATAAACCCTTATAAGTTTTGAAGCAGTGTCCAACTAATTCTGATATTTGGCGACCAATTAGCAACAATTTTTTTGTTATCAAAATTAAAATCCCTGATGGTGGCCATGCCAGTGTCAGTCACATACGTTTTGAAGTCTATTAAAAACCGACGAAGTACATGTTAGACCGCATAGACCAGGGATGGCGAACCTCTAAACATCTACGTGCATTTTTTTTTTCAAATAAATATTGTATGTGGCCATGACGTTCCAACAAACAATCTTGACTATAGTTATAGACTGAGACTATTTATGTATATAGCTTTCAGGGTTCCGTACCACAAAAGGAAAAAAACGGAATCCTTATAAGATCACTCGTGAGTCTGAATGACTGTCTGTCCGTCTGTCACAGCCGATTTGCTGCTAATCTACGATAAAGTTACAATTTGGTATAAATATGAATTTCTGTGACCCAAACACGGACGTGTAACGTAAATAAGTGAATTTTTAATATTGTGTTCACTTTTAGGGGAGAAATGAGAAAATTAAAAAAAAAAGTTTTGCGGACTGTACCGTGTGATATATCAAATGAAAGGACTTGTTATGAGGATTTGAAATGTTAAAGTTATGAAGTTTATAAAGAAAATTGATGATTATTTCCGAAACTGCTGAGCCTAAAATATTGAAAAAATACTGAGAATAGTTCTATACTTATAGATTACAGGAAAACCTAACATGGTAAATCACTCAATATTGTGCGTACAAACTTACATTTGCAGTTGGAATGTATCCGAACATGTTTTTCAACTACAATATTAAGTTTGCTCTTGGGATAAATTCATCCCAACTACGGAACCCGTCATTGTGCGTGGTCGGAGAAGCACTTGGCCGGTTTTTTCCAGTAGACTATGCTGGAATAAACTATATACGTACTTTCAGAATAATACCTTTATTATTATTATACAGTACCTAAGTTAACATTAACAGTTTTATATTTATTTATATGAAATAATAAATTAGTGCGACTTATGCTGTTGTTTGCAACATTACATATACAATACTAATAAATAAAATTTTAGTGTAACAGACGTCATCATCTGCCTAGCCTTTTCCAACCACGTTGGGGTCGGCTTCCAGTCTATGACAGCCAGGACCAACGGCTTAGCGTGCTTTCCGAGGCACGGAGGGGTCTGGTATGTAAAGATCATCTACGGACCAACCGCGGTAAGCGTAGTTTAACCTGATCGATTGACCCGTGCGGCTGTTATTACTTAGCCACAAGCCCTTCAATTTTATTTATTAGTATTGTAATGTCAAAATAACAGCTTATTTTTTATATACATTTAGCATATGAAAGTAAATGTATACGGTAGATAAAACATATCATCCGGCTAATCTCCGAAAAGGCTGGACCGATTTTGACGAAACTTTCACGATATTATAAGGAGTAACTTTCAAATCTGATATTATAAGGAGTAACTTATGCTACTTTTACTTTAGAAAAAACCACGCGGAAAGCAGAAAAAACCGGAAAAGAGCGAGTCGGATTCGCCTATAGAGAGTTCGTGTAGACTTGCAGATATTTTTCCAATTTAACTGTTTGAGACCGCAAAACTAAGTCTAATAAATGGGTTTTTTCCGATTACAAAAAAACTGTGACATCATTTTAATTATTTCTGTAATACTTATTTACATGTACCTCCAGCGACTAAATTTATTTTAAAAACACGTGATAGAAGTGAAATATCTTAAAAAACCGGGCAAGTGCATGTCGGACCACGCACAATGAAGAGTTCCGTAGTTGGGAATTTGGGATGAATTTGTCCCAAACACAAACTTAACATTGTAGTTGAAAAACACGTTCTCCCATACATCGATATATGCCACGGTCAATTCTCCAACTGCAAATTTAAGTTGGTCGACTGTAACTCGTTAACTTGTAAAGCCTACTTAGCCGTGATAGTTTTCCTTTTAATTTCATTATATGTACTACTGCCATGATTTTTTTCACATCTCCATAAACGACCATTTAGCTGGCAGAGGAGGGAGACACGACTCTAACAAAAATTAGCACTTTAATGCTAAATATTACGCAAGTGGATCCTTGAATCGAAAAGCGGTGTTCACAGACCCGCAATATTTTTAAACGGCCTATCCAACGATACCCCACACCATGGGGCAGACGAGATCTTTTTTATTCAATATTTTATTTTAGCAGTTGTCGGCGTGATTAATATGTACGTATACCTATGCCAAATTACAGCTTTCTAGTACTAAGCGTCTCTGAGCTACAGTGGGGACAGACAGACGGACATGGCGAAACTATAAGGGTTCCTTGTTTACTACGGAACCCTAAAAATAAAGAATAAGAAAGATTTAGTGTGAGAGACAGAGAGAGTTATATCTTTCTTCTCTCTCATGTAACGAAATGTGTCCGTCCTTGAAATTTTACTCTCAACTCTCGTCCACTTATAGAATCGCGACCTACAGAAGTTTCACTTCAATCGCTTTGCTAACTTCGGAGCAAAGGCAAAGGCCGGATATGTAACAAACACGCCAACAAATACATTGTACAGGGCCGGATTTCAAGGTGTGGAGACCCTGGGGTAACCAAGAAATGGAGACCACGATATTTTTTTTGGAAAAGACGAAATAAAACATCAGTTTTCATCAACAGTTTTTTCTCTATACTAATACAATAAAGCTGAAGCGTATGTTTATTTGAACGTGCTAATCTCTGAAACTACCAGTCTGATTTGAAGAACTATTTTTGCATTTTAGACAATTCTTGATAATGGTTATTTAACATCAAGCTTCGATCCTTAGGAGCCAAACAAAAAGAAAAAAGTCTGAAAGAACGCTAAGCGAAAACGAAGTAATAGCGCGAGAGGGGAGAGAGGGAGGGAGTTTCATAAAAACGAAGTAATAGCGCGAGAGGGGAGAGAGGGAGGGAGTTTCATAAAAACGAAGTAATAGCGCGAGAGGGGAGAGAGGGAGGGAGTTTCATAAAAACGAAGTAATAGCGCGAGAGGGGAGAGAGGGAGGGAGTTTCATAAAAACGTAGTAATAGCGCGAGAGGGGAGAGAGGGAGGAAGTTTCATAAAAACGAAGTAATAGCGCGAGAGGGGAGAGAGGGAGGGAGTTTCATAAAAACGAAGTAATAGCGCGAGAGGGGAGAGAGGGAGGGAGTTTCATAAAAACGAAGTAATAGCGCGAGAGGGGAGAGAGGGAGGGAGTTTCATAAAAACGAAGTAATAGCGCGAGAGGGGAGAGAGGGAGGGAGTTTCATAAAAAAGAAGTAATAGCGCGAGAGGGGAGAGAGGGAGTTTCATAAAAACGAAGTAATAGCGCGAGAGGGGAGAGAGGGAGGGAGTTTCATAAAAACGAAGTAACAGCGCGAGAGGGGAGAGAGGGAGGGAGTTTCATAAAAACGAAGTAATAGCGCGAGAGGGGTGAGAGGGAGGCAGTTTCATAAAAACCGGCCAAGTGCGTGTCGGATGCAGGGTGGCTCGATTAAGGTTTCCGGAAATGTATTATATACGCCAACAAAGTGAACTTAAAAAAAAACCGGCCAAGTGCGAGTCGGACTCGCGCACGAAGGGTTCCGTACCATTATCTATAAAAACGGCATAAACTATCATGTGTGTTGTATGGGAGCCCTCTTAAATATTTATTTGATTCTGTTTTTTAGTATTTTTTGTTATAGCGGCAACAGAAATACATCATCTGTGAAAATTTCAACTGTCTAACTATCATGAACATCGTTGTTTGGTCGACTATTTATTACTCATTAACTTGTAAAGCCTACTTAGCTGTGATAGTTTTCCTTATAATTTCGTTATATGTAGGTACAACTGCCATGATTTTTTTCACAGATCCATAAACAACCATTTAGCTGGCGGGCGGGGTGGGGGTTGACATGACTAACAAAAATTTACACTTTTAAACTTAACATTACGTTAACCGATCCCTGAATCGAAAAACGGTGTTCACAAGCCCGCAATGGAGGTAAAGTAAAGTACCGCTTCAGAGCAACGCAGGTTAAGGGTCACTGGGTCATGGAGGACCTAGCTGATGACGTGGACGTTTGGAGGGAACGAAGGGCGTTGGCTGTCCGTGGGAACATGCTGGAAGAAGTTTAAACGGTGCTCGAATGCGGTAAAGTGCAGAATGTTTAGGGCATTCTGCCAACCGTTTTATTCATGTATCCTGTGGGATACACGTATACATGAATAAAACGGTTGTCAACGAAGGGCATTGAGTGTCCGCTGAGTACAGCTGACCCACATGTCGCTTTAACGCATCCCAATAACGCTTTCGGGTTGGGGCTGCCGAGATGCTGTAGTCCGTCTGCCACGTTTATGGAGGCTCAGATTGATGGCTTTCATGAGAAAGAGAGCGGCCTCCATATTACACCGTATCCGAGCAAGCTCCAACAACATTCTGAAAGCAAAGCGGACCGGTTAGACAGTCCTTTTCTTAGGGTGCGTCCAGATTATGTTATATAACCCATACATTTTTGATAAATAACAAGTCCACATTATTTAACATTGCTAATCTCTCTATAGAAATATGTTACAATAACTATGTTTTGTAACGGGTTATGTTATAAAGAGTGGACGCACCCTTAGATACTGGATCGCACTCGCATGTGTCTAATTGATTTCGTTTGTTTCTTTTTTGTGGTTTACTATCATAGGTCTTAAGTACTACCTAGCACAAATACGGATGTTCTGTAATGAATACTCTGAAATAAAGTTATTATATAAATATATACATAAACCAGGGTGTCCGGTGGCAGTTTTGTTTTTAAAAGTGAATAACTCGAAATTCGAAACACCGGGGTTGCGGATTTGTCAGTCACAACGTCGCAGTGGTCCGGAGGGCGCACCTTGCTTACGCTATTGAAGCGTTTTTTGAAAGTGGCGGATCTTACGTGCGTGCTCGCCGACAATTTAGGTCTCAATGCAATATACGGCAACTGAACTGAGCGATGGACAAGTGTAAATTTGATTCGTCCGTGTGTGCTGTTTCCTCGAAACATCTTCAGAAATGAATAACCCTCAGCCTGGGCCTAGCAGGACAACAAGGACCACTGAAAACGTTTAAGAGGTGGAATGAAACTTGCGTGAAAATCCACTTCTCTTAGTGCGGAAAAGAGTTGCCACTTTAGCACTCCCAAAAATTTTCCATGTCCATGAAATTTTTAAGAAGTATTTAAAGTTTCATCCATTCAAGATCCAATTAGTCAAAGAACATAAAGAAAACGTCTTCAATTTAAGGAAAACCTTTTGTGAAGCAGTGTTGGATAGATTTCGCACTCTAAATGATTGCATCTTATGGAGCGATGAGGCCCACTACCACCTGAATGGCCGCGTCAACAAACAAGTGTCCTTCACCACACAATCCGCACCTTTGAAAACTTCATGAAATTTAATTTAGAGAACGCCAAAAAATAGTCATAAATGGTCACCAAGGTTAAAAAAATAGTCGCATTATGATTCCGAAGTTATAGCTATAAGTTAGTGAGGATTGTGGGGTGAACGTCTCCACACAATCCTCACCTCAGTGCAAACAAACGGCTAGGACTATCGACTCGGGATCAATTCCAAAAAATAGTCAAGAAATAGTTGTAAAGCGCTATGCCAAATCTCAAAAATAAAAAAATAGTCATTAATAAAATAATAAGATTCCAGAGATATAAAGGTGGTGGTGGGTGAGGATTACGTGGTGAGCCTTTCTCGCCACAATCCTCACCTGATTACCGCGGAACGCTTACGTATTTGAATTTGGTGCCAAAAAATAGTCGTCTCCAACCATGATAACTTCGACCTGGTTTACTATGTAGAAGTATGTAACCTCCATGTAAACTTCTACATACATTATGTTTTGGTACAGTCGCGAACACTAAAATTGCAAAACTATTTTATTTAATATTGTTGTTTTAATTTAAAACGGTAATAGCATAATGGTGCCGATTCCCTTGTTCACTAACTAAACTAAATTAAGTCCAGTGCATCTTTTTCTTTCTATTTCATTAAGAAAAGGACAGAAGATACATTTTAGTTTAGTCGTGTCAAATTAATCAGCGCTTGATGTAAATTGATGTAATTTTAGTAGGCAAGTTTTTAATCACGTCTAAACTTGTATGGAGTAGTGACAGGCGCTGATTAATTTGACAGGACTAAACTAAAATTTATCTTCTGTCCTTTTCTTAATGAAATAGAAAGAAAAAGATGCACTGAACTTAAATTTAGTTTAGTTTGTGAACAAGGGAATCGGCACCATTGTTGTTTAATTTAAAACGATAATAAAATGTTGTAGTTACTTACATTATTTTTCCTGCTATTTCATTTCTAGACATTTCCTTTCGGTGGCTTTGGCAGAACTGAATAACCTTCTGTAATGTAATTTTTTTTTAATAATATTTAGTCATGTTTTTATTGAGTATGTACTTGGTATCATGTGAACCCCAAGAAATTGCTCCTTGTCTAATATACTTTTTAAAATATTATAAAATGTAAAATCAAATCAAATCAAGTCATTTATTCAATCTAGGCTGAGAATCAGCAGTTTTCAAACGTCAAAATTATCTAAGATAGTCCCCCAAAAACGCCCGCCCTTCACCACTTCCTAGTGCTTTAGCTGGGAAGAATTGGCGCGTGGTTTAAACATCTCATTACTCGGATCAATGTGGCAGCCAGAACCGTAATATGAAAGATGGTCCTTTTCTGGCAATACGAGAGTGACACTGAAAGTTCTGAACAAACTAGCAAGTTATTAGTTTTATTATATCTTTTCAAAATAGTGTCCATCTACATCAATACATCGCTGCATCCGACGGAACCACTGAGAATAGCACTTTACCCACTCGTCGTCTCGGTCTCTTCGACGGCAAGTTTTAATCGAAGTTTTTCTATTTTCTAAAAAAAAATTCTAGAAATAAATAAAAATCGCAAGGTGCGAGGTTGGGGCTATAGGCCGGGTGACCCAGTAATTCCACGTCTGACGTCGCCAAGTAGTCGATTGTTTGCTTGTCGGTGTGCGACGAGGCGTTGTCGTGGTGAAGGAGGATCCTACTGCGAGGTCGTTTCTCCCGAACTTTTTCCAAGACAAGTGGCAAACAATTGTTAGTGTACGTACCACTCTGCAGTAACTGTTTTTCGATCCTCTAAAACAATTGTTGCGTAATGACCTGTCCTTCCGAAGAACGGGGCCACCATCTTTTTTCCCACACTTCGACCTCGCTTTACTTTAATTGGCAACTCCACGGAAGGAAACCACCAGACAGCAGACTGTCTCTTAGTTTCAGGATCATAACAATAAATCCAGCTTTCGTCACCCTTAAGTATGTCGAACAATCATTTGAGTCACCTCCGTTAAATCTTTGAACCACTTCACGACACCAATCAACACGACGGAGTTTTTGGGCTTCTGTCAAATTATGAGGTAGGTATCCACCGGGCACAAAGCTTCCTGACCGCTAAAGGTTCATGGAGGATTTTGTGCACTTAACTCATACCGATGCCTATTATAAGCTTGTCCGAATCTGCTCATAAGTCACTCTTTTGTCAGTCTCTATCATACGCCGCACAACACTGATGTTATCTTCAGTCGTCGCCGTAGAAGGCCATCCCTCACGCAGATCATCGGTGAGATTAGTGTGACCACGTTTAAACTAATTAAACTAGTTGTAGACAGTGGCACGAGATGGGGGCTTCATCGTGAAAGGCCAATCGAAGTTTATCATAACTTTCTTGTTGACTTAAATGATATCGAAAGTTACAAAAAAATATTGTACGAAAATTTTCTCGCGTTAAATACATGCTGACGTGACACAGACAATTTTCAATTTGCCGCCAAAATCTAAACAAATGACAAATGAATAAAAATTTTATTATAAAATACATACACTATATACAGGCAGAGTTCCATTTTCAAAATTTGAACTGTTTTTTATTATATCGTTTACAAGTGGCCAGTTCTAAAAACTTTCAGTATCGCCCTCGTACATTGTTTCTAGTTCAGTCAGAATACACTACAATTAAAATTGACCATAAGTTTCTAGTTAGTGGACATTCTTACGTGTAAGTTACACCAGCAGGAAAGTGGCTCCTAGAGTGATATGAGTGGTACGTATACTTAATTAGTGCGTAATCTGCTGAAAATGTGCGCCACATAAAAAAATTGTGCGCTTTGTCGTTTTGGAAAAAAACCGAAAAAACAATTCCTGCTGGAGTAACGTTGTTCCAGCAGGAAAATTCTAAACAAATGATCGGAGAGAGAAATATTGAGCATGGGCAGATAGCTAATATTTGTGCAAAAATGTGCGCCGAAAATATAATTTGTGCGGCTTCAAGTTTTCGAGATATTGCGTTTCCTGCTGGAGTAACGTTTTGCAGAATCGTGTATCTCTAAAACCATTGTATGTGCGCCTGTAGAGAAGAAAATATTTATAATTTTCAAGTTAAACCGGCTCAACCCAGGATGTGTAGGTCTAAACCAAAAATTAGTGCGTTTAGTCAAAAATATATAGTGAAAATATTTAGTTTGGAATGCTTCGAAACAAAAAACAAGACATGTAAACAACGACTGGTTATCCGACCAAATTCGAATGACTATACAAAAGACGATGAATTCGTTCATATCGATGACCTTTTTCATTGGACGTATAAACCTAAACTGCTGTCCGTACAGTCGCGTGCAAACGTTTGTTGGCAATTAGGTATACGCGACGTCAGCGGATGGCACGGGGCCAGAGACAAGCAGCGGTGGCGAGGCGAAACAAGGGAATCTTCTAAAACTTAATGTTAGTTTATCAAACCTACTGCTTAAATCAATGTACTTATGCAGATACTTTGCTTTTTTTTACTGTTGTGTTAATTGCATCACACATTTCTTGAACTAAGTATATTTAAAAAAAAATACAACCGCCAATCAAATGTTTGGTCTATAAAGTACTTTTTCTACTAATATTATAAATGTAAATGTCTGGATGTATGTCCTTCGTACACACATAACATACTGAATGTATTTGAATGAAATTTGGATTATAAGAAGATACGAGTAGCTTATACCTACCTTGGAAAAGCAGTTAGGCTATTTATTATAATGTACTTAATCATGTGCAAAGTCACGGAAACAGATAGTAGAATATAATCCAATAACAATTTTCTTTTTTTACTTCTTTTCTACTTCAGTCAACCGGATCGTGAGTGAAGAATATGTATGAATCCGTCGCTTTTTTGTAGTCATTCTAATTTGGTCGGATAACCAGTCGTTGTTTACATGTTTTGTTTTTTGTTTATATCTACTTAATGCGAAACATTCCAAGCTAAATATTTTCACTATGTATTTTTGACAAAACGCACTAATTTTTGGTTTAGATCATCTTGGGTTGAGCCGGTTTCTTGTATTTTGCCGTCAAAGTTATGACATCGTCGTTTTGACTTTTAGCAATTTTATTCAATAACGCATGCATGTACTTTTGAAACTTTTTATGATTATTATAAGCGTCAAGAAGGACCGAATACAGTTTTCAGCGAGCTTATACGTTTCTCATTTCGGCGCTGCGATATTTTTTCGAGTTTAAAAAAAAACTACTACGCTATTACTTGAAAATTATAAATATTTTCTTAAATCTAATTCTGTCACAAATACGCACAAATTAAGAGCTACTCATGTATGTTTATTCTACAGGCGCACATAAAATAGTTTCAGATACACGATTCTGCAAAACGTTACTCCAGCAGGAAACGCAATATCTTGAAAACCTGAAGACGCACAAATTATATTTTCGGCGCACGCACATTTTTGCACAAATATAAGCTATCTGCCCATGCTCAATATTTCTCTCTCCAATCATTCGTTTAGAATTTTCTTGCTGGAACAACGTTACTCCAGCAGGAATCGTTTTTTCCGTTTTTTTCCAAAACGACAAAGCGCAATTTTTTTATGTGGCGCACATTTACAGCAGATTACGCACTAATTATTCGTACCACTCATATCACCCCAGGAGCCACTTTCCTGCTGGGGTAACGTACACATTAAAATCCCTGATGGTGGCCATGCCAGTGTCAGACGTCAGTCACACTACAGGATTGTACATCTTAAAAATTTCAACAAAAAAGTCCGCGATAGCATAAAATAAATTACCTATGTCTATCTTCTAAGGATGACCCACAGGAACGCTTTTTATATTTCAGAATTTGATAAAAATTTCATTATTATTTCCTAAGCTATTTAAACCGGTATTATAAACCATATTTTTATAAAGCTCCCTCACCCCGCCCGCACTTTTATTTCGTTTTCGTTCTTACTTTTTGCTCGGGCCCTATAGCGTGACGTTAGCCTATAAACTTCCTCAAGAATTGGGCTATCAAATGCAGAAATAATTTCTCAGATCCGATAGGCAGTTCCAGAGATTAGCGCGTAAAAACAAATAATATTAATCCAATAGCATATGGAGCAGAAATGACGGAATATGAGCAGTGGTAACAGCCGCGACTTACCGAGTTGTAGATCGTGGGTTCGAGCCCAAGCAAGCACTTTACTTTGTGCAAATTATTTTAATCACGGTGAAGGAAAACATCGTGAGGAAACCAGCATGTCCCAACATGTTTTTCCATCCAATCCAACTGCAAATGTAAGTTGGTCGACTACCTACTATTTGAACTTGTAAAGCCTACTTCGCTGTGATAGTTTTCCTTTTAACTTCGTTATATTATTACAATTATGGTATTGCCGTGAATTTTTTCAAATTAAATATTTTTGAATTTTGATTTGTTTTTTAAATTTGAATTTTTTCACGTATCCAATTCCACTCAACCGCTGGATTCGAGAAGCATAAAACCGGTCGAAGTGGCGATACTTGGGGGAGGCCTATATCCAGCATTGGACGTCTGTCGGCTGAAGTGATGATGACTGGATAAAAAAATAGTAAATTTTGCAAACGGATCCCTGAATCGAAACTTCGTTTTAACACACACTCGCAATATTTTAGAACGACCTTTCCAATGACACCCCACACAACGAATTGTGTGTGATGTCATTAGAAAGGTATAAAGGTGTTCTTTTTCTCGTACCGTAAAACGGGGTGTATAGAAATCGCGGGGTGAATAGAGACAAAACCGAAAAAGTTTTTTTGCCCCGACCTCCAGTCTCTTGAAATAAAAATGTTACCATTTTTTCATTTTTTTAAAAACTGCAACATTTTCTTTATGAGATGGCAATTCCAGTTCACCGTGAAGTTAGGAGAAAAGTAAAAAAAACTCATTCGAATATCTACCGTGCTTTTTTTTTTTTTTTTGAGGGTGGGAAATCATCAAATAACTTCTCCCGCTCTGGGCGGAGCGGGAGGGTGTCAGACTCTTACTGACTAAAACCCACCCGTATTCCTTCTTGTTGCCTGTGTTGCGGGGGCCTCGGTGACCCATAAATACCTTCCCGCGACCCCGGCAGGCATCGGCCCTAGTGGACCCCTACTATATGTGCTGACGACATCTCTTTGAGGCGCGCGTGGAATACAACGCGCCGTCGACCCGGGCCTGGTCCTTACCGGACGGTGAGCTACCCATTGCTCACCGTCCGCAAGCCCGCGCCTACGGTGGCCGGAAATCCGCCCGGGATTCCCGACGCCCTGGGCGTCTCCTGCGGCGGCTAGGGGTGAGAGGGCGCGAAACTTGCCTTTCCCTCAACCGTCCCGCCTCCTCCTTCGCGAGCATTACTGCTTCGCAGAAGGAGGTGACGGCTGCCCATGCCCTCTCGCTCCGTACCATGGCCTGAACCAGGGCCGGACGCGAGAGGTCTCTGCCGCCGATCGCCTCCACGAGGACACGGCGGTGCTCTGCCCAAGCCGGGCAGACCTCCACCGTATGCTCCACCGTGTCCTCCGGGCGATCCACACAGTGGTGACACCCGGACGTTTCCTCCCGCATTATCCGACACAGGAACCACCCGAAGCTGCCGTGTCCGGTGAGGACCTGCGTCAGGCGGAAGGTGAGGACGCCGTGGCGCCTCTCCAGCCACTCCTCAAAGAGGGGACTTATCGCCACAATCGTGGCGTGCCCAGCACTGGGTTGCGACAACCGTACTTTCCATGACATATCTACCGTCCTACGGTGACAATTTGGCCTTTTAAAAAGTTGGTGATTTTATATAGGAAATATTGTGTGATAAACGTTATTTTAAATTGTTCCTTAGTTTATTAGGATCAAGTTTTATATACCTACAAGAAAGTACAATTTTGATTTGAATTCATTTGTTATTGATGAAAATTTTACAGTTGTGTGATTTTACTTAGGTTTGAGGTTAATAGAAACGGGAAAGGGTTTAATGAAAACAAGAAAGGGGTGATTAGAAAAGGTCTGACTAGGGTTGCCACCTAGCTTAGTTCCTATTAAAAATTTACATTTAGGAAATATTTTTTGTTAGGTACAAAATGCCTCGTTTGTATAAGCCGGACCCAAGAGGAAAAATATACAAAAAGTATGATGAATCTTTAATACAACAAGCGGTCGAAGAATATAGAAAATCGAAAGTGTTTAAAGATTGTAGCTGAAAAGTATAGTATAGATAAGTCAGTCTTCATAGTACAAGGGCATTGCGAAAACAAGGTGCCCAAACTATTTTTTCGGAAGAGGAAGAAAAGAGTATGATAAAATATATAAATGTATGCGCAGAGTGGGGCTACCCTCTAGATTCTGTAGATTTAAGATACTTGGTGAAAAGTTATTTGGATAAACAAGGAAGGACTGTACTGAAATTTCAAAATAATTTTCGGTGCAAAAAACTCGGTTTTGTCTCTATTCACCCCGTTTTACGGTACCTAAATGTTTGAAGTGAGACAACCCTACCGATTTTTTCTATTAACCCCATATGTTGTATCTATTGACCCCGACTCATGGGTAAATAGAGATGGCTAATATTTATGCGTTTTTTGTTCAAAATGAATAATAAAAATAGGTTTTGAACGTCGAAAATTAGAAAGTTTAAAACCAACCTTGACTCATACAATAATTGCATTAAGGTACAAAGAAACGAATCGAAAAAATATAATTTCAATTTCAAAGTTCCAAACTGTGTCTATTGACCCCGTTTTACGGTACCTATATCGCAATATACGAGAAAAAAACATCCCCAGTTTACGTGTAGGGGCGGTACCTACCCTAAACAGACAGACACACAGTGGAACGAATGTATGGGAGCGGTTGGACGTAGACATGTCCGAAAAATAAGAGTAAAATTATGCCAAACTAATGATGCCATCTTATTCGATTACTTAATGCCTTCATAAATTGTGGTGATGAATTTCTTCATAACTCCCATATTTCGGGAGTAATTTGAGAAAATGTGAAATTTTACTATGAAAATGAGTGTATCGAGCTCTCTCCCTCCTGATTCCGGGCTTGTTTCAAGTAGCGGTCTCTAATATCGTAATGCTATTACTAAGAGCTATATTTAATACTAAGACACATAGTGCGCCAAATGTGCACTTTCTGGGATAAAAGGAAATGAAAATTTAAAAAAAAAAACGTTTTTTCCCCATTTGTATTTACTTTAAACCGCAGACAGACTTATTAAGAGGTCTATAAATATATTATATATATACAGAAATATATATTAACAAAAATATTCACAAGAACTGATGAGAGTATGACTTTTAAGTAAGTTGATAATAAATTACCTAGTTTCATTAAAAGTACAATAAATAATTAAGATGTAAGCTCTAATTTACTAAGTTACACATTTTAAAACAATAACATCATTTAATTATCTTCGTCATCATCATCATCATCATCAATTAATTCAAATTCAGAATCGATGTCCGCTAAATCATTTATGTTAACAAATTCGATATCACTTTTCTCAGAATCCGTAAGCTCATAAAATTCCTTAAAAGAAGATTTTTTTACAAACTTATTTCCTTTTGGACGGATACTTGTAACAAGTGGATCAGAAGACAGTAAAAGATTGTGCATAATATCTTCATTGCATGAGATACTGCTATGCTTTCGAGAATGCCCCTCTCTATATTTTCTAAAATCTTTATTTCTAGCCTCAGATGCCTCTTCGGATAGAAAACCAATGGGCACAATTGACATGTTCTGAACTATGTCTGGCCCATGCATTAAAATTTTATGAAGTGAAGAAGGCATATAATACCATGGGTATAACTCCACGTAAAGCTTAGCAGTATCAAAGCAGAACTCTCGGAATTTAGTTACGTTGATCTTCTCTCCTGATGAAATACACTGCAAGATCACACAGATTTTTCTTAAAAGCATAGCATCTATTCCGGTCAGTTCAGCAGATTTAGTGTAGTTTTCAAAAAATCTCCTTGCCGAGTTGCCATTGTTGGTGGATCCACTGCCTTGTTTCACAACATCGAGAAGTAAGCCCGTTTCTCTTCTTACAGCCTCTTGAACTCTTTTCTTCCTGTCATCAACTTGCCTTTTTGCTATATCACCCCTTACTTGCCATGATTTTATGTCTAATTTGTAGGAAATGTGTAATAAGCATTCCATTGAGCGAATCCAAGCGTGAAGGGTGCTTAAGCTATATTTATACATGTCCTCGTTTGCGTGTTTATCTTTGATTAACTCTAAATTATTCATTTCTTTAGGACAAGCCTTGCATATGTCACACACTGAAGCTGCTGTATTGGATATAATGGAATGAATTTTACCATCAATCATTGTCAACAGCAGTTGGTGTTTGACACTAATTCCATCAGTGATGGTGGATGGAGTTAAGGCTTCAATCTCTGCTTCGATTTCAGCCATCTCTCTCTGCACATTTTCTTTGGTTTCCTTTATAAACTTAAACAATATTGGCCGGCAAAATGAAGTGGAAGATGGTCGCTCGTTTTCCCAAATTGTTACACCTTTTGAGACGAGCCGCAGTGGTACAAGACTAATCATAAAATTACTAGCAAGATCGATTTGCTCATCTTCACTCGTCCTTTGATGATAAATGCTTTGGCTAGATGATCCGTCAAAACCCCATTTGCTGGTCAATACGAGCTGTTGATTGGGATCAACAGGGGTTTCTAACGACCTAATAAGTCTTCTTGAGGTTAAATCCATCAAGGCTTGTAATTTGATTTTTGCAGAGCTCTCTGTAACTGTGAGATCTTCTTTGGCCGGATAGCACTTAATTTTTTCTTTAACCAACATGTAGTAACTCGGGTATTGAAGAGCTCCTTCTTGAGTGTTGAAATCCCGAAGAGTGTTATAGCGCCATTTCGATAAGTTCATCGATACATAAAGAGCCAATGCCTTCAAAGGGGATATTTCCCGTACCTGAATTGATTTACCTTCAATGAAGGCTTTGATTTTTGAGGCCTCTTCTGGATTCTCCGTCAAGTATTTCATAACATAAGCTGTATCGCTTTGTCCTGCCTTTTGAAGCGCCCTTTCGGCCGAAAACATAATTTCAGCGCTGCTACTGCTGCATGAAAGACTATCTTCAGTGCGTCTTCTTTTTTGCCGGTTACTAAGGTCCTCAAAAGATTTACGAGGACTAGGATGTGTACAAGTTGAAGCATCAGATTTAGCAGGAGAAATTATGGGCTCGATGACGTCACTTATATTTTCTGTAGAAGGTTCCATATTTTCATTCTGTAATTCCGGCCATTGAATTGCAGCCTGTAGCCAAATCTCATGTTTCTTCCGAAACTTATCTGTGCTTCTTCCAGACTGTGTCCATTTTGCATAAATGCGGTAGCAAAATCGACGACACCAGTATTTTAAACTTGTTTCAGCACTTTCACATAACTGAACACAACTGTTATCTTTTAAAACACTGAACAAATAGTTAAAGTCGCGTAAATCTTTATGTGCGCGTGCGCATAAAGCAACGTGAATATCAAGATTTGTATTAAAATTTGGAAAATACATTGCGAGATTAGCTTGGATACAACGAGGTGTAAATCAACACTGATTTTAAAGTTACTAATAGTGACCTATTTATATAAAATCCAGGTATCCCAGGTATCCTTTGTTAAATATTGCAAGGTAATTAGTTATTGTGATAATTAGTAAATGATGCATGCTAAATTAGTGTATTAAGAGCCATTTAGTAATTAAATAATAGCAATGTTCTTATCAGTAATCATTAGTGCATCAGTTTTATATGTAAACCTTAAGTCCCTAATTATATATCCTAATTAGCTTATATCTTCTCTAATTGGCTGCTCAGAAATGTTATTGTAATAAGGTAAACCTTTAGAAAAACGGTTTTAATCAACAAAATAAACAAAAAATAAAAAAATTGTGTTATAAAATAAACATCACTCTTTATCCCAGAAAGTGCACATTTGGCGCACTATGTGTCTTAGTATTAAATAAAGCTCTTAGTATTAGCATTATGATATTAGAGACCGCTACTTGAAACAAGCCCGGAATCAGGAGGGAGAGAGCTCGATACACTCATTTTCATAGTAAAGGCGAACGGCAGATTTCGTTCCGCATATTTTTGTTGTTGTTTTGTTATAGAATTTATACCACTTATTAAGGCAACTAAGACATTTATTTTCATGTAAGCGTACTATTTTTAGAAGTTGGGAATAATGAATAATATCAATAAAAAGATTTTAATAATTAAACGTAATAAAATTATAAACTAAACGCAGTTATGTTTTTTAAAGTTGCCTTATGTAAAATAACACTAATAACGAAATGATAGATTAATTATTTAGAAATAGAAATAACATTAAATATAATTAAACACTAATATATTATACCGAAGAATGCGTGATTGATACATAAAATCATAATAGTTAACGATATAATGATAGGAATGATTTTCGTCATCAATATTATTTTTGTTCATATGGCAATTATTTATTGACAGGTAAAGAAAATCTGTAATTCTATATGTATTTATTACTGTTACTGTCTTGCAGTTCAGTGGTTCAGTTCTTTGCTATTGTTTTGGATTGTGGTTTGTGACTGCATCTGAGCAATTAAGCGAATTATCAGGCCGTTTTTACGTTGAGTTGAGCATCTGCCCCTCCGTACTCTATCTGTTGATAGTACTTTCGCGAAAGGACGCTTTATTAACTGTGCTGTGTGTGTGTACGCGCTATAGTTAAAATGACTAGTTTGCAATGTGTTAATTGCAACGTTCGCTTGTCTCGAATAAGAAGGCACGCTTTATCCGATGAGAGTGAAGATTTCGTCAATACTATTCGACTGTGGACTTATCCTAAAGATGTAAGTAGTTTACGAATAACATTCTGCATATTAATGGGCCAGAGACGAACTGTGTTATGTTTTACGTGTTGAAAATTAGTCCTTACCATTTAAACCAAACCATACCACACTAAGGTCCGTATTACAGAACGTCGCTCAATTCTCAAGCATTACTTAAAACTAGTTTTAACCAATCAAATGGCTTGAATCTAGTTTTAAGTAGTGCTTGAGTATTGAGTGATGTTCTATAATACGGGCCTAAAATATATACGTTTGCTAATCTCAATACTATTCGAAAATCTAACAAACACGGTGTTAAAATGCATAGAGAATGCTGCTGCCCATTCTCTAGTCAGTCCTCAGTCGTCTTTTACAACACCCACGGGAAGAAATAGGATGGTGCTATTCTTTACGTCCAGCACCACTCGGAACAATAACAATACTTATTTATATCATACAAATTGTTATTTACATGTATGGTTGGTTGGTTTGCCTAAGAGTGTTAGAATATGTATAACTCTGATATGAATATGTATAACATTTGACTGCTGGAAAGGAGAGGAAAGTATTTAATATAATGTTGAAATCACTTCTTTATTTCCAGATAACACCTGCTGACCAAGTTTGCCATGCATGCTGGCAGCTAGCTACTCATTCACATTTGTCTGAGAATATGCCGAGAAGACGAGTTGGCCATCAAAGTATTTGTGTTGTATGCGGACGATCCATACTAAGACTTAGTCGACGCAGGATTTTGATTGAAGGGGCAAATGAAGGCGAACAAAGAGTGGCTAATACAGTTTCTGCTTGGATCCAACCACGAGAGGTATAAAAAATATGTACTTACCTACTATAACTATTATTAATTATCTTTATTTGATTAAACTACAAAATAAAATATTATAAATTATTTTCCACCATTAACATGTGTATTTGCAAGCTTTTCTTTATTTATACTTTTAATTTTAGCTTCATTCTGAAGATGAAGCTTGTGTGCCATGTTGGCTAAGAGCTAGAAGAACTAGGATTGCTCCACCAGTTCAAGATATTCAACCCCCTTCACCTGATCATGTGGATGGTGATCATTCTGTTTTAATGTGTGCTGTATGTGGTCAGAGCCTGACCACCACAACATCAGATGAAGAGTGGAATCCCGACAACATTGCCCGTTTGTTGGAGCACCAGCAGGTATATATGAGATAATGTATTTATAGTAACTAGCTTATAAACACTTGGTAAGGTAAGGTTAGGTAAGGTGAAGGTAACCAATTATTCCCCAAGAATAAACCTCAAGAACCATTCTCCAGCTTGGGTTGCTCAAATTCAATCAGGAATCTCGCTCTGTCCTACCTTTTTTTTTGTTTGCATTTCCTTTATGCTTGAACATGTTGAGCACAACTTATGTCTATCGAACATAGTGTTTAATTTGTATTTCATCAATGCTATTTTGATATCTGTTGCTGTTCCGTTTGGTGCCGGACGTAAAGAATAGCACCGTCCCATTTCTTCCCGTGGGTGTCGTAAAAGGCGACTAAGGGACTTACTAGAGAATGGACAGCAGCGTTCTCTATGCACTTTTAAAACCACACTGCGATCGCCAACCTGCCTGCCAAGCGTGGCTATTATGGCAACCCCCCCCCCCCTTTTTTTTTAGGGAGGTCTATGTACGTCTTTCGGCTGAAATGGTGATGATGATTTTGATATCTATGGCCATCTCATGAAATGAATTATTTACAGATGTCTTCCATGAATGCAGTTTGTGGAGTTTGCTGGGACCAAGCTCGAGATTTGAGCATATATGGCAGATTTTAAAATAGCAGCTGCTCTGCTGAATGCGTTTACTCCGCCATTTGCAGAAAATATAAATGCAGAGCAGTTTGTTTCAATTATATATGAGCGCCTGTATTTAACTAATATTATAGCCGAGTTAGTTACGGAACATAATTTAAACAGGCGCGGTTCCTGGTTTGTCTCCATAGATGCGACAACCCTATCTTTTCCGCGGCTATCCATGGAGGAATTGATACTATTTGCATGTGGTGTATACCAAATTCGCCAGGCCCGTTCATATGTTGGTGAGCATTTCCGCTTTCATGGAATATACACATTAGAGGTATCCCGAGAGAGAATAAGTGGTTTAGAGGGAAACAACCCAATGTTGCTTCGTGCTAAAATAAAGTCCCGCCATTCTTCTGCTAAAACTTATTTTGTATTTATAGTTGCAGAAACAAATATGAATGGTCGGGAAGCAATCAAAAGTTATTGCTGTAACTGCATTGTAGGTTTAAGAACAGTGGGATGCTGCTCACATGTGATGAGTATTATTTGGTACCTTAGTTATGCTCGCCATGAGGGTCTTACCCGACCAGCCCCCTTCTTAGATGAAGTAGTGTTAAGAATCAATTAATTTTATAAGTACTTACAATAAAATAAAAGTACTACAATAACGAAGTATTTTTTTTATTTACCTACACTCAAAACCCCATCAGAACTGCATCATTATGAAACTGTTGCAGTACGCAGCTGGACATAGATATCTCCTAATACACCCCTCACTGAGTAGGTACGATTCTCATCTCAATCTACCTACTTAATGGTAAGTAAAACACTACAAAGATAGCGACAAGCAATCTAGAACATTTACTTTATCACCAAAACAATGTTTATGTACCTTTAAGTAACAATCTAAATTAGTACACTAGTACATAACCTTAAAAAATAAAACTCGTTATAACTTTTACGTCCCAACTTCTAAAAATCTAAGAATTTAAAAAGGGCTTGTCTATCTTATTAACTACCAATTAAAACTAAAAATATCCCAAAACACGAAATTTTATCAGCGGGACGAAGTTCCCATACAAGCCTGCCGTTCACCTTTCACATTTTCTCAAATTACTCCCGAAATATGGGAGTTATGAAGAAATTCATCACCACAAGTTATGAAGGCATTAAGTAATCGAATAAGATGGCATCATTAGTTTGGCATAATTTTACTCTTTTTTTTCGGACATGTCTACGTCCAACCGCTCCCATACATTCGTTCCACTGTGAGACATGGCGAAACTATAAGGGTTCCTTGTCGACTACGGAACCCTAAAAAGATGATGTTTCAAAGTGATTTTTTTAAGTCAGTAGTTGGTGAGTTGGGATTTTTTCGGTTGCAACCGCACAAATAACTTTGTTTTTCATAGTTGTTAATACGGGCCCGTAATAACAACTAGAAAAAACTATGAAAAACAAAGTTATTTGTGCACCTAAGTGTGTGGAGGATCGGCACCCGAGCTGCAGCCATTAATGCAAGACATGATGTGCGAGACATGATGCTAGCATTCAAAATGACTGTCTTGTTTCATAACAATTTTAATACTTTGTAGGTTTGAAAATGAAAGGGAAAATGGCGTGAAGAGTTTATTTTTGGCCCGTTTTTTAACAACAATATATTTCTGAAATAGATAAAACAAGATAAACAATTATTAAATTACAGAATATGCCACTGCCAATATAAGTCACTTTAGAATGTATACTTTTCGACACATTTTGTATAAGAGCATGATTTATTGAAACTATAACATATATAAAAAACCTTATCTGATATGCTTTTTATTTCGGGTTTCAAAACTCTGGTGTAGCTAAGATCATTACTGTCATTACTTCCCTGATTGTATGCGCGACGTTTATTCAAGGTTTTTTTTCTTTTTATTACCTAACACATTAACATGGGGTCACTTGTTCTGTCAAAACTTCATACGCATGATTAAATTGAAAAGAGAGATCAAATACTGCGCATGAGCGTGACAATCAGTTTAAAGCATTCAGTTCAAGTGATTCAAATAAGCGAGTCAAGTTCCTATCGAGCCTGTTATCAGACACCAATACAGTAACCAAGAATCAACGTCGTCGCGTTTGAAAAACACATTAATCAGGACTTTATTTTATTAACCTGTGTCGTTTCGTAATATTAAATGGTCAGTTACATTTACACATACTTCGAGATTATCGGAAGACTAAATAATTAAATGTATAGTTAGAAGGTACACACAACTCTTTATCTTATTCCAGTTACGCACGATCAGCAACACAGATGATTATATTTTCACATTTTATCCAATTATTCAGTACATTTAAGAACTATAAACATTATACAGTCGCTGTGTTGCTGGGTGTACCATGAAACTATCATCAACCTTTATCACAGATATATTTTGTCAAACTCATTTTCCCTGACTCACAACATTTGTATGCAATTTCCATCAAATATTTATTGAATTTCAAGCTTCCATTTTTCAAAACAACCCTTACTACTAAATACAATCGTCAATCAGCAAAGCAATCTTTACAAACAATTCTCAACTTGGTCTACCCTTAATTTACAACCTGCATTTGCACCAATGCTTTTCTTCTAGGTCAAATTTAACAGGCTAATAAAATAAACAATTTTTGACACTTTTAACTAACAAATCTGAAACACCGAATTCAGTTTTCGTTAGAATTTAACATTTTTGGATTTTCATAAAAATAGGTTTGCAATTTTGATCATCTTAAAATTTGACTTTGAAACAAAATATATAATTATATATTCAAATTGACAGTAGGACATATATATACATACATTAGTGATATTAAGTCTGTACTGAGTTACAAAACGAAAGATTTATTTAGACCAACATAAAATATTCGACAACTTTGATTGTACTCTATACTTCCTGTAAGGCCTGCTTACTAAATAACTCTTCACTTGACATCCCGAATTGTTTTTATACCCAGAGAGCAGATGTTAGTTTCGTTCCATCAAAACGAAGCCCTCTAAAAAAATTAATTCCCCGGTATGAGCAATGTGCCATACCTGCAAGCCGTAACAGAATGGTTCATTGCTCAACTTTAACGTCACAGTTCCTTGCAAATATTATGTTTTTTTTAAAGCAACATGCCATTTTATTACCTGATAAGACCTGGAGGACTTGATAAAGTATGACTTTATATTTATTGCCATTAATGAGGAGATTTGTGATTAAGAATAGAGAACTATTTTAAATAAGTTTTCTTGATCAGTCCTGACTAATCAGGACCTCCAAAGCCTTTTATAATACTGTATATTACTCAACTCTGTGACAAAACCGCTTAACGATAAAATGAAATCAATAATACGTGATAACATAATTCTTCAAAGCTAAGTCAAAATGATACTTCACCTAGACCAAAATAAACTGAAAAATTGTTTTTCTTTTGATTTTATACTCAGTTTTTGAGATCAGTTTAAATTTTGTCTGAACGGATTAGTATCATGATGACCTTCCTTTTATAAATACGGCTTAATGACAAACATTGTTTCAAGCGGCCAGAAACAACGCGATTTACACTGAAATGTTTTTCATTTAACAATAGATGTTGTTTGAGCTAGGCTAACTACCTACCCAACCTCACAGAATTTTAAGTTTTTTTAGTTAAAAATTAAACAGGTGCTAGCTCAAACTTATATATGGTGTGGGTAGGTATTCGTGATATCAGCAGAAAGTCAACCACAATTTATGTAAGATGATGGACAAATCTAGGTAGACTCTCACAGATGATGCTCAAATAAATATTTTTTATATTTTAACAATGTAGGAATTCGCACACAGTATCCAATATGGACAAAGTACACAAGATACCTTTTGTTTATGTCCTGATGTGTGGTTTATTTACACTTTAAAAAAGTAACCCATTTCAGGTCAAAGTCTTACTCACGATAAACTATTTACACTCACATTTTGTTACAATAAATTCATTACACTTTTTTACAAATAAGTTTTTTTGTTTTTAAAGATTTAAACTATGTAGTTCCTTTCACCAGTCAGCAAGTCCAGTTAGTTGCGGTGCGCGCGGCGACCATGCACGCGAGCGGTGCGGCGGCGGCACGGCGTTACTTGTCGGCCGAGTCGTCGTCGTCCGCTGGGCGCGCTACGTAGAGCGCCGGGTCGATCACCTTCGGGATCGGCTTGATCTCCGTGCCCAGTTCCTGCTCAATGCGGTGCAGAGCGAAACGGTCCTCGTACGTGATTAGGTTGATAGCGATACCCAAGTGGCCGAAGCGTCCCGAGCGACCGATGCGATGCAGGTAAGTTTCGGCCATGCGCGGGAAATCAAAGTTGATGACGACGTTAACAGCTTGCACGTCGATACCTCTAGTGAAGAGGTCTGAGCACACGAGATTGCGGCACAGTCCCGCGCGGAAATCGTGGAATACACGATTGCGGTGTGCCTGCGCCATACGCGCGTGTATGTAGTAACAGCAATAACCTAGCTCAGTTATTTTCTTTGCAAGCAGCTCCACACGCTGAGTCGAATTACAGAATATTATGGACTGGTTTATTTGCAACTGAAACAAAATGAAATAAAATTTAATGCAAATTTTTGTTATTTATTTGTTTACTAATTTCAAGTGAATAATATGAACAACAAGATAGTCTTATCACTGACCTTTGAAAAAAGTGTATTTAAACAATGCACTTTCTGTCTCTCTTGTACAAATGCATAGTACTGTGTAACTCCCTTTAGTGTTAATTCCTCCATGAGATTAATCTCATATGGCTCTCTTAAGTGCTTTTCCATAAACTGTTTCACACTCAGTGGGAAGGTGGCAGAGAACAGCAAGATCTGGCGTTCTTTGGGTAACCTTTGGAAACATATCTATTAGAGTTTGTCTTTGAAATACAAAACAGTAATTAAGACTTTATTATCGAATTTTACGAACCGTGAAATAACCATATCCAACATTCCTTTGAAGTCTTGAGAAAGAAGTTTATCTGCCTCATCAAGAACCAGCATCCTGCACTGGTCCATCTTGGCAACTTGTTTATCCATGAGATCAATCATACGACCCGGTGTAGCTATAATAACTTGAACTGAAACAAAAAAATAACAAGTAAGATACAGATATAAATATGAATTTACAGAAAATAAAATAAAATAGGGTCTTTACCATTTTGATAAATACGCATAATGTCATCCCGGAGATTAGTACCTCCTGTAGTAACCATTACACGAATATCTGTGTGTTTTGCCAGTTCAATGCAAATTTGTGATGTCTGGAGCGCTAACTCCCTAGTTGGTACCACAATTAAAGCTTGAATAGCATCTTTTTTGGGATCCACCTAAATATAGAAAATAAAAATATTTATAAAGTACTAATACTCCCTATGATCATGTATGCAGGCAGTAATAACAATCAGTAAATACGGGTTTTATCACTTATAGAGAAGTGAAGGGGAATCCAAAAATATCATCATTCAGGTCATTTAGACAATAATTATACAACAATAACAAACTATAAGAGTAACAATGTTTATTCAAACCTGTTCTAAAACTGGAATACAATAAGCGCCAGTTTTGCCAGTTCCATTTTTAGCTCTTGCTAGGACATCTTTACCACTGAGTGCAATAGGAATTGAAGCCTCTTGAATGGGGGAAGGTTTTTCCCATCCTTTCTCAAAAATGCCCATCAGCAGCTCACGTTTTAGGCAAAACTCTTCAAACTCATTACCTCTTGTGTCTGTTACATCCTTTAAATTCAAGAAAATACAATGAGTTTCATTGAGATTAACTAAAAAAGCCTAACATAAAGTAGTCTTTTAGCAGCATTTTGATAGCTTCAAAATGCAACAGACCACTTACAGCAAATCTTTCAAAATTGACTCCCTCCCAAAACTAGCTTAGATTAATGAATAATAAATAGGTTGTATTTATTATGTGGTGTACAATAGTTTAAAATATATATAGGATGAAACTAAATGAATTAAAACTTATACAAGAAAACAAAAAACAGATTTTCTTAACCCATACATCAAGTAACCAAACTGTTGTAGACCCCAAAAAAAAACATCAAATCATTTCTTTTTTGTTTTGTCAAGTTTAGATAACCATACCCATCATATCTGCGGAGCTTTGCTAACTAACTGAATTCGACCCTGTATAATAAGTTTATACCTCAAAAACACGAAAAAAAACAGGATCTAAAAACTATGCGCACAGAGACAACATTCACCACTTTACTTATAATTACTAAGAGAAGTGATGTTAGAGTGCATTTGAAGCTAAAATAAGGAAAAGTATCAAACTTTTAGATATTTAACATAATAAATAACTCATCAAATAAACTTTAGTATCTTTCCTATGAAGATATTGAAGTTTTTCTGGATTCAGATTTTTTCTAATACTTATAACATCAACAAAGTGGAAAAAATACGTACTATTGAAGCTAACTCAAAAACTACACAAAGTCAATAAAATTTATTTGAGACCACTTCACAAGCTTCCTCTACCAAATGAAAATAAGAACAACAATCACGTCAATCGGTCCAGTAATCACGATGTTTTCCTGCATAACCTCCTCCTTTTTTGAAGTCGGTTAAAAAGTAAAAGATTTATGAGTTGTACATAAAATGAGTCTCAGTAACAGTTAAGTATGATTATTTGTAGTTATTATGAATTTGTAACACAAAAATAATAATATGAGAGGGTATATAATAAAACTTATATTATAAACTTACACTAGTCTTTATTCTCCTGTCTTTCGGGGGTATTTTTAATTTTGATTTCCAACCGATGTCTTCGATACTTTTATCGACATCTCTGAAAAAAAAATAACGATTTTTATAAAATACATTTACCTAGTTATATTCTATCAACAACAAGAGTGATACGAACCCCTTATTCTGACTGGTCATACTGTTTCCGACGTGATTACTTGAACTAATTCTATTTTCGGTCATCATTTTGCCAAATAATCCCACTAGGGACACGACTAAAATTAGAAACTTAGAATCACAATTCTTTGTCCAAGTCCGACACTAAACAAATTTTACGATAAGTCACTTTTCGACACATAAGCTATTTAGAAGTTTATCACGTTCACCAACTTAGTCCGGGGATATCTGTAACAATAAATAGACCGTAATCAATTAACAATATAGTATGGATAGCTACGCTAAAGCAAGATCGGTAAACGAGATTACGAGACGCGTCAACAAGCACCAAAATAAGTACAAATAAATTACAAAACAGAAAATTCTGTCTTGCAAACAAATACCTACTATAACTAATGTAAATATAGTAAAGCGTATACAATTTTATTGTGATTTGTTGAGTATTTAAACACAAACATATCAAGATTAGAGAGATTATACAGGATAAAACAAAGTCGTAGTTTATCTTCAAATTTTAATATGGCCGCCAAGAAATATATAAATGACAAGTAGTTGGTAGCGGCTGTAATTACCCAAGGAGTTAAACCATACTCCATTTTTAACTTACACATAATGGAAGTGAAAATAAATCATGCAAAATTCATAAATAAACATTACCTTGATAAAATTCTACAAAAGAAGACGACACTCGATACTCGACGGCGACATCACAATGTAACCAAAACAGTGTTGCCATTTGATCAATAATGTATGTTTCTTCCTACATAAACAATAAAATACCATGTCAGTGGCTCTTTTGGAAATCTTGGCACGCGGTGAAATATGGAACTAAAAATAAATGTAATAAAAACATATTGTTTTGTTACCTTTGTTAGTGCACTCTTTCCAAGCAGCGCCCTCATTAAGTGCAACTTACTTGCATTTAATTGTTTCACATTCGCATACTATCATTGCAATGTGTTTGAATACTTATAGCATTTGATTATGGTTCGTTTTTTAATCCCAGAGACTAATTTGACATTTCAAATGATTGTTGTTTGTTTTATAGTAGTCGAGTAGACGATCAGTGTGTATGTAGTATGTCAAAGTTATGCGTTCTTCAATGCGTTTTGACTTTGACAGTACACTATTTACTATTTAGTCTGCGGTTTTGACCAATTTTGACGTTTTGTTGAGTTTTGAGTTTTGTGGTTTTGTTGTGTACGAAATAAAGCGACGTGTTTATTTAGTGCAAAATATTTTCTTTTATTAATTACTGTGCTGTATTTCTAAATTTATATAGTTCACTATATAAGTTTGTTTATATTATAATTAAATATCGTTGGATTACACCGAAAAAACAATGTACATAAAGTTATATTTTTTAGCACACAAATCCTGCATCGACAACGTAATTTGCAAACGCAAATACGTAAATTTATACGTATTCTAATGAAATTATTTTTCAGGACGGAATACTGGAAGTCTCAAGCACGAAAGTATTGCGAATTTTGCAAGTGTTGGTTTGCTGATAACAAAGTAGTAAGGACTCGTATGATAGCTATTTGGTGGTTTGCTAAATTTAAGCTTATGACACTGAACCAAAGGAAACCTGAACACTTGATCTTAAATGTTCATAAACAGTCATGTGATGGGCATATCCTTCCCATCTGATACTCACCATAATTTAACATTTCAGTCAATTTCATTTCATGAAAATGGTAAGCGTCACAAGGAGAATGTTCAAAAACACATATCACAGCTCAGTAAAAAGAGTGCTAAAGAATTCAAGCAGAAAGAAAAGATTGATGACGATATAAAAAAAATGGAAGCAGCTGCCATGGCTGCTTACTTGAATGATGTGAAGAACAATGCTGACATCACATCACAGGTATTAATAATTTATATAATTAATTAATGTGTCAGTAACAATTTCATGTCAAAAGTATTGCATTAAAAGTAGGCAAGGTAGCATTTATTTGGAGTAAAATTGATGGCATTACTAGGAAAGTAATTTTCAACACTCATTCTCAACATTAGTCTTTCAAAATGGGTGTACAGTTGCTGTCTGGAAATGCTTACCACCTTAAGGTTTATAATTGCATGCACACATCAATGTCACAAGGTTGATGATATATGTTATTTTATTAAGTATCTATACTGTATGCTGTAGCATAGATTTTTTAATTTACATATCATTGATGATAGATAAAACCTTTTTTGAATACAAAATGATAACTGGCATCTAAGGACATTAATCAAGTGAGGTCAAGCTTATTACTAAAAATGCATAGAAATGCGAAACATTGTTTTTTTAACCAAATTCAGAAAAAGGACGAGGTTCTCAATTTGGTTGTACATTAAAAAAAAAATATGTTTGTTACCACAGAACTCTGTCATTTATAAACCTTTGATTTGGAAAATTCTTAAAAGTATATACTTCAGATTGGTCCAATTTTTATCAAAATCCAGTTCTGATGATGGGTTCCTTGACGAATTGAGGGAACTCCACAAATATTATAGGCATGCATATAGCGATTTTTGTATTTTCATCAACAAGTCAATTGTTTGCATTCAGAAAGTATCATTTGGTGAAGTGGAACTGATGTAGAAGATTAGTAGAGATACAAAAATCTACTGAATGAAGACTGTTTTTATTTTAAAAACAATATAAACTGCATTCAAAGAATTTTAAAGTATCGCCTGTCTTAACCGGGAATCGAACCTACTAAATGTGAAAAAAAAAATCCTGTAATTTTACTGTACCAATGGAAAGGCTCAAGACACGATTTCAAAGATTTTTCGTCAGTAAATTTAACAATCGACCAATCAAAATCATGATATTGTCCCGCAAAATTGTGTTGGGCAGTTCCGTGGTGAGGTTTGAGTTCCACTTTAATAGCATGATGTCTGTAGTGTAACCTCCACTCGGCGCAAAGCTCGTCGAACCGCGAATTCACATCATACAAAGCAGCAATACTACTATTGTATACTAGACTAGTTGGTGTGAAGCCATGCTCTTCATAATGTCGAACCATATCAGTTATTTGCGCGGCGGTTAGTATCGGCCGTCGTCCTGAATTGTTTCTATGATCACTTATTTACCCCATCTTCGCCATGACGCTGAATCCAAAATCTCACGGTGAATCAAGATAAATTGAGCTCTCGTGATATAACACTAATATTCAATCTATCATCATGAAGAAATAATATTAGTCCTTTTTTTTTTGGGTGGGTAATTATCAAGTAACTTCTCCCGCTCTGGGCGGAGCGGTATGGTGTATCAGACTGTTACTGACTAAAACCCACCCGTGTTCCTTCCGTTGTCTGTGTGTTGTGCGTTGTCCGTTGTCCCCGCGACCCCGGCAGGTATCGGCCCTAGCGGACCCCTACACTTGTGCAGACATCTCTTTGAGGCGCGCGTGGAACACAACGCGCCGTCGACCCGGGCCTGGTCCTTATCGGACGGCGAGCTACCCATTGTTCACCGTCCGCAAGCCCGCGCCTATCACTGTACACTGCCGGGAATCGGCCTGGGATTCCCGACGCTCAGGGCGTCTCTTGCTGCGGCTAGGGCGTGAGGGCGCGGACTTTGCCTCTTCCTCACCCGTTCCGCCTCCTCCCTCGCGAGAATTACTGCTTCGCAAAAGGAGGTGACAGCTTCCCATGCCCTCTAGCTCCGTACCATGGCCTGGACCAGGGCCGGCCGCAAGAGATCTCCACCGCCGATCGCTTCCACGACGACACGGCGGTGCCGGGCAGACCTCCACCGTATACTCCACCGTGTCCTCCGGGCGATTCACACAATGGCGGCACCCGGGCGTTTCCTCCCGCCTTATCCGACACAGGAACCTCCCGAAGCTGCCGTGTCCGGTGAGGACCTGCGTCAGGCGGAAGGTGAGGATGCCGTGGCGCCTCTCCAGCCACTCCTCAAAGAAGGGACTTATCGCCGCAATTGTGGCGTGCCCAGCACTGGGTTGCGACTATCGTACTCTCCATGTCGCCATGAGATCCCGGCGGAGCTCTGTCCGCTGTGCCGTGATTTCTCGCGGCAGCGGAGTTACGCCCCGGCGTTTCGCCTCCTCGCGCCACTCGCATATGTGCGCGAGGACTATTGCCTCCAGCTCTCATGGCGGCAATCTGGCCTGGAGGCCACTGGAGACCGTGCGGCATCCCCGGACCAGCCGGATGGCCATGACCCTTTGGGACGCGTTCAATCGGCGGGCTGGCCGTCGCGTCAAGGAACGCGCCACACCGGGGTCTGGGCTCCAGCAGTTTGACCTGCGCTGAAACCCAGCCCATCAACAGCCTTCGGCCCTCCCCGGCTGTTTTCATGGCCGCCGACACGGGGCAGCTCACCGTACCGGCTCGCATCCCCTTGAAGTCGGAAGTCGAAGATGGATGGTGCCTGCCCTCACCTGCTTGGCAGAGCACCCCCAGTCCTAACGATGGCGGCCACCACCTGTCCCTCCGTCACGGAGTCGTCCAAGCCCAAGATGCGCATGCCGGCGCACTTGGTGGGCCTGGACACTCGGGCCTCGTCCGCATTTAGGGACGCCCTAAGCCTTTCGGCCAGAGCGTCCGCTGGCCGCACCAGGGACCTCCAGCATCTGGGCCCTAGTCGCCGTGATCCTGACCCGGATGCCATAGGCGGCGCCGAGCCCCTTGAGGTCCACCGGCCGCCTCCGCCGCCTCGGTGAGCACGTCCCGGTAGGACACGCCCTTCTTTTCTGCTTCCGGCTGTAGTGTCGCCAGTCACCAGGGCCGGAGCCCTCGCCGCCTGTGTATTCGCCCCGCCCTTGGTCTGCCCCGATGAGCCTGGTTTGGCCGTGGCAGTTGCGATATGAAGCGGCCTTCCGCTGGCTCGAGACCGGCTGGCTCGCCGCTAACGGGGGGCGTAGGACGATGGCCTCTATGGCGGTAAAACGACGCCACAAGGCAGCTATCTCCTGCTGCACCAGGGTCAGAACCCGGTCCTCAGCAGGCACGGGCCGTCCCTGCCCATGCTGCTCCCCCCCTGCGACACCTCCCGGGGGCCGGCTCCTCTGAGCCCAGCCAGGTCCGCTCGGGGCTCCTCGTTCTCCTTTCGGAGACGCTCCATGGCGGCTGTCAAGCGGGTGATTTCCGCCCGGAACTCGGTCATTCCGTCCGACGGAGGCCCGAGGCATAATGCCTCTACTGCCTGGCGGCAATAGAGGCCGTTGCTGCGGATATAGCCTGATCTTTAGAAGACTTGATCCTCTTCATGGCCACACCCTTGATCGCGGCTACCACGACCTCTGCAAACTTGGCCGCACGCTCCGAACTGCAGCCGCCTTTACCACTTAGTCTATGTACTAACTTCATAACCAAACAGTAAATAATAGGTACTCTTTTTAATATAACCAACACAAGATTTTGATTACATCTATTAAAAGTTAAAAATAAAAACTTGCTGTGCAAACAAAAATCACTACAATGTGAACAATAACCTTAATTTCGGATGTCGGGAACCAAAGACACGGACTTAAGAGCCCGGATACGAAATCAAGATAAGCAAAATTTGGTATTCGACACGCACACACGCGAGAGCGCGCGGTCGCGTGTGTGCGTGAGTCTGAAGTAGTCGATGGCCACTACGGCGATTAACCGCTTTTGATCCTTTGATATTTTTTACATGTCTATATCTCTCGTGGTTTTTGTCAATAGAAATAATAAGTCAAAGGTAGTATAAAATTAAGCATTTATTAATTAATATAAACAAGTTCTGAGTATAACGGCATGCCATAGAATGGCATTTTCGAGGGTCGATAATTTCTTTCATGCACTTGAAATAAAAATCTACAAGCTGATTTTTAATTTTTGTTTTTCAGAAATGCTTTCAAATTTTTGCTCTTTCCGGCCATACTTTTTTTTTTTTTTTTTAGGTTGTGAAATCATCAAATAACTTCTCCCGCTCTGGGCGGAGCGGGAGGGTGTGTCAGACTCTTACTGACTAAAACCCACCCGTATTCCTTCCTGTTGCCTGTGTTGCGGGGGCCTCGGTGACCCATAAGTACCTTCCCGCGACCCCGGCAGGCATCGGCCCTAGTGGACCCCTTTTGTGCTGACGACATCTCTTTGAGGCGCGCGTGGAACACGACGCGCCGTCGACCCGGGCCTGGTCCTTACCGGACGGTGAGCTACCCATTGCTCACCGTCCGCAAGCCCGCGCCTACGGTGGCTGGAAATCCGCCCGAGATTCCCGACGCCCAGGGCGTCTCCTGCGGCGGCTAGGGGCGAGAGGGCGCGAAACTTGCCTTTCCGTCAACCGTCCCGCCTCCTCCTTCGCGAGCATTACTGCTTCGCAGAAGGAGGTGGCGGCTGCCCATGCCCTCTCGCTCCGTACCATGGCCTGAACCAGGGCCGGACGCGAGAGGTCTCTGCCGCCGATCGCCTCCACGAGGACACGGCGGTGCTCTGCCCAAGCCGGGCAGACCTCCACCGTATGCTCCACCGTGTCCTCCGGGCGATCCACACAGTGGTGACACCCGGACGTTTCCTCCCGCCTTATCCGACACAGGAACCTCCCGAAGCTGCCGTGTCCGGTGAGGACCTGCGTCAGGCGGAAGGTGAGGATGCCGTGGCGCCTCTCCAGCCACTCCTCAAAGAGGGGACTTATCGCCGCAATCGTGGCGTGCCCAGCACTGGGTTGCGACAACCGTACTTTCCATGACGCCATGAGATCCCGCTGGAGCTCCGTCCGCTGTGCCGCGATTTCTCGCGGCAGCGGACTTACGCCCCGGCGTTTCGCCTCCTCGCGCCACTCCCACACGTGCGCGAGGAGATTTGCCTCCAGATCCCATGGCGGCAATCCGGCCTGGAGGGTCGCCGCCTCACTGGAGACCGTGCGGCATCCCCGGACCAGCCGGATGGCCATGACCCTTTGTTCCGGCCATACTTGAATCTGTGAATATGAAATTCTTCATGAAAGTCAATCCAAAAAAAAATTTTAAACAAACATGTTCGCAACGGCGAGCTTTACTCTATAGAGAGATCTCTTTCAGTCCAATAAACTTAACTGGTGTGAATGTATGTCAATTTCACAATAAATGTTTATATACCATTATTAAGCTTAATAGTTTAAAAAATATACTAATAATAAATGATAACACTCGTTGCGTGGTAAGGTAACACACAAACAGAATTACTGTCGCATTTATAGTATTACTATTGAAAAACACTACGTACTTTTTGTAGTTATTTATATCAAAATACATGAAACGAAAGAAGATACTTAAAATTATAATAATAATAACAAAATATACTATTACTTGTTGTATTTAAAAAGCATATTAAAATAATCACAAAATATTATCTCACCAAAATATGTTTTATACTCCGTCGCGCTATATTCGTCTGTAGCCGGCGGCACCGCACACTGGCGCGTCGTTCATTGCGTGTCGACTCGGTGTGAATGTGTCGACATGTCCACCCGCTGGAAGCGCTCGGCGCGGACTGCTGAAACGATCGATTTTTTTTTTTTTTTTTTGTATGGCATCTCGTAGTTGACCATGAGAGGTCGTGACTATTTAACCGGACTTTCCTGTGGCTGCCTTAAGCGAACTCAAAGCCTCCAGCCAGGGGCGAATTACTTATAATACTAAGCGACTGCACGCTAAGGGCACCCCCTGTGGGGTACGGACCTCGGCTTAGGGCGTCGCTGGGGGGAGGACAGCAAGGTGGGACAGGCTGGATCTGATCAGTATTATTATTATTAATCGGGGAATTTAAAACTACAGGCTCAGCTGCGGCGCGGGCTGGCGCTTCATCGAGCAAGGGTCGGGGGGGACAATTACGTCGGGGTTTACGCGAGGGACCTCGGCGGCGAGGTCGGAACGTAGGTCGGTGTGTTTTGTGCACTGTACTCGTGGCCCTACTGCTTTCCTGGAGGAGGGTAATGGGGTCATCGGGGTCGGTGAGAGTATGCCTTGGACGGCGAATAGAGCTAATGGTGGAGGGCCTATAACTGGCGGCCTGCACAACCAGAGGGTTGCGGTGGGTGGCGGCGGAGTCGATGAAGCGCTTCGTGATGTGCTTCATGAACTGCTTGATGGTGGGGATTTTAAGATCGAGATGGAGGAAGAACCGACCGAGGCTTGCGTCGAGTATTATATTGCGTGATTTAGGTTGTTTTAAAATATTTTTTATTGCCATTTTTTTTTTATTTTTTTTTTCAGTAAATGGATTGATATTGAACTGAAGTTTATTTCTGTTGTTGTACGAGAGTTCTAAGTAGCCGAAATAAAAAGCAATACTTTGCCTATTTTCTGTAAAATTTGACTAAGTTAAATATTTTTTTACTCAACACTTTTATACAAAAGTTGTAAAAAGTGGTGCATACATTCTATAGACGACTTTCACAACAATACATTGTATTTTTTTCATACCGTTTAGATTTCAAAAGGATTCGTAAATATGTGATATTCTAAACCTCTTACAGCAAAAACTCAAACAGTCGCTGGTTTGAGGTCGATTAATCAAAATTTTATATTAAAAATAGAAAAGTTGCCCATTCATTAGATCATAATTGAAACGATCTTTCATGTTGTGCATTAAAACTTATAGAAATACTGTATTTTGACTGTAAAATCACGTCTGTAAAATCACGTAAATCAGCGAAATCTGCAAAATTTCGTATACGGGCTCTTAAGAAATTAAAGTTATTTTTCACTTTTTTGTTTATTGTTTAAGTACCACTTTTTAGTCGTGCCTACCCCACACAAATTCTAATAGCTGCTATGTAAAAAGTTATGGCAGGTAGTTATTATAACATCATCCACATAGATTAAGTGGGAAAATATGTATTTAGTGGGTTGGTTTGTAATTTATTTAAGTTACTATAGCCTAATGTCAACTGCTCATCACCTTTTACAAAACATTGCTTTTCCCGATGCAGGGACGTTAATGGTTGAGGACTTGTGCTGGTACTTCACCATCAGCTCTACTTTACCAAATGCATTGTGACGAGCATAAATTGCTTAGCAACTATATTAAAGTAATCGAATCGCAAACTTTGAAATACCTACAGTTTTTTACAGAGTAGTTCCAGTGGCAATCTGTGGTCTTCATCATCAGTTCCATTTCACCAAATGGTGCTTTCCGAGTGCAAATGCATGAGTTATTATGAAAAAACACATAACTGAAAAGGGAACTTTTCAGTTACGTGTTTTTTCAGTCGGGTTTTTGTTTTTTTTTTTAATAATTATTTTATTTCAAGCTTTTTCGCTCTATTAATATATATATTTGAAAATTACTCATTAAGTTCTAGCTTTTATTTGATACCAATATTGTTGCAATTAATTAAAAAAAAAATCCCCTCTTTTTTTTGTATTTGCAGAAGAAATTTATTAATATTATATAGCCTATGTCACTCCCACAATTAAGTCGAATCTCCTCATACGTTAAAATCCATCAAGCCGTATAGACTACAGAGCGTGCCAAAGAAATAGACATACATACATACATACTCTCGAAAAACATTATCCTGAGGCAGTTGGGTAAAAATACCCAAATCGCTGTAGGTGTGCCTATAATATCTGAAGAGTTCCCTCGATTTCTCCAGGATTCCATCATCAGATCCTGACTTGATGACAATGGGACCACCTAGGAAGTATACCCTTTCAAAAGAATTTTAGAACCAAATCGGTCCAGCCGTCTTCAAGTAATCGGGGAACATACAAAAAAAAAACCGACGGACTGAGAACTTTGTCTTTTTTTTGAAGTTGGTTAAAAAGTAATAAGTACCTAGACTAGACTAGACTAGACTAGACTTTACTGCACACAGTGTAATAAAAAACTTATTTGAAAACTGATTACCATTTTTGGACCACAACTGTACACATACGTGGTGGCTATTTGTTAATGACAAAAAAAAACATCAATAAACAAAGAAGACATAAGTCACAGTCAAGTTGGTCTTCTTTGTTGAGTGATGTTTTTTTTTCAGTTTGGTATAACCTTCATAACACACCACAATAATACTTATACACCACAGAATACCTACAGTATTGTCTCCTTCTCCCTTTAATCCATCCAAAGGTGCGATAAAACCGCCCATTGTGTCAGCCTTGTAAAGTTTCTACATTTATATGATCTGTAATTTATATGGTGTACATAATAAAGAGATATATTCTATTCTAACACGCAGTAATTTTTTTCCATTTTCAGAATATTAATGAATTGCTAAATCAGAGTGGTAGCAGTGATACTGCTATCGTTGTCGGCACAGCGCCCATATCAAAGGCATCCCCTACCTGGGAAGAAGTCAAGAGTGAGGATGGGAGCTCCTATTACTGGAATACTGTGACAAATGGTATTGGAAATTGGTTTAATTGAGTGTATTTAATAGTTTATTTTATTGTAACATTGCGATTGTAAAGTAAAAATAAAGCACTGAATTTGTAAGTGGCACTACAAATTGGCTTCCACGTTTCCTTTTGTTAACATTTTCGTCAGATAATTTTGGAAGAAAAATATATCGTAATTTTTTTTCCAATACATAAAAAAACTGAATTTGATCAATTATAAAAAATAGGCTGTTCCGTACTTTCTATTCTTTTAATTGGAAAATAAGATTATTCATTTTCATTTATTAGCTAGACAAAAATTACGTTACGATGTCATTAAATATGCAGGTACGCTGGAAGAGATTTCTTTAGAAATAAGTATCACCTTTGTACGTATTTTTCTGTTCCTTTCTTCTTGTATGTTTATATGTGTGTACATAAACTGTTAAATAAAATTAAAAAAATAAATGTATATACAAATACTATGTGTTTTTGCATTATAGAAACCACCTGGGATACTCCTGATGAGTATGTGTCAGTGGCAGATCAAGAAAAGAACAAATTAAAAGATGAAATACAAGATAAAAAGAAGCAGAAACTTAAGTGAGTGAAGCATAGGATACAGTAATTTATGTCTTTTAAAAATTACTAGTACAAGTTGTTCCAAGTAATCGGGCATCTAATATTTCTTTAAAATTATGAGCTTTAGACTTACTCACATAAATTTATTTCTTTGGTTTCCAGAAAACAACAACAACAGCAAGCCCAAAAAGATGTGCATATGGAGGTAAACGCTCACATAGCAAGAGAAAGAATGAGAGAGTTGGCCGTAAACAAGGACCCTCCACCCGTCAAGAAGTTTGTGGACTATGGGCCAGCTCCGCGCGCCCCCAAGCCCTTTGGCTCCTGGACTCCAGTAGTGAATGAGTAAGTCAATTTTGGTGCGATTCCACTTAAATTTAAATTAATTGTTCAAGGAGAGCTAATGAGTCACAATTGATTTTCTATTGTTTGACTCCAAATCGGTGTCGCGCGGGCCTTAACAGGCATCATCAACATAATTGGTGAGATAAATAAGAATAGGAGAGATTTTTAGTTGCCCAGTTAAAAGAAGAATACATTATGAGCAAATGGACACAAGTGGCCAACCATCATTAAAATTGGTTAAGTATTGGTTTTCTTCTAGGCGTCTTTCATTTTTAAATACATAACATCAACGCCTGCGCGCAATAAATGCGCCTGTATTATCTAAATGGTTAGGAATGGGTAGCTCACCGTCCGGTAAGGACCAGGCCCGGATCGACGGCGCGTTGTATTCCACGCGCGCCTCAAAGAGATGTCGTCAGGACAAGTGTAGGGGTCCACTAGGGCCGATGCCTGCCGGGGTTGCGGGAAGATACAAAAGGGTTACCGAGGCCCCTGGCAACACAGGCAACGGAAGGAATACGGGTGGGTTTTAGTCAGTAAGAGTCTGACACACCCACCCGCTCCGCCCAGAGCGGCAGAAGTTATTTGATGATATACCACGCAAAAAAAAAAAAACAGTGGTGTACATATAGTACACCCACATTTCGCCGGGTATGTTTGAGCCCCATGTAATAGGGGGCGAGCCTATTGCCACCGGGCACAAATCCAGACTCTGGCCTGCTACTGAGAAATTCCAGATAAAACCCAATAACAGTACTTTGCCCGACCCGGGTTTCGAACCCAGGACCACATGTTCAGCAGTAGCGCTTGCGACTACTAGACTAACGAGGCAGTTATAAATAGATATTATTCATCATTTTCCAGACCTGTAGAACACATCGATCTTCAGCTACCGAGGCCTGAAAAGGAGCCGCCGCCGCCACCTGTGATCGTGCAGCCAGAAATAGTTCAGTTCAAGGAGAAGCGCGTCGAGTCACTTGGTGATGGACCCGTCGAGTTCAAGAAAAGAAAGTTCAATAACCCCAAAAGAAATATGCGTCAAAAAGTAGATGATGACTGAATACTGCCAATTAAATTTGTAAATAAAATCAAAATACTGTAATACAATACTGTTTTTATGGTGTGGAAATCCTTATGCATTCTCTCCATACGTCGTCTCTCAGTCTTCGACAGATTTAGGAAATTGGAAAATATTTCATGGACTTTTTAATATAACTTAGAGAACTATTATGCTTGATCATTTTCATTATTATCAATTAGTAATATGCCAAGTACTACTACTAAGTACCATCGTGTGGAGTGCAAGTTTAATGCGGCATTAAATTTGCACTCCACGCGCTCTCAGGTGAATCTCGCACCGGTGCGGAGATCGACTTGTCGTGGTGAAAAAATATGGGTGTTAACTACACCAATGTTTTGTCGTTTATTCCCAGTAGTTCCATATAGCTAGTTCCACATGGAACTATTGCAACCTCAAAAAATGAATAGTTTGTACCATTACTTCCATGTAATTTTAAACTAGTTTTACAGCCGACATTTCTTTCATATGTAACTGCTGCAACTATTTAGTTCCATGTGTGAGTTCCATAGTGTACTAGTGCAACCTTAAAATGTGCAGAATATTATGAGCCATTAGTTAAACGTAACTTAACACCAGTTTTATTCAATTAATTTCATTTAGTTTCACAATAACAATTTTAAATAAATATTATAATAAAAAAAAAAAACAAAAACACGCTTTTATCACTCACTAAAAATAAAAAGTATATAAACTTTTATTTGTTACGAATGCCTGTTACCCTTACCAATATACAATACTATGACACATTTACATTAAACGCCAGGAAAGTGTACAAAGACGTTTTCTATACCATATTTGCTATAAAGACCGTCTAGCAATAAAAATGAGGAGCTACAACCTAAGACTACAACACTACAAATTGGCATCGTTGGTAGATAGAAGAAGGGTTCTAGATTTCACATTTCTTCACAAACTTTTCAATGGGGTTGTTGACTGTAGCGAGCTTCTAGAAAAGCTGCAGACAAGTGCACCATCTCGCTTTCCGCGGAAGTATAACTCCTTTTCTATGTGCCGGGATCCAAAACAAACATCGGACACTTCGCCGTGCAACAGCCGCATCTGTAGTCGAACGACCTTTTGTAAAGCCATATTGTTGATTATGAAGGAGGCTGTTTAAGCAATTGCTTGAGTATTAACTTTTCGTCGATTTTAATAGTTATTTGATTTTGACCTCTCGACGAGCCAATGCTTAATTTTTTTAAATTATAATTTCGTCAATGTTGTGCTTGTAGGTAAATGTATACGTTCCTAAAAGGAACAACAGGGTTTCTGTTACATATTGCATATAAAAAAAAAACATGTATTATATTATACGTGTATTAATATTATGGAAATCGCGTCTTATTTTGAAGTCCTTAGTTTTTGGAACATACAAAATACTTTCTAAAATATAAAGAGAAGGCAGAGAACTTAGGCTTACAGTTTAGTTGCAAAAACACGCAGAAGTGTTTTGCCGTACTCGCGTTTTAGTTGCAGAATCACGCGGTATGTGTTTTGCCGCACTCGCGTTTTAGTTGCAGAATCACGCGGTATGTGTATTGCCGTACTCGCGTTTTAGTTGCAGAAACGAACACAGAAACAGAAACAAACAGAAGCGTCGGTTTGCAGAAACACACGGTGTACGTTTTGCAGCACTCGCGTTACGGTTGCAGGAACACACGGTATGTGTCAATACACATACCGTGTGTTCCTGCAACCGTAACGCAATCCGCACTCGCTTTACAGTTGCAGAAACACGCCGTATGTATTTTACTTTGCCGCGTTAGCGTCGTTTTGCAGAAACACACGGGTTTGCCGCACTCGCGTTACAGTTGCAGAAACACACGGTATGTGTTTTGCCGCACTCGCGTTCACCATCCATGCAGTTTGAAGGCACTATACCCTTGTGTAGAACAACAAGTTGAGAGCAGTGGTGGCCCAGTGGTAACGACCGCGACTTACGAGTTGTAGGTCGTAGGTTCGAACACAGACAGGCGCTTTACTTTGTGTAAATTATTCTATCACCACTGCTCTCAAAACGGTGAAGGAAAACATCGTGAGGAAACCGGCATGTCCTAGAACCAAAAATTCGAAGACATGTGACATCTACGAACCCGCACTGGGCCCGCGTGGTGGATTACGGCCCCCTCCCTCACACAGAGAGGAGGCCTGTGTCCCAGCAGTGGGAGCATTATAGGCTGATTATGTATGTATGTACGTACATGTGCAGAAGGAAGGAAGGAGGGTTTATAAACCTCATAAACGGCATAACTAAGTAAATGTCTACTAAAGCTGCTCCCAAATTACGACGTTTATTTTTAATTATATTTTTTTTACATACTTCCTTGACATACGAGTAATATTTTCAAGCGATCTGGACACGATAATTTAAATTAGCTCGCAAACAATGTGGAGGGAAATTTTGAAATTGGAACGTACCTATTTTTAACTTACAAATCATATTTTCAAAATAGATTATAACTGGCCAGTCTCTCATACATAAAAACTTTTTTTCGCAATTCTTTCTGAGTGGCCTGGTACCTACATAGATTATTTTATATTTTGTGAATGTGAGATCGTTGTAGGCTTAATAGACTGTAGATTTGTAGACCATTTATTTTTGTTAAGTACGGTATGGTACTTCTTGACAGGCTTACACTGTTCTCCCATATCTATTAACACTGTAATTTGAAAACATTGTAAAAGCTAATTATTTTTAAAAGAGTAACCGTGGAGTTTCTTGCCTGCTCTTCTCCATAGGAAACGACCTATTGGAACCGTGCACCTAGCTTCTGACGTTTCATAAGTGCCCATGTAGGCCTTGTAAAATAAAATGTTTTGATTTTGAGTTGGGAAGTCCGATACCGTAAACCGAGGTTAAATTGATTAATTTGGAAATAAAAATATCCATGTTATTTTACAACTGTGAAATAAAAAATATAGTGAACGAAAGTGATAATGATAAGACACCACAATCGTTCACAATATTTTTTATTTGGTACTAACGACGACTACGATACTTTAATAATTTACGAATAGTTTTGGAGAAAAAATTCTGGATAAGCTTTGTATGTTGTTTTGTCCACTGAGAACTAACTTTATTAGCTAACGACTCGGTTAATTTGACCCTGTATTTTGGTACAGGGTCAGGAATGTATGTACGATGACTGGAAGAGGAAGGGAACTAGCAGACGTTTTAAAAAGGCGACGACTGAACATAGCGTGTCTGCAAGAGACGAAATGGAAGGGTGCGAAGGCCAGAGAGATAGGAGAAGGATATGTGTTTTATTATTGTGGAAGCTATGGCAAGCGAAATGGTGTGGGTATAGTTTTGGATAATCAGTTGAAGGAATGTGTGGTGGATGTTAAAAGAGTAAATGATAGAGTGATAGCTGTTAAAGTGATTGTGGAGAGTCGGGTGGTTAATATCGTAAGTGTTTAAAAGCAGATGGATGCATGTGGCTGACTTTATTCTTCAATAAGTTGCTGCATGAAGGAGGGATCCCACAAGAATTGTGTAATAGTTCGCTAGTGCCCATCTTCAAGAATAAAGGTGATGTCCAGGACTGCAACAACTATAGAGGGATAAAGCTCATGTCACATAGTATGAAGCTATGGGAGAAAGTAATAGAGAAAAGACTGCGAGAGGAGAGTGAGATTACCCCGAACCAGTTTAGGTAGAGGAACAGTGGACGCCACTTTTGCACTCCGCCAATTGTGCGAGAAGTACAGACGTGCACACAAGAACTCGCACATGGTGTTCATTGATCTGGAGAAAGCGTATGATAGGGTACCTCGGGATGTGTTGTGGTGGGCTTTGGAAGAGAAAGGTTTACCCGGGAAATATGTGGAGTTTAATCGAGCTTTGTACCACCGATCTTGTACCTACGTCCGGTCGGCTGCTGGCAATACCGACGGGTTCAGTGTGGCTGTAGGCTTACACCAAGGGTCGGTGTTAAGTCCTTGCCTCTACCTGTTGATTATGGACGCTCTGACGTCGAACATACAGGAAGAGGCACCCTGGTGCATGCTGTTCGCCGATGACATTGTTCTTGTCGGTGAAGATGGACCTGAGATCCAGAGCAGATTGGAGAAATGGCAACAGAAGCTGGAGAATGTGGGCTTGAAAATCAGCAGAACCAAAACTGAATACATGTTCTGTGATTTCGGCGGTCTCTCTAGTTCTGGAACCATAGTGCTTGACGGCGTGCTTCTCCCAGTCTGTTCTGACTTTCGGTATCTCGGTTCACTCGTGCAAAGCGATGGCGGAGTAGATCGGACGGTTAAGCATAGAGTAAACACTGGATGGATGAAATGGCAGCAGGTCACGGGATCAATCTGTGACTCCCGTATTCCCCTTAAACTTAAGAGGAAGATATATAAAACAATGATAAGACCTGCTGTCTTGTAGGGATCAGAATGTAGGGCTACAAAAGGGATTAATGAAAGGCATGCAGTTGAGATGAGAATGCTAAGAGGGATGTGTGCTGTGACACGAATGGATAGAATAAGAAATGAGTACATAAGAGGAAGTTTGAAAGCGGCACCGGTGACTGAAAAGTTGTGCGGAAATCGGTTGGCATGGTATGGGCATGTGATGCGGAGGAATGAGGAAAATATCGTGAGGAAAGTCTTAAGTATGAATGTTGATGGCTATAAGAGTAGGGGAAGACCAAAGAAACGATGGATGGACTGTGTGAAAGATGAAATGGCTAGAAAGGGGGTGACTACCGAGATGACCACTAATAGAGAAGTATGGAAGAAAGGGACATGTTGCGCCGAACCCAAATAAATTGGGATAAGGGCAGGAGAATGATGATTTTGGTACAGGGTCAAATAAAATTACTTAGCGAAAACCCGCAGACGTGATGGGTATCGATATCTAAACAAGATAAAACAAACAATAAAATTACTTGATGATATTTTTTGGAGTCAGCAGCGTAGTGGTGCTGCAGCAACCTACTGGAAATATCTGTTAAAAAAAAATTTTTTTTTCTTATAAACTTCTCAAACGTAATGGTTATCGATATATAACACGATAAAACAAAAAAACCGGCCAAGTGCGTGTCGGACCACGCACAATGAAGGGTTCCGCAGTTGGGAAGTTGGTATGAATTTATCCCAAAAACAAACTTAACATTGTAGTTGAAAAACATGTTCTCCCATACATCGATATAAGCCACAATCAATTTTCCAACTGCAAATTTAAGTGGGTCAACTATTGAGTTGAGACTGAGTTGTATTGCAATAAGTGGTTAGCAAGCGACCTCGACAATTGATCATACTATTCTTGCCTGAGCAACCGGCAGCAAGTTCGTCATGCTCCCTTAAATGTCACTGCCTGCGGTAGCGTCAGGGGTCGGGTTGCCTCCTTCCCTCCAATATGGCGAGGGGGGTGATGGCTAATCTTTGCGTTATGCGTTAAGTGAACGGGTGCTGCTTGTGGTGACTGGTAGTCTTGCTGATCATGGTTTTATTATTGTTATTAGTAATTAACTGTTTATTTATTTTACTTCGATGGTGCTAGTTAATCATTTCTCACTTCGAGTTACGGCTATAGCCTGGCTTTTATTTAGGTATTAAATTATGTTTACGTTTTTATGTTGTAATTTATATTTCTGCTTCAGTACAGGTTTCATTGTTTTGTTGGTATATTGGCGTGTGCTATAGGGCAAGCAATTTAATTTAATATTTTGTGTTTCGTAGTGTTCATTACTTTGCATACGATTTTGTATAGAATCAAGTTTATATAACTAAACAGACAGGTGTGCTGCTGGGGAGTTTGTTGCGCCACTTCTTCCCGGATAAAGTACTAGGAAGTGGTGAAGGGCGGACGTTTTTGGGGGACTGTCTTAAGCAATTTTGACGTTCGAAAAGTGCTGATTCTCAGCCTAGTTTAAATAAATGACTTTTGATTTTATAATGGTTCCTTGTTTACTACAGAACCCTAACAACTGATTTTCTCAACCTCAACTCATACTTCAAGTAACTACACAAGCAGCGCAGCGGTCGATGATCCCAAAAATAAAATCATCAAATCATATTTTGTTTTATTGTGTTTTGACAACGATACCGATCACGTCTGCAGAGTTTCGCAACCTATTTTAATTTGACTCTGTACCTATAGCCTGATGACTTGAAATCCCAATAGAAGAAAAATATATTGGCTGTGTTAATTTTACAGGTAAAACTGAGTAATACATTTCAATTTAGAGTAAATTATCAAAGTCGCACAAGGTTTTCAAAGTCACCTCGTTTTCCGATATTTAAGTAATGTCACTCGTGAGAACTAACACCTAGTCGACTCTACGACGATGATTAGAGGCCCTTTTGCAAATTTTTTTTTTGTAATGGCTTATTTGCAGGGATCCCTCAGGGGATCTTATCTGCTTCACCGGGCTTCGGTGGGGCCAGAAGGGCCTCTCACCTATTTAATTATGTTATAAAGGTAGCACAGCTAAGGGCGTCCCATAGTGGGACTCGAACCTAGGCTTAGGGCGCTACCGGTTACTGAGCAAGTGGAGACTTGACAAATCTGTTAGTTATTATTAGGGACTTGCAAAAACTCTGTTACAATACCTAGATATAGGAAATTTGTGTGTCAAAGAAATATCGACTCGTTTGTGCTCCAATTTAAATAGGCAGGTGTAAAACTTATACCTTAGGTGTGAACACAAAAACACCATTAATAAACTAAATGAGAACTTTGTGTCAAAGCATCATTGGTCAAAGCCCTCCTTCCTTCGACCTTCGAGGCACGAAGAAAATCGAGGTAACTATAGCTGTGTTTGGCTAACATAAATTGTAATTCAAACTACACGATTAGCCTCAACATTACCGTGACAGACACTATGATCAATAATGATGTAATTTATTTTTATGATTACACAATATAATTACTCACTGATTATCATGGTTTTATTCGTATCTAATGAATGAGATACCTGTGTGATTGTCTATGCAGGTAAGTACCACCTAGCTAGGTAGCGTTGCTATCTGGAGAAGTTAGAGCTAACATCCTAACAACTCAAATTACATAGTAGATGAAAAATAAAATTCCAGTGAACATGAAAAGTTAAGGAAATATAAACCATACTTGTTGTAATTACTCACCTTTGTAAGTCTTCACCTCGATACCCAAGGGTTCCCCTAATTTGAAAAATGTTTATACTTTGTGTTTAGAAATGATATGGGTCTTCGGAAAAGTTATATTTTAACATTGAATGAATTGGTTTCTCGTTTCATTATTGAGAGCCGTGTCAATAAAGATGTCACACGGGCGGCGGAACGCGGACGTACAGACGACCGAGAGTCTACTTGCTAGCTAGCGTAGCTGATCTAGCGTGTAGCGTGTTACGTGTAGCGTGTGCGCTGTGTGCGTGTTACTACGCCGTTTCAGTGGCGGCGCTAGACCTAACGTGGACGTCGGCAATATCAGCTTTGTGAGGTGTGTTTATTTCCAGGTTGAAAACCAACGTTAAAATTAAATGAGCTGAATTATACTAATGCATGACGATTTCTATGAGTTTTATGCTAATCAATTGGTGACAAAAATTAGATAAACAAATACAAATTGAAATAGACGAACTTTTCGGCTTTTAGCTTCTCTGAAACGAAAAACGGCTGGCGTTAGCTTTGCCATAAGCAATGCTCGAAAATTTGAGCACATGGTTGCTATGTTTGAAATTTTACAAATGTATAATTTCCATATAGTCCAATCAACGAGGATATTTATTGTATGGAGACTCCGAAAAATTCTCCCGCCTATGAAATTTGGCATATGATGAAGTTAGGTAATACAGATTACAGATGTACAATAAGCCAACAACTTTTATTACGAGAAGTTAGGTATTTTTACCTAAACATGAAAATCGCTTATAACTCTCTGAGAATATTTCCTCAGACTGAAATACTTTCTGTATACGTACGTATGTACTAGTTAGAATAAGTATGTAAAGGCATCCAACATTTTTTCGATTTCAGAGATACCCCAAATGTAACTTTTAACATTTTGCGCTATAACTTCTACTGAAAAATTGGTCTGCTAATTGTTATTTTTTAATATGTGTTTATATCCTTAAATACATAGCTTTGTTTAGTTATCCAAAAGATGTTCCTTTTTAATCATATTTTTTTGATTTTTGCTTAACTACGTAATGTGAAAAATAACTCCGTTAATTTTTATACCTTTATTAGTCATATGATTTAATATTAAAACAGATTTACCAATTATCCAACAATTTTTCGAACGTTTAAAATATATTTTTTTGGATATGTTCGCTGATTTATGCTAAAGCGTAAGGGTTGACCTTCACTTGACCGCTCGGTACTGCTTTGCTACGCACTAGTGATGGATTAATTAGCATTCACATTCACTGTTAGCATGCGATTGCTCATGTAGCATTTAGCAAATGAAATGTAGTTGCGAAATTCTGTGAAGTGCGAAGTGAATTTATCGCTTCGTACTTATTTATACTATCATACGTCAGAGCGCCGACGCACGCAGCGGTAGCGTGCGTTCTCCGTCGCACCCACGGGAAGTCGGGAATACTACCTACATTACTACCACGCACTTCTGCAATAGTGTAGGCGAGTTTGGTGGCCACAGCTTAATTATGCACAACTTACAACGGGCGTTTAGAAATTGGAAATTTGAAAAGGAATATTATTTTATTAAATGCATTTAAAATAAACGTTAGATACTTCCTGAAAGACTTTTTACAATATGCGAAAAAAGGGCAATAAGTCTAATAATGTTTAGAAAGGCACCTACTGAGGAGAGAAAAAAAAAAGTTTCGTTCAAGTGTTCGAACAAAACATACTTATGTGAATAATTGCTCAGGTTAAATCAATACGTTTATTACTTATGAGTCGGTGTATTTTAATAGAAGCCAATGGAAATTCGACCTAATACCAAAGTTTTTACAATCTCAATTTTTGCTAAGTACAAGTATTGCCGTCGCTTAGCAACGATCGGTTGCGGGTGTGAAGAGGGGTGCGGGACGCTCGCGCAGAGGTGCGTTGGCGCGGGCGGCACATTTTCTTCGTGATTTTACCAAGAGGTATTTTATGTTTATATTATAGTGTTTTCTACAACATAATTAAATTTTATCGGTGAACGCAGATGCTGAAAAAATGTACAATATTTTTTTTATACAGAATGTACCAGAAAAATGTGATCAAAAGGATCATCAAACTGAACAACTTTCTCCGTAATCGTGAAAAATTATCAACTGACCCATAGATCACAAAATTGTCAACTTCAATACCTACTGGACGCAAATGTATGCGACGGCTTTTTTTATTCTTTTACGAGTATTATTTCGATCTACAATCAGCCCTTTTTTTGGGTGGGAAATCATCAAATAACTTCTCCCGCTCTGGGCGGAGCGGGAGGGTGTATCAGACTCTCACTGACTAAATCCTACCCGTATTCCTTCCGTTGCCTGTGTTGCCAGGAGCCTCGGTGACCCTTTAGTATCTTCCCGCGACCCCGGCAGGCATCGGTCCTAGTGGATTCCTACATTTGTGCTGACGACATCTCTTTGAGGCGCAGCGTGGAATACAACGCGCCGTCGACCCGGGCCTGGTCCTTACCGGACGGTGAGCTACCCATTGCTCACCGTCCGCAAGCCCGCGCCTACGGTGGCCGGGATTCCCGACGCCCAGGGCGTCAACTGCAGCGGCTAGGGGCGAGAGGGCGCGAAATATGCCTTTGCTTCAACCGTCCCGCCTCTTCCTTCGCGAGCATTACTGCTTCGCAGAAGGAGGTGACGGCTGCCCATGCCCTCTCGCTCCGTACCATGGCCTGAACCAGGGCCGGACGCGAGACAGGACACGGCGGTGCTCTGCCCAAGCCGGGCAGACCTCCACCGTAAGCTCCACCGTGTCCTCCGGGACAATCAGCCCTTGAGCTTTAATTCAAGCTTTAAGCAGTTCGAGGATGTTCACATCCTGGGATGCGTCATCTCGTTATTTGATTTATTAGTGTTGGGTAGATTGGCGCTATTCGTTCTCTTTTAAGTCTGTTGGTACAGTTTGTACAGCGAGTTCAGTTATATGCCGTTGAAGTATTTCCTTATAACTCTTGGAGGACCTTTCTACAACCTTCTTGATAGTTGGGATTTGTAGGCATTCATGAACTTCAGTGTTTTTTGTGAACCAGGGTACACCACTTAAGGTTTTTAGTGCTTTAATTTGGAAGCGCTGTTTTATCTCAATATTTGAGTCACTTGCCGATCCCCAGAGCTCTATTTTATATGTCCATACAGGTTTAAGGATGCATTTGTAGATTAGAAGTTTGTTTTCGAAGCTTAGTAATTTTTCTTTTTGGCATTTATATGTTCACGCCAGGTAAGTCTTCTGTCGATGTGCATACCTAAGTATACGTAGGGCGAAGGTAATATGGACAGACTTGGCAGCACTAGCCTTGATTCTATACTTTTTCAGCCATGATCCAATATTGTTTGCTTTGAGGTGGGTAGGTCAGCAGGGTAGACTGTGTACAGAACAGGGCCCAGCATAGAACCCTGGGGAATGCCATCTTCTATGGGATAGAATGAAGATAGGTTCCCAGATTTAACTTGGAACATTCAGTCTTCCAAGTATGACTTGAACGGCATGTAAGCGGTGTGTAGTAAGCAAATTTTTAGTTTCCATAGGTGGCTCTTATGTCATACTCAGTCGAATGCTTGTTGTATGTTAAGAAAAGCTGCTGAGCAGTACTCCTTTCTTTTAAAGGATTGCCGGATTCTGTGAACCATCCTATGTATTTGTTCTGTCGTTCCATAGTGTACTTGGAAACCAAATTGATGCTCTGGGATTGTCCGTTGTTCCTTAAATAGAGGTAGCAGTCGTTGTAGCAATAAGTTCTCTAACAGTTTAGAACAATAGGGGAAGAAGACTTATTGGTCTGTACGTGGAAACTTCAGTAAGAGGCTTTCCAGGTTTACCTACCATATTTATCATTGAGACTTTCCAGATTAGAGGAAAATAGTGTAGTCTCAACGCTGCACTGAACAGAATGGTTAGCAAGACAATTCTTTTTCTCGGTAGTTGATTAAGGACTTCTGATGTAATCAGATCAAAACCTGGAGCATTTTTCTTCTTCAAGTTATTAATAGCTTGCCAAACTTCTCTTGGGGTACACAGTCGCAACGGTAGAAACATTTGCTGATCACTCAAGAATTTTGTCAATTTCTTCTTCTGGATACATAATGACGGGTTCATTTGGTTTGAATACATCTTTTAAGAATTTAGCAAATAGCGCGGCTTTATCAGCAGGTTTTCTCACCCATTCACCATTTGGCTGTCTTAAAGGAGGCGTGAGTTTTTATGGCCGTTTTAGTGACTTAGTTATTTTCTGTAGTCATCTGCTTTGTGGGGTGATAAAATCTTTAGTTTATCTTGCAGAGTGGCGTTATCGTATTCTTTTAGCGTTTCCTTTAATTCCTTTTGTGCTTTATTAAGGGCTCTTTTATCATGTACGTTCCTGCTTATTTGCCATTGTCGTCTCAGTCTCCATTTTACAGCTACCTTCTCCCTTATTTTAAATGTATAATCTTGTTTTTGAGGATTGTATTTTATACATGGTGGATGCGCGAATAAGCGATTTTGATAGATTTTGCGTTGGTGTTACAATAAAAAAACAATGTATGGCGTACAATACTGTTTGGAGAGAAATTGGGTGAAAAACGACAGTTTTTTACAAAGGAAAGGGTGCACAATACCTTACTGGATGCGTTGGAGGCCTGAAGCGACGATACGTATGCAATTTCACGAATCTTTCTTGTTTCTTCGAGTTTCAACGCACGAGTTGCGAGCGTGACGTGAGAAGTATTTTGCATATTTCGTAAGAAGTGACGCGATTGCGCGGTTTGGCGCCAGTTGGTGTACCCATCGTGCTCACACGCGAATGTCTTCGTCTTATCGTCAATGCCTTTGAATTAATAGATATAGTTGGTATTGCAAATTCCTATCTCCTAAGATAGGCAGTAAGGAAAGGAAGTTAAGGAAAAATAGACAGGAAATGACAATAAGTACTAACATTCTAATCGGATCAGCGCAACCACGGAGTAGACATGCAAGCGGCTGTTTGGATCAGGTTAGTTGTATATACCCGGCTACATTTTCTATGTTTTCCTCTGTTTTGAGGGGCTTGTGCAAGTTGGTATTGTCTTCTATAAAGTTCTTCTTCTATAGACTCCCAGTTAGTTTTACGATTGTAAAGCGTCTCGCGGGGGGCGGGGGGGCTCTTTACAAATAATTGTGGTGCTTAGTGTGCATGTTACTGGTGAATGATTGGTGTTACCGTCCGTCCAGACATGATTTGACTTTTGTGTATAGTTCTGACATTCCTTTGGTAAGAAAGAAATCGATGAGGTTAGGTGTTTTGTTGGGATCAGATGGCCAGTGAGTTGGCTCTCCTGTAGTCAGTATATTGAGTGAATTTAAATCTATTGCCTCCTTCAATTCTCTGCCTCTGGTTGTGGTCAGTCTGGAGCCCCAAAAGATATTTTTGGCGTTCCCATCTCCTCCAGCGACATATCTGCCACCGAGCGTGTTAAGAAAATCGCTAAACATTTGTTCATCAACTTGATGCCGACGCGGGGAGCAGCGATGTTAGGTGGGCCCTGCCAATCGTCTATCGATACAACAGTAGCTTGTAGGTATGCTTGCTTAAAGTTTGGGAGAGAGTGTTGTTTTATACTTTCTTTTATTATAATTGCAGTCCTAGCATGTGATGTTCCATCGGGATGATTAGTGTGATATATGTTATATCCTTTGATAAGGATGGCTTTTTTGTCAGTCATGTGTGACTCTGAGATTAGGAGGATCTATTTTGTTGTGTTTCATGAAAAGTCCTACTTCCTGTTTATTAGGAGACAGACCATTTACTTTCCATGCTGCGATGCGTAAGAATTTCATTGGGTAACTAGAGTCGCAAGGAGACCCATTAGGCTGCCTATTTGTTGTATGAGAATATCTCTGATTGTTTAGTGATGATTTGTTCTAGTGGATTTGTTGGCTGAGATTGTATATTCTCTTGTTTTTTGGCTGTAATTGTGGAAAGTCATCAATTTGAAAGGAGAAAGTGTTATTTCGTGGATTAATATTTGGTAATGCAGCTTTTTTGTGGGGTTGCTGTGAAATTTTCCTTGCGCGAATCTTCTTGTATACTTGACACCCTTTGTAGTTGGCGGGGTGGTCTCCAAGGCACAATGTATATGTGGCTGGGTTGTTCCTGTCTTTTTTAGGCAGTCTATAGTTCTATGTCCTTCTGCGCATTTAACGCAACGGTAAAGTCGCATGCAGATATTTTTAGTGTGCCTATGTTGTTGATATCTAGCGCATTGAGGAATTTCATTTGTTTTTTCGTGTATATTCTATCTTAACTTTCGTATGGTATATAGAATATATATGTTTAAGTTCGGAGTTGTTTGGGCCATCTTCTACATTCACGAAAAACATGTTCAGTGGCTTCTTGTGTCTTCTTGAGAGTGCACATATGATTTCACCTCTGACTTTATTACCAGTTTTTTCCTCAACAATGACTTCTTTTGGTGTCGTGTCGTGCAGATTCTTAATCACGATTCTGCAGCTCCTCGTGTCTATCCGTGTGAACGTATAGCCTATTCTTTCGAATTAGGTCTATGATATTTTTGTACGCTTCACTTGTCTGCGCCATTATTCTCAACTGATCTATTGACTATTTTATAGGTGTAAGTGTCGCTTGGTACGGAACTATTCAGTTTTGATATGTCCGTAATACCATATAGGATTATCGGTGGTGGTTTGCTAAGTTTTTTTAACAAACCACCACCTTGACTTTCCATTGGTTAAGCGGAGTCATCAGGTGTATCTACTAGAAGTCCACTGTATCTGTTGGAAGTATTAATAGAGCTCTACGAGTTCTGTGATAGGTTCTTATGTCCTTCCGTAGAACGTGGGCTATTAGATAGCCTCTTTTTCTCTTTAGGTTGCGTTGGGTGGGTATTCTTTGCCATGTGAGAGGACACAATGTTGTCATCATTCTCTAAGGTGACCCTCACTGGTGATGTGGGAGGTAAGTCTTTCCCTTTTGTAGTGCTAATTGTGCTTGGTTTATTTCCAAGCGAGGAAGATCTAGGTCTTGAGATATAGAGGCTCGGATGAAACGCCTGCTGTATAAGATTCCTTGTTGTGCTGCCAGTAGCATTTTCTGTCACAGAGGCCTGGTTATCTACCCCTGCGCAGACTTCGGTAACCAATTTCCCACTCGCCCGGGTACCTGCGAGCGCCGGGCGTTCGGATCGCATGTCAAATCGACGTCGTTATAATTCCGACTTTCATTTTACGAGTTGGGACATACATACAGTACTTTCACACACATACATTTCACATAGGTAGGTCGCACTTTTGGAAGGGATTTAATCCTACCCAGGCCTGCGGATGCCTGTGGGCAGGTTATTTACCGCCACCGCTCGGCGTTGCTGCTCATTTAGCACCACCCGAGGGACACGTATAGGGTGGGCCTAGGAGAAGGTGGTAAAACTTATGGACGGGACCAGCTTTATCCCGCTTATGGGACGGCTGATATTTTTTTCGCGATTACGATGTTGGTCACATGGAGAAAGTTGTTCAGTTTGATGGTCTGTACCACATCCTTAAATTTGACCTCATCTTTCTGGTACACCCTGTATATTGTTCGGACACTTTTGAACGAAACTTTTTATTTTTATCTAAACTCGATATCTCCTCAGTAGGTCCCTTTCTAAACATTATTAGACTTATTGCCTTTTTTTCGCATATTGTAAAAAGTCCTTCAGGAAGTATCTAACGTTTATTTTAAATGCATTTAATAAAATAATGTTTCTTTTAAAATTTCCAATTTCTAAACGCCCGTTGTACGTTGTGCATATTAAGCTGTGGCCACCAAAGTCGCCTTCGCCTAGACTATTGCAGAAGTGCGTGGCAAAGCAGTACCGAGCGGTCAAGTGAAGGTCAACCCTTACGCTCTAGCATAAATCAGCGAACTTAACCTAAAAAATACATAAACGTTCGAAAAATTGTTGGATAATTGGTAAATCTGTTTTAATATTAAATCATATGACTAATAAAGGTATAAAAATTAACGGAGTTATTTTTCACATTACGTAGTTAAGCAAAAATCAAAAAAAATATGATTAAAAAGGAAAATCTTTTGGATAACTAAACAAGGCTATGTATTTAAGGGTATAAAAACATATTAAAAAATAACAATTAGCAGACCAATTTTTCAGTAGAAGTTAAAGCGCAAAATCTTAAAAGTTAGATTTGGGGTATCTTTGAATTCGAAAAAATGTTGGATGCCTTTACATACATATTCTAACTAGTACATACGTACGTATCCAGAAAGTATTTCAGTCTGAGGAAATATTCTCAGGGAGTTATAAGCGATTTTCATGTTTAGGTAAAAATACCTAACTTCTCGTAAAAAAAATTGTTGGCTTATTGTACATCTGTAATCTGTATTACCTAACTTCATCACATGCCAAATTTCATAGGCGGGTGAATTTTTCGGGTTACAAAAGCCTCGTTGATCGGACTAATATGAACATGTATACTTACAGAAATAGGAGTTATTTTGTCGACGTATGCAGAACAGTTTGTAAACGAAGAAAATGTACAATTACGAAAATTTAAGCATGCTGTACGTTTATACTTTGCAGTAGGCCACCAACAAATTGCCTCTTTGTTACTAAACATATTCTAGCCTTGTTTGGGATTTGATTAAAAATACTCGCCGATGCCTGACGCCGGCCGCTACTGGGCAGCCTGTACCGGTTGTGTTACCACAACTAAAGTGCAGTCTATGAGCCTACTGTACTGTACCTATGTTGTTTGCAGACTGTGTGTGGGTGTAAATTCTTTATTGCTAGATGGTATTGATTGAACTTTCTAAGAACTTGGATAATGAATCTGGATTATTCTTCATAACCTTGGTATGAAGAATGATACAAATTAGTTATTCCCAAAAACATTTCACAAACGCGATTTGAATACATGCATGTTATCTGATACCTGAACACAAAAAGTATTTATTTTGTATTCAATACACGGCGATATTTTTATCGATGCAAACACGTCAGCAGGAATCAGGATCTAGTGTTTATCAAAATACGTACCGAACCTGACTGCTTTAGGTAATGCTACATTCTTGTTAAAATATCCGTAAGAAGGTAGGTAGGTATTTGTGTTTGATGTTAGATATTGATTATTGTGTACTTATATACCTACCTATGTTAACTACCATCATTGAGTAGGGTGGCAATGATGGTCATACGTAGGTATAGCCATTGTTGCCACCTGCTACTCAATGATTAATGCTACTTAAATCTTAAAATCAAGTAGGGCTTCGAAACCTGAAAAAACTGAAGAGTAGGTACCTAGATAGGTAACCGATTAACATGGTACCTATATGAGATGTGATCAGGCCTAGGGAAGAGAATGATGACTGATGACTGGATGGTTTCTGAGGTCCTCGATCTCAGCCTCTATCTCTCTCTCTACCTCTATCTACCTATCTATGTAGGTGAATGAAAACGATCATCATTTTCATCATTCTCCTGCCCTTATCCCAATTTATTTGGGGTCGGCGCAACATGTCGCTTTCTTCCATACTTCTCTATTGGTTGTCATCTCGGTAGTCACCCCCTTTCTAGCCATATCATCTTTCACACAGTCCATCCATCGTTTCGTTGGTCTTCCTCTACTCTTATAGCCATCGACATTCATACTCAAGACTTTCCTCACGACATTTTCCTCATTCCTCCGCATCACATATCCATACCATGACAACCGATTTCCGCACAACTTTTCAGTCACCGGTGCCACTTTCAGACTTCCTCTTATGTACTCATTTCTTATTCTATCCATTCGTGTCACACCACACATCGCTCTTAGCATTCTCAACTCAGCTGCACGCAATTGCCTTTCATTCATCCCTTTTGTGGCCCAACATTCTGATCCATACAAGACAGCAGGTCTTACCATTGTTTTATATATCTCCCCCTTAAGTTTAAGGGGAATGCGGGAGTCGCAGATTGTTCCCGTGACCTGCTGCCATTTCATCCATCCAGTGTTAACTCTATGCTTAACCGTTCGATCTACTTCACCATCGCTTTGCACAAGTGAACCGAGATACCGAAAGTCAGAACAGACTGGGAGTGCAGCGCCAGCAAGCGCTATGGCTCCAGAACTGGAGAGACCGCCGAAATCGCAGAACATATATTCATGCGATGTAGATTGGAATAAGCCTAAGGTGACCATGACATCACTTTTTGTTGTAATAATCGCACCTTGTATATTTTTTTTATCTTTGATCTTAACTGGTTGAAAATATTAAAATTACATTTAATAATCATAAGCATAGTGCATGGTAGGTAGTATGGACAACACGAAGACACCATTTCTGTAATACATAGGTGCTAGAAGTGCAGGTGATACATACAAACTACTAGTTTCAGTTATTGGCACTGCAAGCACAATTTAAAATAATTGACGGAATTATCCATGCTTTGTCAGTTTTCGGAACAATGTTCTTTCAAACTGAGTGCCCGGAACGAAGTGTCATCGTTTTCATACTTTTCAGTAGCTACGTCCTTACCCGTCCCGCAAATGTCCGCTATGTAATGATTATTATGTATTGGACTTATTTTGCATACAAATGAGAATAGTTGCTAATCGTGTTCTTTTGCAGAATAAGACTATTTACACACCGAAGCGTAAACTTATTATAAAATTGTTAAAATTCATACAAACAAACAAGCCACCTTGATTTATTATAATAATTTTTATTTATTTTATAATACCTTATAGAGAAAGTTATAACCGTTACTGGAAAATGACCCAAAGCACCTTAACCTTATTATAGAATAACTTATGGAGGGGCCATGTCTTTTTGGAGTTTTTAAGGGCCGGAGCAGGTGGCGTGAGTTTGTTTCTTTTTCTTATTAGAAAAAAAAAGGTTTCAGAAAGGTATAACCCGAAACTCATACCCGAACACTCATACCCGATGACTTTTTTTTAAAGGCTTTTAATACTTCTTCGGTAATTCTACAGGCCAATCAATTGGTTATTTCGGTCAATTTCTTTTGAACGGTCCAGGGCTTTTGATACTTTGGTAAAACATGTCATCGGGTATGAGCTGTACATAGGGAACTCACATAATTATGTATGTGAATCGTTAGTGCCAAGCAAACTTGCGCAAAAAAAATACATTCAATCAATCTGCCTAGCCTTTTCCCAGCTACATATGTTGGGGTCGGCTTCCACTACACGGCTAACCAGATGCAGCTTAATAATGTACCTACAGGGTGTAACAAGACCCTTCACGCAGCCGTCATCTACTTTTTTTTTTGAGAAACGACTTTTAATTTTGGGGTAAATATTTGGTGTTAGTGTAGTGCACAAAGTACCGCACGCACAACTTTGTGCTTATAAATGCATGCATCGTGGGGGGAGTATTGAAAGTTATGTTATAACATTTAAAACTTGTTTTCGTAAAAATTCATAAAAAAACCCGGCCAAGTGCATGTCGGACCACGCACAATGAAGAGATCCGTATTTGGGATGAATTTATCTCTTGTAGTTGAAAACATGTTCTCTCATACATCGATACGTCACGGTCAATTCTCCAACTGCAAATGTTCGTTAACTTGTAAAACCTACTTAGCTGTGATAGTTTTCCTTTTGATTTCGCTATATGTACTACTGCCATGATTTTTTCACATATCCAAAACCAACCATTTAGCTGGCAGCGGGGGACACAATTGACTCTAGCAAAAATGAGTACTTTAAAGCTTAATATTACGCAAACGGATCCCTGCATCGAAAAATGGTCTTGACAGAACCGCAGTATTTTATTTATCCCGAGAATAAATTTCAGACAGACAGACGGACATGGCTAAACTATAAGGCTTCCTTGTTTACTTCGGAACCCTAAATAGGTTGGAACTTTGAACTTCAATATCTCCGTAACCAGAAGGTTCCTGGTCATCTACAAAAAAAAAAAAACTTATTAATGAGATGAACAAGTGACTCTCGGCTTCGCTCCATGTAAAATAACGGGTGTAAAAATAAAGGGTATTTTACATGAAACGACTGCCTATCTGAGCTCCACAACCCAGTTACTGGAATACGATATCTACTTGGCAAGACTGGTTATCAGACAAAAAAAAAACACATTATACCCGCCAAAAATAAAAGGCTGATGATGCTGGTGATTCAGTACCTACATCAGTCTTTCGACTCATATTATAAGCTAAATAGTCGAGTTTTCGCATGTCTACCTATATGTATTCTGTAGGTCTAATTATTCCATACACATTGGATACAACTTAAAATAAAATAGATCCGATATAAATATCTCACAGTTCTAAGTATAACGTGTTAAATGTTACATAAGTGACTGTCTACATTTTTTGCAGCCATTAATCTGGCGTCGAATCTTCTACGCGCCTATTGTCACAGTATGATCCGGGTCCGATATGGAAATGAAGTACCTACTATTAACTGTTAATGTGACATTGTGTATAACATTTTTACATCCCATATGCAGCAAGTTGAGGACGGTCGGAGGATCATTAGTTTTTCCAATCACGGACGGGACGCGCGCCTCTGGGCTCCATATATAAGCTGGAGCGCGGGAGAAGATGTCATGATATCAGTCTTTGCGTCCATCGACTGCAGTCCTGTCTAGTGTCAACTAGATTTTGTTTGGTGCTGTGTCTTTGAGGAGGATTTACAAATCTTCAACATGTTCAAACTGGTGAGTTTTAAAAATAATATCTTAACCAATTAATTGGTGTGCCCTTTCCTTGTTGTTTCTTATAGGAAAACGCAAAAGTGATTTCAGATATTTTCCTCCTTTTCTAATTAGAAATACTTATTGTTTAGTAGACCGAAGTAGCTTTGCGTGTATCGAGGGTTCGATTCCCAGGTTTAGGTGTGAAATGGAAATTTATAACGTTTGGTTTAGGCCGTTAATAATTATAATTTTGTCACGCTCCTCCGCAATAGGCGACTTGATCAGCTATTAAAGTTGGTTCCACTATTATGTACTAGGAATTTTAAGGTTGATAGAACCAGCTCTACCTACCCCTTAGGGGAATTAACGATAAAAGATAAGGTGTTGATGTAGTGTGGATTTGTACCTACAATGAGGTCGATTGTTCACAGAATTTGACTAATAAATCGACTGTTGTGTATCTGCTACTAAATAGAGTAACTTTACTACATATAAAACAATTCTGATGTAGGTTCCTTCGCGAGAAGGTACCTATGTAAGTTAACATGAACAATTTATAATTAGATTATTTTCTCTATCAGTTAATGCTGATCGCCTTTGCCGCGGCGCTGATGGTGAGCCCTGCAGTGGCCAAGCCTCAGGTGCTGCTCAACTACGGGTACAGCTACCCTGCCTACGCCTACAGCCCCTTGGCGTACACCTACTCCTACCCCTACGCTTACACCTACGGCTACCCGCTAACCTACTACTAGTACTAAATGTACCCACCCCTCCCACCAAACTGTAGCTTCTCACGACATAAACATGAGGTTTAAAAATCAGTATTTAAAGTCATTACAAAATTGTATTGTGAATGTGTGATAATTATGTTTCAATTATGTAAGTCTGAGGTATTGTTATCAATAAATGTATCTATACGGAATTTACGCTTGTTTGTTTTCCTGTCTTTGTTCTTTCAGTTGTGTGTCTAAACACTACGCAGAGCTTACAGGTGACTATCATCTATCTTATTTTAAAACCACTCCATACTATTTTTGGCAGTCTATTCCCATTAGATAACATTTATAGTTTAGTAGAGCTATTTGTGTACCACTATACATATTTCTGCCGCTAGGTGGCGTTGCTGTGTTCGGTTTTGAAGGGTCTGGGAACCGATGTAATTACATTGACATGAGACATTTCAGCTCGGCAACGCATCTGCGATGCCACTGGTATTACATTACAGGTGTCCATAAGTGGCAGAAACAATCGGTGGGCCGTTTCTATCCAATACATAATAAAAATAGGTAAGTTTATAGCTAATTAGATCAGCCGGCATGTTCTCGGCATAAACTTAAAAGTAGTTATGAGTGGTTTCAGATAGGTAGGTAGGTATACTCATAATATGTACCGTCAACATTTATCTGCACAAGTAGCAAGCACAACATGAGTAGATCTAAATAAGTAATACGTTGGTATATACAGGTATATATGTGATGTGTGTTATTTACATTCTAATACTTAGACTAGGAGTTTCAAAAACTCAATAATATTCAATTCTCCACTTACATGGCAGTTAGGTACGTAATATTGTTTCAGCAAATCGCCAATAATTTATGCTAGCTGCTAAATGACGCATATTTTACACTAGAATGGTGATGGTGCTGCTAGTAAATAAATATGTTAAACTATGAATGGATCTGATTTGCATAACAATTAAATATGTAATGAGTCGTGGTACGTACCTAGAGGTAGGTATAATATGTGGATGACTCTAATAGCTGACTCTATCTATAAAGCTAAGGAAGGAAATGTTTGAATTGGAGCAGTGGTGGCCCAGTGGTAATGGCCGCGACTTACGAGTTTTCGGTCGGAGATTCGAACCCAGACAAGCGTTTTACTTTGTGAAAGTAATTTCATCACCACTGCTCTCAAAACGGTGAAGGAAAACATCTTGAGGAAACCGGCATGTCCTACAACCAAAAATTCTAAAACATGTGACATCTACCAACCCGCACTGGGTCCGCGTGGTGGATTACGCCCCACTCCCTCTCACCGAGAGCTAGGAGGCCCGTGACCCAGCAGTGGGAAAATTACAGGCTTTCTTATGAGCATCTAAGAATTATACAATTTCAGCATGACGCAGTATAGGTGAAATGTTTCTGTAAGTAACCGCTCTCATCAGCACTCTTCAGGACTATTTCTTATTTATTTAGTAAATAGGCGTGATATACATAATATGGATGTAGTTGTTGTCACTTCAAGACAGTAGGCGTTAACAAAACCAGGTAAATTTTAATCTAAAGAAAAATTTGTAGTAAACGCGAAACTAGTTTGAACGAATCACGATCCGATTCAGGCTGAAGACTGGGCCGCGTGCCCACGTGTATAATTAAGTTACAAGTTAGCTAAGTAACTATCACAGGTGGCTACTGATAGGTAGGTACCTGAACCGCAGCGAAAGGCTACAGATAGGTACCTGAACCACAGAGCACAGTTAGAAAGGTCCTGATACTTAACTGACTGGTCCCAGAACATGCCATTATCATCATTCTCTTGTCCTTATACCAATTTATTTGGTGTCGGCAACATATTTTTCACCACCCACCACTTTCTAGCCATATAATTATAATCTTTCACACGGTCTATCCATCGTTTCTTTGGTCTGCTCCTACTCTTATAGCCATCCACATACATACTCAAAATTTTCCTCATGACATTTTCTTCAGTCCTCCGTATTACATGCCCATACCATGGCAACCGATTTCCATACAACTTTTCAGTCAACGGTGCCATTACTTTCAGTTTCACTTCCTCATAAATTTCTTATTCTATCTATTCGTGTCAAATCACGCACATCCCTCGTAGCATTATCATCTTAGGTGCATGCATTTGCCTTTCATTCATCTCTCAAAACCCAGATCTTGCAATGTTTCTTACTATTCATTCATAAAAAAAACACTGAAATAAAGTTTTTCTTATGTTGTCGTTGAAAATATACATTACTTACCCCGTATTCCTCGATGGGGTAGGTAAAGTTGTATACTCATTTTGGCAGTTATAATATGTTAAATTCCCATGTAAGACATAATAGATGACTAGAGTACAAATTGAGACTACAGAAATTCCTAATAACAAAACCAAATAACACTTAGGTCATTACATGTGTCTATTTCAAAAACAATATTTTTTTATTAAGTGAACTACCTGATCAATAAGTCGCCGAATAAATTGAGGATCAGTACGGTCACATCTGACCACACACACTTCAACACGCGCGCATAGTATCTACTCGTTGTATTAATCGGGATGACATAGTCAATGACACAATAAAGGTGCCACTACAAGGCCACACTTACATCAGTTCTCATACTGCTCAAGCTCATTTGTATGCCAGCGCAATAGCCCATCCTTTGACAACACAATGATACCTAATCCGCCTTTGGGAACTCCATTAACGTTATCACGGCTTGTCATCGATCAAGGAAAATACCTTGGTGTTATAGATTAAACAGGGTGAACATGTTAGGAGGTAGCTGTTTATATGTTCATAGTATCTGTCCCAATGTTAACATATTCTATGAAAGACACTGTAGTGGTGGAAACTGATATACTATGGTCTCTTTTTTAATCTCGGAGACTAAATTGACAGGTGCAAATGTCAAACTCCATATTGAAAAGCAAACAACAATAATTTGAAATGTCAAATTAGTCTCTGGGATTAAAAAACGAACTTTAACTATGTATTATCTTAGTATATACATATATATTAAAATCTTACTGAAGTCAAAACTGAACATTGAATATTTTTGAAAAAAAGTTATTGCTACGAGGTGTGGGAACGATTCTGAAGCCGAAAATGTAGTTTTTATTATTTTTGTTGGTTTGTCTGTTTGTCTGATGTGATAGTGTTTGTGGACAGTGGTAGATATTATGTATTTCTCCGTCAAGGGCAGATTTTGAGGCACATCACAGAAAGTAATATCATTTGTAGGTAAGTACCGATAGTTTGTTTGTAATATCGTTCGTAAGAAAACGCAGATGTGTTTAAGTATATTATGTAATTATGGATTTAATTACTTTTTTATCTAGATAAACCATACATTTAGTTATGTATTATTGCAATAAACCTGTAACGAGGCAAAATATTAACATAGACAAGACAGTTTGTTTTCTAATTTGTCGCATCTATCACCTCAACCTCAAATAAATAACTAGTAAATGAACAACATGTATCCTTTCATTAAAAACTTTAAAACTAAAATCATAATATAGTTCGTCCTTGGCCGTTCTAGAACATGCGGTAATATACAATGATTGGACTCAAAAATGTTTTTAAGCTAGTTTACAGTAGAAGAATACCTAATTTAGGAACCGTGGTAAAGCATACTAGCATAGTTTTTGTTAGTCTATAAATAGATATATTGATGCTAGAGTCTGGCAATCATAGTCAGAAATAAATACAAGCCTTTATAATTGCTAATTTGCTACTATTTTTAATCTTCAAGACATCTAGATAAATCATACTTATAAAGAAAATCTCTAACGCCCTTTATGTATAAACTATACAGGATGGTTTGTGGTGAGCAGATACTCAGCTACCTAGACTGTACGACAAGACAGCACAAGATGATCCATTATTTTTATATTTTGAAGATAATGCCAGTTCATTGGCACTTCCTCAAAATAAAAAGTTGTGTAGGCTAGGTAAAAAAAAAATCTAGTTAAATTGGTTATATCTCCAGTCATGAAATTTCTTTACCTCTAACTTTCAGTATTCTTATAATATAAACTAGTTTGAAAGTGTAACATGATTTAAGTACTTTTATAATATTTAGTTTTATTACATGGTGCTAACATTTATAGATAGGTATTGAATTTTCAGAAAGCGGAAGTTTTAATTGCTGAAGTTAACATTTTCTATTGTGTCGATACTTGTAATTTACATCAAGGAAATGATATTGTATTTTATTTTAATATGCGTTGATATTACACATTTATCTACATTTAGTAGGAGAAAGGTTATTTTCTAAAGTAAAATGAAACGTTTAGTCGAAGAGGAAGTCGATAAGCGTTGATACTATTCTACATACGTACCTACATAATATATTATGCATCTAAACATTATAGGTACATTCTTAATACACGATAAGTTATAATTTTCCTATGTATCAAGTAAGTTGAGTTAGATATCATTCACAATTTTGATCTACCAGTCAGAATAATTTCACATCACAGTTCACTGTCGTCCTCGCACTGAGTTTAGAAGTAGGTAATAAAACACTTGAGATGGCACCTTTAAACACTTCTAGTGAACAGTACTTGATAGTTCATGAGTCTGTGGAGCTAGTATTGTTCACGAATGTTCTGGTGCTTGGAAGTTTAGTGTTTAGGCGACTTCTAGGTCTGAGTCGGAGTCGTCGGTGTAGGGGCGCGGGGTGGGCGGCGCGGGCGGCGCGTGCGCGGGCGAATGCGCCGGCGACAGCGGCGCCCGCGCCATCAGCGGTGCCCGGCCGCACGCGCGCTCCTCCTGCAGCTTGCGGAGCCGCTCCTGCTCCTCACGTTTCTGCTTGCGCCATTTCGCGCGACGGTTCTTGAACCAGACCTGCGAAAGAAAATAAAATTTCAATGATGTTTTTAAGACTGATGAAAAGTTCTAGGGGTTCTCGTGTCTCCTAGATCATGCTAGGACGTTAGTAGCTGCACTTTTCAAGACCTTTTATAATTCCTGGAGATATGCGTTACTCCAATATGATGACTAGAAAATAAAATAATTATCAAAGATGTTCAAAATTACGAAAAATGATGATGTATAAATTAAAATAAAAAAAAATTAAAATAATTAACTAAAATATAAATATTGAATTGAATTTTGTTCTTGAAAGAAACTTATATGACAGACTTATAGAACTTATAGAACAAAATTACCTGTAGTAGAATCGAATACAATAGAATAGAATACTCTTTATTATGTACACCATAAAAATGACAGATATAAATTTTACATAGGATGACACAATGGGGGTCTTAACGTTAAAAACGCAGTAGGGTACCTACCTAACAGTGAAATCTTATAGAAGTTTCTAAAGCTGGTACGAATATTTGCAAATACTTAGATTATTTAACAATGAAAACAAATTCTATCAAGCGATTTCACGTGGGTATTAACTAAATCTGAATATTGGTTCTGAAACTGAACAATAGATTCTTTCTATGAGGATAAGAAATAACAAAGATCCGAATATACGGTGTAATATCATAACTCAAAGGTTTCTTAAATATTGAATTATTCAGTACAGTAGCTAATACGAGCCGAACCGATCTCTTGTAAGCGATCAATTGATTGTTATACACCGTGTTATCTACGGACAATTGGAACGACCCAATTTTGTAGCAAACATTGACCGAGCTACTGAACTACATAATAGCAAAAAAAACCTCAAAGCTTGTATTGTTGTTGAGGTATCATTGATATTTCCCGGTAGAGAGGGGCTGCGCGGCCGTGCTCACACTCGAGTGGGCAGGCACAAGTGTGAGACGTTCCCAGACTGCGGGTGGTCACGCCGACTGTCCGGCTGGCGAGCCATTATATAGCACCTCGCCGTCACAACACTGGACCAACCTTCTTTCCTTTCCAATGAATGCACACGAATGTATTTGTAATCTCTCATTTTCTTTACAAAACTGACTAACATTGATGTTAGTGCATGTAAATACAATACGTATAATGGAACTCTTTACAGGAAACTATCATGCGTGCAGGCGCTAGGCGGAGCGAAACAAATTCTTAATACTCTGTCGATTCGTTAATTAATATCTATGATAAAAATACTTAAGTATATTACGCAAAGTGATTTAAGATTTGTTAACTAAATAATTTAATGTTAACAAATCTTTTAATTCAAATATATTTTAAAAGATTTTTCCAAGAATGTAATTTAATTATATCAGATAAGAAAGTTTAGTCTCTCTAGATCCATGAGTTTAAAAAGTGCTTATCTTTTTATGCTAAAAAAGACAGAGTTGTTTAGTAACCGTTTTCATTGATAATAAATTCATGAAAAGTATTTATGTAATAAAACATTATCAAGCCCTTATAACATTCCAAATCAAAAATTAATGTTCCACGACTTTTTTCCACAAGATAAGACAAGTTGATCTGTCACCGGATAATATTCCAAACAAAATCTACATTTTAAAAGGGGCACCCTGAGCTTATTCAGTAGGAACCTTTAAAATTAATTCGTTAACGATAGTACCATTGTCGGAGCTAATTGCATTACAAGAGTCGGTCGGCGACCGACAAAGGTCCCATTAACTTTCGATGAAAGAGTGACGGGGCTTTCGCGTTGGGAGCCCGCCCGCGCCCCTCCGCTCATTGGGCGCCACTCGAGCGGCAAATATGGCCCCTGCCACCGCCAGACTCCGGGGCTCCGCGCTCGCTAGCTCCTTACACCCGCTCGCACTGTTCGCACCCGACTCCTTTGTTATTCCTCACCCACAATAAGATTAGCCCGATGTTCTTTTGTGTACTACTGATTGTGTTTGGTTTAACTCGTTTGCTGTTCTCATTGCAGCCGATGAGTTCATTTTCTGCAATAATAGCACCCCTGCTTTCTGCGTATCGTTAAGTGCGTTAGGTAGGTACTTATCCGTTTGTGAGATATACAAACATTGGCATCGACAAAATTGGACATTTATATCAGAAGACGTCTCCACCAAGATTGGGGCTGCATTCGTAATCAATTGCTAAGCGTCATGCGATAGCTATTTGGGCCCACAGTTGATCCGGTTCATCAAATAGCACAATAGTCAAACTGAACCCTAAGTCAGCAAAACGGTTGCGGCAGGCCACGAAGGACTAAGCGGGTAAAATTAAAAGAATTCCTTAAAACCCGGAAAGAAAAAGTTGAAGTGCTTTGAATCGTCTTCCAAAATGATCCGTCAATTCGTCATACACCTTTTCTTTCACAAGGGCACCTAATAAGTATTCAAAGTGCACGGGCATCAGTGTGAACGATTGTATTTTGAACCAGATTTGGGCAAACCAAATCTTTGTAACTCTATACATCTGCTTACCACTAGGTACCTACTTAGTTCCTATAATGTCCTTTTCTGATTTAAAATACCACAGGGCCACATTCACCGCAGTGGTACATAAATCGAAACTTTTCATTCACCAGAGACCTATTGTTGATACGAGTAGGTACCTACCTAGATTAAAATAGATTAGCTTCAGTAAGCGACGTCGAAACTCTCCGAAGCTTATAGGCACAGCTTACATTGGAAGTTTGATATTCCCCATTGTTTTAATTCCATTGAGAGCGTGGAGAATTCCCAAATTCCATTGTATGCCACCGCTGCAGCGGACTGGTATCATGCATGCATAATTTCAATGCGGTAATGTTCATTCTGCTGAAGACAAACACGGTATTGAAGAGCTCAACTATGAGGATATAACGTAATCATAACTAGATGAAACATTTAAATGTTTACAGCTCGTTTATGTAAGTAAGCAGGACCTATTATAGCGTTTCGAGCATGTAATTTATATGTAGCTCTATTGGCAAGGTATTGGTAGGAAGAGGTGTGGCATAAAAGTGTATTTGTAAATAGGTCTGTCTTGCTTCCGAACTTGTTACGAACTTTGTCTGACCCACTGCCATGTTCTGATAATGATCAAAAAGGATCCCTTGTTCATGAATAGCAGAGAAGTTTGTATAGGCTGTTGAATGTGTGCTGTTGTAAGTCTTTTTTAATAAAACTATAGATACTAAGGGTATAAGGTATAATTCCGTGACATGGCTGTTGGAAGTTTGCAAGAAGATTATGTTTTATGAGGATGTAGAGAAGTAAACTCAACACACATGCGAAATAACGCTTGCAATTTTCGTCGTGTTTTTTCGATCCCTAGGTTGAAGTTTGTATGAGAATTAAATCACAGGCAGCAGCTCGTAGACTATGATATAATAATGATTTATATTATATCAAAGGACAGATGGTTACATAAACACGATTTTGAATACGATCAACAAAGTCATCTCAAGAAAACTAACGCTTTGGAATATTTAATAGTCCGCTTTAATTAAAATAAATAAACAAGTTTATACGTTTATGTAGTGGTTCATTAGGACGGTAAGTATGCTTGTAGGATGTGTCGTGTGGGAAGACAAACAGATGAGACGGCATCGGCAGGGCGGGGCGCGTGCCCGCGGCGATGTGCACCACGCCTCGACGCCTGCCCACCCCACGCACCCCAAACACTAGGTACTTAGCGGGACAGTAGCTTAGACATAACTATAACTTACTATACTCACTACCATAACACCTAAACTCAATATTTTGCTGACTTACCTTGATATACCTACTACCTACCTTACCGTGATATATTTAATAATAACACAAAGATATAAATCGACGGCAGTAGTAATATAATAACGTAGTGAAATGATAATTTATCTTATGAATCATTTTGTGTATTTTTCTAAAAGAATGTCTTGCATAATTGCCAATTTTCTTGGAAGATTGCGCCAAAGCCAACAAAGCCTACAGAATTACCTGCTCAATTTTGTTGTTTGATTTTGAAAATCAATACCTCACCCTGGAAATTCAGTGTCTCTTAAAAAAATATCTGACATTGACCACTGGATTTCAAGAATTCAAGAAAAACAGTTCAAAAGTGATTAAATATAGGCAATATGCCCATTGACTTAATTAAAATCAATGTATATGCGCCACATCGCCGTTGTTATTTGCACACCGACGCGTATCGCCGGGAAATGCGTTATTTTTGTTGTACGTATTTTTTGGTACAAAATTCATGCCGAACTATTCAGCCATTACAGAGAACATTTACAATTTAGGTTGAAAGAGGACCTATTTACTATATTTTTTTTCCAAAATTTGGGAAAGTTTATTAACATTTTAAACAATACAATGCATTTGTAATGACCTTAAGTATAACATATATTTTTTATATCGAAAACCCACAACAGGATTCATCTACAAACTTCGTTAAACATACGGTATTTTTGGGATTTGAGCGATGTAATCCCCTTAATGTAAGTAATAAACAACTACATGAAGGCCTACAAGGCGCGGTTTATTTAATAAAATTTACCAAGCCATATAAATATTTAGCTAACCCATGAATATTGTTAAAATGTCCAAACTTATTATACTTATTATCCACATTATCACGTATCTATTTCCTGCGATCAATCGTGCCTCCTTCGATCAAAACTTTACCAAGTTAACACCGCGGAACAAAATAAATAATAAAACATATCGAATTAACTGTGATGAAAAGATTATAATTTATGTGAATTATAAAATAATAGGATTGTGGGTAACGTTTTGATTTCGTATAACATTAATTTTATTCAAAAGTTTTCCTGGACCACGTCACGTAGGTACCTACTGAGGTAGGTACTGAAAAATACTGAAAATTTATATAAGACTAGCTTTTGCCCGTGGCTTAGGCCGCATGGCAGTCGGAAATTATCCTACGGGCATCGTATTACTGGGATTATTATTACATCGTATTCTATGTCCTAACACAGGCCACGGTGTACCTGTGCCAAATTTCACCGAAATCCGTTCACCCGCCACACAGTTAATTTCGCATTTAGGTATAATATTAGTATTACAATAATATGGAAGTATGGATGTCTTTTTGAAGCCTTGTCAAGTGATAAATGATTTTACTTCTTTAAGTAGGTTTGTACAAACACGTCAATCATATTTTGAAAACTAGATGAGGTCGGCGTTTCCTATCTGACTACTCTGAGAAGAAAGGCCGAAACAAACTCAGAGGTCACAGTCTCTTTTAAAGTCCAGTCCATCATGTGAAGGCCATGTAGATTGGTGTCTGAAATGGTCTTTTGAGGAAAGAACCACACAGATTTGAGTGAACCTGTCCAGTCAGTGCACGCATTTGTCAAATTATCGTGCAGCTCAACTCAGAACATAAGGACACAGATACATACAGTTGATAGATAAGTAGTGTAAAGCTGATGCCACTCTTATGGTGGGTTGATATCATGCTGGTTTCTCGATGAGGGGAAATATGTATTTTAAAAGCTGTAATTTGTACCTACATAGGTTATTGTTTATACAAGTGGTTTTAACCCTTAAAGCGATGACTAAATGAGACCAAAATATTTAATTATTGTTAGAACAGTCGACGGAGTCTCGCTTGTCTTGATTAACTTTGCTCTTATGGTTTTTAAAACTGAAGAACCTGATTCCGTCTCCTATCTGTAAAACATTTTACTTACCTTAGAGAGCAGCTTAGCAGCATTCGTAAGTCGCGGCCGTTACACAGGTGATCCAGTGGTAACGGCCGCGACTTACGAATTGTAGAACGTAGGTTCCGCTTTACTTTGTGTAAATTATTTCATCACCGCTGCTCTCAAAGCGGTGAAGGAAAACATCGTGAGGAAACCGGCCCACTCCCTCTCACAGAGAGGAGGCCTGTGTCCCAGCAGTGGGAACATTTTAGGCTGATTATGTTATAATGCACGTTTAAGTTCGTGAACACGCTATAAAATATGCTTAAGCCTTTTCAAGAAGCAGTTTTTCAATGACATTCGTGCCTGACAGCACAAAACAGTGCAACAGTTACAACACATTGCAGTTATTACCAAGCAGGCTAAAATTATACTAGATACGTCTACCATCTAAGAGTTACTGAGAATAAACCTTGTGGCAGACAGACATCATAAGCTCAGACATAGGAGGCGAGATAGGAGGTGACACCCTTTTCGTGAGAAACCGTAAAATGTACAACGTCGTTCTTAAAAAACTTGATGGATTTTTAGATAAATAACAAAGCAATATCTACCTACAACTTCCGAAAATTCGGAAGTAGATAAGGTATTTTTAACACATTTTCTCGAAAAATTGCTCTTAATGAGTGCAATAAACTGCGCATTTAACACGCGTGCTTTTTACTTAGCATTCCCGCACTAGTAGGTACGGAAAAATAAATATCAAAGACTTTCGCGATTTTCTTTAAATTTTCGCAAAGAGCCTTCATGCCTTTTTATGTCTAAATATTTTAAACATCTAAACTATGATAAATGCACATTATATTTCATCAAATTGTTTATTTTGTCAACAACAACAACATTAATAAATAATAGTGTTCTTTAAATAAAATATTCAGTATTTTTTTAACAGGCTTTTTGACGACTTCGAGTCAGTGCTTTTCTGTCAAAATAAGATCATGGATCAGGATTATTTTATAGAAAATCCGGGACTCATTTTGCACAAATATTTGTTACAAAATGTAATTTTTATGAAATCTTATGTAGGTACCTATTGTTTCCTCGCAAGTGTGTTGACGTCGTTTGAAACGTGTGTGTCATTGCAATAGCTTGCACAATTGCATCAAAGTATACTTTTTCAATTCAAATTTAAATTCTGCGCGTATATATGTTCACCGCCGAATCAATTTCATAGTGTCTCATTCCCTGAACCCTCCGATATAAATACAATTCTTTGTGAGCTCATCTCGGAATCTGTTAGTAGTCTTCCTATTACGAGGCGCACTTTAGTGACTTCACCTAATAGAAACGTTTAATCGGCATCAGTTAAGTGACAAGTTAATAATATATCTACTACAATAGGTATATTCTGTTACTGAGCGCTATGAGATCAAAATAGAAGCGTGTCTGTAGCATCACGGCTAAGTTTTCCAGTAAACCAATTCCGATTGTTTTTGGATGAATCCGTCAGTTTCATATCTTCGTCAATAGTGAATTTTCATCATCCAGAAAAATGTTTGCGAATAGTAAGTACCTTTTTCCGGAAAATGGATTGGCAAGAAAAACAAAAGTACAAAAAGGTCTAAGTTCAAAAACCGGGCATCCAATGTACAACATTTTTACCTGCTCGATTGTATATTAATTTATATTATCTATAGACTTTTGATTCACGCCCAAGTCAAAAACCGTGTTACTTATTTAATTTTTGTTACTGACTTCAAGATTGGTGATTGAAGAACATAAAAAGCGACCAACGGCACGGTAAACGTTGTTTAGTAATATAAATATGTACCTAATGTATGTTTATCGTTTGCAACGGCAAACCATCGTGTGAACCGCACGGATGGGGCTGGAAGCGGACGCGGCGCGAGGCGGGCGCGGCGGCGCGGCGGCGCGGCGGAGCGGCGGCGAACCGAACCCAAACTTATTGTAATAATGTTGTTAGAACAAACACCGCGCTCCCTCCGCCTTGTTTGAGATTACAATTACGGTTTTAGCGAACTGATTTATTAATGGACCGCCTGATCCGCCCTTGATACTTTAATGTCGATTTAATTTGCATATCTAGGTAAGTAGCTTGTGTTTAAGATCCAGGTGATTATTGGAAGAAACTTTAGCTAATTATTAACTATTGGTGTCTACTTGTACAAGTACTAAGTGTACTTAACTGCTATCATAGGATACCCGTAGAAATAAGACTGTAATACTGCTGTCAAGTACCTACTTGTACCTTGTAATTATGACCCTAATGTCTAGCTGCAGCAGGAACAGGCAGGTGCTTATTCCTGCTGCAGCTAAAATTCTTACAAATAGTAATGCAGAATGTGTCTACTATCGACTATATATAGGCTATATAATACCTATACATACACCTTTATAGAAAATCTAAACTAACTAAATAATTAATTGTCACTGCTCCCCTAGACTCTACCGACTCTACCCAATTAATTAAAAAGTTACAATAAGACTATGTACCCGTGAAATGTCACACATCAAACAATTGTATACTAAAATCAAACAGAGTAATGAAATTCGTTGTTTTTTTAATCCCGAGTGTCGTTAAAACCCTCGCACCTGTCGTATTCCATTTCCCCATTAGCAACGAAATGCATTAGTCAATATTAAAGACGCCATCCGCGACTATAATTCCACAAAGGGCACTTCAAATCACACCCATCTCTTTTCGGTTCATGTCAAAACATTACTCCTCTCTACGGCCGGAGGCTGAAAAAGTATCCCCTCGTGTCTGTCACTTCGTATCAATTACCGCACGCAAACACCCAAGCGTCGCTCTGTGACGAAACGTCGTATCTGTGCTCTGTGCGCCACTCGAACCGAAATTCAATTGTCAAAAGATTGCTTTAATAGTACCACAATACCGTCGCAAAGCGAAAAAGTATTTCATTCCCGTGATAACCTTACAAAATAACACTTAAAGCTACATAAGTAAATGTCAAATTCGTTGAGCCGCGCTAGCCCGTAGGGAGTCCCTGAGGGTCGTTCTGCAAACAACGCTCCCCTAAACGTTATACTTTGAAAACAATAATTTGTATTGCGTATCGAACGCGTCTATAAATAATAGAGTGATACTTCACTCACTGATGTGACCGCTCACCGCGCTAGTTACATTCAACGAGCTCAAAATAATAATTTAATTGATAACAGTTTTAGGGGCAATCGTATGTGTTGAATCGTTTATTTTAATTGTGTTACGTTAGGTTAGGTTAATGTAGATTAGGTACTCCATTATTTTCGACTTTCCTACATTGGCACGAATAAACATATCGTATACACACATACGCGCAGAATTGAAATAGTATATTTTGATGCAAATGTGCAAAGTTTATCATTACACTCGAGGCAAGATTTCAGCCGAAGCCAACGCGAGGGCGGGGCGTATCAAATGACTTTTTTCAACACACTTAATAAATAAGCAAGGAAGCAATAAATAAAATTTCATATACATTTTGTAACAAATATTTGCGAAAAATGGCTCGTGGATTTTTTTTTTTCGTGCACCGTGCCGTCTTATGTCAGTGCACTGACTCGAAGCCGCCAAACATGTTTTAAGGGTTCCGTGGTAAACAAGGAGGAGGAGGGAGTTTCGCCATGTCTTTAGAGACGCTTAATACTAGAAAGCTGTAATTTAGCATAGGTATACATAGTAATCACGCCGACAAAGTGCTTAAATAAAATCTAGAAAAAGTTTTTTTTAGGGTACCTCCCTTGCACGTAATGTGGGGATGATATATTTTTTTCTCGTCTACCCCATGGTGTGGGGTATCGATGGGTAGGCCGTTCAAAAATATTGTGGGTCTGTAAACACCACTTTTTGATTCAAGGATCCGCTTGCAAAATATTAAACATTAAAATGCTAATTTTTGTTAGAGACAAGTATCCCCTCTGCCAGCTAAACGGTTGTTTATGGAGATGTGAAAAAAATCATGGTAGTAGTACCTACATATAATGAACTTAATCGGTCAAGGACAGCTAATGAGGCACAATTGATTTTCTATTGTTTGACACCGAATCGGTGTCCCGCGGGGCTCAACAAGATAAAAGGAAATCTATCCAAATGCAAAAGTAAGTTGGTCGACTATTACTCGTTAACTTGTTATGCCTACTTAGCTGTGATAGTTGTCCTTTTAATTTCGTCATAAGTACTAGGTACTACCATGAATTTTTTCACATATCAAAAAACAACCAATTAGCTGGCACCCCGGGGAGGGGGACACTTGACTCTATCAAAAATGAGTACCTACTTTAAAGCTTAATATTCATCATCATCACTTCAGCCGAAAGACGTCCACTGCTGGACATAGGCCTCCCGCAAGCACCGCCACTTCGACCGGTTATGTGCTTCCCGCATCCAGCGGATTCCTGCAGCCTTCACAAGGTTATCGGTCAACCATGTAGGAGACCTTCCAACGTTACGTCTTCCAGTACGCGGTCGCCACTCCAGAACCTTTTGGCCCCATAGGCCATCTGTTCTGCGAGTAATGTGCCCTGCTCACAACCACTTAAGTTTGGCAATTCTTCGGGCTATGTCGGTTACCTTGGTTCGCCTGCGGATCTCTTCATTTCTGGTTTGATCACGTAAGGAAACTCCAAGCATAGCCCTCTCCATTGCCCTTTAGGTGACTTTTAGCCTTCTAATAAGGCCAATTGTGAGCGACCACCTTTCAGGGTTTTAGGTCATTACTGGCAATATGCACTGGTGGACTTTCGTCTTGAGACACTGCGGTATGTGGGACGAGAACACATTGCGCAGCTTCCCGAACGCTGCCCAGCCGAGTCGGATTCAACGATTGACTTCTCTCTCGAAGTTGGACTTACCTAACTGGACAGTTTGTCCTAGGTAAACATACCTACTCGTCCACAACTTCTAGTGTAGCGTCTCCGATCTTCAAGAGAGTGGGTGTTACATGGGCATTTGACATGACCTTTGTCTTGTCCATATGTATAACCAAATTACAAGATTATTATTAACATTAACAAAATTTAATTAAAACTAAGTTAAGCCTAAAAAAGGCCCTCGGGGTAATGTACCGAGGATGCTGGCAGCATTTCCTCGCTGAATTGCAATGCTGATGCTGATGTCCATATTCATTTTAAGACCCACTTTTTCGGAAGCTCTACTGAGGTCATCAAGCATTGTACTGAGGTCCTCCATAGTCTCAGCCATGCAACTATATCGTCGGCAAACCGAAGGGGACTGATGTACTCGCCATTGATGTTGATGCCTAGCTAGCCCTTTACAGTCCAGAAGCTTAATATTATGCGCTATGCAAGCGCATATTAAGCTTCCCTGAATCGAAAAATAGTTTTCACAGATACGCAATGTTTTTGAACGGCTTAAGAGCTAAGCCGGGGACATGGCGAAACTATAAGGGTTCCTTGTTTACTACGGAACCCTAAAACGATGAATGAACGATTCCGTAGTTAGGATGAATTTATCCCAATAACAAACCTAACCTAGTTGTTGAAAAAATGTTCTTCCATTCTTTTTTTATAATGATAAAACTACAAATTAACGATTTTCGGATTTTTTCTTCTACTTGAGACCTTGCTTCTTGTCAAATTTCATGATTCTGGGTCAATGGGAAGTATGGTTTTGATTTATTTGCGAATATCAAAATATATCGCAAAAATGGCCGTATTTTTAATTACGTGGATTTAGAAGCTTGATTATTTTAAAGCTCCAAGGGACCGTAGATCTACCTACGTATTTGATATTAATTTCAACTTCATACCTCCACGTGCTCCTGAGAAAAAGGATCTTTAAAGAAAGAAAGACAGACAGACAGACGGACGGACAACGAAGTGATCATATAAGGGTTTCGTGTTTTCCTTTTGAGGTACGGAACCCTAAAACCAAGGATTAATTAGACTGTTTTTTTTTAATATTTTGATTGATTGATTTGTGTTTTCCAAAGAAGATTATGTTTCTGTCTATGTTGATCGTAACATTCAAATAAAAAAAAAACGAAAGAACTAAAAATCCTAAGATTTCCAAAATCCGGCTAGAATCCTGGTCAGAAACCTAAACATCTGGAAATCTCAGGACAAATTCTGAGATATGGTAACTATAAATAAGAGCCACTTTTCTAGCAAGTGTGACGAATTTTCGGAAGTTGCCATGTAGATATTGCTTTGTTATTTATCGAAAAATCCACCAAGTTTATCCTAATGGATTAACTTGATGGATTTTTTTTTTGGAGTTAGCTAGTACCTACGCTAACTTAAAGGATAAACTTGATAGAGATTTGCGTACGTTGAGGTACGTTTTTACGGTTTTTCACCATTCCTATTTCAGAGCTAATAATGTCTGTCTGTCTATCACAGGGTCTATTCTTAGTAACTGTTAGATGGTAGGTATCTAGTTAGTACTTATAATTTTAGCATTTTATTGTGAATACTTAGTTGCAATATGTTGTAGCAGTTCCACTCACAGTATTTTGTGCATCAGGCTGTCAGGCACGAATGTGATAAAAAACTTCTTCTTGATTTTTCGAGAAGCAGTATTTCATCCAAATACAGTATCAAAGCACGTTTTATAGCGTATTTACGAACTAAAATATAAATATATATTTCTAGATTATGTTAGGAAGGCACTTAAATACATACATAGCCTACCTATGAAAATAATTGCCAACATACATGAACAAATATTGCAAGCTGTCGTTATTTGAATTGCGTAGGTATATGATAGCTACAAAAAAGAATTGAAAGATTGAGTTATCACCGTTTCGTTTGACAATGAAAGAAGAGCAACAAGCGTAAAATGAAACAGGACGAGCTCTTTGATCACTTGATGCCGGATCGCTGCTCAGCTCATAAGGGCGTTATTGCTTTCAGGCGACACGGAAGCGCAGGACAAAATGGCGCCGCTTTATTACTTAGTAACACATTGCTAGCGATCTGTTTTATTGTAGCTACCTATTAGGAGATAAGTCCTGCCGGGGGGAGGCTGCAGATCACAAGAAAGCGTGGCCGGGAGCTGGGGGCTGGGCGGAGCGTCACGCCCACTTTTTCTTGTTCATCGCTGTGTGTAGGGATGTTCCTCCATTTGTGTCATCTGTTCGCACACGAGCGTCACTACACCAATATCATTATGAATGCTTCTTCTCAACTTCGATACAAATAATGAATTTCTGTCTACATAGAGTGATTAAGATTCAGAGAGTGAATATTTTTGCTCAGGTTGTTTCTGGGAAATGCAACTTTAGTTAAACTTATTTTTTGGTTTAAGCAACTACCTTTGCGTGAAATACAGTATTTTACTAGGGCCTATTGTGTCACACTACAGGCTACTGAATAGGTACTTTGACTCTAAATAACACAGTTATGTTTAATATCAGAGAACGATGTATGTGGCATAAAGTTAAAAATATCTAATATTAAATGCGAAAGTAAATTGTTTAATTGTTTGTTTGTTACGCTTTCACGCTAAAACCGTGGAACGGATTTGGATGATATTTGGCATATGGATAGACCATAACCTGGATTAGGATATAGGATACTTTTTACTCGATATTCCCACAGGATCGAGACTTGTACGGGTTAAACCGCGGGGCGCAGCTAGTAATAAATAATTTAAAAGGGTCAACATGGAATATTTGATACAGTAAAGTCTTGGTAAAGTGTTTTCCAATTTCAAAGACAAAATCTTAAATGCATCTAACCAAGAAGTGACGTATTCCTGTCCTCATCATGTACCTGAACCTATGTAATTACACTGGCACTCCACCCCACCCACTCTTCAACGAAGAAACGTGTGTGGTGATACTCGTAGTACCTACTTCCCCGGAAAAGCATCACAAAGAGGTATATTCTAGTCAGTAGGTAGGTATCTAGCGATAAAGTAGACTTTATCGCTAGATACCTACCTACTGATATTAAGTATCAGGTTATATTATAGTGATGATGAAACAGATTGCCATCATCCGAATTCACTGTAGGTACTTAATGCATTTGTGCAATGAAGCGCGGCGTGAATACGCTCTGCTGAATTACAATTCGCGTTGCCAATGCTACAATTCTGCAATTGTATCTTACTGAAACATGAAATCCGAGTGATGGCAAAACTAAAACAAAATTGGATTGGTATCTTATGTCCGTCGCCACTAGGACAGCTGACTTTACTTCAATCAACGAATTTTTCAAATGGACGAAGGTTCAAATAACAAATGAATTAACTGTCAAACTGTACTTAACGAAGATTAAAATGAAACCTAAACCCATAACCTGACTGCGCGGCGGAACACTTAATTAAAACCTGTAAGTTGTTCAGATTATAGATACGCATGGGTTTAGTAGTAAGTGGATATATTATTTTCACATTCCTACACTCCAACATTAAGATAATATTACGATTATAATAGAAAGAGCATACGGTGTGGGACGCATTATTATGGTTTAATTATGAATATCGTTAGAAAACATAAATCGTGGAGTTATAAGTGAATATAAGCCATTCAGTTAATCAGACAGTGGTGGCGTAAGATCAACATCGTGGCGCGAGCCCGCGGCGCGCGGCGGCGCCAGCGAGCACTCTCGGAGACAACTAGATTACACCTCACTTAATAATTAATTTGTGTAAAGAGTTGAACGTCTATCGTACAATGGAAGATTGCGAACCACCCTTCGTTGTCTTTTCGTTTACTCAGCCGTCGTTCTTCGTATAATATTGACACAGTGAGTTTTTGTTCAACAAACCTACCGGAAAGATGTCTCAAGTCAAACCAAGGTTGCATTTAAATAATTTTCTTCCCAACATCTACTTTTTGTTTTATTTTTTCCATTTCTATGTTCCGCATACTACCTGCCTACGTACCGATTTATATAAATCAATTAAAAAGATAACTGCAAGGATAAGGCATAACGCGGAAATGGATTTTGAACACGAGAAACCCTCTAGTTGACGATACTTGTATAAGTCCGGCGCACCTCGAGCAGACACCCGCGCTACCAGTCTGCTCTCGGCACGGCTACTCATTTAGCCCGACTTAGTAATCCGAAACGAGAATAAAAGCAGAGTCAAACTTTCAACCTAATTATTACTGGAAATTTCGTAGCCGGTGTAGCACGGCTTAGCACAGCGTAGCATGGCGTAGCACGGCGTAGGCGTATTATCAAATCTTTAAAAAAGAAGATTCGCCCATATCGTTTACAAAGGGTGATTTGTGAATGTATTTTCTTAGTGAAGAATGCAGATGCACGTTATTATGATTAGTACCTATGGTAGGTATCTTAACATATATACCACACCTTATATCTTCATAGAAAACTTCGTTTTTTAGTGGCTCGGATAATTTCATGTGGATGGGTCTATGCTGGATAGATTTTTTAAATCTCCCATATATCTATTTTCTATAGTTATTATTAAAACACACATTTATTTTCATTATCAAACTTTACCCATGTCACTGCATCAGTTAATACTAAAATCAAAAAAGTTGAATCCAGTTCAGAAACAAAGCAGCTATGAGCGGGCGCTCGATTTTGAGCAAGTGTTGTGATGCCTAAACAAAAGCGTTTTAATAATGCAATTTCCAATTGCCGCTGCGCAAATAACAGGGGCAACAACAAAACGAGTGTATTGCCTCAACAACTCACACTTTTGTTGTATCTACAATGTACCTCCTCCACACAACCAGCGCCTGCTAAATTATAAAACGTTTCGAATGTTCTTTTAAAGAGGTTTTGATGTTTCGTGCTTACATAAGTCGACTTTACTCTCGGAAATGTAAGATATCCTCACGGCACTGTCTATTCCGTGGGTGACCTATTTAGTGCAGGTGAAATATTAACAAAAAAAAACATTTCTTCATGATTTATTAAAATCAATAAGAACATTCTATATAAACTAGCCAACGCATGCGAAACGTGAATAATATCAAAAAGAATCAAAGATGAAACATATTATAATTTTGTGTGAAATTATCTGCGAAATTAGTTAGCCGGAATGTATGTGAATGAGGTTAAACGGGCATTACAAGGGTATACTTATATTGAGTGTTTTTTAGCCCGTCAACGCAACTCAATGCGATAGCTTTAAACTTGGTAACGAATATAATATAATCTGAATCTGAAAGCCAGAAGATGGCGAGGTAGACCCAGAAGAAAGTACATAGAACCAATTTAAGAATAAGAGAAAGATGACACTTATCTATAGAAAAAGAGTAAGCATTGTCTATTGGATATGAAAATGTCGACATTGTGACAAAAACCAGTAAAACACGTTGGTTGGACGAATGGAATTGATAAAGTGGTAAAAACGTTAATTGAATATCTATTGATTCGGAAAATAGTAGGTAGAAATGAAAGTTAGTCTATTCAAAATAGCTATACCTTTGAACTCACTAGGTACTTGGGCTGATCAGTCTTGTGTACTGACCTGACTGACCCTAAGTTCAGATGAATAGGTAGGCTGTATGTTCCGTGCGGGATGAAGAAAATCAAAAGATTTGAAATAAATGTTGGGTATACAAATCTAGAATAACCACAAGATAGGTGTTACTGTTTAGATATTTATGCACCTAGATTACCATTACAATATTGAAAAAAAAAAAACATATCGCAGCTTATTTAATTCGTAAGAATCATTGTTCAGCTAATACAATAGCCACTCCTGACTCCTGCACATCCACGGCTTCATGGAAAAAAGTTTTGTTATGAAAACAATTTATCCTTCAACAAATTAAACCTGGCCTGTCATAAATGAAAACAACAGCTTCGCATAAAGAATAACTTTGGTTGATTACTCAAGTTGTAAGTTACGCAAATCGGAAAAACTCTGTTATCCGGGAAAAAGCCGTATAAGTGACCCTCATTAGACGTATTGTTGTGCTTTTATCGTTCCCTTCGCTCCGGCCGGGGCAGCATAAATAAATCAAATTTAATTAACTCAGATTAATTTTCGCGGCGCCCGTCTCACCGCGTCGGGCGTCCCTTTTTATTTGCCCTGAGGCAAATTCTACTCGGTTGAAAACTCTACCCGCCCGCGGTGATTTGCTATGGATTCCTTAATAAAAAGTTTCCACTAAAGCAAATTTCACATGTAGACCGTTGCTCTCAGCCAGACAAGCCATAGAAGTCGTTTAAATTACTTATTTATATTACGTACTGATCTTTTAACTTGGTTACACATCGGGCTTCATTTTACCAATTAAGACGAAAAATTAATGAACTTCCACAAGTCGTTAAAAATATATATTACTGAAACATTAAAACTGCAGATCTTTATTACAACTCTTTGAATCTTTCTAATAAATCACCAGCGGAATCTAAATTGAGGCAGAAATCAAACGACCTTAGCTAATCTATTAAATGTTTTTTAACGAATTGGGTGGTGTCTATGATTAATTATGACTTGACCTAGCTATATTCCTGCAAAACTCGACATGAATTCACATAAAGCTAAAAACGCCGTTTTGAAATATTTTTATCATGTAAATAGCTTTTAATGAGTTATATTATCTATGTCATACCTACATACGCACATAATGTCGAGCTCACACTTGATAGTGAATTTCATTACCTTCGAAAGTTAAGAACTACAGAATGTCATTTGGATTTGCGCAGTCCGTGGCCGGATAAGATGAGTGGTCGTGTAAACAGAGCCGTCCGGCTGGGTGGCACGCTGTCGAGTGGTCGGCACACATGCACACACGCACACACGCCGCAACACCGGTAGCCGACCGGCAGCCCACAAACATATCCCGGCTTACTTTCAACATCACAAATTCTATTGAGAGCACTCCGTGTTCTAGTACCTACACACGCTCGGGCTAATCTTGCAATGCAGCGATGAAGCCTCAAACAAACCTCCAGAAAATTTATTGGAGACGCGAAATTGGTACCTAGTGGTAATTAGGTACTATTTACGGAGGAGTGAATATGACCAGCGGTGCAGATATGGATTGGTAGTAAAAAGAGTTTAGACACAAGAAGATTTATGTAGACATCGACAAAACTCAATTTGTCCTTCATTATTCGTTTAAAAAACCGAAATCTCATCAAGACTTTCGTCAAAGTGTCCATGCGTCTCAGCAGTCATATTTCTTGGTTCTAGAGAAAACGTGTTCAGTTCTTGACGCGTTTCATAACGGCCGACCACCCACATGGTGTCGTAGAATATGTCACGTCAGCATTGTTTACACGTTGGCCCTTCGCTACTTCTAAACGTTACGCCCCGTTAATCTTGTCACTAGTCGTCACATACCAGCCCACGGGCGCCCAACTACTTACAGTTTTTTTTTTGGTTCGGGGAAGGATTAGGCAAAAGTATATTTATATTATTTTTGTAAATAGTTTTTTTTTATATCTTATGATTATAAAATTATGATGTAACGACTGACGTACAATTTTATACGGACGGATAGTTAAGGACTATAACGAAAACTTTAGTTCGTAGGTGTTTAATAAAGAAAAAGAAAGAATAAATGAAAATTAACATAGTAACTGGGTAGGTAGTTATACCAGTGTGCCCTAGTATATCCCTGCTTCATTTCAGCTGGAAACGGAATATTCAACAACAAAATAAGTTAATAATAATCATTAATATTGTTTATAAGTGCCAGAGAGTGTATGAGGTCGTTTTAGAATAAGTAAGGAAGGACCAAGTCTCTTTAAAACATAAAACGTACTGTAATGTAATAATCCCTGAATATCCTATCTACCTCTAAGGTAAAAGATTTTACGTAATCTACTACCTAAATGTTTCAATTCCTTTCATAAAATACAAAAGTTGGTAAGTAGGTAAATGAAGAATTGTTTTTCTGAAAATTCAATGAAAGGTAAGTGTCAAACACGCGTAGTTACCAGCTACCAGTAACAAAAAAAAATCTCTTTATTACTTAACATTTTAACGTGAAGCCTTACACAACAAAGAAAAGAAAATACGGTTTTCTGTTGGTATTATGAACTAAGTAGATTTCCTATTTAACTTTGTTTGGAGGAAAATAGTGAAACAATGGAACATTTTCAGTTCCAGCATTCGATATAAGCTTATTGTATGAACAATCGGCAAAAAATTGGGAACACGACCGACCCGGCAGAAAACCGATACACGAATTTATTTTTTTAAAGTGTTTCGATACTTTTCTTTTGCCCGAGAGACGTTTCATGTGACTGCTTTATGTAGGTAGGTCGTACTACCAAACGAAATAATGCATAGCAGCAATCTCAAATACAGATTTCGGAGCTAGAGCTTTCTAAAGCAATGGCGTCTATTTCGCGTATGAGGAAATAAATTGTCATTATTAAGAATTAAATTCGAGTAGGTAAAGATCCGGATACTCAGGTGCCTACTTTTGGCGTAATTTAGAAAGAAAATTACAGTTCCAAGATAGAATCAAGGTGTCAAAGACTTACCTCCACCCTCTCTTCTTTCAAGTCGACCCGCAACGCGAGCTGTTCTCTTAGAACAACATCAGGATAGTGCGTCTTGTCGAAGGTGCTCTCGAGTTGTTCGAGCTGCTCCTCTGTGAAGATGGTGCGATGGCGACGCTTGCGCTTGGGCGGCGGGCCTGCGAGCCCGGCCAGTGCGGCCGCCGCGTATCCGCCGTACAGCCCCGCGTAGCCCCCGCCCGACACCGCGCTGCCGACGCCGCTCACACCTGCACATGAAATCATTGTTGGAAATTATCAAGTAACAGTGAGATGGCAGAGAAATGGAATTACCAAAAGAATCGTCAATATCGGACTAATCTGTAAAAAGTTATGCGTGGTCATATACAAAATATATATACATAATAGACGCGTCGACTTGAGAACGTCTTCCTTTTTTTCGTCAGTTAAAAATTGTAGAAGAATTGCTGAAGGTGGATTTTGCCAAAAGAGAGAGCATTGATTACAAGCACAAGAAAATGACTGCTGTCGGATAATGAGGAGATCCTTCAAATTCAAGGTAATGTCCCGGAACCTTATCTCTTTTTTTTGAGCAAGCGTGTCCTTTATGCACATTTTTCTAATCAATCCAGTAAGAAATACTGTGTGCCAGATCTGAGCATGAAGACAGACAGAGGCTGTTTCCACTAGCTCCGCGTTAGAGTTTACTCTTACAAAATAACTCCACATTGAGTATTGGATATTAAGCACATGTAAAGTGCTACGGAGATATACTGATAACATAGAAGCACGGATTGTTGTTTTCTACACTATGCTGATGCTATTCACCTACGAGACTCGTTATAATGAAAAGTGTGTCCAAGGAAAACTGCAACTGGAATGTAAAAAATCCTGGAAAAATTGTTAGTTTCTTTTAAAATGTTACAGTTTAAATATGTTTAGACGTATTAACACTACCTGCATTTTCAAATTTGAATATTTTAAAAAGGAATTAAAAAATAGGATGCGTCACCACGTATCAGTGTTAATATGCGTTCGAGTAGGCGGTGCGTGAAGATCCTGAGCTTAGAGCCCCATGAGCTCCCCCGGGCCGCACTCCAAAGCGAACCGTTCAAAATATTAGCGCCAAGAATAAAAATTGAATATTTTTATACAGTGCCGGAAACGCGAGAGGCATTACACTGTATTATTTCTTAAAGGAATATAAAAGCTTTTAAGGCCGGCGGCACGTTGCTAAGGCGCTATCGGCAGTATTCCACACGCGCCACCGCAGCGCCTCCGCCCGCCTAAGCCCTATCGATTTTGAATACAATAAAATCCTATATATACTACGCGAAAATTTCAGTTATGTTACGAGTTAGCGGTCCGGACTGTTTTGATCTGAACAATATAAGAAGCCAATTCACTAGTTGTCATTACCTGTGGTAAATTTTTAAATAACATTATAACTTAGTAGGTTTCCAACTTTCCTTTATTACAAATAATTTGATAGACGCCAAATCATTTCAACTGACATGATACTAAGCAATAATGTTTTGACCCCTAATTGTAAATTAATTTGAGAAGCACCCTCAAAGAGGGTTGTCGAAGGGAGCATTCAAATTAATTGTAGTGTCAAAATACCTACTTAATAGAATTAGCAAGCAGAAGTATTAATGACATGTTCAATGGTTTTCTGAATGTGACACTAATTGTGTCTTCATTAAGATGAGGACGAGGAAAAAGTCAGTAGGCAGAGACCAGAGTGAATATTTTGTTTGTACCTAAATAAAGTTATGAAAGAAGGCTAATATAATAATAATTATGAAATTCTTGGATCTTACGTGATTAAAAACTGGGATTCACAGTTGAACCCTGATTTTTAATTCGTATAACCTGTCACCTTGTGAGACGAAAACTGTTCCTGTACCTAAATACTGCTTCGTCCGTGTGGAGGTTGCAAATTATCCCAAGGGAATGTTCGTTCTACCGGGATGAAACTATCTTATTTCCTAACCCAGGTCATGCACAAATATTTCATCAAAATCCGTTCAGCCGTTAATGCGTGAAAGGTAACAGACAGACAGACAGAGTTACTTTCGCATTTATAACATTAGTATTGATAGCATCGTTTACAGTTTTTATTATCTAAATAATATCTCGCTAGATACTTATCGGCTATTTATTCCTTCAATAAGATTTAGATGTATTTATTTAAAGTAGATATTTAGTCTAAACATCCAAAATTACTTGCGAATTCAATAAAAGAAAATAAAAGTTTGTTTTTGTTATGGCAACGATTCACCGAACCCTGGGGATATTTTGAAATTTTAAAATGTTCGCTTGAATAAGAGGAAAAAAGATTTTAATTGAGATAAGCCGTCTTCACCCTCGATGCGGTTTGGCGTGTATTCGAGGGATCGCCTGGGGCTCGCTCCGCCGATGTCTTGCACTTAACCGCTATAGTACATAGACGGGTAAAGTTTCATAAGTTCGTGACTAACACTGATAAAAAACCGGTACACTTCAAAATCGGTACACTCACTAACAACTTTAGCGTTTTTATCATAACAATAACATGTAGGTACATAGGGTCAAAAGTTTCTTAATTATGTTACTTGACTTGGACATAAAAAAACATTTACCACGCCTTTTACCACGTACAATTGGTATAATAATTTTATTATTCCTGCAAATATAGTATTTATATTTGTACAGTTTTTTTTTAATAAGTGAAACCGGATAGGTCTACTTTTGTACCCAACCTAAACAATAACAAAATTGAAGTTCCACACAAACACGGCCTAATTTAAGAATTGCTGTACCTAATCACTTTTATTTTTTGTTTCAAAATCAAAAAAAAATATATCTTGTTCCAATATTTCTTCTACTTTTTATATATTTTTATATAAAGGTTAGGATGGTTAAAATTTCACCGTTTATAATAAATAATATCATTACAAGGAACTTAGCGTCTCAAATACGCTACGCCAACGTGGGTCAGAAGAATGCATTGCAGTAACTAAGTACCTACTCAGAAACGCACCCCGCTCTAACATAATCGACCCATCATGTTAGAGCCATGTCTGATTTGAACAGGTTATGACAGGTGGGGTCAATCGTAGCAGCTACAAGATGCTCGTAGCTGCATAGGTAGGTACCTAAGTATGTCGCTGACAGTGTGCATCCCTGAAAAACAAGCTGAAAGCGCACCTGCACTTCAACCTTGAAGAGCACCAGGTAATAGGTAACAGGTAATTGTACAATATTTCCAAAGTTTTTATGAATGGTTGTTCCCTATATTTTGTGCTCTTTCTGCTATACTTAGTATGTAGTATCGCAGGTCGCAACTCGGTATAAGAAGGTTTTTCCCTACTTCGATTCATTGTCTCGTGATTTCACAATAGCAGACAAATTATTATTGTTTTTATAGGTTGAGGACTCGTTGCAACTTTCGATTAAAACTGTTTTTTATAGATGCTCTGTTTCCCGTACTTAAAAATATTTGTTAATGATAGAAGTAGGTACCAAAAACTTGGTTGATTTACCAATATAGGATAAATCGAGCCAAGCTTTTGATAATTCCGCAGAAATAGTCCGATTCTCTCTAAGTTTTACAATACTTGTTCGTTCTGTGTGAGTTATCTGTAAACTGCTCTAGATTCTGATTCCGCTGGCAGTGCCTGGAGTCTGTAATAGTCTGCTAATGCAAGGGTTTTTGGTGCTATGTTGCAATGCAATGAGATTTTAAGAGATACATTTTGACCAAGATCTCATTAATGTTGGTAGGTATAGTTAGGGCTTGTCGAGTTAAGGACTTGGCCCTACATTCGATCTGATAACTTTTTAACAGTTAAAGCGTTATGTGAGTCTTGGCAACCTACTTTACATGAAATGTTTTTATTGGGGTTTCATTACTTTTTGTAGAGTTTTTATATAGGACTCCCTTAGTGAGGGTTGGAGAGTGAAACTAAAGAATTCTTAATTTTGTTTGGCTAGGATTTACACACTAACAAGTGTGTAAATCCTAGCCAACATACCAGATTTCAGATTTCTAGCACTTTGGGACGTACCCTAGAGGTTTTATTTTATATACATACCTGCACCCCCAATACGGGGGTTGGAGGATGAAAGTTACAGACTTCTTATTTTTTTTCTTGTCTGTGTGCAATTCCTAACCTGCATACCAAATTTCAGCTTTCTAAGACTTCGGGAAGTGCCCTAGGTAGAGGTTTTGATGAGTGAGTGAGTCTGTCAGTGACGAAATGGACGTTTTTAGGTATAAATAAAATTCAAAGACTAAAAGCTAGAAAAATAAAACTTAGTGTGTTTTTATGTCTGCTAACTACATCTTATTCTGAGAATTTGAACTCTCTAGCATTATCCAGGCCGAAGCTACGGGGGTTCGAAAATACGACGAAACGCTTCGAGGAAAGGTAGGTATTAGGTAGGCCGCTATGCTTTTTGTTGGCTCGTCTTGGCGAGGGCAATCCCGTGCCCCCAGATATATTAATTGGTCAAGGACAGCTAATGAGACACAATTGATTTTCTATTGTTTGACTCCATATCGGTGTCGCGCGGGGCTTAACAGGTTAAAATTAATAATTTATTAGAAAAATTCAGAAATCGTTAAATCGCCAAAAAGTTAATAAGGCAAAAAATCAAAACTTTATTCAAGAATTAAAGAAGTGTAATAGTGAATTACATTTACGTTATTTATTTATTTATGATACCGAAACTCAGCACCTTCGGGATGAATTGTTTGTTAGGGAATACGCTCTAAAGGATATCTTTAGTAAAGAAGCTTCTCAACAAGACCTGAGTAAGCGCTTGCAGGAGGCCATGAGTTGACAGACTTAGTCAAGTAAAGTGCGGAAACAGGAGTCTCAGACAAATAAAAGCTAAACCTGTGCCTGCTCCCAGGCACCCCAGCCTCAACTTGTTACACCCACACTCTCAGTGGCTCAGCCAGTAGGTAGCTGTATGGATGACGATAACAATAGTATGAATTATTTGATTAACACAACGTATGTATTTTCTGACAAATTTGGTCAAAGAATCGGTAGTACTTATATATAACCAGTGTTCGCAACAATATGTAATAAATAATTGTTTACCCTGTGCCAGTATTTACATAATCAGCCTATAAGGTTCCCACTGCCGGGACACAGGCCTTCTCTCTGTTAGAGGGAGTGGGCCGTAATCCACCACGCGGGCCCAGTGCGGGTTGATAGATGCCACATGTCTTCGAATTTTTGGTTCTAGGACATGCCGGTTTCCTCAAGATGTTTTTCTTCACCGTTTTGAGAGCAGTGGTGATGAAAAAATTTAAATTATTTCATCGCCATTATTTGCTAATTACATGATAATATTAAATTGACAAAATTTAAACCCCAGTTCCACTGTTATATTATTATATGGGGATAGTTTAACTGTAACAAAAAAAGACATCAATGAATGCGTCCATTCGATGTTACATCTCAATGAGACCAATGTTTGTAAATTTATTATTCTCAATATTTGTCTGATGAGCAAAATAGGCATATTTATAATTTAAATGTGTTAATTCATGGTAGGACTTGTCGTCACAGTGACGCTATTTTATATTTTGATTGTAATACTGATACTAATACTAAATTTATTACTGATTACAAGCTCACAAAATTATACAATGTATTTGCCACCTAACTAGTGGTAAGAGACAAATTGCACATCTTTTAGCATTCAATATACACAGTGACACCGGTACCTGTAGTACCATCGATTTCGGTTAAAGTCAGTCAAAGTCTAATTATTTATTTCAAGTTATTTTTAATAGGCACATTAAAAGGCACTTTCGAAAGTCAAAATTAAAAAAAAAAATTAAGTTGGTCGTCTATTACTCGTTAACTTGTAAAGCCCGCTTAGTTGTGATAGTTTTCCTTGTAACTTCATTATATGTACTACTGCCATGATTTTTTTCACATCTCTATAAATAACCATTTACCTGACACTTGACTAACAAAAATTAGCACTTTAATGCTTAATGCTTTATATTACGCAAGCGGATCCTTGAATCGAAAAGTAGTGTTGACAGACCCGCAATAGTTTTGAACGGCCTATCCAACGATATCCCACACTATGAGGTAGACGAGAAAAAAATACCATCCCCACATTACGTGCAAGGGACACAGCCTAAAAAAAAAACAAGATTTTATTTTAGCCCTCTTTCGGCGTGATTAATATGTATACCTATACCAAATTACAGCTTTGTAGTACTAAGCGTCTCTGAGCTACAGCGGGGACTGACAGACAGGCAGACGGATATGGCGAAACTATAAGGGTTCCTTGTTTACTACGGAACCTTAAAAATGGATTGATTCTAGTCGCCCCTTCCATGTAGTTTCGTATGGAGAAAAAATGGGCAAGAAACGCTACCGTTACTCTTTTAAAATGTTTTACAATATTTTTTATACGTTATTAATTATATGTGAGGACTATACACCTAGGAACAAAAATACTATACCACAATAGGTAAAAAGAATGAATAATAAAGCAATGACAGAAAAATCAATTACTTATGTGATACATGGTGCTCAAATTTTCTTTTTCCTCAACCGTCCCGCCTCCTTCTTCGCGAGCATTACTGCTTCGCAGAAGGAGGTGACGGCTGCCCATGCCCTCTCGCTCCGTACCATGGCCTGAACCAGGGCCGGACGCAAGAGATCTCTGCCGCCGATCGCCTTCACGAGGACACGGCGGTGCTCTGCCCAAGCCGGGCGATCCACACAGTGGTGACACCCGGGCGTTTCCTCCCGCCTTATCCGACACAAGAACCTCCCGAAGCTGCCGTGTCTGGTGAGGACCTGCGTCAGGCGGAAGGTGAGGACGCCGTGGCGCCTCTCTAGCCACTCCTCAAAGAGGGGACTTATCGCCGCAATCGTGGCGTGCCCAGCACTGGGTTGCGACAACCGTACTCTCCATGTCGCCATGAGATCCCGCCGGAGCTCCGTCCGCTGTGCCGCGATTTCTCGCGACAGCGGAGTTACGCCCCGGCGTTTCGCTTCCTCGCGCCACTCCCATGCGTGCGCGAGAACTTTTGCCTCCAGATCCCATGGCGGCAATCCGGCAAGGAGGCTCGCTGCCTCACAGGAGACCGTGCGGTATCCCCGGACCATCCGGATGGCCATGACCCTTTGGGTCAATAAGCGACAAGTCGATAAGCGTGCACAAGTTCGTACAATATGAAAATATGGGGGTCTGAGCTATCAGTTCATTTTGGAAAAGGGGTCTCTTGCCCAAAATAGTTTGAGAATCCCTGCTCTAGATTGTCCTATGGAGCAGAACCAGCATGTTTCCAAGCATTCTTATCTTGGATATAATCCTCTAATTTGTAATATGCTTGTTTTGTAAGTGTACTTTTAATATGAGTGTTAATTTTTCTGTTGATCAAAATATGCAGGGTCTGTCCGGCAAAGAGCTAAGTTTATTTATATACTAATACGAACTATGATGTTCGACGGGGTAATTGCGTAAAACACTTACAGTAGCGTTATTTGTGTTGTTGAGAATTTTTACTCGAACTAGCAATGGATTAGCAATATCCTTCAAAATCCTTCAGATTGTTACTGAAAGTGCGTTCTGGAATTAGGGTGCAGGTGTTATGTTTGACTGAAGACTTGTTGAAAGAACATGAAGTAGTGTTTATGAGTATTTTACTGTAAGAAAAAAGTGCTATTCGCGGTGGATTTTTAGTTCTTGTTTCAAATAAGTTGAAATGTAACGTTACTTAGATTTAGTTAATATTTCTATCGAGCGCGTTTATGACATGCCCAAGCAAGCTCACACTCATCTTGCTTGTTTTGCTGATGACACAACATCATTTACTTCAAGTAAAGACACCGATTTGATAGCTGAACGGCTTCAATTATCATTCAACCTTCTAGTTTCGTATTTTACCCAATAGAAATTAAAATTAAATTCTGCAAAAACTGAAGTTATAATGTTCACACGAAAGCGATCATTCCCTAAAAAACGCATAAAAGTGGATGATTATACTTTGCCATGGCGTTTGTAGACCAAATACCTTGGATTATTACTGGCCAATAAAATGAACTGGACCAAAAATACTGAGTACTTCCGCGTTAAAGGAATAAAAGCTCTAAACTGCCTACATCCAATCACAAAATGGCGATCTAAAGTCGTTTTTAAGCTACCAAATTAAAAAAATTACACAACCCTTGTAAGACCCTGCATTACCTACCTACCTGCCACACCGGTTTGGAGTAGCACATGCGAATATAATAACACTAAACTACAAGTAGTCCAAAACAAAGCAATAAAAACCTCGTTCTATACACCCTTACGAACAAATCTTAAAACGTTACACAGTCAATTAAATGTCCCAACATTAAAACAATTCATTACAAAACTCTACAAAAAGTTTTATTTGGTAACTAACCCCAAACATCATAACGCACTTATTTCTACCATTGGCCGAACCCAATCTACAAACTTAAAATATATCGACACATATCATCGATACCGTCTCCCACATTACATCACTTACTGCTATACGACTAACAAAGGCGATGCGACTCGATGACCGGACTTTTTTTTTACATTCGCTCTGAATGTAGGTAGATTTGTAACGAATCACACTCAGTACACGATCAAGTTCGTTTGCATTTTAGATATTATAATTCTTTCAAAGTAAAATTTAATTTTATCAATGTTATTTGGGACACTTTTTTATAAAATAATTTAACAAGTGTTTTACAGTGCGTTTGTGTCCAATCATCGCGCTGTACAGTACAATATGTATTCAACGTAAGTAATTATGATACCTCTGATTCATAACAACTAAGTAGTTTTATGCATTACATAATTTATGTATAGGTACGTAAATGTTTTATATAGGCGCCATAGTCTGTACAAAACACACAATCATAATGTTTAATGCCTTTAGAATAAGATCTAAATGTCATTTATCTGTTTTGTTTATGTTAAAAAATAAAGAAATTTCAAAATCAATCAGTCTATCGAGCGCACTTTTAAATTGTCCTTTGTTGAGCTCAAATGATACATTATGATTTGCGTTTAACGACCCCTGGGGAATATATTAATATTAATATTTAAATGTTACTCAAGTATTAGACTTCTCAATCTGTTACGTCTTATAATTTAATTAACTTGTTTTTTGAACCTACTAGGATCGCGGCATCTTCGTCGACTTGTCTTGATAATACATTTAGTGATAGTGACGCAAAAAATAAATTAGTGTTAAGTGTCTTAAGGTCTAATCACTGTGGTTTATTAGCTAGCTTCCCTTCCCTACATAAAAAACCGCATAAAATAGAATGCAGACCTTATACAGCTAGTCGTTGCAACAAGTTTAAAAATAACATTGTTCATAGAAATACACAATCTATAGTAGAACACGAGAATCCTAATGAAATCCTAATGAAATATACCAATATACTTTCAAGACCAAAACCTAACATTAATGGCACGTTTGTTGGGTTTAACCAGTGGGCTACTCCAGGTATTTACAAAAGTAGAGCGAGAATATACGAGTTATATGGTTTGAAAAATACAGGTTTGATTATGTCAAAAATTATTTTAATTTGTGTTTTTGCTGTTCAGTTGAGATTATGGTCGACACCAAACTAGTTAATAAGGCAGCTGACGTAGCTGAGGCATTCAATGAGTTTTTTGCTAACATCCCTATAACTACGACTCACTCCTTAAATTCTTCCAAAGCTGAAAATATTTTGCATAGTAGTGTTCCTAAATGTAGTCGCTTATTTAGCTTCGAACATGAAACACCTCGTAATGTATTGGAGTTTTCTGTGATCTCTCCAAAACCTTTGATTGCGTTGATGCACGCTTTTCCGTAAACTACGTCATTACGGTTTCCCAAACTAAGCTCTAAATAATAATAAGTAATACATTCTTATTTACAAAAGAGGTCCCAATATGTAGATGGTGTGAAACCGTCCGGGCTACCAGATCAGTTAGGTGTACCTGAAGGCTCAATACTGGGTCTATTATTATATTTAGTATAATAATGACTTACCATTCTATGTAAAAGGGTATCCGTGACATTTACAGTTCTTTCTCCAGAAATAGCTTACCTACTGACAGGTTATATGAGTAATAAACGTTTATTTTATTTTGACTGAATCATTATCAATTTATTTTAATTTAATTTTAATTTATTATTGACATAATCTACTCGTTACAATATTTTTTTTATAAGTTGTATTGTAATATGTGGTTAGCTAGCGACCTCGACAATTGATCATAATTATTATTATTGTCTAAGCAACCGGTATTAAGTTCGGGTACTGCTTGTGGTGACTGGTCGTCTTGCTGACCATGGCTTTTTTTATTGTTATTAGTACCTATATTAACTGTTCATTTATTTTATACACTCGGCGTCATCTCACTCGTTCATCCCAAAGGTGCTCAATAGGGTTCAGGTCTGGACTTCGCGCCAGCCAGCGCATAACAGGGATCCCAACTTGCAGGTAGTCTCTTACAATTAAAGCGGTGTGACAGCGGGCGTTATCGTGCATTAACGTGAACCCACTGCCAACAAAACCAGCATAAGGGACAACCTGCTCCTCTAAGATCTCTGTTATGTACCGAGGAACAGTCAGCGACCCTTGCCCGCGAGCACTTTCAGTCCGAGAAACACACACGAGGTTAGTTTTGCCGTCGATTGACATGCCGCCCCAGAACATGCACGAGCAACCCCCGTATTCCACTGTCTCTTGAATACAGGCTTGTACCAATCGTTCCCCTTGCCTCCTGTACACTCTTTGAAGCCTGTCGTTGCAGAAAAGACTCACCCTCGTCTCATCCGAGAAGAGCACAGCCCTCCATTGGTCTATTGTCCAATCCACATGGTCACGGGCAAATTGCAACCGGTCTCTCCTATGCTGTGCAGTCAATTTTGGCCCTGTAGCAGCCCTGCGAGCTGCAATTTTCTTCTCCCGCATTCTTCTTCTAACTGTGGAGACGCTTACAGAAGTTCTGCGAGCTGTTCGCAGTTGTTGTTGCAGCTCAACAGCATTGGAGAACCGATTACGTAAAGACGTCGAAACAATGATGCGATCGTCTCTTTCGGATGTGCACCGTTGTCTTCCAGATCCACGTCTTCGGATATAGCCACCAGTCTCTTGGAAGCGTTGGAACACTCGTCGAACGGAAAAACGACTCAAGTTCAGTTGCCGAGCAACATCACATTGCCGCATCCCTGATTGCAGTAGTGCAATGACTTGAGCGGCTTCATCTGCAGTGGTATCCATCTTCTGGGGTATTTTTCTTGCTGTAACTGTTCACGTGTGTTCACTTCAAAGGTTGAATAGCGAATGACCCACATTTTTTTTTTTTTTTGTATGGCATCTCGTAGTTGACCTTGAGAGGTCGTGACTACTTAACCGGACTTTCCTGTGGCTGCCTTAAGCGAACTCAAAGCCTCCAGGGGCGAATTTCTTATAGTACTAAGCGACTGCACGCTAAGGCCACCCCCTGTGGGGTACGGACCTCAGCTTAGGGCGTCGCTGGGGGGAGGACAGCAAGGTGGGACAGGCTGGATCTGATCACTATTTTTATTATTAATCGGGGAAACTGACCTACATTTAACCTGGGTCGCCCGTTTTATACCCTTGTAGGGAGGTGCAATTAGTGGCCGATGTAATGCGTATTTTGACAACATTTCTTTTAAAGTTACGTGCTAATGAGATCTGTTGTGTTTAGGAATTCTAACTGTTGTTAATTTAAAGGTCGTTAAACATACTTTCAATTGATACCAATATTAATTGGGTTTAATGTATTCGTTGCTGGCGGGACATGCTTGAAACTTATTTTCGAAGAGGTGCGATTTTTGTGACGCCGAGTGTAGTATAAATGTAATATAATATACATTTTTATTTCATAAAAACACATATAAAGTTCACAAAAACAACTTTTCAAGTTAAAAAATGAACATTACAGAAAAAAGTGTACCGTTAGTGCCTATACCAACCAGATTCCGTCACAAGGGACCAAAATAATGTATTGAGGACAACAGTGATTGTTTGAATCCAGAGCGAAGCGATGTATTCTAGAGTTGAATCCTAAGCTCGAGGTTAAATAATTTTGGTACCGTGTGGCACACTCTGATTTTCGTCCACTTCTGTGAGAAAAATAAATAAGAGATGCTTTTAGTAGTGATGAACATTTATATTGACATAACCAAATTACAAATTTATATTAATACCAAATTAAAATTGTCAGTAATATTTTGACAACAAGTAATGGAAAAACGAATAAGAAGTTTCTACATTTTTTTTTTTTATTTGGTTAGCCAATGCCGCGTCGGCCGGCGCGCTTTTTTTATTACCGGCCGGGACTTTATCGAAGCGAATTGCGATCAAACTTTTTTAATTAAATAAGTAGTGTTTCAAATTCAAAAGTACTCATTAAAAAATGGATCTGCGCCGGGAACACTTTTGCGCTATGGTTTTTTACGATTTCAAGTGTCGCCTGAAACCGGACGAATCGTACGATAGACTTCAAATGGCAATCACGGATGAAGGCACTTCCAAGGCAACCGTGTATCGTTGGTATAACAAATTCAAGCGCGGTCGACTAACTTTGGCGGATGAAGGAAGAAGTGGTCGCCCTTTGACGGCTGTTACGGAAGAAAACGTGCTAGCAGTGAAAAATTTAATCCATGACAATGGGCGAGTCAAGAGATTCAGCACATACTGCAGGTTGGATCGGGAAGCCTTTACAAAATTCTACACGTGCATTTTCGCGTGAGGAGGATAGTTTCACGCTGGGTGCCGCACAACCTCAACAAATTTGAAGCAGGCTCATCTCTGCGTGTTTAGGACATCATTACAGGTGATGAGTCTTGGATTTATCAATACGATCCAGAAACGAAGCGCCAGTCGACGGTTTGGGTGTTTCAAAACGAATCAACGCCTACCAAAGTGAAGCTATCTAGAAAGGGGGGGAAGATTTTGAGCGAGCTTTTTCAAATTGACTGACTACTTGGTGTCAATTCCTTTACGTAACCAAAGAAGCATCAATGCTGAATGGTATACTATCAAATGCTTGCCAGAAGTTGTCTCTGTTGTGAGCAACAATCGACCAAACACAGGTCTCCGCGGGCTACTTTTCCACGACGACAACGCGGCTTCGCACACCGCGCTCAAAACGAGGGTCTTCCTGGACAGTACGCCGGTCAAACTCCTGGGTCACCCTGACCTAGCCCTGTGTGACTTCTTTTTATTCCCGAAAATAAAAATCTGCTGAAAAGGATACAATTATCGTCGCCGGGAGATCAGCGTTCGAGCAGGCTGTAAACGAGGTATCTGCTGCGGACTGGAAAAAGTGTTTCGAAAACTGGTTCAGACGCATGAAACATTGTATAGAGGCTAGTGGAGAGTACTTTGAAAAGATTTTATAAAAACATATTTACCTATAGAACATTTTTTTAAATTTTCGCAAAACATTCTGAGTGTCCCACGTACATCGTTTTACGTCACGGTCAATTCTCCAACTGCAAATGTAAGTTGGTCATGTAGTTGGCAATGTATGTTGGTTGGCCTACTCAGCTGTGATAATTTTAGGTTTTGAGAAAAAAAAAAGATCCCGATTTTACGTGTAAGGAAAAACAATGTTTTTCAAGATTTTATTTACCACTTTGTCGGCGTGATTAATCTGTAGATATACCCCTGCTACATTACAGCTTTCTAGTACTAAGAGTCTCTGAGCTAAGCTGGGGAAAGACAGACAGACAGACGGGCATGGCCAAACTATAAGGGTTCCTTGTTGACTACGGAACCCTAAAAAAACAGTAAAAGTAATTTAAAAATAATAAAAACAAATATTATAAACTAGCGGCGCCGGGAGCGGGTTGCAAGAGGGTGCACTTGCACGTCCTTGGCTTCAAAATAAACTACAGGTGTAAAACATTCAAAACTATAAAAATATCCGAAAATGCCTAATATAATCTGAGACAATAATAGAGAACTTTACCAAAATGTTTCTCCCAATTCTAAAGCTTCAGTGCATTAGTCGACAAATAACCGAACTCCTATTTCCGAAAATCTAATCGAGCCTAGGCGGGGTGCTAACATTATCGAGCTTGCTTTGCTCTTTGCTCGCTATTGCATTCTACTCTTTTAATTATTAGGCTTCTTTGCATAAATCGATACAGTTTCTGTATGAATGGACAAAATAAAACCTATCCCATTCGAGTCGGATGCAAATAACATAAGCTTTCCTGCTGCCTATGTTGACAAAGTAAAGTTACCAAGGGGTAACTTTACTCTGGGGTAACTTCTCTCTTTATGAATGGACAAACGATAATCTTAACATTTTCGAGCTCGTTTCGTGGAGCTGAAGATGCACCCCCTTGAAAATAAACTTGCCGGCGCCCATGCACGAGAGAGCATGGGTGAGTGATTGTGTATGTGCGTCTTTTTTGAAAAACCTCTAACGTATTGGTTTGAGAAGATCTTCAGTCTCCCAGTAATTTAACTTTAGTACCTAATATGATTTGTATTTCTTTTTGTCTATTGCTTTTTGTAAAGTTATGTATGTCATTTATTTTATTAATACGTTTGTAGAGACGAGAACTATTTAGTTATATAAAAACTTCTTCTGGCGAGAGGCACTTCTATGCGACTGAATTTCGTGGCGATAGGTATTACTCGTAATTGGTAAAACCAATAATCTCTAACCGCACCTGACATAACATAAGAAACCCCAACATTTTGCATTGAGAACATAACAAGGGGGATGTCATGCACTGCTCAAAAAATAATTGCAATTGCAATCATTTGGAAATAAAAATTATTTAGTTAATTAAATATTTTTAAGAATACATAAGTTGCCCTCATTGTGCCCTATAAAGAATGTAAAAGCTCAATTTGGAAATAACACAGTTTAGTTAAATATTTGTTTCAAGGGGCTCACTCGTGGCTAAGTAATAACAGCCGCACGGGTCAATCGATCAGGTTAAGTTACGTTTGCCGCGGTCGGTCTATAGATGGGTGACCATCTTTACATACCGAGATCTCTAGGTGCCTCGGAAAGCACGTTAAGCCTTTGGTCCCGGCTGTCATTCGTAGATCTTTGACAGTCGTAACGTTTTTAATAATTCATAAGTATGTTATTGTAATAAAGAGCCTGATAAGCTGAAATGGCTGGTTTGACAACCAGCCAGTTGGTTAAGCCAGTGCCGGTTTCTTTACGAGCCTAATCAGCCTATGTTCCCACTGCTGGGACACAGGCCTCTTCTCTGTGAAAGGGAGTGGTCCATAATCCAATACGCGGGCCCAATGCGAGTTGGCGGATGTTAAATGTCTTTGAATTTTTGGTTCTAGGACATGCCGGTTTCCTCACGATGTTTTCTTCACCGTTTTGAGAGCAGCGGTGGTGAAAATAATGATTACACTTTACACAAAGTAAAGTGCCTGCTTGGGATCCAACCCACGAACTACAACGCGTAAGTCGCGGCCGTTACCACTGAGCAACCACAGCTCGCAGTTTTTGTAAGTAGTGCTAAAAATATACCAACAGGGTGTAAAAAGATCCGTCACAGAGCCGTTATCTACGCATTCTGGCGTACTTACATCAAACTAAGTAGACATTGAGCGAAAATGATAATTGGGAAACAACATTTTAATTTTCGGTGTGAAAAATTGCTGTTTACGGCTGCGCGCAATGTATTGCACACAAATAACTTTATACTTATTGCACGCTGTGGTACAGGAGTTGTCCGTATTTAAAGGTAAAGTTATAACATTTAAAAGTTTTCGTGAAAAATAGTTGGAAGTTTGACCTTCAATATCAAAGGTCCAGTACAAAAAAAAATATCACACTTGTACTCCCCACGTGTGACTGTCTTTACACCCGTTATTGGATGCCACTATTTTTTTTAACCATTTATGTACACTTAGATAAACAGATAAGACAAAAGAACAAAAAAAAAACGTACAAAGGTGATACTTATTTCTAAAGAAATATCTTCAAGTAAAGCAAAGCAAGAAAGTAGATAAAGAAATGTAGACACCGCGTGTAAGAGTAGAAGAGAAAATAGAAAACATGAAATCAAAAACATTTCACTTAATAAAATAAAACAAATAATATGAGAATATACTAACATACATACATGCTTCTAAAATAAATATAACTAGAATAATAAATGTAATTTATATATATCCAAAATCTACCTGTTATGGAGGTACTCGTATAAATCCCATCAAAAACATAAATGTGAAATGAGAGCCAAGTTCAATGGTCAGTCCTGAAATGTATTTATAACAACATAAAATATAATTTCTTCTTATAACTTAGGATAATAATTATATTGTAGGCTAAGGTCTGACTTGGCTAGTTCTCAAATACGAATTATTATGTTCAATGGCTAGTTTCTACCAGCAAGCCAAATTTTCGGAATAATAAATTAAGAACCGACAAGTAACAGGTTTAGAACTTGCGAAGGCTATAATATAATTCGTATATGAAAACTAGCCAAGTCAGACCTTAGGCTACAATATATTATCCTAAGTATATATATCCTAAGTATCCTAAGAAGAAATTATATTTTATGTTCTTATAACCTATATTATTTAATAATTATTTATAAGTAATGATCTTACACTATGTGCGCTAAATATTGAAACAATAATTAATACTAAATCCCAGGTAATATTATAATAAATACGAAAGTCGACTATACTCTTAGTTATAAATACTAAAACGGAAATATTTGGATTAAAAAAAAATAAGGGTGGTATTCAACTCGTTATATATTCACGTGAAGACCTAAGAATCCACATAAAGACCGGCTGTCATAAGTTTTGATTGCTGATTGCTGATTCTTACATTATTACAGTTACAGGCACTAAGTACATATTAGGTTGGGGAAAAAGTCTTTTCGCATTATAGTATGTATGAACTTGTAATAAAATCTCTTTGGGTATACCCAAAGAGATTTTTGTATCTGGCTGGTTTTGGTATCATTGAAAGTTTAAATTTTAAAGAACATAATTCCAAATTCAAATTAGGAAAATGTGTGATTTTCATTTGTTTTTCGTACCGTCAAGATGAGTGAATCTAATGAAGAATTTCGATACATTTTAAAATTTTACTACAAAAAAGGTAAAAATGCAACGCAAGCCGCGAAAAAAATTGCGATGTTTATGGACCTAGTGCAGTGTCTGTGAGAGTAGCACAAATTTGGTTTAAGCGTTTTCAATCCGGAACTTTTGATGTCAAAGATGCACGTCGCTCTGGTCGCCCTATTACGGATAAAATGGATGCCATTTTTGAAAAAGTGGAGCAAGATATCAGTAGTTACGACGTAGCTGAAGAACTGGGAATTGACCACAAAACAGTTTTGGCGCATTTGAAAAAAACTGGGTAACATAAAAAAGCTCGATATTTGGGTACCTCACGAGCTCACTGAAATAAACCTAATGAACCGTGTACTCATTTGTGATTCTTTATTACGACGTAATGAAACCAAACCATTTTTGAAGAAGCTGATAACTGGTGATGAAAAGTTGATCACGTACGACAAGAACGTGCGAAAAAGGTCGTGGTCAAAGGCCAGTCGGCTTCACAGACTGTGGCGAAACCCGGGTTAACTCGCAACAAGGTGATGCTGTGTGTGGTGTGTGGTGGGATTGAAAGGGCATTATTCATTATGAGCTGTTACTACTAGGCAGGACCATCGATTCTGAACTCTACTGCGAACAACTGATGAGATGAGAAACAAGCAAGAAGTTGAGAGAAAGCGGCCGGAATTAATCAACAGAAGGGGTGTGGTTTTTCATCACGATAACGCTAGACCTCACACATCTTTAGCCACTCAGCAAAAATTAAGAGAGTTTGGCTGGGAGGTGTTAATGCATCCGCCGTATAGTCCTAACCTTGCACCTTCAGATTTCCATCTGTTTCGGTCTCTTCAGAATTCTTTAGGCAGTTTCAGGTTAACATCACGAGAAGACTGCCAAAACCACTTGTCGCGGTATTTTGATCAGAAGTCCCATACTTTCTATAGCAATGGGATCATGTCCCTACCTACAAGATGGCAAAAAGTTATCGAACAAAATAGTACCTACATACTTTAGTTAAATGTAAATAAATTATATTAAAAAATGTTTTGAATTTTCTTAAAAAATGCGAAGAAACTTTTCCCCAACCTATAAGTTAAGTGTTCTTAATAGAATCAATTAAGTGAAAAATTATAATAATATGATAAAAATTTACCAGTTTCTGATTTATTCCTTTGTATTCACCTAATTACCTACTATATGCATGCCAAATTTGAACTATCTAGGTCATCTGGAACTGGGTTAGAATTTTGATCTATAGGTCAGTGTCAGTGATAAAAATGACGATTTTTGCACGTTAATATCTAAATAACCGTTTGAGATGTATTTATGAAATTTGGAGCACATACATATGTATCTCGCAAGTCTCAATATATGAGCCAAATTTGACACGTTTATATGAAATAGTTTTTTAAATTATGAGGGGGTCAAAAGTGGCTCCAAATGGTTCGTATAATATTACTTGGCTTGACATGCTACCGCGTGTCTAGATAAAATAGGAACCACACAATCTAATAGTGTCTTAGCTGATTTTTGATAATGATAATGACTGATCTTTGGGCGAGATCAAGTCCGGAAGAAAGGTCACAGATGTTACATTTTAGCCGATAGATCCACAAAATAAAAAGAAAGAATATATACTATGGACAGCTCGATAATAATATCTGAGTTCACGATTCATCCATTAATATCTGTCGTCAAGAGGACGACAACTATATGTGTTAATTTGTGGAAGGAATATACAAGTGGTAGCATAAAATTAAATATGTGACATAGAAGGAACACCAACACTATCTGATTTGCCTAACGGCGCCAAAATATAGGATGCTGCATCGGCTTCAAAAATATGTATCATCTCTTAGAATGCTGAAAACAGAGCGGATTTTGATGATGATTATGAAATTTTATATTTGATACCAGCTGGCAGAATAGCAGACATTGCAGCATTGGCTCATTTACCAACAATAAAAAAATCGCTCATTATTGACATTTCTCACGACTTTCTGTCAAACATCACCGTCAGATATTTATGAGAAGAAAACTTGTAACGATACATATATATACTTTCAGGTTTTATACTGCCTAAGTGATGTCAGATATTTTTGAACATAACGAGTTATCATGAAATGAGGAGGTTCAGGTTTTCCTGAATTTGAACATTTTCAATCAGTCCAATTGTTCTCAACTGATGCGGTTACCAACGAACAGCATTTCATTCTTATTTGTATAGTTTTTTTCCAATTTTTCTTCCATATAAACCTAATTTGAACTATTACGAATTAAAACAAATAATAGCCAAATCGGTCCAGCCGTACTCAAGTGGTTCACTTACCAACGAACAGCATTTCATTTTTATTTAGATAGAAGATAGATTGAACTGCGAAAGTAACTGTCTGTCAATAACCTTTTCACGCCTTAATGGCTGAACGAATTTCGACACACAGGTAAATCATGACCTGGGTTTGGACATATATTACTTTTTATCTGAGTAGTACGTTCTCGGGATAATTTCCAGCCTCCATGCGGGTGAAGCCGCGGGCAAAAGTTAGTAGGTATATTCATAAGTTTTACCGTCCACGCTCGTGATTTCATTTGATATAAAAGGCAGTTTAAAAATAATGATTTGTGTATTTATATTACACTAAATGCGGTTATTTTTTAATTTGTTTTTTACTAATGTATCTAATAAACATTATAACAACTTTCTCATACTGTTTTATTTGACTTACAGTTACTCTTTGTAGCCCAAGAAAATACTTGATATTATTGCGAAAAAATCCCGAAAAGAATTTTCACCGGGGTTGTCTTTATTCAGGCGTATTATTGTGTGAATAGTTCATTGTCATCTACAACATGTGGACGTTAAACCAATATGTTCCGAAATATTAGCAAAAAAAACCGACCCTGATAGATGATCTTTTTTTTCGATATTTTAATGGACTTCTGCAACAACTGATTTTTCCTGCGCTTATTTTATGCATAGTTTTAAATGAGGGCTAAATATCGTCTTACGGATAGTGTTCGTTGAAGGTAACGTTATTTCGTACTCACGTTATTCAGGATAGCGTTCATCCAGGATTGAGTGATACGGGACAGCGTTCATTCGGGATAAAGTGAGTCGGAACAGCGTTCATTCGGAATTGCGTATTCGGGATAGCGTTCATTCGGGGTTGAGTGATTCCGGATAGCGTTCATTCGGGATAAAGTGATTCGGGATTTCGAGTATAAGAGTCGTATTGTACATGTTGTGTCTACTATTTTTTTTTATTGTTTACACCCAAAGCAAGTTGAAAAGACTACAGGTTTTCTTAAAAAGCCTGTCAAGAATTTCAAAAAAGTGAGCAAGACATGTCTGAAACAACATACACCCCTCGACTGAAGACTGATGGCCTGCCCCGTTGGTCTCGTGGTCGCAAGCGCGAATGCTAAGGGGGGTCCTGGATTCGATTCCCGGATCGGGCAAATTGTTATTGGGTTTTTCCATTAGGAATTTCGTAGTAACTGCTCGAAGTTGGGAAGTTGGCGGTGTGATACCTCGTGCCTCGGAAAGCATGTTAAGCCGTTGGCCTTGCGCCTGATCTCTCTGCGCCGCGGTTGTATCGGATTGCCGTCCCCTCGTACTATGAGCGTGAGGGAAGAGAGAGTGCACCTGTGTCTGTGCACACACTTGTGCACTATAATATCTCCCGCACCGAAGTCCAAAGGCTGGTCTCCGTTGAGATAGGTCGCCAAGGCTGAAATTCGGTCTAGAGGACTATTATTACCATTATGTACCATTGGTTCATGTTTTAGAGGTAACTGCACGACAAGTCTTTTACAAAACTTGTCAAAAACAAGAAGGTATCACAACTTGTATAAGGCGATGCCGTGGAAGTGGCGAAACGAACGCGGGGTAAGATGACAGTTAATGAAATGTATGGACGAAAAAGACACACTCCTCAAATAAATTAGGATAGGGGTAACAGGATGATGGATGAATGATGGTGGGTTTGGTCTTCGTAAGCGACAGAAGGAAACTGTTTTATTTCTGGTTTTTCTTTACGCTGTTATTCAAGTCCACTTTTACTCTATTAGGTTTAGTTCTAGTATGACTCTGCATTCTTTCTTATCTCTCATTACAATGTTATTTTGTTGAGTTGTATTGCAAGATGTGGTTAGCTAGCGACCTTGATAACTGATTATATTATTCTTACAACCGGCAGCAAGTTCGTTATGCTCCCTTAGATGTCACTGCTTGCGGTAGCGTCGAGGGTCGGGTTGCCTCCTTCCCTCAAATATGGCGAGGGGCGTAATGGCTGATTTTAGCGTTATGCTCGTGAACGGGTGCTGCTTGTGGTGACTGGTCGTCTTGCTGACCATTGTTTTGTTTTGTTATTAGTAATTAACTGTTTATTTATTTTACTTTGATGGTCCTAGTTCATCATTTGTGACTTACAGCTGTATATATATGTAAGCGGGCACGCCCTTTATACTTGGAGGCTTTTATTTAGGGTTTAAGTTCTGTTTACATTTTTATCTCTGCTTGAGAATAGTTTTCGGTATTTTTCTTTTCTTTTTTTTTTTGTTGGTATAGTGGTGTGCTAGCTGACATACCTATGGCTCATAATTTAATGTTTTGTGTTACATGTGGTGTAAATTGTTTTGCATACTATTGTATACAATCCATTTTATTTATTCTCAAACTGAACAGACAGCTGTGCTGCTGGGGAGTTTGTTGGCCACTTCTTCTTCCCAGCTACAGCACTAGGAAGTGGCGAAGGGTGGGCGTTTTCGGGGAGTGTCTTATGTAATTTTGACGTTCAAAAAGTGCTGATCCTCAACCTAGTTTGAATAAATGACTTTTGATTTTGATTTTTTGATCAAACTAGTCCGGATATCTTCAATATTTTTAGTACACTGGGCCCCAAATGAAGCGGGTCGGTAACAAAAACCTCAATAACTTCCAAATATTGGAAGACAATTTTATAGTGCTTAAATGAATGTCATAAAAGTTCAAGATTATGAAGTGTATTTTGAATAAGACCATTTTCACTAGATTTCGAAAAAAGTGTTACGGTATCAAATATGCAATTTTTAAACATTTTAGTATTTTGTATTGCCACCACGCGCTGTTAACATCAGTTATACGGTTTTGCATGCTGTCCACCAGATTTCTGAGCCAATGCTAAGGAATATTCACGAATGTTCACGAAGCATGATTGGAGCGGAATTTCGCTGGCATACACGTCGACCCATTTCGCCCCAGGCATGCTCGATGCTTCAAGTCTGGGCTGTGTCACTCCATGCGTGTGATAGCGACATCTTCAAGGTAATCAGACACTATCCGAGCTGTATGGGGACGTGCGTTATTTTGCACAAAAATTACGTTCTCGCCCATTGCTTACTAAAAATGGGCCATCATACTTATTTATGATTTCATTCCCATATCTTTCTGCAGTTAAAGTGCCATTTTCTATCACCACTAGCTCGGTGCAGCTTTCGGATTCCAGCCCACTCGTGTATGGAGCCTCCACCGTATGGCACTTTCTCTTCAATGCAGGCTTGGTTATAGCGCTCTCCTGGTCTTCTGTAGACTCTTTACTCCCATTGTGCATGCATAGCATGAACCTTGACTCGTCCGAAAACATTACTCTTAACCAGTCATCCTGAGTCCAATTCATGTGTTCTCTTCGCAGAAATCAGCCTTGAACTTCGATGCTGCCTTTCGAGTTTTGGACCATTTGCAGGTCTGGCTTCAAGTTTGCTTCAGCAAGACGCATGCACACGTGCTCGAATTGCTCCCTCCAGCACGTAAAAGGTGATTTTTGACTTCAACAGTCGTTTGAAATCCATTTCTCAACATTGTTGACACCATATTATATCGATAACCCCGCTGTCATGCGCCTTGTTTGGCCTGTTCCTGGTCTGCGAATATTGGATGCAGTCTCTTCACATCGCTGGAGCACTCATTGAACAGTTCATAGCGACTCGTTGTATAACGCTGACTGCGCCCGTCTTCAAGCATTGTCAGAATTCTGGTACACTCTTCAGTGGTTAGTAGCATGTTTTTGATTGAATTTGATCAGAATAATTAATTTCTGCACAAGAAATGCCATATTTATAAACAGAAACAAAAGTAAAACATAGGTTTGGTTTGGTTTCAAAGTCTCTGAGCTACAGTGGGGACAGACAGACAGACAAACAGACAGACGGACAGGACATGGTGAAACTATAAGGGTTACTTGTTTACTATGGAACCCTAAAAATGACTAAAATTATAGAGTATTTTTTTTTTTAATCAATATTAACCATACCATTTTTTGGCGTGGTCGTTTAGTTGTTTTAAGGATTCCGTATTTACCTCAAAAGGAAAAAACGGAACCCATATAGGGTCAATTTGTTATCCGCCTGTCCGTCTATGAGGACCCTTTTCCTCAGGAATGGATAGACATAAGTTGAATTAATATCTAATACTAAGTCCCTCAGACGGGTAAAAAAAAATATATAAAGATCATCATCATATAATAACACATTTTTACACATATTATCATACACATATTTTGATAACATCGTCTAAGCCTATGGGATACTTCCCGTTGAGTCAACGGCAAGTATCCCATAGGGTCAACGGCGTTGACCTATCATCATGTAAGGCTAAAAGCAAGGCCCTACAGTACGAGGGTACGACAAGTAGAGGGAAATATCCTAAAATTGTTAATATGTAGTTAATATAACCTGCTTATCATACTTCCTACTATCCTACCACGACGTGGCAATGCTGCCAGCCTTTTGGGCACTTATTTCGTTCACAGCGATGCGGATGAATTTTTTGATTCCCTAAGATTCTTTCCCCTCCTTTTTTATTAATTTAATACATGCTATTTTAAGACTGTTAGCTTATTTATTATGTAAATATTATATTAAATACAGAGATAAAATTTTAATCAAATGTTTTTAATTTTGGAAATTATATTAGTAAGTAAATATTTCTATAAAATAAAAACTTATGCATTATAATTATTTGCATGTTTGGTACAAAAGACTGCTTCTGTAGAGAAAACTTATCATACCGTAGAAGTGTCGTAGTAACTCGTAGCAAGCGTAGCGCGTAGCACATGGTTATAAACTTATAAGTTATCTTTTCAATTTCACCATAATTAACACTTTCCGGGACAGACCGCCTCTTGACGTTATGTCGGTATATCGTTACGTGACAGTACGGCTAAGGGCGGTGAACTTTATTTCATGTAATTTGGCAAACCGTCGATAGCCGTTGCTTGCCCATAGTATTCCTAAGAAGCACATGATCTAGTGTCACATCACGCGACTTCATTTGTTCGTGGGTGTCACGGCAAACTCTTTTCGAGTCATTTTTCAACACACACATACGCAGTGCTTATGCACCAAAACAACACATGCACACCGCCGACAGGCGTAGACTGAGCCATACAAGTACAATGATGTTGATATTTAGTGTCACGGCGTACGCGGCGCCGGCGTGTCGTCGAATCGCTGGGTGTGGTTTTTGATTTTTGACAGCAAAAGCAAGGTAAATAAAGCTTATTTATACATATATTCTAATTAAGTTTGATTATTATGTGTGTTGCGTTATACAGTAGTGCAGTTTTTTTACTAGTAGGGATAAAAACATGATGCAATAGTAAGAAATTACTAAACATAAACGTAGTGTTCTAATGCTATTTACCTACTATTTTAGCTTCTTACCTTCTTAATTTTTATTGTGAGTATTTACCTATATTGTTTCGCAGATGGCGTCTAAACGGAAGAAACTGGCATCAAGTAACCGTCCAAGTCTGTTTGCTGCTGAAGACGATGCGGAAGAAAGCCACCACGACCCTTACAGTGACGTAGATGGTGAGTTCGGCTCTGATACAAATTATGACCCTGATGGTGCTCAGGAAGGCGAAACTAGTGAATCAGATTATGAGATTTTCAGTACGAGAAACGTTAGACTTGTGCATTCCACTAGGATTAGTGAAAGCCCACTTCAATCCAGGGATTCGAGTTCAAGTTCGATATCGGACCAGGAAGTAGATGAAAGGTCTTGCAGTGACCATTCTGTCATAGAAAATAGCGTAGAAGATGGAGTAATGGGCTCTCAGGAACCTGAGTCATCTAGTCATTACCATCAAATTGCACAAATAGATCCAAATCTCACCGATATATTACCAAATCAAACACTAGAGACTATCAATGAGCCTTTGCCAACTACCCCAGCTCCGGATGACGCAGAATGGGTAGATATTGTTGCCGATATTCCTGATTTTAGCTTCGATCAAACATTACCCGGCCCACGCGTGCACATTAATCAACCCGCGACTGAAAAAGATGTTTTCGATTTACTGTTAACGCCAGACCTCGTTGAGTATTTAGTGAATTGCACGAATGCATACGGCAACTCATTAGTAAACCAAAACCGGCCGCACACTAGACACTCAAGACACAGAGTTTTTCATGAGACAAATGTAGAGGAGATGTATAAATTTCTTGGTCTTTCTCTGCTTTCCGGACAAATTCATATGCCTGAAAATCGAAAGCTATTTACTCATGCCGACCCATTATATTACCATCCTATTTTCAATTTCGTGATGTCGGGTCGAAGGTACGAGCAAATTTTACGATGCCTATGCGCATCTGAACTCAACGCGAAAGGGCCAGATAAAATAAATGGATTCATAGATCTACTGAATCGCAATTTCCGTCAAGTCTATTATCCTGATAAAGAGTTATCGCTTGATGAATCTATGATGCTCTTTAGAGGTCGATTAATTTTTCGCACATATATGAAGAACAAGAAGACCAAGTACGGAATTAAGTTTTACGTATTAACTTCTCATGACGGATATGTTTTGAACCAAAAAATGTATTCTGGTAAAGCAGACGTTGATGAATACAATACGGGTGGAAAGACCATTGAAAAACTTGTCTTACGTTTAATGAGACCTTACCTGCTTAAAGGTCATGAATTGTACATGGATAATTTTTATAACTCCGTGACTCTCTCTGAGAAACTTCTTGACCTGAAAACCCATACGTGTGGCACCTTGAGAAGTAATCGAAAGGGCAACCCAACACTTCTAGCAAAAAAAAAGCTGAAAAAAGGTGAATATTTTTGGCTACGAAAAGGCAAGGTTTACGTGAGTCATTGGAGAGATAAACGGCAAGTTTTGATGTTGACAACTTTGGATCAACCTGAGATGATTGAAGTTACCAACAGACGTGGGCAAAAGCGCAACAAACCTAAAGAAATAGCACGGTACAACAGCTTCATGTCAGATATTGATCGTGCTGATCAAATGATCAGTTACTATTCTTGTCCTCGTAAGACGATAAGATGGTACAAAAAAGTAATTTTTCACATGTTGGATGTCGCCGCCTGGAACGCGTTCTTCTTGTTCAAAAAATATGTTAAAAAGGACAATTTCAAGAAATACGGATATGTTGAATACAGAGATAAGTTGATAAGAAGTCTTACGAAACTTGGTGATGATGTGGTTGGGAAAGACCTTGTCTCATTTGACGCATGGAGGAGATATCCACCAAAAGCTCCTGAACCAAGCACCTCGACGCCGGGAATAGGCGTTGGTCATTGGCCGATTCGCATTGCTGCGCGTGAGAATTCGAAAAAGAAGTATTCTTTTCTAAACTGCAGAGTTTGCCTAAATCAGGAGCCAAAAAAACGTAGGGAGACAAGTTACCGATGCAGCGGGTGCCCCAAATCTCCTCCACTATGTCCAGAGTGCTTTGAAACCTGGCACAATATTTCTAATACTGAAGTACAATTATGACTGAATTATTTATTTGTTTTCTACATTTTTTTTTTGTAATTTTTAATGTTTATTTTATACTTAGCTGCTTAAGTTACTTTACTTACTTTAATATTATAGGATCTCAATTAAAGGAATAAGAAAGACTGATTACTGTCAAAGACAAGTAAAGTACAAGTTTGATTTAGCTGTGATTATTATTTTCATACCTGTTTAGTGTAGATAACTTTATAAAAGATCCTCAGTAGATCGAAAGGCAATAACGTCAGGGGCCGTAACCGTCAAAAAACAATTTAAGAAATAACTGTTTCATGACAGACCTCCTCTAGGCGGCACGGCTATTTCAGTATTGTCAATAAGCTTATCAACCGGTCTACACGGAAGGACAAAACGTTTAAAGGCGGTCCCGCCCAACGCCGATATTGCCATATAATACATTAAAGATTAACATATTATGACAGACCGCCCTTATGCGCTAGCGCCTTATGGCGTTCCGTCAAAATACACCTTTTCAAATGTATGTAATATGGCAGACCGCCTATAGACGGTACCGCCTGTAGCCGCACTGTCTTATTACATTGCTCATTATTAGTAATGGTATGACGTTCCGCCCATAGGCGTCAACGTCTGTGGCCGTATTTGTCATATCAAAAAATTATAAATATATGTAATGAGGTAGTACGGCTGTAGACGGTATGACAAAATGTATGGGATTTTGAAGTGTCATATCATTACATTTGCAAATAGTCAAGTGTCCCGGAACGTGTTAATTGTAGTTTCCAATAAATTTTAGTATGTTCAGTAGTAATTCGATATTGTACTAACGTAAAATATTTGCATAAAGAGTGCAAATGAGAATGAAAACAAAATTGAGTGAAATATAGATTAAGTTTTGAATATGAGAACAAATAGTAGAAGTTCCACACGTTGTCAGGATCAATTATTATAAGAACCGTGACTAACGAGCTTGGTCTTACCTTTTACATAAATATTAGTCAGAAGACTTTTTACTAGCAAGGTATGTCAGTAAAAACTGAATTAGGCTTCTTAATATTCTTAGTAAAATATTAATGGGTGACTATCCATTACACATCGAGGCCCCTGCGTGCCTCGGAAAACAAGATAAGCCGTTGGTCCCGGCTGTCGTTCTTATAGATCTTTGACAGTCGTTACGGGTAGTCAAAAGGCCAAAGGTCTGACAACCAACTTTACCAAGGGGTAGGCTTGATAGTCAGTAACTGGGTTGTGGAGGTCAGATAAGTAGGCAGTCGCTCCATGTAAAATACTGGTATTCATCCCAGCTGCACCAAGATGCATCCCAGACTGGAAGCCGACCCCAACATAGTTCGGAAAAGGCTAGGCATATTGATTGAATTCTTAGTAAAAATATAAATGTCAAAGGTGTTTACCTAAGCTGTTGGCAAACGTACCAAAGAGGTCATGTGCTCTATGGAACGGCGAGTGCGCCAGGTGCTGGAGCTGCAGCGGCGGCAGCGGCGGGTGCGGGCGCGGCGCCAAGATGCTGTCAATGGTGAAAAGAGGCGCGGGCGGGCGCTCGGGCAGCGCGCCGCCCAGCAGCAGCGCCGTGCTCAGCAGCGCCGGAGCCTCGCGCGCCCAGCCGCCGCCCGCGCCGCCCATGCCGCCCTCGCCGCCGCACGCGCCCTGCGTCGCCACGGCGCCGACCACCGCCACGACCCTCACCGACCCCCACGCGACACACGACACCACATCATACCAAACTTAAAAAAGTTTTTACAAACATTTCCAACACTCGCTTTTACTTTTTCTACACTTTGTCTAATTGATATACGTTAATTATTTATAATCACAATCGGCGATCGAATTAAATATTAGCCTCGGAACCGGAAAAGCGTCGATTTTTGGTGTGATGATGGGATAATGCTCGGGTGATGCGATTGCGAGCAAATCCTTTTAGTGAGTAAGAGCAGGCGCTGCGCGAGTGCCGGGCGGCGTGTGGGGTGAGCAGAGCCGGGGCGGGTGGGGGGCGGGCGGGGGCGTGGCGTCTCTGGCCCCGCCCCGAGCACAGCTTAATGGATGTGACAATACGACGCCGCCGCTCCCGAACAGTTGATATAATAGTAATCTGTGTATCCCTCTCCGTAAAGTTGTAATCTGTTATAATGGAACGCGTAGGTATGTTGAGCAGACAACGCGCCGCATCGCGCTCCCTGGGCGTCACGTTCGTGTACTACGTGGTGATACCACATATTATCATTAACAATGATCAGAACTGTCACAGTGTTATACAAATATTGTTCACTCAGTAGGTCTGCCTGGAGGCCAGCAGTAAACCTCTACTTGTAACCATGTGGCAAGTGCTGCAGTGGAGACCAGTCTCTATTGTCCTGGCTTTCACATATTTACATTCATAGAAAGATGTTGCAATCATTTTAAACTACTGATATCTACCTCGTATGTATAAATTGGTTGTTTAACTTGTACATCATATGCGAGTATCAGCGGTGTGGTCATATTTAACTTGTAGGTACATCGTGTATCAGCGGTGTGGTCATATTTAACTTTTTTTTTTTGGTGGGAAATAACTTCTCCCGCTCTGGGCGGAGCGGGAGGGTGTGTCAGACTCTTACTGACTAAAACCCACCCGTATTCCCATGGCCCTAGTGGACCCCTACATTTTTGCTGACGACATCTCTTTGAGGCGCGCGTGGAATAAAACGCGCCGTCGACCCGAACCTGGTCCTTACCGGACGGTGAGTTACCCATTGCTCACCGTCCGCAAGCCCGCGCCTACGGTGGCCGGAAATCCGCCCGGGATTCCCGACGCCCAGGGCGTCTCCTGCGGCGGCTAGGGGCGAGAGGGCGCGAAATTTGCCTTTCCCTCAACCGTCCCGCCTCCTCCTTTGCGAGCATTACTGCTTCGTAGAAGGACAGCTGCCCATGCCCTCTCGCTTCGTACCCTGGCCTGAACCAGGGCCGGACGCGAGAGATCTCTGCCGCCGATCGCCTCCACGAGGACACGGCGGTGCTCTGCCCAAGCCGGGCAAACCTCCACCGTATGCTCCACCGTGTCCTCCGGGCGATCCACACAGTGGTGACACCCGGGCGTTTCCTCCCGTCATATTTAACTTGTACCTACATCATGTATAAGCGGTATGGTCATATTTAACTTATACATCATGTATCAGCGGCGTGGTCATATGTAAGGTTGTAATTGTGGTTGCGGTTGGTTGTGTGGTGGTGGTTGATTATCAAACTGAACAATATTCTCCATGGGAACAACAAGTGCAAAACGGCACTTGGTAGACGGCATTTCTATGGTATCGGGAGTCGACTGTATAATATGGTTAACAAACATTGCTCCTTATACTCGTATCCCACTACTTTTCAAGAATTGAAAGTTAAGTCAAAGGGGACAAGCACAGAGCTACGAAGAACGCTAACCTGGTACGACGGACGAACACTCAATCTTTCCTCACTCATGAACTATAAGTTCACATTTCACTACACCTACACACATTCTACTAAAGGCTTCCTATCTTGTATACTGCGCCACTCTTGACATCGTCTTCTGATGCAACCAATGTACCTAATGTATTTAATTTATTTGAGAATGCTGGTATCCATAACACAAGTTAAATCATTTTTTGGATACCAGAGTTCATACAAAAACTGCTGATAACACTAATGGTTATATAATTTTTTATACTACACACTATTATTTTAAACGCATGATGATGTTTGTAAGTGTCTGATTGTTCAACCATTTTTGTTCAATAAATCTTTATAACATTATTGTAATCGCGAAAAAAATACCAATTGTCCCATACGAAACTTCAATACAGACCTACTCGACCCAAATGTATGGGACAGCTGATTATTTTATTATGTTTTCGCGATTACGATGTCGGTCCCACCTTTGAATATGACCACACCTTTCTGAGACATGCTGTATAAGCAATTTTAATTTAAGTAAATCTCTCTATATCCTATATTAGCTGATTTCCTAAGGCGTGCTTTCCTAAAATTAATTTTAATTTATCAAAAACTGAGCGCTTTGATTTTCGTGTGCTATGATTACAAGAATTGTTGAAGGTAGACAGGAATCCAATACTATATCATAGGTGACAATACCATACCATACCTAGGTGACAATACCATACCATAGGTGACTCGGTTTATTCACTTACCAAGCATAAGTAGGGTTAAGTACCTTATTAATCGCTTGTCTGAGGAGACCTAAAACATTAAGAACGGTCTGCTAGATAGGGACTAACCTCTAACTAAAACAAATCATACTGATAGGTGTCAAGGCGATGCACCACTACACCCTTAGCACCAGCCTAACTGCGACCGACTCATTAAGAATGTGTAGATATATTTTATACAGGTTTATTAAGTCCTCCACTTCCGAGGAATTTAGGGTACATGATTACGACTCAGCCTTTTTGTGGCAATTGTGGAGACGTGAGGGATTACAGCATGTACCTACCTAACAGCGAACAAATTGAATAAGTTGTTTTGTCAAAAGTTGCGCCCGCGGTGTTCACGACGTGTTCGCCTTTTTGCAGCTTATGAGAATCGTATAACAATACCTAATACTCACACACTAACACACATCTTGTAATATACGGATAAAGGGTAAAAAAGGTTCTTGTCAATCTGTATGTTGTAAAATAAATTAAATGGGTGTTATTAGATATAAAGCTGTCGTGAAAAGAACATTGAGTTAAAATAAACAAATAGGTATGCGCGATTTAGGCTTAACAAATAAACAAAAATAGTTAGTTTAGTAAGAGTTTGTGAATAATTATAATAAAGGTAAGAAGAGTGAACCATTCCGTGGGTTCCATTATTCCTCAATTAATGAATACTCCAATTACAGCCTCGAGATAAAGTATTCCTATCAGCGAGCTTCTTAAATTCCTTTGTAATTTGGACGTCGTTTCAGTTAGCTTGAAACTAGTCAGAAGTGTAGGTAATCTCGCGATGAAAAGTTCCCCATTAGTGATGTGTGCATGAGGATGACCTTGTGCATTAATAATGTCCGCGGGGCTGTGTGACGTTGCGTAGACGAGTGTCCATTCGGGGCGGGGCACAGTGGAACGAATGTATGGGAGCGGTTGGACGTAGACATGTCCGAAAAATAAGAGTAAAATTATGCCAAACTAATGATGCCATCTTATTCGATTACTTAATGCCTTCATAAATTGTGGTGATGAATTTCTTCATAACTCCCATATTTCGGGAGTAATTTGAGAAAATGTGAAATTTTACTATGAAAATGAGTGTATCGAGCTCTCTCCCTCCTGATTCCGGGCTTGTTTCAAGTAGCGGTCTCTAATATCGTAATGCTATTACTAAGAGCTATATTTAATACTAAGACACATAGTGCGCCAAATGTGCACTTTCTGGGATAAAAGGAAATGAAAATTTAAAAAAAAAAACGTTTTTTCCCCATTTGTATTTACTTTAAACCGCAGACAGACTTATTAAGAGGTCTATAAATATATTATATATATACAGAAATATATATTAACAAAAATATTCACAAGAACTGATGAGAGTATGACTTTTAAGTAAGTTGATAATAAATTACCTAGTTTCATTAAAAGTACAATAAATAATTAAGATGTAAGCTCTAATTTACTAAGTTACACATTTTAAAACAATAACATCATTTAATTATCTTCGTCATCATCATCATCATCAATTAATTCAAATTCAGAATCGATGTCCGCTAAATCATTTATGTTAACAAATTCGATATCACTTTTCTCAGAATCCGTAAGCTCATAAAATTCCTTAAAAGAAGATTTTTTTACAAACTTATTTCCTTTTGGACGGATACTTGTAACAAGTGGATCAGAAGACAGTAAAAGATTGTGCATAATATCTTCATTGCATGAGATACTGCTATGCTTTCGAGAATGCCCCTCTCTATATTTTCTAAAATCTTTATTTCTAGCCTCAGATGCCTCTTCGGATAGAAAACCAATGGGCACAATTGACATGTTCTGAACTATGTCTGGCCCATGCATTAAAATTTTATGAAGTGAAGAAGGCATATAATACCATGGGTATAACTCCACGTAAAGCTTAGCAGTATCAAAGCAGAACTCTCGGAATTTAGTTACGTTGATCTTCTCTCCTGATGAAATACACTGCAAGATCACACAGATTTTTCTTAAAAGCATAGCATCTATTCCGGTCAGTTCAGCAGATTTAGTGTAGTTTTCAAAAAATCTCCTTGCCGAGTTGCCATTGTTGGTGGATCCACTGCCTTGTTTCACAACATCGAGAAGTAAGCCCGTTTCTCTTCTTACAGCCTCTTGAACTCTTTTCTTCCTGTCATCAACTTGCCTTTTTGCTATATCACCCCTTACTTGCCATGATTTTATGTCTAATTTGTAGGAAATGTGTAATAAGCATTCCATTGAGCGAATCCAAGCGTGAAGGGTGCTTAAGCTATATTTATACATGTCCTCGTTTGCGTGTTTATCTTTGATTAACTCTAAATTATTCATTTCTTTAGGACAAGCCTTGCATATGTCACACACTGAAGCTGCTGTATTGGATATAATGGAATGAATTTTACCATCAATCATTGTCAACAGCAGTTGGTGTTTGACACTAATTCCATCAGTGATGGTGGATGGAGTTAAGGCTTCAATCTCTGCTTCGATTTCAGCCATCTCTCTCTGCACATTTTCTTTGGTTTCCTTTATAAACTTAAACAATATTGGCCGGCAAAATGAAGTGGAAGATGGTCGCTCGTTTTCCCAAATTGTTACACCTTTTGAGACGAGCCGCAGTGGTACAAGACTAATCATAAAATTACTAGCAAGATCGATTTGCTCATCTTCACTCGTCCTTTGATGATAAATGCTTTGGCTAGATGATCCGTCAAAACCCCATTTGCTGGTCAATACGAGCTGTTGATTGGGATCAACAGGGGTTTCTAACGACCTAATAAGTCTTCTTGAGGTTAAATCCATCAAGGCTTGTAATTTGATTTTTGCAGAGCTCTCTGTAACTGTGAGATCTTCTTTGGCCGGATAGCACTTAATTTTTTCTTTAACCAACATGTAGTAACTCGGGTATTGAAGAGCTCCTTCTTGAGTGTTGAAATCCCGAAGAGTGTTATAGCGCCATTTCGATAAGTTCATCGATACATAAAGAGCCAATGCCTTCAAAGGGGATATTTCCCGTACCTGAATTGATTTACCTTCAATGAAGGCTTTGATTTTTGAGGCCTCTTCTGGATTCTCCGTCAAGTATTTCATAACATAAGCTGTATCGCTTTGTCCTGCCTTTTGAAGCGCCCTTTCGGCCGAAAACATAATTTCAGCGCTGCTACTGCTGCATGAAAGACTATCTTCAGTGCGTCTTCTTTTTTGCCGGTTACTAAGGTCCTCAAAAGATTTACGAGGACTAGGATGTGTACAAGTTGAAGCATCAGATTTAGCAGGAGAAATTATGGGCTCGATGACGTCACTTATATTTTCTGTAGAAGGTTCCATATTTTCATTCTGTAATTCCGGCCATTGAATTGCAGCCTGTAGCCAAATCTCATGTTTCTTCCGAAACTTATCTGTGCTTCTTCCAGACTGTGTCCATTTTGCATAAATGCGGTAGCAAAATCGACGACACCAGTCTTTTAAACTTGTTTCAGCACTTTCACATAACTGAACACAACTGTTATCTTTTAAAACACTGAACAAATAGTTAAAGTCGCGTAAATCTTTATGTGCGCGTGCGCATAAAGCAACGTGAATATCAAGATTTGTATTAAAATTTGGAAAATACATTGCGAGATTAGCTTGGATACAACGAGGTGTAAATCAACACTGATTTTAAAGTTACTAATAGTGACCTATTTATATAAAATCCAGGTATCCCAGGTATCCTTTGTTAAATATTGCAAGGTAATTAGTTATTGTGATAATTAGTAAATGATGCATGCTAAATTAGTGTATTAAGAGCCATTTAGTAATTAAATAATAGCAATGTTCTTATCAGTAATCATTAGTGCATCAGTTTTATATGTAAACCTTAAGTCCCTAATTATATATCCTAATTAGCTTATATCTTCTCTAATTGGCTGCTCAGAAATGTTATTGTAATAAGGTAAACCTTTAGAAAAACGGTTTTAATCAACAAAATAAACAAAAAATAAAAAAATTGTGTTATAAAATAAACATCACTCTTTATCCCAGAAAGTGCACATTTGGCGCACTATGTGTCTTAGTATTAAATATAGCTCTTAGTATTAGCATTATGATATTAGAGACCGCTACTTGAAACAAGCCCGGAATCAGGAGGGAGAGAGCTCGATACACTCATTTTCATAGTAAAATTTCACATTTTCTCAAATTACTCCCGAAATATGGGAGTTATGAAGAAATTCATCACCACAAGTTATGAAGGCATTAAGTAATCGAATAAGATGGCATCATTAGTTTGGCATAATTTTACTCTTTTTTTTCGGACATGTCTACGTCCAACCGCTCCCATACATTCGTTCCACTGTGCGGGGAGGCGGCCGCGGCCACTCGCCAAATATTGACAAAGGTGGGAGCGAAACCCGAGCGGGGCTCTGTTTGCCTGTAATTGATGTAATTAGTCGTGTCGCCCAGCTGCCAACGATAAAACCTCCGATCCAATGTTTGAACAGTTAATATGATACTTTTACGAACCGGAAACATCTTTACGGTGTTCTGTTCCGACAAATATTGGTCACTCGACGATGCGTGGCAGTAAGTCAAGATTACCTGTAAAATCAAGGTGTGTTTTGCTACCAGATGAATGCAAACAACTTAAAATTCATTTTCGAAACGCCAGAAGTATACAGAAGCTTATTCCCTCAGTTGTTAAAACAACAATCGAAAATACTTATTCTCTACTTGGGTAAGATATGAGGACTGGTTGAGCAAGTTGCATGAACTAGGATCTGCGTAAAGCGTCAACTACGAGTATCACATGAATACTTATACAATACCAACTACAATGTGGGAACACTTATTGACACATCATAAATACTTACTTAATAACCGAATCATAACATCCGGTGATGTTAGTTGAATAAAATATCGATTTGGCATTAATATTGTCAAAATTAACTAGAATGTAACGAGGGACAACATAATACATGTAAATAATACCCACATTTGGGCGGACTGCGTAGATGTCGCCGGTTTGTTTCGCTGCGACACGACAGTAAGCAGCTGCGAGCCCCTCTGATACGAGCCAATGGAAAATTAACTCTATATAATACGGCGATTATCCGCGTATGAGTTAATACAGGACACACACAAAGGCCATAAGCATTAAAATAGCTAACAATACCCCGGATTATCCGGAGCTAACCTCCTGATTGCTAACAATGTGTTGTTCAAACCACGTTCGCCATGCTGTAAATATTATATGGGTATCAATGTACACATGCATTTACAAACTACAGCACGAGTACAATGCAATGTGTGCCTTTAATACATGCATATAACTCCGTCATGGCTGTTTGGTATAACTAAAAAATAATTACAGTCGTCTATTATATTAGTTTCTTTCTTCGATTTACCCACATTATTAGGTATATTGACAAAGTGTGATAAGCTGTGGGCATTTCAGACATCATCGCGCCTGTTTTCCCCGGCAAGGTGGAGGTGTACCCATGGTACACCCACATTTCACCCGTTATGTTTAAGTTCCATGTAAAAGGGGCATTTATTATAATAAATAATAACGTATCCTTTTGGTAGCGGTTTTTTCTAACCACAAACCCACTCGAAATCGACGAATTTAATAAAATCATTTGATGGCAGGCTGGTTGATCTACTCTTTCATGTTGGATAAACGTTGGATCCGTTCATGGCACTTTTCTGAAAGTTAATTAGCGAAGATATCCTTAATTTGTACTTATAACCACAACTCTTGACTGGCCGACTCCTAACTACTCCTCCGAACCCTCCCCACGGTACCCTACTCACCTATATCTTAATATTATTTTAATCCTAAGAATATAATGTTACAGTAATAACAGTGTTAGCAAAGCAGGCGCTAACAAGATTGAGTGATGTAGGGCTAGGCTTCTTAGCGCCTAATGCCCTTAAGTACGGCGCCCTGGATGCACTAAGAGCATTAGAGCCTTGTGACTTACTGGAAATAGGGCTCTGGCTTGAGTATACGATTTCTTTGAAGAGATTTACGAGTAATAAGTTCATTCGAGCTGCTTATAAAAAATAGTATATTACACGAAAAAAAAATAGTATATTACTAAACAACAAACGTAAAACCTTTTATTTTATTTTTCTTATACGTTTTCCAGACCTCCGTCCATCCGTCCCCATCTTCCATCCATCTTAATTTAAATCTACAAAACAATACGAGTATCCAAGAAAACATAGAGAGTTCGTTTTTTTACCGACGGTAAAAACTTTCAAACTGTTAAAATCAATCAGAACTACTAAGCAGCCCAATAGTGATCACGAAACGTTCACACATAACTAAAGAACGCGGATGTCCGAAAGTAAGAACACAGTATAAAAAGACCATACAATTTACTAATCACACATATCAGCCATATGTTCCCACTGCTGGGACACAGGCCTCCTCTCTGTGAGAGGGAGTGGGCCGTAATCCACCTCGCGGGCCCGGTGCGGTTTGGTAGATGTCAGATGTTTCCGTCCGGTTTCCTCACTATGTTTTCCTTCATCGTTTTGAGAGCAGTGGTGATGAAATAATTTACACAAACTAATGCGCCTGGCGGGGTTCGAACCTAAGATCTACAACTCGTAAGTCGCAGTCGTTATCACTGGGCCACCACTGCTCTCAATTTACTATTTGACATCGAGAAATAAATAGCTGTCTTTTCTATGAAGGAAATATTTTTGATTGCTACACACTCACACATGTCTATCGGCTACGAACATATACATATGTGCTACGGCTACGAAACTGCTACACAGATATCGCTGATCAACGAGCTACAGTCTACGCGTAGGCACATGTGCTCAGATTTCTAAAACATATCGAAATTCAAGTGATTTGCCTCAATTGTGATGTAATACCTAATTCATTTTTATATTATTTTGTGCTGTAATTAAGGAATAAAACGAAGAGTGGTTTTGAAATCGACCCTGTTTCGGTTTTTTTTTTCATCGAGATAATTAAAATTTAACGTGTTTTGAACTGTTAATTTCCTAAAACAAGTATGTTACATGTATGACATTTTTTTTTCAAGACCCTACATACAGGTGGATTTTTGAGATGGGGCAATTATTCCAGCTACCCTAACCATTGTAGCTTTAGGAAAACAGTCTAAGGAGGCTGTCCTTAACTTTTTAAGATTTTCATCTGCATTCACAGATTTTGAAAAAAAGCACAGGCAGCAAGAAAATGGGCAATTTTCACAAAAACTTTTTTGATGCCAATCTATTCTGTTTACTTTTTTTATTCCAGTTTATCTGTCATAAAAAAGTAAGCTGGAGTTTGATTTCAACGAAATGTATGGTTTGTTTTTACGATTTATGAATTTTCTAGTACTCAAACCTCATTTGGTCTAATAGAGTTGTTTGATCCTTACAAAAAACAGAATCGATTGGCATCAAAATAAGTTTTTGCGAAAATTGCAAATTGCGGACTGTAAATTTTTACTCAAATAATATACTAATCTGTTGATACAGATTAAAATTTCTCAAAAATGGAAGGACAGTCTCGTAAGACCGTATCACCTACGGACATAAGATTCGTACTTCGGAGCCCGAACTGAGAATGAATGACAACACGATTTGACAGTTGTCCCCATTAGAAAAATTAAACTTGTCACTTGTTTTGACGGATCAACTACTTTTGGACGGGCCCGTATCTTTGTTGACGGACAGAGAGTAATCCCCCAGAAGCAAAGCCAAATCCGTGCCATAGAGTTCCAGATAGTTGAAATTATTGTTTTTTACATATTTGACTTGTTACAAATGGTGAATGTAATTATAGTTTTCAAACGGCTGTCTACCTTTAGTAATCAATTGAATTACTAGGTACGTACCTATCTTATAAAAAGAAAAAAAGAATAATAATTTTATTTGTCACAGAAACACGTTCATACAAAAAGATCCAAAGCAGGTAAACAGAAAAATAAATCAAAATAGATCGTCACAAAACACAAATAGTGGGCGGCGCACGTCATGACTGTGACAAGTAGGCTTCCACTCAGCAAGATGCTGTGCTATGGGGACTCACAGCACAGCGCTGATTTTCAGTGGTCACCCGCAATGACGTATTGTATATAGACACGTCATGAACCAACATCGCGGCGCTTAAAAACGGCGAAAATACTAGATAGCTACTTATACGCGTGAAGAAAGGGAAACGACACGTTTTTGTCTTTAACTTTTGGAGTATAATTTGTATATCGTCTGAAAACACACGACGGCATGTTTTTTTTTTTGTGTTTTGCACAGGTTTACACACACAATATAATTTAAAAACAAACGTAATGTCGCGCGACAGGTTGGTGGGTAACTAAGCGCGATGTGGCCAATTGGCTTCATTTCATGTTGTCATTTTAGAGTGCGTACAACGTATCTGTGGCGGCATCTACAGCGCCACATACAAAACTACGCATCACACTGACGTCACGCAAAATCCTGCATCGCGCAAGCAGAGTTTACCGCGCAACTAGCATATATACAACATCCCGACATCAACCGTCGGGCAGTTGCCCACCAGACACGACACCCGTCTGGTCGGAGGATCCTCCCTTTTCTATGGAGGATGAGTGAACTTTACACCCTGTTCCTCATGCCTCTATACTGGTGACCCCGAATATGAACGTCAGCGCAGCCTTCGTGCAACTACATCAGCGTGACGTCATAATCAACACTTCCTCAAGCTCTCGAGCGGCGAGTCACACAGCCAGCCAGCACCCACGGCTTCAACGGGTATCTTGACCACCAGCATGCAGCGACCGCGCATACCTGGTCATCACCCCAAGCCTCATCAGCAACCTTGGCACAGCACACTGCACTTTCGGCCGGTCAACAAGCAGAGCTCTTCAACGCTCTCCTGGTCGACGCCAGCAGTCAGCCCTCAACCCGGCGCTGTACCACATCCGACTCACTGGAGCATAACGCAGCGCCACCCCGACACACTGGGGCATCACCGCAGACAGTTCCGACCCACCGCGAACTATGCGACAACCGGTTCCGACCCACTGGAACCCCACCTGGCACTGGCAAGCATCGCAAGATACACGACTCAGCCCACTATCGACCTCCGGTCTCCGGAGGGGAGTGATGTGGCGGCATCTACAGCGCCACATACAAAACTACGCATCACACTGACGTCACGCAAAATCCTGCATCGCGCAAGCAGAGTTTACCGCGCAACTAGCATATATACAACATCCCGACATCAACCGTCGGGCAGTTGCCCACCAGACACGACACCCGTCTGGTCGGAGGATCCTCCCTTTTCTATGGAGGATGAGTGAACTTTACACCCTGTTCCTCATGCCTCTATATATCTATAGTTTTAAATATCATTGGTCACCCGCTATAGAGTATAACATTTTGTCATGTGGATTGCAATCCACATCACAGATTTTATTTCTAATAACAGATAACAATGCTTTCTTAGTAGGTATTGGCATTATTATACCTAAATATGCTAAACGTAGATAGAAACAGCATCAACAGTGGTCAGAGACTTAATAGGTATACCTACATAAACTTAATTTTATTTTTCTACTTTGTTAGATATTTATGTTGTAAAGATCAAGTTATAATCCTAGAAACTCTTTAAAAGTACCTAGGTAAAGAGTTTCAAATCACAAAATTGATTTATTACCTAAGATACATTATTCTATTCTACTGAATATCGCTACAAGAGCCACATAATGTTTAGGTAATTCTTCCATTGTAAGCGAAAGTACTTTATAAGGCCACGGGCGGCGGCCTTGAAAACTCGGGGCTCTTTTGAAAGCGAACCTTTAGAAAAGAGCTCAATAGACCGTGACGATCATGAACTTAGAGCTAATAATTATGAATTTGTGCAAGAGGCATGGTTTTTTGATATTTATAGTAATTATTTTATTATTATTTAAATAATACCTGAAGATATTAGGAACATACTATGACTTGCCCATAGAATACTTACCTACACAGTCACGTCACGGGAGTGAAACCGCGGGCACAGCTAGTACCCAATATGTTTCGTTTTATAGCTACAAAAACTTTGTCTTCGTGCTAATTTTATTTTATTTATTTATTTGCTTCAGACACAGTGATCCATGTGTTTGTTAGTACCTATATTAAGAATAATGGTAGTAGGTAACCAAAGCTTCAAATAGGTACATACCAAATTATACTATTATAACCAAATTTAAATAACAGAAGCAATCATTAATTAAAATGTTTAAAACCATCATTAATGTTATTTAAAATCAAGAAATTCATTAAAATCAAAAACAACTAAAAAATACATTAAAAATCATTTCATTAGTTGCTGTTCTTTTTGACATGCAACTGTACACAATAATGATTGCTATGGACCATAATAATGATAGTAGTTCAGAAAGAAATAGGTAGTCGATAGGAAAAATAGTACACACGGCTACAAGCTATACATTTCCAGTATAAGCTGATCTTGCATTATACAGGATTTCCGTACAATGAAAGGTCAGCTTATACTGTAAATTATAGCTTGATATGTAGCCGTGTGTACATAGGTACTTAATTATGTTGGTATAGTTAGTTTAACACAGTACCTATTTTTTTTTTTTTTTGTTGGCATGTATAGTGGCGTGTGCTAGCTGACATATGGCAAATAATTTAATTTTGTGAAGGAAATTCAGGTGACGGGTGGGCGTTTTGGGGGACTGTCTTATGTAATTTTGACGTTCGAAAAGTGCTGATTCTCAGCCTAGTTTGAATACATGACTTTTGATTTATAATTTGAAAAAAAAAATTAGCTCATGAAGATAAACAAAATAAGTAGGTGTATCATAAATATTATGTTGTTACTAAAAGTGTTGAATCACTATTAACTTTAGTAACGCTGCACCAGTGTTAATTGAAAGAGTTCAACAGCTCTTACAAACTGTGCTATTGCTAATAACATCTTATTGCATAGTGTTTGTAAGAGATTTCAATCTGCCATTCGTGGTCTTAGGTACTCTGTTTTACGTCCCATTGACGTAGGTAGGTACTGTCTCACTGGATGAAACAGTCTAAAAGACAACCGTCAAAATGATTACCATGATAATAAATAACTTACAGAGTTTCATGAAATTGACCCTTGGCACGTTGAATTTAATTCAATGATTAATGTCACTGTAGCTACAAGTGTTGTACAACTTGTAATTAAATAGGTCAATCTACTTTTTAAATCTATCACAATGCAAAAGTTGTTCGAATTAAGGTAGTTAATTAATCTGGGTTATATAAATTGATTTTCTTTATATCTTCTTTTTAGTTGACTGCCTGATCTAGTGGTCGGAAATGGTTTTTCTATCTGGAATTTCTCAGTAGCAGCCCGGAGTCTGTATTTGTGCGCGGTTGACGGCAATAGGCTCGCCCCCTATTACATGGGACTTAAACATAACTGACGAAATGTGGGTGTTATTATAAGTACACCTCTGCCCAATCCTTCGAGGAAACAAGGCGTGATGTTATGTTGTTGTCCTTTTTAGTTTAAATATTAACGATTATAGTGAAGTAAGTTGCGGAAAATTGCCATGAACAAAATACATTTTATAGTAACATACTACTTCTACCTACATAAAATTGCCATGAACAAAATACATTTTATACTAACATACTACTTCTACCTACATAAAATTTCCATGAACAAAATACATTTTATACTAACATACTACTTCTACCTACATAAAATTGCCATGAACAAAATACATTTTATAGTAACATACTACTTCTACCTACATAAAATTGCCATGAACAAAATACATTTTATACTAACATACTACTTCTACCTACATAAAATTGCCATGAACAAAATACATTTTATAGTAACATACTACTTCTACCTACATAAAATTGCCATGAACAAAATACATTTTATACTAACATACTACTTCTACCTACATAAAATTTCCATGAACAAAATACATTTTATACTAACATACTACTTCTACCTACATAAAATGCATGCCCATATATTTATGTAAGTATAATAACTCGAATGTTTACAAAAGACCGTGATGAACTCATAAGCGTGTATAATCAAACTGAATACTCAAACTGATCTGCATTATGTTGTAAAGATCCGGACATGGACCAACAAGGGCGAGGATTAACACTGCTTAGTCACTCGGAAGAATTGTTTAACGCTATCCAAATAGCGGCGAACGGAACACGAAAAGACCCACTAAGCAGATAATTTTCGATAGACTCCAGCTTATGAGCCGTCAATCAACTGTGTGTTATGTTGAATGAAGATTTCTACGTGGTGAGATTCACAATGCCGCCATTGATGTCGAGACCTATTCAACTTAAGTCTACGTTAGCTACTCACTCGCTCGATCGGCAGTTACTCGGAAAATATGAACACTTGCTCATAATCGTGTACCTGAAAATATGGATAACAATCACGACCTGTTTGTAGGTTTGTAGGTAAGTCTGTTAGTTACTTTAAGCTTCAGGGCAGTTCAGGGCGTTTGTAATTTTTGTGTTACGATTGTTCCGCTGATAACAGCGGATTGGGAGAAACCATACTTGAATGGAAAAACAACAATATTAATTTAATTGGAAACCTTCACCCATCGTTTCAGAAACTCGTCGTCACTAACAGGACAATGAATAACAAAATGGTTAAATAGGTGCGTCACAGAAATGTATGATGAATGAACATCTTGCTTAGGTATATTTTTGGGGTGCAGTGCGTGAGTTAATTAATGAACAAGTTGTATCTCTGCATGCAGGGGTGATTGTGACGCGTAGGTGGGTAATCTGCGCCTCGGGCGAGCGCCCAGCAGAGCGAGATGACGGCATAGAACATCGTGACATTTTAGGGCCTGTGCACATCACGTTTTTAAAACGCGCCGCTGACGCGCGTTTGTAGCGATACAGACGCGATACGCACGCGAGTCAGACGCAGCCTGTAGACCTGTAGGATAAAAGCGCGCCGTCGACGCACGTTTCTAAAACGCGCGTCAACGGCGCGTTTAAAAAACGTGGTGTGCACAGGCCCTTACAGTCACTTAATGTTATTAATTTTATATTAAAACTATAAATTCAAAAGACAAAGACTTATCTCGATAATTTTCTGTTTACTCAACCTTTTTCTGTCATTTCTTATTCTAATCTCGAGTTGTACCTATCTGTTTAATACGATTTCGGCCTTGAAATTCATAATTATTTAATAATAATATGACATCAGGAAAATAATATAGAATCAACTATAAGTCGGATATAAATAAGCTACCAATAGGGTTGGTGTTCAAACTTTCAAAGTACCTACTTAAGAGCGAAATCTTTACAGGATTGATGTTACTTACAGCTTTAGACAAAGGTAGGAACGTAAAAATGGGTTTGAAATCAACAAACCTATTTCTGCGAACTTTGTAACTAGATATTCAAATTAGTTCTTTTTCTTGCCGGATAAGGCCCCCCAAATAGAATTTTCTTGATACATATTTTTTCCGGGAATGATATTAGTTACCTATACTTAATATTGTAAAATCGGTATTTATCTAGCTAGTCTGACATAAAACAATCACTACACGCAAGTTAAGTTTCTATTCGTATTTAGCAAAATTGTATAATGTTATGCTATAAAGATGGATTGACCCCAAAAGAGAGAGAATATTGCGGATATTTTATAGGGTAGAAAACAAACATACAAGCATTAATCACTTACCTAATAAGCATTAATTACTTACCTAATAAACATTAATTACCTAATAAACATTAATTACTTATCTAATAAGAAACTTAATAATACGACTGCACAGAAACATGCAGGTAGTCAGCACTTCACATCCTTTCATCTCTGCAAGCATTTACAACGTCCCGGATTTTCTTATTATTTGCGCATCTGTAAGCACTTAGTTTAGTTAGTGACTAGATCATCTTGTTCAAATGATTTGCTACAGGTAATCCAAAACACCTAACAAAATGTCCACTGGCTTTTTTAATTTGTCCATGAACTAGTACGGACGCTTGCGGAATAATTTCTCCACCGCTGTAGACGGTGCTCTACTACTCACCGATATAAATAGGCAATCAATGTATCAGAGGTCAGTTACAACCGGACTTCCTCTCAGGACTTACCTACCGAGGAAGTACAACACTAATATAACATGAGGGTGCTATTAGTACTTGGTGTGCTGTGCCTGGCGGCAATGTGCTCCGGAACCGAGGCCGACCGCGACGACCAAGCGGTGGCCGCGTCCGGGCACCACCACGAGCATGGCGGCGGACACGACCACCATGCGCACCATCACCACCACCACGGCGGCCATGGACACAAAGGACACAAGGGCCATCACCACCACCACAAGGGAGACCACGGTGACCATGGCAAGCATCACCATGCAGAACACCACCACGAGCACGGTGGCGGTCACAAAAAGCACTGGGATGAGCACGACCATCATGGTGAACACCACGAACACGGGCACCACCACAAGGGTGGCAAGCACGGACACAAGGAGCATCACGACAAGGGCGAACACGTCGACGGCTACCACAAGAAGCACCACAAGGATCACTTCCACAAGGACCACCACTTCCACGACGGACACCACCACGAAGGCAAACACCACAAGCACGGACACCACCACGGACACCACGAGAAAGACGGCGGACATCACAAGAAGGGCGGTCACCATCACTCCGGTCATCACGAGGGACATCATGGCAAACACGGCCACCACGACAAGCACCACTACGACGAGGACCACAAGGGGCACAAGGGGCACCACGGACACGAAGGACACCACCACCACCACCACGATCATGGCAAGAAGGGCGAACACGACGACCACAAACACTGGGGTTTCCACCACGGCAAGCACTGATACCACTATGTATTCTGTTTGTTATGAATTACTATTGTTAAGAATGGAAGTTGTTATTGTTGTTGTTTTTATTTTTATACAAAGTAAATAATTTTTCACAAATCTGTTCTTTTCGCTCTCTCCATGCCTTTAATATGTTCAGCCTTCACAACTTTTAGAGATAAATAACTAGATGCGTTAAGAAACCAGCGAGGTGGTTGCGTAGCGCACCATCAGTCGCGATAGGTTTCATTTTGACAGTTCAACAACATTCATTGCGTTATTTAAGTTTTCGAGCAGACAAATTCTTCGAACATATGAAGCAATGGATTAGCAATATACTTCAAAATCATTCAGATTGTGATTCAAACTGTGTTACACAATTAGGGTGCAGAACGTCATCACGAAAAAAATCAAGAAGAAGAAAAATTCCTAAATTATATCTATAGATACCTACATCTATACTTACATATTATAAAATAAAGTCACTTTTCGTGTCTGTCTGTGTGACGTGTTCATCATCATTCTCCTGCCCTTATCCCAATTTATTTGGGTTCGGCGAACCATGTCGTTTTCTTCCATACTTCTCTATTAGTTGTCATCTTGGTAGTCAACCCCTTTCTAGCCATATCATCATTCACACAGTCCATCCATCGTTTCTTTGGTCTTCCTCTACTCTTATAGCCATCGACATTCATACTCAAGACTTTCCTCACGACATTTTCCTCATTCCTCCGCATCACATGTCCATACCATGACAACCGATTTCCGCACAACTTTTCAGTCACCGGTGCCACTTTCAGATATCCTCTTATGTACTCATTTCTTTTCTATCCACTCGTGTCACACCACACATCGCTCTTAGCATTCTCATCTCAGCTGCATGCAATTGCCTTTCATTCATACCTTTTGTCCGTGTGACGTGTTGTGCACCTCAAATACGAAACGGATTTTGAGTCGCTACTCAAAATCCGTTTCGTATTTGAGGTGAAACCCGCTGGTTTCACATAGAGATGAACATTAACGGTTAAACAGTTTTAATTTAAAGTTTTAGTTACGATACGATCACATAGTTGCTGCCCAGCTGTTGTTGTTCAGTGTGCTGAACAAGCGCGACCAGATGGTGCCCCGCCGGCGTGACGGGCCTAAAAGAATCATGCAAAACATAATCACGCTGTTAAAGGAGATCGACCCTGACGACGTGCCGACGTTTATGGCGAAGAAGCTACACAAGCTTCCTCCCGTCACCTTCGACCACATCGATGTAACGAGCCTTCTGAAGGACACTGTCTTTCTGAAGGCCAGTTTCGCGGATAATTAGATGCATCCCAAAACAACTCCGCCGATTTGCGCAAAGAAGTTATCTGAGTTGGTCAACTCGCAACAGTATGACGGTAATTAGGTCATCAGTCGATGCGTCTAATGTAAACACGTGTCGCTGATCCGGCCTCGATTTATCGTCGTCAAATTCCGCTGCAGCAGTTTCGTCGCCTGCGCATCCGTTGATTGCTGAGCCTGCAGTGCACCCCACCCCGCGCCCGCGCGCCCTTCAATGCGGCTCCTCCACGCAGCGCCGCCCGAACCCCTTGTCCAGTCCCGCTGTCTGTGTCTGCAGCCCTGGCAATACCCCTACAAAAGGATTTCGCTAGCGTCACCGCATGTGCTGCAGGCGCTCTGGCACACAAACGCCTGAAAATAAATGGTTTATTATTATTCTTGACATTTCTCGGGACCCTGGGGTCCCGGGCCTTTGGAAGGCGTACGAGGGGCCGAAACCAACCTGCAGAGGCCCGTTCGACGTATTTTAATGAAATAAAATGAGGCACCAACCGACGACGATTAGCTCTGTTCACACAATGCAAGTACACCCAAGGAAAACCCCCGGTTGATACAGGACTATTGCAGAACATGGAAACAAAACATATTGGGCTATGGGTTTGTGTGGCTATAGTGGATTGGTTACCTTTGACCATCACATACACCGATAAAATGGCAGGCGGTGACTTGCACACTCAATAATGGGCCCCCGGAAACGGTCGCTAGCACATAGTGACGTAGCGACAAGGAGGCAACACTTCCTGAGGTGCTTGAGGAGTGGAGAGGTATTACACGGCTATCAGAACAATCCCAGAGCGCGAAAGATGGTCAAGATCTGTACCAGCACTTACTGGAATACTTCCTTCCTCCGAACACGTTCGCTCTTGCGAATCTCCACTCAAGCCGACCAATAAAGGCAATAATGAGGTGGGAGGAATGTTCCTCGTCAGTGTTCACTCCAACCGGCCAATAAAGGCAAGCCAGAGATGAGGAACAAGATTTCTTCTGGTCCGTGGGGTCGCTACTGCCTAAGAGCTAGCCACATGCTGCCCTGCGGGTTTCTGTATCTCTCTTGGTCTGGCTTCTTACCCTAGACCTGTTCCGGCAAAGTAAACTCTACCGGCACAGACCTAGAGTGCGGAGCCACGATGACGTCAACGTAGAGATACGGCGCGGCGGTGGGATTATTAGATTATAAAAATAATACCTATTCGTTTATTTATTTGTTATTATTTTTTTTTTGTTTTACTTATTTGGCTATCACCTACTTTATACAAAACGACTGTGTTCCCCAGCGTTAGGTAGAGGTGTATGGTACTTACACCAACATTTCGCAAATTATGTGAGGTCCTATCCTAGCCTGTATTGCCATTACATACATAATCAGCCTATAATGTTCCCACTGCTGGGACACAGGCCTCCTGTGTCATTATTATTATTAACCAGTCTCAAATCTAGACTCCGGTTTCACTAGGCTGCTCCTGACAAATTCCAGATGGAAAATACCAATAACACTTTGCCCCGACTTGGGAATCGGACAGAGGACAACATGCTTAGCAGTCGTGCTTGCGTGTAGTCGTAGGTACAGCGAGGCAGACAAAAGTAGTTAATTAAGATGTGAACAAGAAGTCAATAAAATAATTGATATGGTGTAAGGACAATTAATTTGTTTTCAATTAAAATCTCTGTTACCTAAATGCTCTTTAAAACTTGCAGTTTCCGTGTCTAATCTATAAGAAGTCTGGTTACAGTAGATATTCATACTTGAGTTTATAGCTCTAGAATAAGATGTAGGTACGAGTACCTTAGTGGAATTACACAAGCACGACATAATATGCTGTTGGCAATTTTATTATGAACTTTTTTCATATTCTATGTAGGGGTATTTATTATTCTATGTCTACTCGTATGTAGCGGCTTGTGGCTAAGTAACAGCCGCACGGGTCGACCGATCTGGTCTAGCGTTGCCGAAGAGAAATATTCCGAAGTATTCCCGTCGTTATTATTCGCGAAGTATTCGGAAGTATTGAGTAATATTCGGAATTATTCGCCGAGAAGAATTACAAGAAAAATATTTTGCTAAGTTCATGTCCGGTGGCAGCTGTCATTTGTAGATCTTTGACAGTTGTTACGGGTCGTCAGAAGCCCGAAAGTTTGACAACTAGTCTTACTAAGGGGTATCGTGTTACCCAATAAGTGGGTTGTGGAGGTCAGATAGGCACTCGCTCCATATAAAGTACTGGTATTCAGCTGCATCCGATGAGACTGGAAGCCGACCCCAAGATAGCTGGGAAAAGGCGAGGCAGATGATGATGTAGGAGTATTATGTCAACCACAACATTCAGAGTCAGACTCGTTAAAGTATGCTGGATTGATGCTTCCTTTCTGAAAACTACGGAGGAGTCACAGAGCCAGCAAGCACCTATAATAAGAACCTACACCTACTTACCACTTGTAGGTATTACGATGTTGACGTATATTAGGAAACAGATGATAGGTTCGGTATCGATCTTGAATCTAGGTACATAAACATAACATTTGACCTATATTCCTCAAAGGGGTACATACAGAGATGCTAACAGCCCCCTAGGTATAGCTACCAGGCCTCCACATAAGTTTCGCCGGTTATGTTTAAGTCCGACATGAAGTGTAGGTATTACGATGTTGACGTATATTAGGAAACAGATGATAGGTTCGGTATCGATCTTGAATCTAGGTACATAAACATAACATTTGACCTATATTCCTCAAAGGGGTACATACAGAGATGCTAACAGCCCCCTAGGTATAGCTACCAGGCCTCCACATAAGTTTCGCCGGTTATGTTTAAGTCCGACATGAAGGGGGAGGCTATTGTTATTTCATTTTTACATAATTCCTTGAAATAATCTCGTTATTTGACATTATATACGAGGCATGCCTTTTAAGTTTTGTCGTTTGAAGAAAAAAACACAACTAGAACCATAAAGTACTTTTTATTGTTTTTCAAAGTATTCACCACGTAGCTTAATACACTTTTCCATTCGCTCAAACCAGTTATTATAACATTTATTCCACTCTAAAGTGGGGGTGTTCAAAATGGCTGACTTGAAAGCGTCGACTGCTTCTTCACCGGACTGGAACCTTTAACCACGAAGAGTTTTCTTAATTTTAGGAAATGTAAAGAAATCGTTAGGGCTTAGGTCAGGACTGTATGGAGGATGGTCAAGATTTTCTACTTTTTCCTGCTTCAAATACTCAACTGTTTGACGAGCGCTTTGTGAGCTTGAGTTGTCATGGTGCAGGATGATGCGTCGCTTTGAGTTAGATTTTCGAAGTTCGGCGATGACTTGTGGTAAACAAACTGTGGTATACCACTCTGCGTTAACCGTTCTACGATCTTCAAGTGCAATAGTCGCAACATGGCCGGTTTTTCCAACGAACGTGGCCACCATCTTCTTTGAAGTGCTTCGAGAACGAACAACTTTAGTCGGCTTTGGCTCGTCCTGAAAGACCCAGATTGTAGATTGTTGTTTCGAATCAGGATCGTAGGCATCGATCCAAGATTAGTCACCACTGATGATGTCGTAGGCGTGATTTGACTCTCCTCGGTTGAACCTTTACAGAGTTTTCTTACACCATCTGACGCGGGCCGCCTTGTGATCGTCGGAAAGCAGATGCGGTATCCAACGGCAAACTAACTTTCTCACACCAAGCGCTTCATGCAAGATCTTCTGAATGGTTGTCCCTGAGATGCCTAATAGAGCTCTATCTCTCGATACGTCACATGACGATCTTCGAGAATTAGTTGTCTCACAGCAATGATGATATCTTCAGTGAAGGCGGATTTTGGGCGTCCTTCGCGAGATTTGTCACTAACACTAGTATGTCCATGCTGGAATTCTAAATACCAGCGTTCGACAGTCCGCAGAGCTTAATCACTGAACACAGATGTTAGCTCTACAAAACATTGAAGCCGTGTTAGGCCTCTTTTAAAGTTGTAGAAAATTATTGCACGAACATTTTCCTTAGAAAGATTCATTTTCGTACGTAACCTGACAGATTCCAATCGACGCTGTGACTAAACAATAGCATTAATCCTAATACTTTCAGCTGATTTGAGATTCAAAATTTAAACACATTCGAATATAGAACAGTTCCAAATTCTAATTGATTAGGCAATAATATAAAAACCGGCCAAGTGCATGTCGGACCACGCACAATGAAGGAAGGGTTCCGTAGTTGGGAAATTGGTACGAATTTATCCGAAAAACACACTTAACATTGTAGTTCTCCCATACATCGATATATGCCACAATTAATTCTCCAACTGCAAAGGTCGACTATTACTCGTTAACTTGTAAAGTCCACGTAGCTGTGATAGTCTTCCTTTTAATTTCATTATATGCACTACTGCCATGATTTTTTCAGATCTCCATAAACAACCATTTAGCTGGCAGGGGGGGGGACACTTGACTAACAGAAATCAGCACTTTAATGCTTAATATTACGCAAACGGATCCTTAAATCGAAAAGTGGTGTTCTCAAACCCGCAATATTTTTGAACGGCCTATCCAACGATACCACACCATGACGTAGACGAAAAAAAAAATGTCATCCCCACATTGCGTGCAAGGGAGGTATCATAAAAAAAATTTTTTTCATCATTTTATTCTAGTACTTTGTCGGCGTGATTAGTATGTATACCTATGCCAAATTACAGCTTTCTAGTAAGTACTAAGCGTTTCTGAGCTACAGCGGGGACAGACAGACAGACAGATGGACATGGCGAAATTATAAGGGTTCCTTGTTTACTACGGAACCCTAAAAACATCGAATTAGCTTCTCAGTTTTTAGGTACGGAGCCCCCAACAAGCAAAAACGTCGTATAATTTCAGTCTTATAAGACTTCGTGTTATATAACGGTTATATAGTGGTATTTAGCTAACTATTAAGTTTTATAGACGTTTATCATACTATGTTTCAGTCGCGTGATTGTAATGTCTTATTATATTAGTAGACTAAACGTTTTCAGGACTAACTTATACGACGTCCTTTAATGGTGTCAGTGCATTATGTCGAATAAACGAGTCGGACTGGCACACGAAGGGTTCCGTACCGTATTAAGATCCAGCAAAAAAAACGCTGAAAAAGTCCCGTTTATTCTATGGGGACGCCCTTTAATTGTTAACTAATTATTTGTTGTTATAGTTGCAAAAGAAATACACAACCTGTGAAAATTGCAACTGTCTATCTTTTATGGTTCGTGAGATACAGCCCGCTGACAAACAGTCGGTCGGACGAACAGCGGAACCTTAGTAATAAAATGGAACCCTCCATTTAGCACTCCGGTACGGAACCCTAAAAAGTAGGTAATGATTAGGGAACCCTAAAGTCAACTCAATATAGCCGGATCGTCATGGTCTCAAAGAAAATCTGTACGACCTTTTTGTTATATTAGTGTATTATAGAGGTCGCCATAAAACTTAGACAATGGCGCCGATTCCCTTGTTCACAAACTAAAGTAAATTTAAGTTCAGTGCATCTTTTTCTTTCTTTTTCATTAAGAAAAGGACAGAAGATACATTTTAGTTTAGTCCTGTCAAATTAATCAGCGCTTGACGTAAATTGACGTAATTTTAGTAGGCAAGTTTTTAATCACGTGTATAGAGTAGTGACAGGCGCTGATTAATTTGACAGGACTAAACTAAAATTTATCTTCTGTCCTTTTCTTAATGAAATAGAAAGAAAAGATGCACTGAACTTAAATTTAGTTTAGTTTGTGAACAAGGGAATCGGCGCCAATATGGTTGGAGCTTTATTATGAAAACATATTTTTAATAATTAACTAAAACAATTGAATTACAAAGAAATAGAGGAGAGCGTTAAACACTTTACAACAACACATAAGTATATACATTGTCATAAAACTAAAGTTCCCTGAAAGATTAACACAACTAATACTATACAGGGTGTGTCGTTAATAGTGGTCCAACGTTAAGGGGTCGATACACCGTATATTCAGCTACCACATACCATAAATTGAACCATTTTTTTCCCATAGATCTGTTTTATTTATTTTTCTTTTTAGTAAAAAATACATATTTCTCTACTAATTTGGCTGTAATTTCTGTAAATGACATTATATTTTAATTTTGCTAGCAAAAATTAGTAAAGCAATGTTAAAATATAAATAAAAATTATAAACAAATATTTTATTCTGAGACCAAAAAAAGAGGTTCAAATTGCGGTATGTGATAGCTGAATATACGGTGTATCAACCCCTTGACGTTGGATCACTATTTACGACACCGCCTGTATAGCACACTGACGTTGATATATGTGTGGCACAGAATAGATTTCGTAATCATGGAAATTAACTTGATTTATTTGTTTCTTTCATACAAGAACAATATTTAACAAGAGAATCGTTATAACTGCTACGAGTATCTGACATAAACGGTTACTTAAGAGTCTCATAAGAACCAGTACTGGACCGTAAAGTCGGTCTTTGTACTTTTATTTAACTTGTATATAACGTTCAGCGGTCATTTAGCTGACTTCTACGTAACTGCTAAACGATAATACAGTCGTGTAATTTGGGCCTAAATCGGGTTTTATATATGTTTATATTTACGCTTATTTATACGACCAATCTTGAAAGACTGGAAATGTAAAACGTTAACTTGATCATTAGAAAACATTAATTTGTTAGTTGGGCAGGTACGAATCACAATACCTAATTTGGTAATAAAAACTGAATTGATATGCAGTGTCTATTACCTACCTTCCACAGCACAGTTATTGATTGTTTATGAATTAACTGATAAATACCTGTATTATTTTTTGCGTAGGCATTTAGATATTTCACAATTGTAAGGCGTAACGCGTTCCGAGCTGGTCGGCGTGGCGTCCTTGCCGATGGTTTCACCGACTGCAACCCGCAAATCTAATGATATAAAATGCTGTCACAGGCGGTTTACAGGCAGTTCAGTCCGAGTAGTCAAATACAGAACAAATAGTGAAGTAAAACAATAACAATGAGGTCGCTAGTCGCCCTTGCCGTGCTAGGATGTGTCGTAGTAGCGTGTTCTGGACGAGAAGAGGAGCAGGCAGACCTGGTCGCCGCGGCCAGCCACCACGGCCACCACCACGAGGAAGGCGGTGGCAAGGAGCACCACGCACACCATCACCATGAACACGGAGAAAAGGGGCACAAAGGACATAAAGGACATCACCACCATCACAAAGGAGAACATGGTCACCACGGCAAGCACCACAAAGCTGGACACCATCACGAGCACGGAGGCCATCATAAGAAGCACTGGGATGAGCACGACCACCACGGCAAACACCACGAGCACGGACACCACCACAAGGGCGGCAAGCACCACCACAAGAAACATCACGATAAGGGTGAGGAAGTTGAGGGCTACCATAAGAAATACCACAAAGATGAGTACCACAAGGATCATCACTTTTACGATGACCACCACAAGGAAGGAAAGCACCACAAACATGGCGACCACCACGGACACCACGAGAAGAAAGGTGGTGGGCACAAGAAGGGCGGTCACCATCACTCCGGTCACCACGAGGAGCACCATGGCAAACATGGCCACCATGACAAGCATCATTATGATGAGGACCACAAGGGACACAAGGGGCACCATGGACACGAAGAGCACCACCACGACCACCACGGCCACGGCAAGAAGGGAGGCCACGAGGATCACAAACACTGGGGATTCCACCACGGCAAGCACTGATAATATTACTGATAAGATTATGTTATTGTATACTTTGTTACTTTACGCATTACCTCTTTGTAAATAAACTAAAACCAATTGAAAAAATAGCATGTTTGACTCCCTCCTTTTCATTCATACAAAGTTAAACCTATCTATAAACCTATACCTACTAAATACTAAAATAGTAAAAGTTCCAATAAAGCAAATTAATAAGTGCCACTATTAGCTATAATTGGCTGTCGATCTAACGGAACTAATTCAGTTTAACCATAACATGATGTCGTCACTGCCACCGCGTCGTGGCCGTCGCGGAATCATTCATCCAGAAATCTGCAGCAACAATTGCCAAACACCACTCTGTAATCGACATCAGATGAAAGCGATCTAATCTATAAATTCAAAGTGCGGAAACAGTTTTGACACTGTTATCGTAGCTTTGGTGACGGCTACGTCTTTAGTCGAGCCAGAAAAAGTGAGTTGGTTTTTTTTATATATATTACGGGCCTTAAAGTTAGTTATAAATAATGATGTGTTCATTTAAATAAATTACTATCGTTTTTTCTTTTTTTCAGTCATGAGGCTCCTGTTTTTAATAGAGCTTCTGGCATGCGTGGTGCTATTCGCGCATGCTCGGAATGTAGCCAATGTTAAAGGTGAAAAGGATATCGCACCCAAGGCCGCCCCGGAATTAGCCGCAGCAACCACAGGCGCTGACCTGTCGGCAGCTGGCAGTGAACCCGGCGACCAGGCGATAGCGAGCACCGAACACAAGAAGGCGAAGGACAGCCACCACGAACAGGGCGGCGGCCATGAACACCATGCCCATCACCACGAGGAGCACGGAGATAAAGGTGATAAGGGATACAAGTCACATCACCACCACGATAAAGGCGACCACGGAAACCACGCGAAACACCACCACGAAGGACATCACGACGAACACGGAGGGCACAAGAAGAAGCACCACGATGAACACGACCACCATGGTGAACACCATGAGGCCGCGCACGGGCATAAAGGAGGGAAATTCGGACACAAAAAAGGCCACAAAAAGGGTTCAAAGACCACCGGTTTCCATCATAAATCCCATAAAGACGAATTTCACAAGGAACACAAGTTCTACGACGACTTTCACAAGGGAGGACACCATCACAAACACGGTGACTTCCACGGACATCATGGTAAGAAGGGCGGTCACCACAAGAAAGGAGGTCACCATGAAAAGGGTCATCACGAGAAACACCATGGCAAGAAGGGACAACACGATAAAGGACATTACGACGAAGACCACAAAGGGCACAAAGGCCATCACGGTCATGAGGAACACTTTGCGCACCACCACGACCACGGTAAGAAGGACGGACATACTGGCGGCAAGGAACATGGTTACAGTCACGCAAAGAAAGCGTAAAGAGGAAAAGACGTACTCACTTAATTATTTGTTATATTATGTTGTTGTTGTTGTTTTTATTGTTATGTTCTTCAACAAGTCATTGTACATAAAAGTTTACGTAAGACACTTAATTTAAATTAAAATTCAATTCGAAGTTGTCACGTGCCTATGTCTCATTTTCAAACCCAAATTATCATAATTATTATTAACTGCACATTTAGCATTAAGACTCTTACAAACAAGCGCGACACGCGACGCGACACAAAGGCACCGCTTGTAGTGCTACACGCGGTGTCTGTGTCGCGTCGCGTGTCGCGCCTGTTTGAAGGAGCCTTTACATATTTTGCAGTGGTCAAGTGCGTGTCGGATCACGTAAGAGGTTCCGCAGTTGGGATGAATATTTACACATACACAGATTTGATTTTACCGACCGCAAAAATAAGTTTATATAATTTGATAAGTTTATATGGTATGTGTGCGGCTGAGGAAAGACGGGGGTCAGTGCAGGCCGCTCTTTCGTCAACGCATCGTCACGGCGACTCGCCTCGCCGCGCATTCCTAACTTCAGTTTGAACTTTGTTCTTCAGAACAAAGTTATTCACATAACATAATCAGCCTATAATGTTCCCACTGCTGGGACACAGGCCTCCTCTCTGTGAGAGGTAGTGGGCCGTAATCCACCACGCGGGCCCAGTGCGGGTTGGTAGATGTCACACAACGAAAAAGTTATTACTGCGGTTATAAATATCCCACTCAAAAACTATTGACTTAAATAAATAAGTCACTTTGTCAAACATCATATTTTTTTTTATTATGGGACCGAACGATTGATTGGATTGAATTATTTTTATCATCCCTCGGTTACATGTATGGGTATTAATAATAAAAATAAGTAGTACCGCCCTATATTTTTTTCAAATTTACTGCGACTATTGTAAGCAGAGCACAGCATACAATATCTCAACAAATTTCATAGATTTAGTGCCAATAGTCTCTGAGTAAAATAGTTTGTCATCGGGGCAGATGACAAAATTATAAGGGTTCCGTTTTTGTCATTTGGCTATGGAACCCTAAAAAGAAATCAAGTAGACAATTGCACAAAAAACGAGTTATAAACATAACATTACAAGTGGTGATGCAAGCAACCAGAGCAAGAAATGACACAATTATTTTATTTTAAATTTATTCTTTACAAAGTTGCATAAGATTTACAACAAAGCCATCAATGGAGCTAGATGGTCGAACTCAATCTTCTCAGTAATGTTCTTAGTCTTTATGTTTTCATCTTGGTTGGCAATGAAGATCAGGTTTCCATCATCTCTCCATCCATATTTTTTCACCCAGTGTTTCAAGGTCACATCTAAAACCAATTACAAACAGATTTTTGGAACTATTAGTAGGTATTGGAAATATGAATTGAATAAATATTAAATAAAGTACACATTCTTTCTCTCGGTTTACTGGAGAGTAAACTGAGAGAAAGAATGTGTACTATAATGAAATCTATTAAATTACTACTCTTATATTTTATCAGGTCAAGTTGTAATCATCTAAATATGATTAGATAATAATAAAACTTTAATTTAAACCTTTAAACTTTTTCTTTCTAATTTTTACACTAATTCTATTTTTACACAAATATGTTAATGGTTCTTTTTTAACCTTTTGACCGCCACAGTAATGTATAGATGACAAATCAAAATGTGCCCAGCACACCACGGTCACAACTACATGACAGATTTTAAGGAATAATTCGTAGCTTGGTGCCGAGGGCATGGTTTAGCTTTATAGACGTGGCGGTCAAATGGTTAAAGTATATCCACTGTGATGCAATTCATAAAGAAGCCACAGCTAGCTGCTATGGCTTCTTCTTAGGTCAAGCATACGTTTATAGCATTACACTTAACAAAAATAATAAAATAATGGTGCACATGTAAAATTTTTGCTGTTGCCCGCAGCGTCGTCTGCGATCCAGGATGAAAAGTAGCCTATGGCCTTCACTAGGTGAAGGTCTACCCATGTACTAAATTTCATCCAAATCCATTCAGCCATTCTAATGTAAAGTGAAATTCACTTTCACATTATAATATTAGTTAGGATGAATAATATATGGGAGTTGCTTTTTTGACCTTGTATGAACATGGACAAAGCAAAAGGAGTATGTATGAACCATAGCATCTTGTGTTCTATAGTTTTTACTTACTTCCATTGTTACCATGGTTTATGTATGCATACTTTTATATAATATTAGTTCTTACTCACCGTCAATCCCTCCCAATAAATTAGCAAGATTGTTCTTATCAATGGTCTGGAAGGTAATGCCAACAACATGGCACACAAACTTCCTGATGGAGTCATGGAAACCACTGATACGGTTGCAAAGCTCCGGCATTTGATGGACTCTGTTCCAAAACTGTGCAAAATCACACTGCTCTAGAATGTCAGCCAAATATTTGATTTGTGATATTGTCTCATTCTCCACCTAATAAAGACACATTAAGTTAATACAAAATTTCAGACAATAAATAAACAAAAAGAATTAACTTATAATGAAATACAATGGTTCCAGAGTTTATTTATTTATAGGATTACAAGGAGTTGGCCGGAAGAAATGTTGCACCAACCCCAAAGAAATTGTGAGGAGGGCAAGAGAATGATAATGATGATGATGATGATGATGATGAAAAGGAGGTATTCAGTTGTTAATATTAATCTCAAAACTAAATTTATTTTAACATATTTTTTTTCTCAAAAACACTTACCACAGACTCCAGAAGCAAACATTTGCACAATGTGAAATCAGTATGTGGGAAATTAGTCAAGGCTTTCAAAAGAATCTGGCATGTGATGTCAGCATTGAACTTCTCCGGATTGAATTGGTACAGTTTTAAAACTGCCAGATTTGCTTCCAAATCATACGTATTTTCTCGTGACTGCATTTCAACATACCTCTCCAAGGTTTGAAGATTGGCGGGATTGTATCTATAAACATATCATACAATATTAGCAACGAATATTCAAAAGCAAAAGGCTACATTTTATTCTAAAATTAAGTAGTAGTTAAGTAATATCTTAGGCAAGAAATCATCCCCTACATAACCTTATACAAAACGGAATATCAATGCATGAACTTACCTTTCAATACTTTTTAGTATGGTTGCGACAGTTTGCTTCATAGTTTCAGCCATTCTAAAGGCTAATTGAATCTCAATCTAAAGAGAAAATAAAAAATTATTCAACAAGCGTGGCATTCATCAATTCGATACTACCTACAACAATGTCATGTCATTGACAATATTGACATTAACATCAGACTATTTTCATTTTGACACTTTTGCATAGCCAGAAGAAAAAGTGTTTTTTTTTTTAATTTATTGACTTGGTTACTGTATGTACGGAAAGTGAATCAAACAGAGAAAAATAGGAAATAGACTAAGTTTGACCCGTCTCCACACGCTTGGCACTTGCCGCAAACTACAAACGCACAAACTTGTGGAAGTATCGCAAGCGCTTGCCGCACGCATGCTTCCTATGATTTGAGCACAAAAGGTGGCAGGATCAGCCTGTGCTTATCACAGGCTGATCCTATAATGTTCTCACTGCTGGGACACAGGCCTCAGGCTCTTTGATAAACAGTGGGCAGTCCTCCACGCGGGCCCAGTATGGCTTGGTAGACGCCACATGTCTTCGAATTTTTGGTTCTAGGACATGCCGGTTTCTTCACGACGATTTGCTTCACTATTTTTAGAGCAGTGGTGATGAAATAATTAATATAAGTATTTTGCATGGAGCGGCTACCTCCACTACCCAGTTACTACTTATCCATCAGTATATTGTACGCGCCTTTAGCTTTATATAAAATCATTCCGGCTGTTATTCCTAATACTGCATACGTACCGGCCCAACAGCGTTCGTTGGGTCGGTGTATACACAGCATAAGAGGATTAGATATCGTAACGAGTGAATCCGACAATGTAGTACTTACTAATACCATGTTCCTACATTGATATAGTACATACTAATTCCATGCAAATGACTGACAATGACACATGTGACAAGTCTGACTATCTGACAAATTGACAATAACTACGAATGATTTCGACTATGTCGGTGGAGGTAATTATCACAACTAAACAGTGTGAACTGAAATTTGTGATGCTTTTCACCTCATAACGAATGTTTATAGACGGTGATAGTGATAAACATACTAAAGTAGAGGCCATTCATTTACTAGAAATTAATTACAGGCAAAAAAACATTCGTCAAGACAGTCTTTCAGACTTTAGTTCAATACTATCAAAAAGTGAAAATCAAACTTCAAAATGGATCAAATGCTACCGAGCCCGTACAACATACCTGGCATAGGTACTCCTTTGCATCAGCCAGAAGAGGATCAACAGATTTTGCCAAATGCTATGCAACAGCAGCATCAGCAACAACAACAACAGCAGCAACATGCCCTCGCCGCGATGGGCTCCTCACCGCTCGTCGGCTTTGGTTCATCGCTAATGGGAACTCCTCAAAGATCTGTTCATACTTATGCGCCAGCTGCCAGCTATGCTACACCTCAACAAATGATGCAGCCACAGACACCAGTAATTATTATTGTGTATTAATCATTTAGGCAATACAGCAAAAGTTATAGGCTTCCAATTATGAAAAATTCCATTATCAAGATACTGCTTTACATTGATTTATATAAGATAGATCCTGCCTTCCTCTGTCCTGATGTTATTACAAAAATAACAGAATTGTGCTATTTCTTTACACTGTTAATTAATGCAATCATTCCAGAACTAATAACTAGAAAAAACTATAATTCGTGAAATTGATACTATCTAAAAATGTACTACACAATATGTTCAAGATACTTTATTAGTCACTCACTACATTTTTTTTATTTTACTGCAGTGTTACTATATTTCATTAATACTTATATTTTTTATTTAGCAAAACTTGATGTCACCAATGATCACAAGTGGCAGTCTGGTAGGCCAACAGATGCTGGGCCAGTCCAGTCCTGCACCAATGACACCTATGACCCCACACTCGGCTGACCCTGGCATCTTACCACAGTTGCAGTAAGTAATTGTGAAAAGAGCCAGTAAAATGAATGACATTGAGAAAAAGAAGATATAATTTTTGAGAGTTCTTTGTAAGTAGTTGGAAGACAAATTAATGTGAATAGGTAAATAATCAAAATATTTTTATATTTCAGAAATATTGTCTCAACAGTGAACCTAAATTGTAAATTAGACCTAAAAAAAATTGCTCTCCATGCAAGAAATGCAGAATATAACCCAAAGAGATTTGCTGCAGTCATTATGAGAATACGAGAACCTAGGACTACAGCACTGATATTTTCATCAGGAAAGATGGTTTGCACGGGTGCCAAAAGTGAAGAAGACTCCCGTCTAGCTGCTCGGAAATATGCCAGGATTATTCAGAAGCTTGGTTTTTATGTAAGTATGCACCGATAATATCACAATAACCAAGTAGGTATAATATGTTAAGTAGTGTTATTATAATAGATTGGCCACAATATATTCAAAACTCACTGAAACAAAAGGCAGCATCAAATATCACATCACAGTCAACAAATTATGGCCCTGAATGTTGGGAATGCAAGATAAGTTGATGATACAAGAGAAATCATAATTAAACCTGATGAATGTGGGCTGCAAATACTTTCTGTGAGCTGTGTGTGCATGAATACAGCATGGAACTGTACTTTCTTGCAGTTTCAGGATATACCTTAAAAGATTTAAAAAATCCAAAAAAAACATATTTGCCGAAATTTGGTTCACATTCGGTTTAGCCGAATTTCGGCAGCTTGAACCGAACTTCGGCATTCGGCCGAAATTCGGTTCAGAGGCCGAACATTCGGCACAAGAAAAATAATACCTACTTGCACTTTTTTGACTGAAATTTAATAGAATTAGAATAGCATTACTGTAAAATAAAATTATGTCTTTTACTCACTCATGGTCATTTATTTTAGTTAGGAACATTGTTAATGTAAATCTTAAATTAAATCAGTTCTTCCTATTAGTCTTGAAAATCTCTGCCTTTAATTTGACATAAAAATTAGACATACTATTACAAAATGAAATAAGCCTAGTATATTTTTTCTAACAAACATCTGGATTACAATTCGTAAATTGAATAAAAAAGTCGCCGAACTTCAGCCGAACTTTTCATTTTAACTGAATGGTGTTCGGCCAAAGTTCGGATTCGGTTCAAACCACATTCGGCCCATCTCTAAAATTTATTGTTTTAATTGATTTAATGATTATATAATTGTTTTTTATTTATTTACAGGCTAAGTTTCTAGACTTTAAAATCCAAAACATGGTTGGAAGTTGTGACGTGAAGTTTCCAATTCGCCTAGAAGGCTTAGTACTGACACATGGACAGTTCAGTTCATATGAACCGGAGTTATTCCCGGGCCTTATTTATAGAATGGTAAAACCAAGAATAGTATTATTAATCTTTGTGTCTGGAAAAGTTGTGTTAACTGGAGCTAAAGTGAGAGAAGAAATATATGAAGCATTTGATAATATTTATCCAATATTAAAAAGCTTTAAGAAGCAGTAATTTGTAAGTATGTGTTGAGTTAGTAAATTCTGTACTATTTCTATTTTGTAGTTTTATTTGAATTCTTTTCATAAGGGCTTGTGGCTAAATAATCACAGCCGCACGGGTCGATCAAAAGGTTAAGTAAGCTTGCCGAGGTCGGTCCGTGGATGGGTGACCATCCATTACATATCGAGACCCCACTGTGTCTCGTCAGTCCCGGCTGTCATTTCTAGATCTTTGACAGTTTTTACAGATCATCAGAAGCACAGTAGCCTGACTACACCACTCTTACCAAGGGGTATTGTGTTACCCAGTAACTGGATTGTGGAGGTCAGATAGGCAGTTGCTCCATGTAAAATACTGCTATTCAGCTGCATCCAGTTAGACTGGAAGCCGACCCCAACATAGTTGGGAAAACGTCAGGCAGATGATGATGATTTGCATTCTTTCTCTGAATTCCTAAAAATGAAACTTGCATAAACATACTCAGAGCCTAGCATGAATAAACGTGTAGTTTAAACGTTTTTTAATCGAAAATCCTTAATAGTACAAAAATTGTTTTTCCTTAGTACATAGGATCCGATCGTCAGCTGCTCTCAGTGTTAAGTTAGAGCATGTGAAACTTGTCTAAAAAACCGGCCAAGTCCGTTTCGGACCACGCACAATGAAGGGTTCCGTAGTTCCCAACTAAGGAACCCTTCTATGTGCGGTTTGAGTTGGGATGAATTTATCACAAAACAAACTTAACATTGTAGTAAAAAAACATGGTTTCCCATACATCTATATACGCCACGGTCAATCCAACTGCAAATTTAAGTTGGTAGACTATTACTCTTAACTTGTAAAGCCCACTTAGCTGTGATAGTTTTCCTTTTAATTTCATATGTACTGAATGATTTTTTTCACATCTACATAAACAACTGCTGGCACTTGACTAACAGCACTTAAATGCTTAATATTACGCAAACGGATCCATGAATCGAAAAGTGGTGTTCGCAAACCTGCAATATTTTTGAACGACCTATTCAATGATACGCCACACCATGGGATCCTAGACGAGAAAAAAAATATCATCGCCACATTACGTGCCCCCTGCACGTGTGTATGTAGGTACCCTAAAACATTTATTTTTTTTCAAGATTTTATTATAGCACTTTGTCGGCGTGATTAATGTGTATACCTATGCTAAATTACAGCTTTCCAGTACTAAGTGTCTGAGCTACAGCGGGGACAGACAGACAGACGGACATGGCGAAACTTTAAATTCCTTTAGGATCCTTGTTTACTACGGAACCCTAAAAAAACGATATTACTTTCAAACTACTTAAGATATTTTCATGTTTTCTTTTGTATGAATAGACTATTTTATTATCTATAATTCCGCCGCGTTTGCGGGCCCGCAGCTTTTGTAGGATTTAGATTTATATGCGAAAAGTAAGAGCACATTTCACGACGCGTTTTACACTCGCGGCGCGCGCGGTTGTTTGCGGGTCCCGCGGCACCGGCGGGCAACTTGTAGAATCGCGCGGGCGGCAGACACCCACCGCCTCGGCGGGTTGCGCCCGCGCGCTCTGCGATCGCTTGGCGGGCGACCGCAGTAGCTGGCGGGGCGGGGGGTACAGAAATCTTGTACAATAACCGCCCGTCTTGCGATCATCGCCCGCCAAGTTTGCGGGCGATGATCTCAACCGCGACGGCTGGCCGCGCTAATCACCGGTCTCATGAGTTTAGAAATAAAACCGCAGCTCCAGCACCGCGGCGGGCACGGGACAAAACCGCTCCGTGAGTTCTTAGCCTTAGACTAGCTGTTCGCGGATCGTGGCTACTCATCTCTAGTTAATACATTGCATGAGTACCTGCTTCCAGGCAATTTTATACAGGGCGGAAAGTTGAAGCGGTCCCTGCAGGAGAAGTAGGTACCCTAAATATTGACCAATTATTACTGAAAGGAATCATTCGACTTTATTCATGCACCTAAGTAAAACAATAAAATGGAAATTGCTCGCCGAACTGAAAATGCCTGGAAGAGGTTACAGGTCAATGAAGGATTTAAGGGTAGATTGCCGAAGTCACTGAAACCTAAGCTAATGGATAAGATTGTTTTTCCCCTCTCTGTAATTTTTATACGACTGCCCAAAAAGAGGAGTGTTATGTTTTCAAGGTTCATGTATATTTGTGAGTTTCTTTATTCCACCATAACTTCTAAAAGGCATAACCGATATCAATGTTTGTGGTATCGTTAGAAGCGTTGCGTTATCCCCGGTAACATAGACTGGTGAAAAATTAAACAATACAATGGGGAGTTCATGAAAAAAACGTTTTTTTTTTCATAAAATTTTTACTACTTATACCATCATCGTCTAGACTAGAGCTTGCTTAGTAGGTACATAACAAAAATATATAACAGTAGGTACTATTCAATATCCCATAGAAACACTTTAAAAAAACGTTTTATCACTTTATGGTATAAAATAAAAATTAATAATTAAAAAAAATAAAAAGCGCCTGCCTTCTTGTCATTGAGTCAATTACAAATTTAATTGAACTAAAAAATTAAAAACAAACTAAATGATTTTGAACTGAATACCAAACTGTTCATTGCAGTCGGGGGACGGAACAGTTGAAACAGTTCTTTACAGGTCCCCCGACTTCGCTGATTGGTATTCAGTTCAAAATCATTAAGCTTGTTTTTAATGTTTTCTGAATCTGAAACTGAACTGAAGCCTAAGTAATGGATAAGATTGTAATTCTGGATCTCTGTAATTTTGACCTATGGTGCACAAACTTGGTATTTGAGAAACTTACATCCAAAAGTCTAAACTCAAGGTTTGCCAACGTGCTACGGAGCGCAGTATAACTACTACGTGTTAAATTAATGAATTGCGTTCGAAACTCTATACTGCGCTCCAAAACGCAGACCGTTGACGTGGCTCAAAAGTCTACCTAGCTTAACTAAGACCGGGTTGGACATGTGTGCCACATGCCGAACGAGCGGATAAAACACAGGATTGGTGCCCTGAAACTGCGAGACGGGGCCGCAGGAAACCACTAAGGAAATGGCGGGACCAGGGCTTGTTAACGTTACCAAATAACAAAATAATAACCGTTTCGTAACGTTAATTTTAATGTGATACCTTACTAACGTTACAAAAAATTTAACGTTACTTGATAACATTACCAGTAATATAACGTTAATTAACATTAACGTAAAATATGATAATAACGTTAATTTTACCGTTAATTTTGCTACGTTGCCGTTCCGTAGGTTTACATTTTGTGCGCTCGCTTAGCTACACTGTTGCCACTCCGCCGCCGCACTATGGGAAAATCGCGTATGTTTCGTCTCAATACTCCGTATCTCAGTTGTTTCAAAACTAAATGAGCTGTAATTTTGCACACGTATTTTTGGATGTATAAAATGTAATATAAATAATTTCGATTTTGAAAATTCTGTTTATTAATTAATTAAAACTTGAAAAAATACATGCATTCTATAAGAAAAAAAAAACAAAATTTGTCTTTTTATTTTTATTTACTTAAAATGGAATAATTGAAGCAAACGAGAAAAATAAAGCACAAAATTCAGGAAGCTCCTACAGATTTTCGTTGATAGCAAGAAGGGCCTTGGCTTCATCTAAAAGTTCTTTCAATATTGTTTCCGAGTTATTTCTCAAACTTGATATATATTATATGGATCAGAAGTGTACAATAAGGTATGGTGTCTTCATTTGTAGCCGCTCTTGAACACTTTCTAGAATGATGAAGTCTAAACTTTTTGTAATCCTTATTTTGGGATTCTTGCGCGTCTTTGGACAATTGTCCTATAGGTAAAATAGTATTGTATGCACGTAGGAAGGCATAATACCAATTATAAATATTTACGTACAGTTGGGCTGTACTATATTTTTTGTTTTTTGTTTTTATTTTTTGGTGGGAAATCATCAAATAACTTCTCCCGCTCCGGGCGGAGCGGGAGGGTGTGTCAGACTCTTACTGACTAAAACCCACCCGTATTCCTTCCGTGTTGCCTGTGTTGCCAGGGGCCTCGGTAACCCTTTAATACCTTCACGCGACCCCGGGATTCCCGACGCCCAGGGCGTCTCCTGCGGTAGCTAGGGGCGAGAGGGCTCGAAATTTGCCTTTCCCTCAACCGTCCCGCTTCCTCCTTTGCAAGCATTACTGCTTCGCAAAAGAAATTGACAGCTGCCCATGCCCTCTCGCTTCGTACCATGACCTGAACCAGGGCTGGACGCGAGAGATCTCTGCCACCGATCACCTCTACGAGGTCACGGCGGCGTGTCCTCCGGGCGATCTACTCTGTGTTGACACCCGGGCGTTTCCTCCCACCTTATCCGACACAGGAACCTCCCGAAGCTGCCGTGTCCGGTGAGGACCTGCGTCAGGTGGAAGGTGAGGACACTGTGGTGCCTCTCTAGCCACTCCTCAAAGCGAAGCAATTATCGCCACAATCGTGGCATGCCCAGCATTGGGTTGCGACAACCGTACTCTCCATGTAGCCATGAGATCCCGCCGGAGCTCCGTCCGCTGTGCCGCGATTTCTTGCGGCAGCGTAGTTACGCCCCGGCGTTTCGCCTCCTCGCGCTACTCCCATACGTGCGCGAGGACTTTTCCTTCAGATCCCATGGCGGCAATCCAGCAAGGAGGCTCGCTGCCTCACAGGAGACCGTGCGGTATCCCCGGACCAGCCTGATGACCATGACCCTTTGGGCCGCGCTCAACCGGTGGGCTGGCCGCAGCGCCAGGGAACGCGCCCACACAGGAGCCCCGTAAATGGCCATGGACCGCACGACCCCCGCGTAGAGCCTCCGGCAGGAGGCGTTTGGACCCCCTAGATTGGGCAGGAGCCGCTTCAAAGCAGCCCCTGCCCACTCCAGTTTGGGAGCCAAACGTCAGAAATGCTCCACGAAGTTCCACCGGCTGTCGAGGACGAGTCCCAGGTACTTCATCGTAGACTCGACGCCGATGTAAACCCCTCCTACCGTTATTTGGGATCCCGACGGTGGCGCGTTCCGAGGGCCATAAAAACACATGGCCTCGGACTTGTGCAGGGCCACCTCGAGTCCCAAGTGTCGGATCATTTCGATGATTGTTGCAACCCCGCGTGCGGCTACTTTGGCCGCCACCTGGTGCAACCTCCCTTGCGCCAGGACCATCGTGTCGTCAGCGTAACACACTACGCTGACGCCGCTAGGGAGGTCGGCGCGCAGCACCCAGTCGTATCCTATGTCCCACAGATGCGGCCCTAGGACCGACCCTATGGGACACCACACGACATCTCTTGCCGGTTCCACACTCCCTGGTGTCCGCGGTAAATGACTGCCCTGTCCATCAGATAGGCCTCGACCACACGACAGAGTTAGGTGGTACCGGAGTGCCTCCTTGATGCAACTCCAAGGCAGGGTATTGAAGGCATTGGCGATGTCTAGAGACACCGCCAAGACGACCCCACCCTGGGCTACAGCTTTCTTCGTCGTGAGGGCTCGTACGCGCATGATGGCGTCCACGGTAGGGTGCCCCATGTGGAAACCAAACTGGCTCTTCGCCAAAGCCTGCTGCTTTTTGGAATTAATAGCCCTTCCAGATGACATACATTATTATGTACATTCGTTTTATAAGTTCTACGTCTACAACTGTATTGTCTGCAGAGCAAAAGTAATTCTGAAAGAATCTCCGAGTTGTGTTTCTTTTATTACTATTTCCAGTGCCTTGTCGAGGTTTATCGACATGCTATAGTCCCATTTCCTCCCTAAACCGCTTTTGTACCAATTTTTTCTTTTCGTGTTTGGTTTTATTTAATTTTCAGGTGTTGCTCGTGCTGACTACTTTTCAAAAGACAAGTTATAAGAAATGTGTAAGATCATCTCCATACTCCTAAACCAAGCATGTAGTGTTGACAGTCCCTATTGAAATGAACTTTCGTTCACATCTCGTGTCTTAACTGCCTCTAAGTTATTCATTTGCCGAGGACTAGCACTACAAACTGTACAAGAAGCGCTCGAACGCTCGCCACTTTACCATCAATCATGGTTAAATATAGATCATGAGTTATTTCGATTACCTCGCCATTCTTATTTATCAGGGAAGGAGACAGATTATGTTTTTGATTGTTGATATTAGCCACAACAGACGCGGTTTTTACAGGAGTTTATTTGGCGTATTCTAACAATATAAGTCAGTACAGAATAGTTTCAACTTTCTTAAACCATTTTTGTAAACTGAACCAATTAGTAATTTACGTGCCACAGTATGATCCAACAAGTCCTGCAGATTGACTTTTGCACTTATGTTAGTAATGATTATGCTCGAATCTAGTGGGTAACACATCGTTTTCGCTTCAACTAAAGTTGGATAAGAAGGAAACACTGAGCAGTTTTTTTTTCCGCTAAACAAAGTCGAAGTTTCTCATACTGTTCTTTGTTAAGGTCTAAGTAAAAAAATGTCCGTAGTGCTTCTTCCTTTGAAAAAGGTGTAACATCTTCAGAGTTCTCAGTTACGTATTTAACAAAAAAAAAAATCTTGTAATTGATTGATGCAGTTCATATAATATTAACGATTGCGGCCTCCTCCGTCTCACCCATAGACTAACTCCTGAGCATATGCATTGAGAACACAGTCCTATCCGTACTCTTGTATTAATTCCATGTTTTTTCGTTTTTTCTGAAGATGCTTCGTATGGTTTCGAGGGTCTGCCGTCACTACTTCCAGGCATATTAGGGTCATTAACCGTGACTCGACACTCTAGTGGAACAGGAAATTGACCATCTAACCAGCTGACTCTCTTACTTTCAAAGCGGTCTTTTATCCGAGATGCATTTCTCCAGCGTTCGTTACATTTAGATACCAAGTTTCTTTGAATGTAGAAGACCACAGTAGCCATATCCTATGGTAACAAATTGAAATTTTCTTGTAAGTAGTCTTCTATATTATTCCTATTTATCAACAAATTGCACAACTCTCGTTTACTACAAACAAATTCACCCGTTTTTTCAAATCAGTCAACTTTGCAAATAGTCGAAAAAAGATATTAACTGGTTTTTAGGGCAACTGAATATTTGACCAACAAATGTGAATGCAACAGGGCTCACCATCCTTTTATAGGCATATGAAATAGTGCTATGTGCAAAAAGATAAGATACGAATACTAGTAATTTGCACTCTTCCCATAATAAACCTGTTTTTATTTCGACCCTAATAGATAGTGACCATATTTTATATGTAAGGTGGTCAAAACTGTATCAAAGCTACAAAGAACTATTAATAATAATCATCACTGTAATTAACTTTTTATCAATTTGACCTTAATAGGTAACAAATGATTTTAAGAGAAATAAAAAGAAATTGAAAAAAATATATAATTTTTATCTCGTGATGTGTTTTAGCACCGTGTCAGAAAAAGAGCAAGTATGAGCAATTTCTTTTTCTCCTTGCGTAAACTAATGTATAAAGATCTTAATACAATAAATATCTCGACAGCAACAAGCAGCGGTAAAGGGTAAATGTCTCATTAAAAAAAAATGTCTTATAAACATACCATCTTAAACTACGAAAAAACGAATGCACAACTACTGTTAGGAAAGAAATTAGGTCGCAAATCAGTAGTTGGCGAAAGGAAGGTAGCACGATACCTTATTTGATACGATGATGATGCACTGTCCCTAAGATACAAGCGATTTCCACAAATTTTCACTTGGTTAAATGAATTTTGGGTGCAATGGGATGTACACGCGACGACGCACGAAAACCGAATCCCTCTTGAATTTCGACGACATTCCGCGGGTTGGCGCTGATTGGTGTAGCGGTCTCGCTCACACGCGGGTGAAAGGCAATGTGCAGGAATGGGATAGGGGGAGAGGAGTGCAGTAAAACCAACCTAATCCCATTAATTAGTTATACCAACATCAAAAAACTAAGGAAATGACAATACATAATTTCAGTCGATCAGCGCGCAAGCAATGATTAACAAAAAAAAAATTTCGTATAGAAAGCTTATTTATTAGACCATATTAATTTATTATTTTTATTCCATAACAACGACATTCACGTGAAACGGTTTTGAGGCGGCTTTGTATGGGGCTTTACCATAGTGCGGCGGCACGATAGTCAATTAAATCCTGCATGTGTAAAATGACTATTGTAATAAATATAAATAAGAATCATTAATTACATTGACTATTGTCTTCACTTCACTCATTGATATTGAATTGATTTGATCAGTTATCACTGACTAAATCAGCTCACTATACTATGAAAACTTCTCACGCGTAAGAATCAGGCAATGTTTTGATCGGCACGATATCAGCGCGGAGCGAGGGCGCGTGGCGGGCGGCCCACCACGCGCCTCAGGCCCCGCTACTTCCACCTTACCCGTTTAAAAATAACGATAAAAGTAACGTTAATATAAAATTAACGTTAATAAAAATTAACGATAAAATGTAGCATAAATAACGTTAAATTTATTACCGTTATTTTAATTTTAACGGTAACGCTGTCAAATAGAGATAACGTTACGAAAAATTTACCGGTATTTAAAGCCCTGGGCGGGACGACTTGTATGTCTTTCTTGGGAATTGGCAAGAAGTGGCGCAGAACCGGGACCGATAGAAACAATGTTGTCCCACTGCTGGACAAAGGGCGGCCTTTGTCCAGCAGTGGGACAACAGGCTAGTTATAATCAATAATAGAAAGTGTAATAATAAAGTAAAACTGCATTCAAACATTTTTGAGAAGTTCTTTTGCCTGAACTGTCGAATCGGAATCAAACCATCAATCAATTCTCAAAAATTTAAATAGAGAGCTCAATGTTGCCTCAAGTCGTAAAATCTCGTGCGAAGCAGAGGCGGGTCGCTAGTCTTAACCTTAAGACTCTGACAACACCTAAACCGCGGTCACTGTCAGATCGCATAGAAAATAAAGAGAAGCGCGATGACACAACGCTTGTAATTTATTGCAAAATATGAAGCAATTGGCGCCGATTCCCTTGTTCACAAACTAAACTAAATTTAAGTTCAGTGCATCTTTTTCTTTCTATTTCATTAAGAAAATGACAGAAGATAAATTTTAGTTTAGTCCTGTCAAATTAATCAGCGCCTGTCACTACTCTATACAAGTTTAGACGTGATTAAAAACTTGCCTACTAAAATTACGTCAATTTACGTCAAGCGCTGATTAATTTGACAGGACTAAACTAAAATGTATCTTCTGTCCTTTTCTTAATGAAATAGAAAGAAAAAGATGAACTGAGCTTAAATTTAGTTTAGTTTGTGAACAAGGGAATCGGCGCCATTATCTATTTACTCAAAATTAAGTTGAGTAATCGAAAATAAAAAACAACCAAGTTCTGCATTCCAATAAGACGTTCTTGTTATTAATTAAATACGCAACGTATTTGATATTTAATACAGATATTTTGGATTAGAACTCAAGGTTATTTTAACGTTAGTTTGCATCGAGATTTTTTTTTTTTAAACGTGTTTTGTTAACGACCAAGTTCTGTGAAATATGTTCAAAATTAACATATATTATTCTGCTACAACAAACTATACAAATTTGACAATTGGATAAATTCTAATAAAACGCGACGATCACTTATATCACTTATACGACAATGGGGTCAAAAGAAATTTATTTTCAAACAAATAGGAAATAAAGATCTATTCATTATACCTACATTTCACGTCAAAAAAAAAAAACAAATGAGTTGGGAGATATCAGGGTGAAAAGTTAAAGCGGGCCCTTGAAGGAAAGTACCTTCTTACTTATAGAAAAAGTTTTACTAACTTTTAAAATTCTATGAGTAATTTTAATATTTTTTTAAGTTGTTTGCCTCAAGGAGTCAAGGCACCCTCAGTCGGCGCTACGACGCGACGAGTTGCGGTTTACCGAACAAAATCGATTGCTTATTTGGACGTAGTTACACGAAAAGGATCCAATCCACAAAAATACCAAAATCCTATTTAGGACATGGCATTAGGGTTCTGTATTCAAATGTCAATGGGATGGGACATGGCACCCTCTAAGCACGCCGTTTGTCTAACACAGGGCAGTATATTTTTAGCCGTAATATATAGCGAGATGAAAACTAGGTACTACGAGTACAGATAGGTACGTGTTTTTAGAGTACAATGGTTTTTGTGGCACGGAACCGTTAGACCGCGAGTCCGACTCACATTGAAGTCCCGGAATTCCCCGTGTTTGACTTGACAACCGCATTGCCAAGCTATCATTGCTATCCCAGTACTAGCTATTGGAATCGTTATCTTTAAATAAAAAATACCATTTCCAGAATGATAATAAAAAACCGGCCAAGTGCGTGTCGGACCACGCATTATTAATGATTCCGTAGTTGGGATGAATTTATCCCAAAAAGTTTTCCTTTTAATTTCGTTTTTTCCGTTTAGCTAGGAGGAGGGGGCGGCCAGCTATTCATGGCTATAATACCTACCTAGCAATAATGAATGTATGCTATTGTAGAAAGTATAGCAGCTGTTAACTTCCTATTTTCATTACCTGTCCCCCGCCGTGACGACGCGACCGACGCTTGGATTAAAATATTACCTAAAACTTACTCATTAGTGTGTGGACAGTCATACGCACAGTACGCGTCAATCAAAAGAAATAGATCGCTAAACTTTTTACGTTTTTAGTTCAGTCCAAATTATAGAATTTTAAGCCTTGCGCAGTTTGTAACGTGCAGTTCAACGTCCAGTGTGGCAGTTAGTTAAGAAACACCTGGATTTTGGATGTGCAAACATCTCAGAAACCAGATGGAGAAAGCTGGGTGCCAATATGATGGCACAATGGAAATGCCCTACTTGTTGGACCTCATCACCAGTTGTACCTACCCCTGAACCTGCGTCACTGGATACCATATTATGCCAGATACGTGACATGAAGCGGCACTTGCCGACCTTGGTAGATGATATTCGCGTGATCGAGGATGAGTTGGCTGAGCTTAGGTTGACATGTGAGAGCACTGGTGGGAGACTCGACGATTTTGACACAAGACTCGTGGAAGTTGAAGCAAAAGTGTCTGAATTTGATGAGCTTCAGGAATCAGTGAAATGTTTACAGACTGACTTGGCGAGCACGAAGTATCTACTCTCGACATATGAACAGAGATCAAGGCAAAACAAAGTTGAAATTAAGGGGGTTCCTATAAAGAATGATGACAATTTGTACTCAATTATCGATGCCATCGGCCGTAAAGGTAACTACAGCTGTCCCAAACAGGTGAACTATATTTCAAGGGTCCCAATTTTAGGTGCCAATGAAAAGCTGATAAAAGTATGGGAATACGAGGTGATTTACTCAGATGGTTTTCTTCATATCTGGAGAACAAGTCCCAAGCAGTAGTATTAAGCAATTATACCTATGTCTGGTTGGGTGCCTGTCCCCAGTGGAGTCCCCCAGGGCTCACTGCTCGGACCATTACTTTTCATCCAAACTGTTGTGTTTTGCTGACGATATGAAAAACTATGCCACAATATCATTACATTTGGACGTGATTGCACTTCAGGATGATTTACGTCGATTTTTGAGAATCATTGTCGTGGGAGTAAGCTTGATCTTAACCCTGCGAAATTATCGGTTCTAACATATTCTCGAAAGCGCGCAATTATACCTTCATCATACATCTTGGGTGATCAAGTACTACCTAGAACGAATTCCATCCGAGATCTGGGGGTATATCACGATTCTAAGCTTACGTTTGAATTTCATGTTGATGCCCTAGTCGCTAAAGCATCTAAAGCACTAGGTATCATAATGCGGCTGTCAAGTGCTTCGCTCAAGCCAAAACTTTAAAAATCCTTTACTGTAGGTACTATTTTTAGAAGCCATTTGGAATACGCGTCTGTAATCTAGAATCCATGTCATCACAAGTACATTGATCGTATAGAGAGCATCCAGAAAAGGTTCATCAAGTATTTGTTTTATCATCAGAAAGTCACCGGTCTGAAGATTACCTCAAATTCTGTAAGAAGTATCACATATTACCCTTAATTAACCAGCGAGCAATCTCTGATTGTATTTCATTATTTAAAATTTTCAATAATTCTTTTAATAATTCCGATATTCTATCCAAATATTTTAACGTTCCCGAAAGGTCGAAGCGATGGAACGCACCATTGCGTGTTCCATTTAACTCTAAGAATTACATGCAAAATTAATTTACAGTATATGCAAGTAGCAATTTTAATAGAATGTATAAACGACATGATTTTGATAATTTCATCACGTGTGTCCTCGGCATGTGAGCCTTGCCTTTTTAGGGTGCCGTAGTAAACAAGGACCCCTTATAGTTTCGCCATGTCCGTCTGTCTATCTGTCTGTCTGTCTGACCCCACTGTAGCTCAGAGACGCGTACTACGAGAAAGCTGTAATTTGGCACAGACATATTAATCACGCCGACAATGTGCTAAAATAAAATCATGAAAAAAAATTTTTGTTAACCTCCCTTGCACGTCAAATGTGAATTTACATAGTCTGAATGTTATACTGTTTTCTTTTTCTCTTATTCTCTTGTCTAGATCTAGCCCTTTTTCTTCTTGTTCAGCTCTGAATATAATGATTTAGCCCCTAGCCCAAAACTATCGTCTTTCACAACTATATAATACACTGAGAACCATCTTTGTTTGTGCTCTGGGCTGAAAACGAAACAAAGTTTTTAAGCAAAAGCTACGAAATCACAAACGATCTCTTTAAAATAATTGGATCCAAAGAAAAATATAAAATATTGAACAAGGCTGCGCGCAATGAGGGCTAAGCCCAACCATCAACGTCGTCAGCGCAAAGTCCCGCCAGCGCCCCGGTCGTCAGCGCCCTTTGTGTGGAATTCGACGCAGACTCGATGAGGAATGTGACTTTGAAACTTCTTAAAATAAGCAAAGGTTTTTAGCAATATTGTAATTTTATGATTAAAGAATGTATCCAAAATGATGTAGGGAAATATGCAATCAGTTATATTAAAGAATAACCATTTGTTTTATTATTATTTAGCAGTTTAGCCCTATTTTAACATTCTTGACATTCTTTAGATTTCATTCTTTACTAATCTATTGATTTAGCCCGAAAACCTGGCACCCAGTTGGCAACACTGGTGCTACTGACGGCTGGTGGCCACAGACAACAGCCCTAGCTTCCTAGCTAGGGCTGTTGTCTGTGGCCACCTAGTCTCCTAGTCTCCTGACTAGGAGTAATAGTGTTCTGTGACAGAACACTATTACTCCTAGCTAGGGCTGTTGATATTTTTTTAAATATCGAAATTTCGTTATATCGATATTTTTTTATATATGAATATCTGAGTTTAACCGCTTGCCCGCCGCTGTCAGATGACGTCTGTCCCCGCCTCGCCCCGACTTCGTTCCGCGGATGAGTTCCACTTATTGTACGTTATAATAGAGTTGCAAACCGCGCGCCCCAAAAACTCCTATTCGGAGTCAGTGGGGACTGACGGTTGGAGGAGTGCGACTCCTATTCGGTGTCAATTGGGAGTTAGCGGTATATCGAATAAAAATATCGATATTTCGATATATCGGCTTTATTAAAAAAAACAACAGACTATAAGACAGCTAAAAAATTATTTACACAGTTTATAATCCAGTATATTTATGAAACAAATTCAATTATAAATAGATGAAAATGTTAGGTTCTAATTCTTCTATAGTTTCTGCCTAACCCTATGGGAAGAAAGCGTGAGTTTATGTATGTATGTATGTATGTAGTTCTTAGTAATTATTGTTTAATTTAAATAAGACGATGATCATTTTTCATAATCTCTCATTTTAACTTCGCTCGCTGTTAACCACACACTCTGAGGCGGCGTAAGGCGTGGGCGGTGTGGCCCACCGCCCACGGCCTCGCGGTGCAAAGGGCCTCGCGCCTCACAGCCGAAAATAAATTTGAAAAAGTATGGAAAATCCAAAAGCACACGCTACAAGGTTTTTCTTATAATAAATATGTTAGAATTCATTCTCAACTTATAGATATTCCACTCTTCGGCGCACGAAATGAATGTGAATCAAATAATCGATATTTCTGATGAGAGCAGTGACTTCCAACCTTATGAGTTGTATGAGGAGTTACAAAATATGATCCTAAATTTACCGAACTCTAATAGAGACGTGAAACATCTGCTCCAATATATCATAGAGAACGATTTGAAAGAAATTTACCCAAATCCATTGTCATTAGAATTTTGTTAACAATACCCGTAAGTACCTACTGCTTCCGCTGAAAGGAGCTTTTCAAAATTGAAGGTAATTAAAAATTATTTATGAAATACTATGGGTCGAGAAAGACTTTCAGCTTTGGCAGTTTTATCTATTGAAACAAATATAGCATCTAAGATAAATTATGAACCAATCCCTAAGGAGTTCAGTAAAACCAAAAGTAGAAAATTTCTGTATCTTAAATTTTTTTCTTTATTTTTTTTTCATTTTTGTTTAATTTTCCACAGTAAAAATTTAGGTTTGTTTCTTAATGAATAAAGAAACTTAGTGATTTTTTATTTTATATTCCCTTCTTCACCACCAGAGGGCCTCGCGAAATATACCTTGCCCACTAAGTTTAGGTCTTGCGCCGCCACTGCACACACTAGGTAGAGGTAGAGATGCTAAGCTGCTAACGCTGACAGTGTGACAAGTAACAACAACAGTAAGTAAAATAGGTATCACGGTTATAGTAGTTTTTATACCAAATCTATACAAAATTACATTTCGATTCAACATAATAAGCAAATAAATAAATTAGGTAAAGAGTAAAATATAATATAGTGTAAATAAAGTACAGTAAAAGTTTACGATGATGTTGTAGTTTAAATAAATAACGAGAAAAGATGAAAAATAAACACCTTTTTAAAAAAAATATCGAGCGTCGATATCTATATTTCAATATCGAACTATCGATATATCGTCCAAACAAATATTAGTAATAAATATCGATATTTCTAATTAATAATTTCGATGTATCGATGTTTTATCAACAGTCCTAGCTAGTGGCTACAGCTTCCGTATTATTATAGTACTCTGTGGGCTACAGCCAATAGCCAATATGTTCTGTGGCTACAGCAGAAGAAAACAATAACTTTGTTGTGGTCGGGAGTAAAATTAAAATATAAATATTATAAAATTTGATGGACAAAAGCAGTGTCAAGACAAGTATTGTTCGTTGTAGTTGGTGTTTATTCAAATGAATGAAATTAAATAAGGCTTTTAGAATTGTGGTGTCATGATACGATCTTAGTTTGTTACAAAGTTCTTCACCTTAGATAGCAAACACGTCAGCAAATAATATTATTTTGGTAAATAAATCACTACAGCAATGAGAACCGACATAGAGAAAGAAGCTGGGACTTGGCTACTCAAAAGATATGGGCAGTTTTTTAAAGCACAATATCAAGATCTCGCATCTACACTAAAAGGTGAATTCTGGGAAGAAAACAGGACTTACTTGCCAGTACAAATTGTAATGACACCAGAAGAACTTATTCCAATAACAGAATTGGTATCATCTAATAACACTTTGATGACCAAAGTGTTGAGTGTACTTTCTTCATTATGTGTTGAAGTTGTGGCTCTCAAAAAGGAAGCATTTGAAAGGTTTGATTATGATAGTTATTTATGAGCACTTATTTTAGAAGAAACAAAAATTATGTTAATGTGAGCTTTTATATTCTATTACAGGCATTTTAGTTTTTTATCAGTGTATGATGAATATAATAACAATGATATTAGTACACAAATGGAGTCAATTTGTGCACTGAGTGCATTCACAAGCCGATGTGATGATGTGCTGCGAAACCTCTGCAGCCAAGTGTTCGCTATATTCACCAAAAGTTCCATTAATATTAGTAAGTTTATTAAATGTGACCTAACTTTTGATTTGAATCAAAAGCCAAAAAATGGAAATTTGTAATTTGTACATTTCATATTTCAGATGGGATACAACTGCATTACATTATAAACCACATTGGAGAAATATTTACTGTTCTGGTTTTGCTGGAATTATTAATATCCAACACTTCTTTGGTCACTAACTGGAATAAATACTGTAAAACTATGAAATCCTTCAGCCATTCACCAGAAAAATTGGATTTATTGGAGGACAAATTCAAGGCTATGATGGGAGCTATAAATACTGTCACAAATAAGATTATGAATGATGACATTGTACAAAAGAGTCTTCAAAACCTGACAGCATTAAGAAGCAGTTTAGTTGATAAGAACTGCTCATTGATAGCAACAGAATTCACTCAATATCTGAAGCAGGCAATAGCAAATCTAGACAAACTTATACAAGAGCAGCCCAATGTTAGCAATATGTATAAATGTATCAAAGTGAATGGCCTGTATGTACTTTCGGCACATTTGTTTGGAAACAGTGACAGGAAGATATTCAAAGGTTTAATTGATTTGAATACAAAGGTAATTATTAAAATGCCAATGAATGACTTAATTCACATCATCTAATTATGGCATCATCATTGGCAGTGTGTCTGGCTTAGTTTATATTTTAAACATAACTTTGATAAGTAATGTAGCATTTGTTAAAAAAACTATTAAATCAATTAACATTTATTATTATTGATTTTAAAGAATTAATTTTCCTAAAATTGTCAGTTCTATGTTATGGGTAGTCAGAAGCCCGAAAGTCAGAGAACCAGTGTTACCAAGGTGTATTGTGTTACCTAGTAACTGGGTTGTGGAGATCAGATAGGCAGTTGCTCCATGTAAAATACTGGTATTCAGTTACATCCGGTTAGACTGGAAGCCGACCCCAACATAGTTGGGAAAAGGCAGGCAGATGATGATGATGTCAGTTCTATGATTATAGTGTGTGTACAGAAATTCATGTTAAAAGTAGGTGTAGGTACAAATATTGGACCTTGAGGAATTTCACCCTTAATTTTAAACTGTGTACCTTACCTACTCTACTTATTTATTTATTTATTAAAACTATATGCACAAGTAAAAAAAAAAAATACTGTATAAAGGCGGACTTAATGCCTGAGGCATTTTCTACCAGTCAACCTTAGGGTGATGCAGAGAAGACACATGGCAGGTGCAACTTAAGGGATAGATAACACAAATATAACTACACAATACAAGAATAGATACCGTACGTAGATACATACATATAAATAGAATAAACTTTGTCAGGAGAAATAACGATTGGTAGTGGGGAAATAACGATCAGTAGAGGAGAAAACGAATCCAGCAAAATATCAGCACTGGGATGTTTCTGCCAACTTCTTATGTTTCTTCTTATATAGTAGGCCTTCATGGTGTAAGCTATAGCAACACCCAATAATGACCAAAACATCCAAAACATGAAACATATAAATTTCTTCCTTTAACACACTGCACACCTAATAATGAATTGAGTATCTATTAAAGTTGGGTGACTGGTTCTATTTGCTAGTACAGATTTTGAATAGTTTTAGTTTTCCATTATGTAATGTCTGATGAATCAGCATAACTCACTTTGCAAATTGTTACAGGCACACAGTATAAACATTATTGGGACAACAATCTGGTTTCCTGAACAATTTCTTCAAAGACATGTTGCATCTCAGTGTGCTAAACATGACAAAATATCACAAACAATGGTTAAGGCAAGACAAGCCTACATCAGTACAAAGAAGGCTAGCTTAGCCAAGGACATTGCAAATCTTCACATGATATGTACACAGTGGGTGCTGAATATTGAAGAAATATTTTCTTCTAATCATCATAAACTGAGTGCTGCTGAAATGAGTTTGCATGCTAAAACTCTTTTGGAAGGGCTTGATATTGCATCCAGAACAAACCATTCAGTGCTCACATTAATTAATTTACATCTCACCCTGGGTATACCACTGCCTAAGAGTATTTTGATATCATTGTTTGAGATAATGTACATGTTGAAAACCTTAAAGAATGCAGTAACCCGCAATCGTAATCAAATAATTATTTCAATTAACATGATTCTGCAGCACCTCGTGTTTCAGTCAACATCCAACATACTTGAGGTAAAAAAGTCTTTAATGACTGATAAAAATTATGCAAATAAGCGACTTGATGAACTAACATGCTTAGTGATTGCGGAAAGGGCATTGAAAGGAGCTGCAACCATCGAAAGAAATATAGCCGCTAATATTGCCTTGAGCTTTGTTCCAGACACAACTTACTTAGAAGATAGCTACATTAGACTTGGGAAACTGCTTGAGAAAATCCAAACTTTATCAAATTGTATACACTCTATGGATCATTTATGCAATTGCTCATGGTTATTGTGGCACCAAAATATTATCCCCATTTATTTCGAACAAAATTTCAGCATGCAGTTGAATACTTTGAAACTGAAATATTTTCTAATGGTCTTGGAAGACTGCATTGTATTATTGCATAAAACTGACCAGCATTATGGAATGACGAAATACCAACAGTTTCTAAACAATATGAAATCTATGATAGAGAATAAAGTAATACTAAGTGCAAGTCAAAATATAGAGACAAACTTGAGACTTCATATTCATTCACACTTACAGTTGGATGTTGTAAATCCATTTACATTTGATATGACCAAGAAATTATTACTTATTGTGGATAACTTTAGGATGCAATTCCTTTACATGTCCATTGTGCCTTCAGTAGAACACTACTTATCTACGATGTACTACAATCTGACAACAGTTGTTCTGTCTGATTGGAAAACGTATGGTGAAATGCGAAAAATGGCCAAATTCAAATTTAATCTGAAGACGGTACAAGATAATCTACCCACGCAGACCTTAGAGCAAGGTTTGGATGTATTAGAAATTATGCGCAACATTCATATATTTGTTTCAAAGTACTTGTACAACTTGAACAACCAAATATTTATTGAAAAAAGCAGTAATAACAAATATTTAAATTCTATAAACATCAGGCACATTGCAAACTCTATTAGAACTCATGGTACTGGCATTATGAATACAACTGTGAATTTTACATATCAATTCTTGAAGAAAAAGTTCTTTATTTTTTCCCAATTTATGTATGATGAACACATCAAGTCAAGATTGATTAAAGATCTTAGAAACTTCAAGGAAACTACTGATGCTAATGGAAATGTATATTCATACAAAAATGCCGAAAAATTTAACAAGGGCATAAGAGTGCTTGGATTGAATGAAGAGGGCCTGAGCTATTTAGATTTGTTCCGTGACCTTATAAGTCAAATTGGAAATGCCATGGGGTACGTTAGAATGATTCGGTCAGGAGGCCGACATTGCTGCTCTGATGCTACCATGTTTTTACCAAATCTCGATAACGTCGAATCTTTTAAACAATTGAGCGAGGAGAGTGGTCTGGGACCAAGAACGATTGAATCATCAGAAAATTTAAATCATAATGTCAATGACCTGATATCGAATTTTATCCAAGGAACAGAATATTTTAAATTACTCGTTGATGTATTCGCACCTGTATTTCGGAATCCTAAAAATATTCATCTTAAAAATTTCTACATCATCATTCCACCTTTGACTTTAAATTTTGTAGAACACATGATATTATCCAAAGACAAAATGTCAAAGAAAAATAAAATTGGTGCAGCATTTACTGATGATGGCTTCGCAATGGGTGTTGCTTATATTATGAAATTACTGGACCAGGTTAGTAACGCAAAACCATTCTAAGACTTTTCTACTCTCACCCCGCGTTTACACCAAGGTGTATTCTATTGATGTTTATCGTTTAATTAACCTATAACAATTAGTAAAGACTAGTCCCTTTATTTATAAATGGTGCTTAAGTAATGATTGGCGACTGTTTCAGCATAGATTTTTGACGTTTAAACGTTTCTTAACTTTAATCAACGTTTCTAAATAAACTATCGTCTAAACAACTTATGACAAGTTGTTTAGACGATGGTTTATTTAGAAACGTTGATTAAAGTGAACAAAATAGCACGATATTACATTTTATATACATGGCATGTTTTCGTCAGGTCTTGTAAAAGACCGTATTCGACCGACCGTAAGTAGGTATCACAACTTGTACATGGATGTAAATAAACGCGAGGTCAGATTCCGGTCATTTTGCTGCCGCTGTGGGTAGTTTAAAATGCCGACCGTGTTCCTGTTCCACTGGGTATCTGTATCATCAATGAACTTTGGCGGCGTGGATGACGTTTTTCTTCCTTTGGCGGTAACTCTTCGGTCCCCCTTTACTACTGCAGTCATATAAAAGAATTCGTGAGAACACGCGCTTGAAATTGAGATATCGGCGACTGCGAAACCATCGGAATGCGCGCATGCTATTTGCTGCGTGGCCTGTCGACGACTCTGTAAAAAGTACTACATACTACACCGTACCACACTGTCGGTGACGGAACAGCCTATTGGGCCGTTGTGCGTCGTTTCATATAAATTCATAAAGAGAATATTGTTTTTGCAAGTGCCATTACGGTTACGGTCATTGTACTGGAACGACCCGTTCTAGTGGATAGAGACATTAAATTAAAACAGACTGTTAGCGTGTCACGTGTCCTATCCAATGGTGATCGCAGATTGTGGTTAGGCGAACCAACTGCAGTACAGCATCTCTTATTCCTCAACATTTCTGCATAAATTGACAAAGCACTCCTACCTATTTCTAAGTCTATCAATGGGCAAAAGAAAACCTACACAAGGTACTCTTGCATACTCAATTGTTTCCTCAAGCTTTTCTGCAGAAATCGACAAAGTAGGTACTCCTACCTATTGCTAGGTATATCAATAGTCAAAAGAAAACCTAAGGTTTCCGTGGCGGGCTGCTAAAATTGTCAAGCTCGTTTCGTTCGCTCATGCATCCTACATTTTCCTGATTCTCAAACATGTATGTATGAATATTAAAGAAAATTTAACATATCCGAGGAGGGGTCCAACAATTTCCGAGCTCACTTCTCGCGCTCTCGCATCCTGCGTTCTCCCTGTTCTGCATAAGTTGAAAAACTGTATCAATGCACATGAACAAAGAATACCTAACTCCTTAGGAGGCGGGGTGCTAATATTTTCGCACCCCCAAAGAGTAGAAAGAAATCTCGACTAGGGCGTCGGTAGCACTAGTGCACCATGCATTTAAAAGCAGTGTATCTCCTATTCAAGTATAATATTCTATTATTTTATTATTTTCCAGGACTCCAACTTCGAAGGTCTTCATTGGTTTGATTCTGTTTGGAAGCACATAAGTGATGAAAGGAAACTACTGCAAGAGCAACAAAATAAGGGATCTGTACAACTGCAGCAGGCGTTAGCGCTGACTGAGAAGAAAATCAAAACTTTAGAAGAAGAGTATAAGTTATTGTATTACAGTCTTACGAGTGCGAGAATATTTTTCAGATAGAAACTCACATTTTAGGCTCTTCAGTTATTACATGTGATGTTATGTTTACCCTACCTATATACGTAATTTTAATACATAAAGTAACAATAATTAATTAAGGGGGATGCGCTAAGGTAGCCCGTAAAATTCAAATTTGCTTGCATTTTTTGTAATTTACAACTCAGTGTCAGGTTGTATGTTGATTAAAATTTGATTCGCGACCGTAACAAAAACGGCTTTACAGAATTATTATCATTACAATCAGCAATACAACTCTTTTAAGTTAGTATTGGCCTCTAATGTCATAATTTAATGAAATAGTCATTTAATAAGCTAATATGAACTTAGAGTTGTTTTGAAAGAAGAAATAAAGAAAATAAATTTATTTGACCCAGATACACAATATTCAAACGAAAATACTTAAAACAGTATTGTGTGCCTCCGGCTGCGCCAAATAGGCCCAGTTCAGCATAAATGCCAGACAACTTGTGTCTGAAGCTGGTTTTCAACAGGACCTTATGTTACGTTTTGATGATTTTTATGATTATAATTAAGTATATGATACGACTGCAAATCATATTTAGATCAACAACTGATCATACAACTAATCTACAAATTGCAAAGAAACGTAAGGATTACCTTACGTTTTTTGCATAAGCTACCTTGACGCTCGACTGCAAAGCGGCTCAGACAATCAGTAATACGTAATAGTACGTGTACGCAGAATTTCTGCCACTTCAGCATTCACTAAGAGAGTAATTTCGATCTGGGCCGTTTTTTAAATTGACCATTCTGGGCAAGTGCTCTGGATCCCGCGATCCATCGGGCCCCCCAGTTCCTATAAGCGTCATAGCTTGGGGCTGTCAAACTTAACTTTAAATCACAGGCTTTATTTTTCGTGCTCGCCCCGATCGCTATTGCATCCTATCCATCTAACAATTAGAGAATTTGCAGACTTATGTCTATGTAGAAAAGCTTCTCTTTTAGTTAAAGTCGATAGTTACATGAACAACTAGCTGCTCGCCAACTAGTTTTTAGGTTTCCGTACCTTAAAAGAAAATAAAACCGGCCAAGTGCGATCGGACAGCGTACAATGAAGCGTTTCGTAGTTGGGATGAATTTATCCCAAAAACAAACTTAACATTGTAGTTGAAAAACATGTTCTCCTATACATCGATATACGTCACGGTCAAAATTCTCCAACTACAAATGTAAATTGGTCGACTTGCACAGCCTACATAGCTTTGATAGTTTTCGTTTTAACTTCATTTTACAAGGTATCGTTTTGCATCCTCGTCAAATTCAAGGAGGTATGATTCTCGTCGCGAATCAATAATAAAATAAGTAAGTCTTTTTTTCTAATTTTCGGAAATCGGCATTTGTGGGACACGCATGTTAAAACGCGGCCCGTGTGATACCGCATTGTAACTGCCCTTTTAGCCAAACACTACCGCATACGCAACGAGGTTATTCTGGTCTGCGAAAGTGGTGTATTCTGAAATACTCCTTCTGTCCAACTTGAATAACTAAAAAAACAAGTATTTATTAATTATTGAGCAGGTATCGTAATTTTATTGGATTATATATCTTTCATAGCAGCCTCCTGAAATTTGACGAGGATGCAAAACGACACCTTGTATTTACTACTGCCATGTTTTTTTCACATACCCAAAACCAACCATTTAGCTGGCAGGGGGTTGGGACACTAATCTAGCTAAAAATGATTTTTGCACTTAAAGCTCAATATTACGCAAATGGATCCCTGAATCGAAAAAAGGTTTTCAGCCCCGCAATATTTTTTTTTAAACGGCCTATCCAACGATACCCGACACCGTGGAATAGACGAAAAAACAAAATATCATCCCCACATTACGTGCAAGGGACGTACCCAACATATTTTATTTTTAAGATTTTATTTTACCACTGTCGCCGTGATTAATATGTATACCCATGCCAAATTACAGCTTTCTAGTACTAACGAGTCTCTGAGCTAAGCTGCGGAACGACAGACGGACATGGCGAAACTTTAATGGTTCCTTGTTGAATACGGAACCCTTAGCCGTCGGTCTCGAAATCAGCGGGGCGGAGCCGGCAGCACCCTAATTGCGTAACACACTATCAATCACAATCTGAATGATTTTGAAGTATATTGGTAATCTATGGCTTCATATGTTCCAAAAATGTGTCTGCTCCGCAACGTACATAAAGCAATGAATGTTGTTGAACTGTCAAAATGAAACTCATTGCTACGAATAGCGTGTTACGCAATTACACCGCCGCGCGCACGTCTCGAAGCCAGTGCAGTGGGCAGGTGTACAGTAGGCGCGCGATCGGAGTGCAGTTCTGAGGAATGCGCTAGTGATGTGACCTAATTGAATCCCAATGAACGGAGTTCGATATTTTTTTTGACACCTTAAAAGTGGACGTTCAAACTGCTTGTATCTGTTAGTATTTTAACACATTTTATTTATTCATTTTATTTATCAGTTTCGACTATCACAGATATGGCAGAATCGGAGTCACTATCATCACTGTCATCGCCGACCTCAATGACAAATCGGTCTTTTTTTTTTTTTGAGGGTGGGAAATCATCAAATAACTTCTCCCGCTCTGGGCGGAGCGGGAGGCTGTGTCAGACTCTTACTGACTAAAACCCACCCGTATTCCTTCCTGTTGCCTGTGTTGCGGGGGCCTCGGTGACCCATAAGTACCTTCCCGCGACCCCGGCAGGCATCGGCCCTAGTGGACCCCTACTTTTCTGCTGACGACATCTCTTTGAGGCGCGCGTGGAATACGACGCGCCGTCGACCCGGGCCTGGTCCTTACCGGACGGTGAGCTACCCATTGCTCACCGTCCGCAAGCCCGCGCCTACGGTGGCTGGAAATCAGCCCGAGATTCCCGACGCCCAGGGCGTCTCCTGCGGCGGCTAGAGGCGAGAGGGCGCGAAACGTGCCTTTCCCTCAACCGTCCCGCCTCCTCCTTCGCGAGCATTACTGCTTCGCAGAAGGAGGTGACGGCTGCCCATGCCCTCTCGCTCCGTACCATGGCCTGAACCAGGGCCGGACGCGAGAGGTCTCTGCCGCCGATCGCCTCCACGAGGACACGGCGGTGCTCTACCCAAGCCGGGCAGACCTCCACCGTATGCTCCACCGTGTCCTCGACAAATCGGTCTACGGTATCTTCCATTAATCCACCCCGTTGCCAGTATTGTTCTTCTAGAACAATAACGTGATCGTCGAAGCCACGCCAATCTTCTTCTGTGACTTGACTGATTGCTAGCTCCGTAACTTCTCGCAGTCTTGTTAGGGATAGACCTGACTTAACGTTGTGCTCCCTCACTATTCTCTTTACTTTCGCCCACGCCAACTCAATCGGGTTTAGGTCGCACATGTATGGCGGTAGTCGCACTACGATATGACCATGACTTTTGATATACTCATCTATTTTAAAAGTTCTTTCTGAAGGCTTATGTATTTCGATCAAACGAAAGAGCTCATCATTCCTCATTGAAATTGAAGCTTCCACGTTGTTTTTAACTAATCATTCCAACATTACGGGTTTGGTGCTGGACTTCGTGGGAACTTTATTTTCCTGTACACTATGGTAGGGTGCATTGTCCATTACTACAACAGATGATGGTGGCAGATTAGGAATCAACATTTCAATCGTTCACTTCTCAAAATTCGTTTGATTCATCTGCCCGTGATAATCACCTGTGAAGGAACAAAGAAAAGGATTTAAATTAAAGGTGACGGTTTTTATATGTCTGATACTCAAGTAAATTTCAACGAAATACCTAATCACCTGTTGCAGTACCAGCTTTAAAAAGCAACTTCCCACCATTTAAAAATCCTGCTCGAGATCCTGCGTGAACCAGAATAAGCCTGTTTGAGGAGCTTGTGTCTGTCAATACTGCGTCGATCACTTCATTTCGCCAACATTTTTTAAAAGTGAGGTTGTTATCTACCCACGTTTCATCAAGAAAGAATATGTTCCGCTCCTCTTGACTATACCGACGGATCGCTCGTAAATAAACTGATCGTGCATAAACGACAGCTGGTCTCCACTAAAATTCGTCGTTTACTGTGACATTTTTGCCATTTATATCCCATCGCTTTTAATAATTTTCTCTAACTTGTTAATCCCCACTGAAAATAGATATTTTCTCTAACGGCTGTCAGAAGTTTGGGACAAGTAGGGACAACTTTTTTGTTAAATAAAACTCTTCGATAGTTCGATGTATCACACTTCTATCAAAGTCATCGACGTTTAAGTTTTTTTTTGTTATTATGCGATTTTCCTTTAGTAGAAGGCGAAGAAAGAGGCCCTGTTTTAGCTTGTTTTTTGATTGCAGCTAATGTTCTCTTGGAAATACCAGTATAATGGCTGGCTCGGTCGAAAGCATTATTCAAAGGCAAGGTCAAAAATTGGTTCTGCTTTTCTTCAACACACTTCTCAAGAATATGATTCGCCAGCTCCCGTGCTTGACGATGAATAAAAACACGTCTTTTATCAATAGTACTTGAAGAACACGGATCAGTCATTTTTAAAACAAAAAATAACACGAATACGCAACTTGAGTAAAACGCTATCGATAAGCGCGCGAGCGAGAGACATCAAGGTCAGCACAGCACTAAACTACAGGCGGCCGCGGCGAGGTGTCGACGGGCGGGGGGAGTTGCATCCGCCCCGCTCCTCATACCCCGACTGCACTCAGATCGCGCGCCTACTGTACTAGTAAGCTGGAATTTGGCATAGGTATATGTATTAATCACGTCGACACACAGTGGAACGAATGTATGGGAGCGGTTGGACGTAGACATGTCCGAAAAATAAGAGTAAAATTATGCCAAACTAATGATGCCATCTTATTCGATTACTTAATGCCTTCATAAATTGTGGTGATGAATTTCTTCATAACTCCCATATTTCGGGAGTAATTTGAGAAAATGTGAAATTTTACTATGAAAATGAGTGTATCGAGCTCTCTCCCTCCTGATTCCGGGCTTGTTTCAAGTAGCGGTCTGTAATATCGTAATGCTATTACTAAGAGCTATATTTAATACTAAGACACATAGTGCGCCAAATGTGCACTTTCTGGGATAAAAGGAAATGAAAATTTAAAAAAAAAAACGTTTTTTCCCCATTTGTATTTACTTTAAACCGCAGACAGACTTATTAAGAGGTCTATAAATATATTATATATATACAGAAATATATATTAACAAAAATATTCACAAGAACTGATGAGAGTATGACTTTTAAGTAAGTTGATAATAAATTACCTAGTTTCATTAAAAGTACAATAAATAATTAAGATGTAAGCTCTAATTTACTAAGTTACACATTTTAAAACAATAACATCATTTAATTATCTTCGTCATCATCATCATCATCAATTAATTCAAATTCAGAATCGATGTCCGCTAAATCATTTATGTTAACAAATTCGATATCACTTTTCTCAGAATCCGTAAGCTCATAAAATTCCTTAAAAGAAGATTTTTTTACAAACTTATTTCCTTTTGGACGGATACTTGTAACAAGTGGATCAGAAGACAGTAAAAGATTGTGCATAATATCTTCATTGCATGAGATACTGCTATGCTTTCGAGAATGCCCCTCTCTATATTTTCTAAAATCTTTATTTCTAGCCTCAGATGCCTCTTCGGATAGAAAACCAATGGGCACAATTGACATGTTCTGAACTATGTCTGGCCCATGCATTAAAATTTTATGAAGTGAAGAAGGCATATAATACCATGGGTATAACTCCACGTAAAGCTTAGCAGTATCAAAGCAGAACTCTCGGAATTTAGTTACGTTGATCTTCTCTCCTGATGAAATACACTGCAAGATCACACAGATTTTTCTTAAAAGCATAGCATCTATTCCGGTCAGTTCAGCAGATTTAGTGTAGTTTTTAAAAAATCTCCTTGCCGAGTTGCCATTGTTGGTGGATCCACTGCCTTGTTTCACAACATCGAGAAGTAAGCCCGTTTCTCTTCTTACAGCCTCTTGAACTCTTTTCTTCCTGTCATCAACTTGCCTTTTTGCTATATCACCCCTTACTTGCCATGATTTTATGTCTAATTTGTAGGAAATGTGTAATAAGCATTCCATTGAGCGAATCCAAGCGTGAAGGGTGCTTAAGCTATATTTATACATGTCCTCGTTTGCGTGTTTATCTTTGATTAACTCTAAATTATTCATTTCTTTAGGACAAGCCTTGCATATGTCACACACTGAAGCTGCTGTATTGGATATAATGGAATGAATTTTACCATCAATCATTGTCAACAGCAGTTGGTGTTTGACACTAATTCCATCAGTGATGGTGGATGGAGTTAAGGCTTCAATCTCTGCTTCGATTTCAGCCATCTCTCTCTGCACATTTTCTTTGGTTTCCTTTATAAACTTAAACAATATTGGCCGGCAAAATGAAGTGGAAGATGGTCGCTCGTTTTCCCAAATTGTTACACCTTTTGAGACGAGCCGCAGTGGTACAAGACTAATCATAAAATTACTAGCAAGATCGATTTGCTCATCTTCACTCGTCCTTTGATGATAAATGCTTTGGCTAGATGATCCGTCAAAACCCCATTTGCTGGTCAATACGAGCTGTTGATTGGGATCAACAGGGGTTTCTAACGACCTAATAAGTCTTCTTGAGGTTAAATCCATCAAGGCTTGTAATTTGATTTTTGCAGAGCTCTCTGTAACTGTGAGATCTTCTTTGGCCGGATAGCACTTAATTTTTTCTTTAACCAACATGTAGTAACTCGGGTATTGAAGAGCTCCTTCTTGAGTGTTGAAATCCCGAAGAGTGTTATAGCGCCATTTCGATAAGTTCATCGATACATAAAGAGCCAATGCCTTCAAAGGGGATATTTCCCGTACCTGAATTGATTTACCTTCAATGAAGGCTTTGATTTTTGAGGCCTCTTCTGGATTCTCCGTCAAGTATTTCATAACATAAGCTGTATCGCTTTGTCCTGCCTTTTGAAGCGCCCTTTCGGCCGAAAACATAATTTCAGCGCTGCTACTACTGCATGAAAGACTATCTTCAGTGCGTCTTCTTTTTTGCCGGTTACTAAGGTCCTCAAAAGATTTACGAGGACTAGGATGTGTACAAGTTGAAGCATCAGATTTAGCAGGAGAAATTATGGGCTCGATGACGTCACTTATATTTTCTGTAGAAGGTTCCATATTTTCATTCTGTAATTCCGGCCATTGAATTGCAGCCTGTAGCCAAATCTCATGTTTCTTCCGAAACTTATCTGTGCTTCTTCCAGACTGTGTCCATTTTGCATAAATGCGGTAGCAAAATCGACGACACCAGTCTTTTAAACTTGTTTCAGCACTTTCACATAACTGAACACAACTGTTATCTTTTAAAACACTGAACAAATAGTTAAAGTCGCGTAAATCTTTATGTGCGCGTGCGCATAAAGCAACGTGAATATCAAGATTTGTATTAAAATTTGGAAAATACATTGCGAGATTAGCTTGGATACAACGAGGTGTAAATCAACACTGATTTTAAAGTTACTAATAGTGACCTATTTATATAAAATCCAGGTATCCCAGGTATCCTTTGTTAAATATTGCAAGGTAATTAGTTATTGTGATAATTAGTAAATGATGCATGCTAAATTAGTGTATTAAGAGCCATTTAGTAATTAAATAATAGCAATGTTCTTATCAGTAATCATTAGTGCATCAGTTTTATATGTAAACCTTAAGTCCCTAATTATATATCCTAATTAGCTTATATCTTCTCTAATTGGCTGCTCAGAAATGTTATTGTAATAAGGTAAACCTTTAGAAAAACGGTTTTAATCAACAAAATAAACAAAAAATAAAAAAATTGTGTTATAAAATAAACATCACTCTTTATCCCAGAAAGTGCACATTTGGCGCACTATGTGTCTTAGTATTAAATATAGCTCTTAGTATTAGCATTATGATATTAGAGACCGCTACTTGAAACAAGCCCGGAATCAGGAGGGAGAGAGCTCGATACACTCATTTTCATAGTAAAATTTCACATTTTCTCAAATTACTCCCGAAATATGGGAGTTATGAAGAAATTCATCACCACAAGTTATGAAGGCATTAAGTAATCGAATAAGATGGCATCATTAGTTTGGCATAATTTTACTCTTTTTTTTCGGACATGTCTACGTCCAACCGCTCCCATACATTCGTTCCACTGTGCGACAGTGGTAAAAATCTTGAATTTTTTTTTAATTTTTTGTAGTATATTATATTTCAATGAAATTAAAAGGAAAAATATCACAACTAAGTAGGCTTTGCAAGTTAACGAGTAATAGTCGACCAACTTATATTTGCAGTTGGAGAATGGACCGTGACGTATATCGATGTATGGGGAGAACATGTTTTTCAACTACAATGTTGTTTGTTTTTGGAATAAATTCATCCCAACGTTCCAACTACGAAACCCTTCATTGTGCGTGGTTCGACAACTTGGCCGGTTTTTTAATCTATGTTCAGCGTTAACTCTACCACTTCGACTGATTTCGATGATCTTGTTTTATCGGAAAGGAGTTACTTTAGGTGTGGTATAAAAATGTTGATGACATAACTTTCTTTCTTTCTTTCTGATACACCACCAGTGTCGGACGAAAAGGAAATGCAGTTGTTAAACGTTCTTAAATGCTGAATACCGAGGTATAAGGATCTGTGAAAGGACTGTATGTATTTGGTCCTGATCTGGTACAAATGTTTTACTTTTAGAAACATGATTACTTGTCATTAAACGTTCCTAAAGGAGTATAAATAAAGTGTATACTGTGTATCTTTAATAATTATACTATTTATAACTATTGAATCAATAAAACATATTTTAAAACAATATTTTATTTAAATAGAATCATTTGTACTAGCTATAATTTGGTGCATTTGCAAAAGTGCCCCATATTCAAGATGATTTTCCAGATATTTGGCATATTTCATAATTGAACTTCCTGCACCCTCTCCTTGTAGATAAGAAACAATTCTTTTCATAGCCTGATAGGCCTCCATTCCCGAGGTGGACTGACTCGCTTTTTGACTTAGCACTTCAATAGCTTGCATACTTTCATCCAGTTGCCCACAAAAAATACATGGCAGTTTGTTGTCACAAAAAATATATTTATCTATTGAATTTGGGCACTGTTCCGTATTCAGTGGCACATTATACATCTTGCACCACCGAGATATGCTATGATCACTGTCATTGTCTTCTTTGACATTAAAGAATAGATTGCCATCCCCAGGTGGGAAGCATAGGCTCCGGACATACTTCTGTGGTATATTATACCACGCACTGCCTATCATATGAATGTAATCCATAAATGATGAGTTGTCTTTACCATATGTTAAAGATCTACTTATTTGTAATCTTCGGTAATGGTACTTAAAACATTCAACTACCTTTTCTAAAATATTTGCCCCATAGCTTAGGTCAGTGGTACTGACTATTCTTATATTTTGAAAATGTAGGTTTTGTGTGAAATTTTCTGGAATATCTAATACCAAGGTTACATGGTTGCCTTTTGATACTAATTCCTTTTCCCATTTTGTTAAGTAACTCAGGACTACAGAATAATTTATTTGTGAATTACTACAATAGTAGTAGTTAACTGGCAAGCTTCTAACATGTGGTTCTGTTTCCATTAACTCTTTCCCAACAACTGCTACTTCCTTTTTGTCAGTTCCTAAAGTATTAACTATAAACAGTAATGAAACATAACTGTCTGCATGTTGTCCACTCAGGTAGCTATTGTAGTCAAGATTGTGTGACAATGCACAAACACCACCCAGATAAATATCTTTGGACTCTGAACTATTGAGAAACCTTTTCCAATCCTCTTTAGCTTTTTCACTGCAAACATTATCAGATGTGTATTTGGATATATTATGTCTTGTGCGAAAACTTAACAGCCAATCATCAATGCAAGTAAATTCTTCACTCAGCCCCTTGAGTATGTCCTGTGCTTTATTGCGTAGGTTATCTTCAGTGATAACATTTTCACTTTCAAATTGTTGTTCAAACCAATCCAAAAGGTTTTGTTCTAGATTAAGACTACAAATTTCCTTTAGAAGGTTATATTTCTGCGTATATTTTTTTATGATAGAATCTTTCTCTTTGTAAATTGATGAAATAGTCTGGGGATGAACACCATATTCTCTAGCTATGTCGGACTTACATTGACCATTATCTAGAGCTTGAATTACTTGTAATTTTGAAGTAGCGTCAATTTTGGTGTATGATTTCTTGGGGAAATCTGTTATAAATTCCGACTGATCTTCATCCACATTTTTGTGACCAGAGCTCCAAATTGACATACTTTATTTAGCGTATTTTTCACTATATACTTAGACAATACGATTAGGTTGAACTTAATAATTTCTCAATCTTAAACAGATAAATAATAAATACGCGACACGCGTAAGTTTCCATTACTTCTTTCCGAATTCTTTCCATGAATCGACTCTATATTCAATTATGAAATGTCAGTCATCATAAACTGTCACTGTCAGTCTGTCAACTCAACTGTCAAAGGAGATAAAAATAGTACTTCTCTATCCATGGAATTAGTAAATACTTTATTTTATTATCTGACGACGGATTCATATTTCGAGCACGCACACACTCAGGAATCGATAAAAAAAACAAAATAGTGGTCACTTTTTTGAATTTCGAAAACATAATATCAAGTTTGGGAAACACGCGGATACCTAGCGGATACTCATAAATCAATTTTGAAAGCAATCGGTTCAGTTACATAGAAGTTAAAAAAAATCTATTTTACAACATATAAAACAAACACTACACAGTGAAAAGGGTGATATAACTATAATTTCGGAAGTTGGTGTTTTTGGTTATTTTTCCCGTAAAAACTATAACACTAACAGTATACTGTTAGCAAGTAGTATTATAATACTACTTGCTATGTAAATAATAGTCGCAGGAAATATACACAAGGTAAAAAAAAAAACTTATTATTGGAGGGTGAAACCGTTGGCAAGTACTCGTGCATTTACTGATAGCAACTTTATGCCAAAATTTTAGTTTTACAAAAATTTTGGTTGACTACCCTTACACCCGCGTTGTTTGATTGCACAAAAAGGCCTAGTTGAGGTAGACACACGGTACATACGGCTATATATCATGAGCCGACCTCTCGTTGTACGGAAATCCTATATAATGCGAGATCAGCTTAAACTGGAATGTATAACTTGATATGTAGCATTGTACCTTCTAGCCATCTTTAAAGTGCATCCACACCGAGGTTATCTTTTGTAGAACAACATTTTATGACATGCAAGTAACTTTCCATAACTTTTAGTAAGTTTATTAAATTACTTTTTATTTATCCCTTGTTGCCCACTAACCCCGCGTTCTATTATATAAGCGATTGTCGTGCGAATACACGATAGTTGTGCTTGTTTATCTTGATATTATTTTATTAATTAGAATACTGTTTGATGGATAATGGCATCTCTCACATTTAGAAAGCTTGGGACCAATGTAGAAGTAGAATATTCGACATCGGCTCAATTGCCAAAGAAAAAATTGAGAAGTATGTACGGTCGCCAGCACATCAAGTTTCCACAAACTTCTATTTATCAAACTTGATTTTAAAACTTGATGTGCTGGCCCACTGTACCTAATTTGACTAGGTATTGTTTACAAAAATATCACTCATAAATGATTACGTAATACTTGTAGTTTACGTATTACGTAGTACTTAGATGTTATATTGCTATTTTATAATGTCAGTTGAATGTTAATATTCCATTGAATTATATATTATTAAATTGCCTTATAATCTTTTAAAACGGTTTCATTTCTTAATATTTGTTTATTATTACCTGTATTAAAAGCTAATAAGCTTTTTGTTTTTCTTCTACCCGCAATGATATAATATAATTAGTAATAAGATTTAATGTTCTCATGTAAGTGACGATTGTCTTATTGAGAATAAAGCTCATTAAACCAATTAAGTCAAAATGTATATGTATGATGATCTGTGATTGGTTCAAAATGGCGATGGCGGTAGATCTTCGACGTAGGGACGTTGGTAGGACATAAACGCCCTCTGTCGGCGTGAAGGCGTGAACACGCGTTCAGGTTCACCCACGGAACAGAAAAAACAGTTTTTTCTGTTACGTGGGTTCACCGAATAAAAAGTGACATATGAACGCGACGATCGCGATAAAGACACGGCACATCACTTGCAAAACGTTGCTCCACAAAAAGTAACGTCGGTGTGGATGCACCTTTATACAGTGGCCTAACTATAGTAGTTACGTGACGTGAGTTTTTTTGTTGACGTGATTTTACATACCTAGCTTTAGTAAGCTAGGTATGTACACAAAAAAACTCACGTCCACGCACAGATTTTGATAGCAGATTTGGAGTCTTTGAAATCGTCAGCGAGCCGCCGGCTATTAAACAAGACATCGGCCTAGAGCCTCAGTCAGCGAGAGGGTTTTCAGGTCATCACTAACTATAACCGCATCGCTCCAGCACAGTAACGACCGGCTCGAAAATATCCCCCCGCTTGTCGCCAACGTGCCGTTAGCAAGACGATCGCTCACTGCTGGCACGCCACCTATGAGGTGATAGCTTGTTGTTCACGCGCTGCTGGTGGCAGCTGGTGGGTGGTACTCGAAATCACTGCACGGACCGCTTGCAGGCGATTCATCGCCGGGGCCGCTCCCCGGCGATGAAACGCCTCCACGTTGCGTTGACCGCGTACTTCAAGCGAGTAGGCTTGAAATGCGCGGTCAACGCGACGTGTGACGGTTGCTGTGCACGATTCTTTAAAGTCCTCGTAAAATATACTATAATGCATTCGATTTAATCCAAACTTGAATTAATGTGATTTGCTGTGTCGTAGCGGTGCGATTGTGAGTGATGACCTTTAGAATAACTTACTAAAAAAAGTGCACAGTAATGTATAAAATCATGCACGCCCCCCCACATTCATACTATGAATGGACAAAAGAAAATCTAACCAATCCGAGGGTACTCGATAAACTTTTCTGCGAACTCCTTTATAGTAACTTCTACCTAAGTATGAATGGTCGAAATAAAGTCTTGGGGCCGATTCACACCGGGACGGCAGCGGCCGGCAGCGACGCGACGCGCGCAATATCGCTGACAAGACGCGCACGGTCGCGGCACCGCGGGCGGCCACACGACCTTTCCAAGCTTTTCAAGTGATAGTGGTCTTTTAACCCTTTATAAGGCACAGAAAACTGCTAAGGGTATGGAAATAAAAAATTGATAAATATGATAACTAGGACCTCTTTATTAAGAATATGAGTTTTTTTTTTTTTTTTATGTTTTTTTTAAACATGGTGTCTATTATTTGGCCAGAGCCTTACTAGGGCTTATGGAATTCGGCAAAGCATGGAACCACACACAAGGTTATTGCTAACAAACTGTCAAATCACAGAGTACAAAAACTGAATTTGACTGACGTTTCATTCAGCCGCAAAAAGAACAATGGCGAAATCATAGCTGAAATTTATTGGAGCGTCTAAAAGTAATTAATATACGAAGGCATTTCTATTATTTTTCTACGTTTTTTCAAAGTATCACATTAACTAGTTAAAGCCGGATAAAAAAGATATTTGAAATGAAAAGTTTTTTTTCTGCCAAGTGACAGCAAGTACATACAGCATTATTGTATTAAAATCAGTTTTTGTTTGTTATTATAATTAAATGGAGTAAATGAATTAACAATACTGTTTATTTCTAAGTGGAAGTGTTCTTTGCAGGGAAGTAAAAATATTGTAGTGTAAAAATAAAAATAAATTAATTACTTTCAACTAATGACGGGCAAAAAGACTATTATCCCAAAAAAAAAACTTGGTTTGACTTTGACAATGGTTTGGTTAATTACTCATGTCAGACGCTTGCGCTTGTTCTTCGTGTGTATTTGTTCTCGATTGTTTTCTTTCCGTTTTCTTTAATTTTTACTTGACCCGGACTGCTTATGGACTGTGATATTCCCTCTTTGTGACCCTGTGCGTGTTTAAGGACTCCGAGATTTTCCCTGTGTGACATTGTGCTTTTTCTTTACTGGACACCGATCTTCTCTCACGATTTGGATTAGTTATTAGTGAACTAATTGTTTGCTTATAACTACCTCTAAGATGGAAGGTCGTCGTGGCAGACCGACACGAATTCTGTGTATCAACTGCAATATATGCGTCAATACACTGCGCCGATACAATGCCTTGCAACTTGAGACTAGAGTGACTACATTACTGTGTAGCTGGGTATATCCCCGAATCGTAAGTAGCTATTCCTGATTATGTACCTTACTATTATTACTTTACATTTTAGATACCACAACACTTATATTTTGTTCAATTGTAAATGTTGAAATTGACACCAAGAACTGGCCATTTTTATGAATACAAGGCAGTTACAATAATATAGGTTCTGTGTTATTTTACTTGAAGGCTCTGATAGGGAACAATTGCAAATAACAATATTTTCAATTGGTTTCAGATTACTGACGATGACTATGTTTGCGAAGCATGCAGATATCTTGCTATGTTTAGTGTAAACCAAGACTTGCAACAAGAAGTTTCGAGCAATGATAACCAACAAGCTGAATCAAGTCACCGAGGCCACACTAATGTGTGTCTTTTATGTGGCTCTTCTATTCTATGTAGACAAAGTGACAGAATACTGAGAGAAAACCCTTCTGAACTACAGCAGGCTATGATAAATATTCTAGAGAGCAGATTAGCACCACGACAGGTATTAAACTACATTCTACTACTACTACTTGGTACTATTAAATTGCATTCTCCACAACGTGTTTAAAAGTTCTATGCATTAATAAAATATGTGACATTAGAAGTACAAAAGAATTAATAGGGTTACTGGTATATTCATGGGTCTCATATTATTTCAACGGGGAATTCCAAACATAAGTTTCTATACTAGCAACTGCTTAGGAGCTTAAAATGTCTGGCATATTAATTTCTTTTTTTTATTTGCAGATTACTGTATCTGATCGTGTGTGCCATCCTTGTTGGTTACGCACTCAAAGAGAAGCACGACGTGGTAACGTTGTAGATGACACTAGATCTGTACCTAGTAGTTCCAACCCAGATCAAGAGGAATCTCAAGAGGATGATCAGCTTTCTGGATCTAATGCATCAGAGCCAAGTCCCAATCGTCAAGCGGATGTCCAGAGTATAGTTTTACCGGAATACAGACGAGCAGCTAATGCTACCCATCATTGTGTATATCCAAATTGTGCTAGTACCACACTGCATGGTATATCAGATAACTTACGTGCAACTGTTTTAAGTAATCATAAATATTACTTGCCAAGCCTAGCTCGAATCTGCTCAGAACATTTAATAAGCAATTCATGGGAGACACTATTCCATTCTGAAAACAGCATGGATACATTTACTGCTCAGCAAGTACAGCATGTATTTTCATTTGTGAATGCATTCCATCCATCGCTAGACTTTGAGAATGTGCAAGAAATGGAAGATAGCATTTTCGAATATTGGATAGGCCTAACAAAAGAGAAATTCAATACTTTACTACAAGAGGTATCCCGCCTTAGTCAAATAAAAAGAGGAAGTTTAGGCTTAGCAGCATTATTATTAAAAATGAGAACTGGTGATTCAGACGAGAGAATTGCCACATTAGTTAAAGTTCCACGGCGTACCTTGGAGTCTTTAATGGACAAAGTTAGAGAGATCCTCCTTCAGGATTTTGTACCAATGCATTTGGGCATAAATCAGTTAAGGCGGGAACAGTTATTGCAACATAATTTGTTAATACCGAATGGACTCTACGGAAATGGTAACAATGCCATAGTAATATGTGATGGCACATACATATAAATACATAAAAGTTCAAACTACATGTTTCAAAAACAAAGTTATTCTCTACATAAGTACAGGAACTTGCTAAAACCTTTTATGATTGTTGCATGTGATGGATATATTGTTGATTGTTATGGCCCATACAAAGCAACTACATCAGACGCTGAAATTATGTCCGGTTTATTTTCTTCTGGCAGTTCTTTAAGATCGTATTTCAGAGAAGATGACGTGTTCATTCTGGATAGGGGTTTTAGGGACAGTATAAGTTTACTAGAGGGATGTGGCTTTAGAACATGTATGCCAGAATCACTTTTAGAAGGCGAACACCAATTAACTACAGCTCAAGCTAACAGAAGTCGCTGTGTCACTATCTGCCGATGGGTGGTAGAGGCTGTGAATGGCCACTTTAAACGAGATTTTAAAGTTTTTAGGCAAGAATACTTTCATCGGTCTCTACCACACATGATGCAGACATTCCAAATAGCCGCAGCTCTTTTGAACAAGTTTGGTGTTCGCTTTCAAAATAATGAATATGCAAATGAAATACTTCAAATAATTAGAGAAAGGATGAACTTACCAAACAATCTGGCAAATATGATGGAAGCCTTAAATATGAATAGAAGAACCTCACAATTTCGTAGCATTACTGCTGATCGCAATAATGTTTTATGCTTCCCAACCCTGGAATATAGAGATTTGATTCTCTTCGCCCTGGGAACGTACCAAATAAGACAAGCTCGCTCATATTATGGCGAGCATGTACGTTTCCACGGCGGGTACAGAATTGAAGTTTCCAGTGAACACATTGATTCCTCTGAATACAATCTTAGAGGCATTGGCGAGACAACACTTATCAGAGGAAAAATTAAGTCACGTCACGTATCCAGGAAGCAATATTATGTGTATATTTTAATAGAAAATGATATTCCTGGTAGGACAGGAATCAGCGAGTATTGTTGTAATTGCTTAGTTGGTCGGCGCACAGTAGGATGTTGCGCTCATGTCATGACGCTAGTCTGGTATTTAGGATGGGCCAGACATCAGCAAAATATTTCAGCACCTGCAGAATTTCTGGATGAAATAATTATAAGAGAGGATGACGAAGAATAAACATTACTTAATATAAAAATTAACTTGTTTTATTGATTGTTATGAACATACTCAACATATTCCAGACGCATTCTAGGATTTTATACATTCTTATTTATCTGAATGTTAGCAAGTATTTATAAAATCCCAGAATACTATTATAATCCTATTGCTTCAATACCTAAAAAAATGCTGACGGTGACTGGCAGCCTCAGTCAGTCAGTCCTATAATTGTACACAGTCATGTAGTAAGTAAACCTAAGGTAAGGCCTACCAAAGAGTATTTATACCTTTTACAAGGCATTGCATGCTAAAATAACTGGGTAAGGGAAAAACTAATGTAATATTGCCCTTTTAACTTTCTCGAATTGAAATTACCATTGACATAACCTACAAAAGTTCACGACTGAATTTCTATTAATTCCGGCTTTCTCGAACAAAAATTCTTGCACCAACTAATTCAGAAATTGACGCCGAGTTTAACAAGATATTTTTCATTTAAAGACGCAAGAGTTTAATCTCAGCTAAATTAATGTATGGGTGGCTGCCATTGTTCTTTAAAAAGTATGGTGTCCAAAATATGGACAGAGCCTTATAAAGGGATGTAGATAAAGTTTAAAATTATTTCACTCTGAAGGTGCTCGCCGCGCCGCTACCGGCCGCTGCTTTCCCGGTGTGAATTGGCCCTTATTCGAGGCGGGATCATTGGGCGGGGTCCGAAACTAGAGATCGCTTTAAGGCTTGAAACATTAAGTTTGTATGACCATAAAACTAGTTTTTGTGGCGCCATTCGTGTCAGTCACAGCACCTGTTAATAGTTTCATCACTTGCGCTCTCGAAAATACTGGGTCAAACTGAATTAGCTAGCGAAACTGCAGACGTGATAGGTATCAATAACTAAACACGATAAAATAAAAACAAAAAGATACGCTGCTTTCTTTTGGGGGTCAACGACCGCTTGTAGTATTCTTACTTGAAGCATGAGTTGAGAAAATCTGTTCTATTTTGTTTTATCGTGTTTAGATATCGATACCCATCACATCTACGGAGTTTCGCTAGCTAATTTAATTTGTCCCTGTATAGTTTATTTCGCCTTTGATTTACATAATGAAGATATTGTATACCTAATCATAAAATAAAATCTTGATTTTATATCAAGGATAGCTGAAGACTAATGTGAGATTTTTTTAATTTCTTGATATGATTTGCTAAATAATTATTGGAAAAAAAAACCTTAGTGAAAGGGTTTTTATTAAAGAAAAAAGGGTTTTTCATCATTATTTTTCTGCTATATTTTGTATCAAAGTCGAAAAAAGTGGTTCAGCCACTTGCAAGTGGACGATATAATGATGTTGATGATATTTTCTAATGTTCAAAACAAAAAGTGGTTTCTTGTAAATAGATGATCAAACGTCAGTCTCACCACGTAATTTTCCGGAAACCTTGATACAAATATTAGTGATTTTCCATGTACTTAATTTATTTTTAAAATCCTTCTAGCCACGTGCAAAATACTTGAATTTTCAAATCACAAATAATTTTGTTTGAATTATTTTACCCTTTCTCACAAACAATGAACAAAATTGATTAAAATCAGTCGATATTGTACACGGCCCTTAACATTCTCTTAGTCTGCCGGGGTCGCGGGAAAGTCCGAAAGGGATACCGTGGCCTCTGGCTACACAGGCAACGAAAGGAACACGGGTGGGTTTTAGTCAGTAAGAGTCTGGCACACCCTCCCGCTTCACCCAGAGCGGGAGAAGTTATTTGATAATATCACACCCAAAAAACAAAAAGTAAGGGTTGTCTTAGTAAATACACTGTCAAAAAGGAGAGGTCTCTATGCTAAGCGGTTATCAATTAATGATTTCATACAAAAGTTCCATTTAGTATTAATAATACATATTATCCAAACAAAATAACAAAGGTTGACAAATTTAGTTTGAATAAAAAAACCTCTCTGGTAGGCACTCTGCTCAGTAGTGGAAAAGTTACTCGACAACAAGTGGATATACTGTTAACATAAGATAATAATATTTAGAGATTTATTTAATATAAAAATAACAACACTAACCAATTTTTTTGCATCACTTGTTTAAGTGAGGGAAATTTTTTCGTTTATTTTCATTTAGTTTACGTTTTTGATACATATATTGTAAATAATTTGGCAAGGAAAGTATAAACCAAGGTACCAATGTTCAGCGGACCAAAAAGAAGTTTTGCGGGCCGGACTAACCAAGTCTAAGAGTATCTCCCGCTTTCTGCATCAAGTCTTTCATTCGAGTCTGAAGTCTCTTCAGGTGGTGGTCGCGGGCCTCAGGTAGTGGACCAGGACCATAACAAATATTGGCACAATTTACACCCCACATTACAGCAACTACATGCTAAGAATAAGAAAAAAAAAATTATAAAAAGAAAAACCGAAAAGAAAACCTGATTTTTATTTTCTTTTCGGTTTTCACGCGATTTTGGACGTTATGAAACTTATAATACTACTGCTATAACATAATCAGCCTATAATGTTCCCACTGCTGGGACACAGGCCTCCTCTCTGTGAGAGGGAGTGGGCCATAATCCACCACGCGGGCCCAGTGCGGGTTAGTAGATGTCACATGTCTTCGAATTTTTGGTTCTTGGACATCCCGGTTTCCTCACGATGTTTTCCTTCACCGTGTTGAGAGCAGTGGTGATGAAATAATTTACACAAAGTAAAGCGCCTGCCTGGGTTCGAACCTACGACCTACAACTCGTAAGTCGCGGCCGTTACCACTGGGCCACCACTGCTATAATATTCACAAATGATGCAATATTTTTTGACCGGTTTGGCAACTTATGTCGGTTAACACCAAAATTAAAATGATCACATAGTTGTATAAAAATCGGAACACATGTATTTACCATAAAAATAACACTGACATGAATTATTGCCGAAAATAGCCGTGTATCAAATAATTTTGAGTCAAACGTTAAACTTTCGCAGCTGACCAAAAGGATACTACTAATTAAACAAATTTTTAATAATATCACCAATATATTACATTGCTCATTATATTGCGAATTGTTAGCTATGTATGTATAATACCAATGAAACCGTGAATACTCATGTTTATGAAAAGTAGGTAATTAGGTAAACTTCAAAGAACTGATTTAAAATGTATACAGTGAAGATTATTATCTATTAGGTTAGGCACCGACTGAACATACATAATGAAAAGTTGCTTAATTAAGATTGCAATAAGGTCTAAATTCATTATTACTCAAGGGTCAGATAATGTTGGTCACCCTCTGTACACATACCCGTTTTTACTAAAATCAAGTTGTTCTTAAGGCGCTGACAAGACCCAATTGACCAAAATAGGCTTCTCTTAAGAAAAAAAAAATGCCAAATCTGTATAGTTTGTGGTAACGGAAAAATATATGTTAATTTTGAACAAATTTCCCAGAACTTGATTGTTACCAAAACACGTTTTGAAAAAAAAACGCGATACAAACTAATTTTAAACTAACCTCTTACCTTGAATTATAATCCAAAATATCTGTATTAAATATCAACATACGTTACGTATTTAATTAATAACAAGAACGTCTTATTTGAATGCAGTACTGGGTTGTTTTTTATTTTCGATTATTCAACTCAATTTTGAGTAAATAGATAATTTCTTCATATTTTGCAATAAATTACAAGCGTTGTGTCATCGCGCGTCTCTTTCTTTTCTATGCAATCTGACAGTGACCGCGATTTAGGTGTTGTCAGCGTCTTAAGTCAAGTTAGATGCCCGTCAATTTTGTTACATTTCTGTTGCCAGGCAACCCGCAAGAGATGTCAAGGCCCATCGTCCACGACGCTACTCAAAGTAACCAGTTATAAACTCAAATTCCCAATGAGTATCCAGAATGTCACAGCACTACTGTGTCAATGGCCGTCCGTAAAGGGCGCAACCAATCACAAACTAGTTCATAATGCGTTAGTATGTAGCGTCGTGTTACCTGTTACTTTTAATTAAGTAGCATGCCAATTTTCACTTGTGTCAAGCTAAACTACGCCTACTCTCGTTTCACAATTCGTTTCCCAGTAGGCAACTCATAAGCTTCGATATCTACATTTTTGCGCTTGTTTCTGTTTGTAATTTTTAAATCTGAAATCTTTATTTATTAACCGACTTTCAAAAGGGAGGAGGTTATTATGTCTGTATGTGTGTTATTGTGTTGTTTTTTTGTATGTGGGTTCATCGATTTCTCAGTCAGTTGTGGACCGATTTTACAAATTATTTTTTTGTTTGAAACAGTATGCTCTCGAGGTGGTCCCACATTCTGGCTTAGTGGATGAGGGGATCCCATGGATATCGAGGGAAATCCCCTAATTTTATAGGCACACACCTATAGCATATTTGGGTATTTTTTTATAGTAAGTCGTGCATTTGCTCTCGAATAGCACAATTTGGTGAAGTGAAACTGGTGATGAAGATGGCAGCAAAACTACTCAATAATAAGTAATCCATGGGTTGCGAAACAATTAGGTACTTTAATATGGTTGCTAAGCAGTTTATGCTCATCGCCATGTATACTCCTGGTTCTTAGCAGGAGAACTCCTCAATAATTAACATCCCTGCATCGGGAAAAAGATTTAGTAGAAAGGTGACGAGGAGTTGACATTAGGCTATTGTACCTTAGATAAATTACAAAGCTGACCCACTACAAAAAAAACCAAAAAGTTTTACTTTATTATTGCTAGGCAACCCTTTAAGAGTTGTTACGCACTGGCGGATCGGTGCAAAACTTTAGTCTCGCCTAGTGGTTGCTAAAATGTTTTTGTTTGCGCTAACTAAATGTTTATGCTTTACATTTAGGTGTAGCCTAGTGTTAGTGAAAATGGGCAATATACAGGTTGGTGACGATATAGGCTTCGCATACTGTAGCTTTGAATCTTTAATTATTGTCTATAACGTATGTAGGACACAAAATACGCTCTTACTGAAAGATTGGAATGCGTCATTTGAAAACTTGCTCAGCTTGGACAATAATTATAATTGTTTGTATTCTGTAATTAAATTCTAAAACTTATTGCTAAGAGTTGACATAATTACGTCAGACCATTAATGCTAAATATGTAATAAACAATATAATAATTAATTATACATATCATATTTTTCGTTCAGTCTCACAATGCGATCCCATAAGGTTTACTTTGCGATACATCTGAATAAGAACCCTATCTGCTAAAACTTTTTAGGGAATTTAGAAAACAAATCCACTTTTTAACCACGGCACTAAAAAGCTACACTACTAACCAGTAGCGTAGAAATGGACTAAAAACCGACCTTATAAAACGTTCTAATTCGAAGATGTGCCGAGGATTCTCGCCGTCCTCCCCGAAACACGTCTTTGGCAGCTATTGCGGCGAGGGGCCGCTACAACGCCAGACGTCTTGCTATATAATAAGATATTACACGTAACGCATTTTGAGTATTTTTTCAAAGGAAACGTCAAAAAGCTTCGCGACCGCAAAACAATATTGGTGAATCGGTATTCTGAGACTGAACGAGATTTTTTACTACATCTATTTCTTTTGTCATAGTCTATGGAACACTCAATATTAAATAAATTAAGATGAAAATCACTCACTATTTTTCTATTAACAAGAGACATTAAAATAGGTTCTAATGAAAGACATCATTCAGAAGCATTTAAACTTACACAAATCCTTTTTCCATTTCGTTTCCAATTTTGGAAATACAGTTTAAAGATCCAGAATAAATATATTTTTCATATTTGTATGAGAGCACATTGCGGAGCCATAAGACATGTACAGGTCATTTACTGTTGTCGTCTGTGTTCGTTGAACTGTGTGCCATCCGTGTGAAGCGAGTTCTTCGTCTGGCGCGATGGCATTGCGAACAATTACGCGGCAATTATTTGGTCCGCGACGTGCATACGGTTATGATAAAGTTCATGCGGTTATAAAGTAATAATGTCCTACTTTAAATTATTTCTGAGTATATGAACTCGATAGCATGATATCACGTAAAAGTATAACAAGTTTATGATAGTGAATGCTCGTCCGAGTGGGCGAGCGCGTCGTCAACAGCGCGGGCCCCGGGCGGCGCGGGCGGCGCGGGCGGCGCGGCCGGCGCGGCCGGCGCGGGGTAGCGGTTGAAGATGTGCACGTGCGTGACGCGGCGTCAGTCGGCCTCGTGCTCGTGCAGCTGCGCCAGCAGCGCCGCGCGCCGCGACTCCAGCTCCGCGTCGCTCCACGCCGTGGAGCCGCCGCCGCCGCCGCCGCCGCCGCCGCCACCGCCGCCGCTCGCTCTGCAAATAATCATACTCATTTATTCATTATAGTGGTGGTTAATAAAGCATATAGCATAATAAAGCATCTTGCTTATCATACATAACATAAAGCAAATGCTATCGTGGCTCGCACTTGTTGCTATTTGCTTTACATCGCACATCGTCGCACATCGCAAGCGCATGTAGTAATAAGCAACCAGGCATAGCAAAGCGGCGGGTGCCGGCCGCCGCCGGGTGGCTAGTCGTCGCATGCTAGCGTTTGCTTTCGGTCGTGTGTGTAATCTTTTTACGTACCACGTGCGTTATCGCGATCTCAGGCGGCTCACGTACGTAACGTAATATTATAAACAATGTTGTTTTGCTTCGTGCGTTTTTAGTGTAAATAAACAGTGATAGGATACGCAATATTGATTATGTAAATAAAAACTAATTGTGTAAGTAAGGACGATTGACTGAGTGAGGTATCGTGTTGTTGTTTTGTGTAGGTATTTAACGGACGAAAACGTTCAGAAGGGACAGTGAACTTTTAAATACGCCTATAATTGTTTTAAATACTGACATATCTACTTTATTTAACACTTAATCAATTATAGACAGTCCTAAGCCTGGAAAAGGAAAGTTCATTGTTTTTTTACTGTTCCGTAATAAATTCATAAACGCGATGTAATATTCCGCTCTGACAACACCGCGCTGGTTTTATTCGCGCCCGCCCGTTTGGTCGTAACAAGTAGTACATATAAAAAGCATGCTTCAAATAAAGCATATAAAATAGTATGCTTAAAATAAAGAGCATATTGCATTAAGCAAGTGATTGCCATAAAGCAACTTTGAACACCACTAATTCATTATAATCATTTGTATCTGAATTTACACAAACTAAATTAAAAATTACATAACACACAAAACAAAAACAAACAACATTGATATTACGAATTTAATTCAATTACTTATATCATACACTATTACATAAACAGATCACTTCAATGGCATATTTAAAGACATTTGTTCAATAGGATTTTATTCAGTTTTGTTTCAAAAGAACTAGTGTGCACCATGCTTTTCAGAATTAAAGGCAACCTGTTAAATAATTTTACTGATTGGTACACCCATCTATTCTAATTATTATATTACTAGCGACCCGCACCTGCTTCGCACGGTTTTACGGCTTGACAAAACTACGAGATGTATTTATTTTAAGTAAATTTAATAATAATGTAATAAACACAAACCTCCCGGAATAAATTATCTAAATTATGGTGAACAACGCATCAAAATCCATTCCGTAGTTTAGAAGAAATATGCATTTACAGACAGAGACGAAAAGCGACTGGCAAATGGTTAGTGTGGCGACTGCGACACATCTTGGTACCCCTTTTAGGGATCTAAAAATAATGTAAAATCCTACCTGTTCAACGACCGCAATTCGAGAAAAAAACCCATTAAACACCATACTCTAAGTTGACAAGTGGAAAGGAAACCGCTATACAATTTGAAGCATGTCAGTTTGCTGTGGGTAGTGTGTACTCACCGTTCTTTCTTGTCTTTCTTGTCCTTCTTCTTCTTGGGCTTGTGCGGGTGCTCGTGCGACTCCTCCTCGGGACTGCTGGGAGCGCTACGCTTCGACTTCTTACTCTTGTGGCGCATTGTCTCGTCGTCCGTTATCCCGCCCTCTTCCGGCGTCGGAGATTTCTATACAAAATCAAGTATTCTCATAAGTTGGACAGAAACCAACACCAATGACCACACCAACGTTTTACTGTAAAATAACGCACAGTACAGCGCCGTGTGAACTGCTTACAAGCACTAAGTAATACGTACAGGCATTGGCGAGTGTTTGCGGTGCTTCTTCTTTGACTTCTTGTGTTTCCTGCCTTCGTCAGAAGTCCATGTGCCGTGGCTGGGCGCGGGCGACGGAGAGCGCGCGGTCTGCACGGGCGATGGAGAGCGCGATCTCGACTGAATACAAACACGCAGCATGAGCAATAAAGCGATGACGAGCGTGGACATAGCTTAGTCTAATGAGAGCAACATTGTTCTCAAAAAGTTTTGTAGTGTCGTTAGCCCGGTCAGATAGGCAGTCGCTCCTAAAACACTGGTATTCAGCTGCATCCGGTTAGACTGGAAGCCGACCCCAACATAGTTGGGAAAAAGCTAGGCAAATTGTTTTTTTTTTGTAGTTTCGTTAGTTAGACGGACAAAACGCTCTGAGGACACCTAAAAAATAAATAAAAAAATAAAAGCTAAGCAGATTGTTTTTTTTTTGTAGTTTCGTTAGTTAGACGGACAAAACGCTCTGATGACATCTAAAAATAAATAAAAAAATAAAAAATAAATAAAAAAATAAAAGCTAGGCAGATTGTTTTTTTTTTGTAGTTTCGTTAGTTAGACGGACAAAGCGCTCTGATGACACCTAAAAAATAAATAAAAAAATAAAAGCTAGGCAGATTGTTTTTTTTTTTGTAGTTTCGTTAGTTAAACGGACAAAACGCTCTGACACCTAAAAAATAAATAAAAAAATAAAAGCTAGGCAGATTGTTTTTTTTTTTTGTAGTTTCGTTAGTTAGACGGACAAAACGCTCTGACACCTAAAAAATAAATAAAAAAATAAAAGCTAGGCAGATTGTTTTTTTTTTTTTGTAGTTTCGTTAGTTAGACGGACAAAACGCTCTGACACCTAAAAAATAAATAAAAAAATAAAAGCTAGGCAGATTGTTTTTTTTTTTTTTGTAGTTTCGTTAGTTAGACGGACAAAACGCTCTGACACCAAAAAAATAAAAAAATAAAAGCTAGGCAGATTGTTTTTTTTTTTGTAGTTTCGTTAGTTAGACGGACAAAACGCTCTGACACCTAAAAATAAATAAAAAAATAAAAGCTAGGCAGATTGTTTTTTTTTTTTTGTAGTTTCGTTAGTTAGACGGACAAAACGCTCTAACACCTAAAAAAAAATAAAAATGATTTAATTCAGACATCAGTCCATAGATTGTTAGTAAAAAGATAGTAACAATCAGTGCTTATGTGCTATGTTTGTAATGTTAGTAGATAACTCGGAGTTGCTTTACTGTGCTAAACCCAAAGCTACCTCCACTAGGTGCCTTTGGATGAGGCAGTCTGTTCTCGCAACAATCATTTTCAAGATGCCATTCCGACTGTTACGTAAACGTTGTACTAAAGATGCTGCTTTCTTACGCACAATGGCATGAAAGCCATCCGTATGTGCTTCCGCAATGCTCGACGCACTACAACGCCACGGTAGCCGCAATAGCATCCTGAAGGCGTTGTTATATTGCACACGCAGGACGTTGTTGGTTCGGCTCGTGTATGACACCCACAGACCGCTCGAGTAAAAGGACCCACTTGACGTCCCCCGTGTGTAACCTACCCCACTCACCAATGAGGCAGAGTGCGATCGCTTCTTTTTCTTAGAGCGCTTTGTTTTCCTGGATTTCGGATGGTGGTAGTGCATGCAGCTTTCTTCTTGTTCGTGTTGGAAGTCCTGCAAAAAAACAGAAATTGAATTGGGCCATTATGTAATTTGCTCCATGTTAACAGAAATAACATAAATAGCTTCTTTAATTCGAGCAAGGCAGGAAATATGACAGTACTTATATCATTTTAAAAAGCAATCGTTTGTAAATCGCTTTTGTCCCAAAATAATCACCGATATTTTGAATTCAAGTTTCGAGGTGCGGGGAGAGTTAAATGTGCCTATGATTAGATATTTCAAGGAAGGAAGTTCGTATCCGCAACCCATAGTGATGTGAAAGTGATGTCGACAATACCTGTCGATAGATTTTAGCTGATGATTTCAAACAACGAGCTTGCTTTAGAGATTGCCATGCAGTTATTAGTGACAAGGACGATAAAAATGTATGACCCACCTTATATATTCTGACTCTATCCTCGTCGTAGGACACGGCCGCAAACTCCGGCGCATTCAGATCGAGTTTCTCTTTGACCTCGTTCCACGGCAGCTGGTGATCGATGTTCGCTTCACTCAGGGCCCATTTAAATGAACTCTCTACTTTCTTCTGAGCTTTAGACTCTTCTTTTATCTTCTCTTTGTTTCTGGCTTCAGCCTGAGTTGAATATTATATGTTTTAGAAAATGAAAGTACACAAAAAACCAGTCAAGACCAAGTCGGGGTCGCACAATGAAGGTTCCAAACCACTCTTCCATGAGCAGTCCGTGTAACGGTAGCTGGCGCGCCGTAACTGCATTGCGCGGAGTTAATAAACATGCGCTAGCTCCTAAACTATACATCTAAATGACATAGACTCGAGGAAAAAAATAATTGCACTATATGATTCAGTTATTTGATAACGATTGAACATATTACACAGGTCAAAAGGCCTTCGTAAGTAAGCACCTACTTTGGTGTTTTAAAAATTAAAAAAGGAATATAATATTCACCTTTTCCAGCAATGAATTATATGTGAGCTTAACGTTGCCCGCATCCAAAGAAGCTGACTTGCTGTCCTCGCAGACAACGGTAGCAAACTCTTCGAAGGTAGTGTCGGGCTTGACTTCGAAACTTTTCTCTTTTAAAATCTCTTTTATAACTTTCTTTTCATCATGGAACCGCGCTTTCAGGTTTTCTACGTAAAATTTGAATAGATCCAGTGGAGTAGATCCATTTTGACCTGAAAAGTTTAATATAATAACTAAAATAGGTGTTTTTATAGATAGTTTAGTTTTTATGGATAGTTTGATTATTTGAAGAATATACAAATAGATTCACTCACCAAGCATAGCTGAGAAGCGCATATCAGCCGATATGACTGGATACAACTCCACCCACAACGACATGGAGGTAAGTTTACCTTCTTCATGCAAAGTGTCGAGTAAAACCTGTAATAAACATTTAATTAAGCGTCTCAGTATGTCTGACACGAGACGTGCCTGTGGGGCGCGCACGCGACTGCCTAATATCCGATACTGGTGGAATACACTTGACCAACATGCCGTTTTTGCTTATCCAGAACTTGTGTTAATTCATAATGAAAACAAAATATTGTTTTTTTTTTAATTACTGATATTGTCAAAATAATGTAAAATCCTACCAAAAAATTGTCTCTGTTTTTTCTTTGCTGCCTCTTATTCCGTTTTTTTACTTGTTCTCGTTCTTGCAAGTATTCCGCTTCTAAATTTCTAATGTGTTGTTCAAACACTGAAAGGAATTACAATATTATTTGTGATTGATTCATAGGGACAGCAGTCACTCATAATTAAATACCTTCATATACTGAAAGACCAGATGAAAGAGAAGCAAATATTATAATGAGCTTTTGTGATTGGCTAACCAACAACCAACTAACCGATAAGTGCGTCTTCTTTATCCATGCCCAGCAAGCTCACATCGTTCTTGAAGGCCGAGTTTTCTAGCAATAACACTTGTGCCTCGCTCCAGGTGCTACTATATGTTATTTCACTCATATTCTCTAAAACCTGTAATAAATCATTTTTTATCTGCCGTGGGTTAATGTACAGGCAGAGACAAAAGTATGTTAACACATCCATCCAAAAATAACACATTCCGAAGATATTTATTACTTGTTTGCAACAAATATTACAGAGTATGTACTTTAAGACTAGTATTATGATAAACAACGTATAACGAAAAAGGGTATACACTATAACTAAATGGTAAAAACGGACCCCACATACACACACCTACACCCAAAGGTGAACGGCAGATTTCGTACCGCTTACTTCTCTTGTTGTTTTGTTATAGAATTTGTACCACATATTAAGGCAACTAAGCCATTTATTTTCATGTAAGTGTACTATTTTTAGAAGTTCGGATTAATTAATAATATAAAAAAAAAGATTTTATTAACTACACGTAATTTAGTCGTAAACAAAACGCAGTTATGTTGGTATTTAAGCTATGCTCGCCATGAGGGTATTACCCGACCTGCCCCCTTCTTAGATGAAGTAATATTAAGAATTAATTAATTATAAATAAAATAAATGTACTTAAAAAAAAACTATTAACGGTATTGTTTTATTTACCTACACTCAAAACCCCATCAGGACTTCATCATTATCAAACTGTTGCAGTCAGCTGTTGGACATAGGTATCTCTCTCCGTTTAGTAGGTACGATTCTCATCTCAATTTACCTACTTGATAGTAAGTAAAACTCTACAAAAATAGCGACAACCAATCTATAACATATAGTTTATTACCGAAACAATGTTCATGTGCCTTTATGTAACAATCTACATTGGTACACTAGTACATACTTAACCTTAAAAATAAAACTGGTTATATCTTTTACGTCCCAAGTTCTAAAAATCCAAGAATTTAAAAAGGGCTTGTCTATCATATTAACTACCAATTAAGACAAAAAATATCCCAAAACACGAAATTTTATTAGCAGTACGAAATTCCCATACAAGCCTGCCGTTCGCCTTTCTCCTAGTTACGTTTAGGTAAGTCCCATGTAATAGGGGGCGAGAAACAATATTATACATAGTGCACCCGCCCAAGTAGCAAAGTTCTCCTATAGTCATCGACTTTTAAGACTAAACGTCTTATATAAATGCCTATGGCATTAAGTCCGCCTCTGTACATTTCTGTGTCTAACGTATTAAATAAATAAATAAATCTTATAGACGCTTTGACCAATATCACGGATCTTACAACAGCATCATATAAGACTATTTGCGCTACAAGTACTTACGATCATATTAAGAGTTTTATAAACATTTACTGGATTACTTTATACGATTCTTACTAGAACTTACAGTCTTATAAGAGCATGTTATAAAACTAATTAGCAAAGTGTCGCTTTTAATCCTATAAACGCATTTAATAAGATTGTTTACTCTTGATAACGTCTTGTTTCAGTCTTCTATAAGACATACACTTCTATAAACGTCTTAGATATAGCTGCTATAGGTCAAAGATATTATTGGATTGATTTGTCTTAGTCGCACCTTTTAATAGATTGTTAGCACCAAACTAGCATGTCCTCAGATTTTTATAGGTCAGATTCTACTTATATGTGTCATATAATTATGTGCTATTACTTACTAGAGTAATCGGCCAAGAACCCTAAAACTTAAATATGGTGGCAAAGTATGTCGTGTACTCCTGTAGTAGTCCTAACTTTGACTAAATTGTATGACAAAAGTTTTGATAATGCAATTTTATGGCACGTGATCCAGATCCTATCTCCCAGAACCTAGCTTAAGTATCATATTTTGACCAAGATTCAATCTGACACTGACCTGCAAATTGTAAAAAACGTAAGAAATTTTGAATTTCACGGGCTATCACTGCGGATCCGCTTTAAACGGACGCGATTTTTATTTGAAGTTGTGAAGCGCGGTTATGTTGTATTTTTTTCTTCATGCGCATTATTTTTTCACTCAAATTGACAAAGTGTTGTGGAAATATGTGATATTGAATGTTCTCTGAATTATCGTGTTTCATTTATTTTTAAGCCAATATTTTTCTCTCCCTAGGTGTAAAAAAAAACAAACAAGGTTTCAGTATACAGCGGAAATATTAACTTTTTTTTAATGTCTAAATCGTTTTCGGCCGAAAATAAGACTGAAGCCGAAGCTTGTTTTTCGTTACCTGTTTCAGCTGAAAATCCATTTTCGGTCGGACACTAATTATTATCGAATAAAAAAAATGTATAGTTTTGAAGGGGCATGAAGATATGTTTATAATCATCATCAAACACTTTATCAATAAAATTAATTTCACAAGTTGAGTAGGCATTCTTTACACAACAGTCAAAAGACAAAAGTTACCTATATTATGCAAATATATATTAATGTAGACAACTTTGAAAATATTATATTGTTCTTAAGACACCAGCTCGTCACCATCATTACAAAAAGAACGGAGAACCAATGCTCTAGTAATGGCATCACGCTGACAACTGTTGGATCAATTACACCAGTAAAAGCACCTAATAAGATAATTATAAAATCGAATTGCACTTTAGCGGACTGTAACAAAACGACTATAAGGCGTAATAGTCCTATAAACTGCGCCCAAATGCGGTTCTATAAACGTTTTTAGAATTTTTGTAGGACTAAAAAAAACATGCTGCTAGGATATTTACAGGGCCAAATTTTGCTACTTGGGCGCACGTTTGCTTGTACTCGTAGTTTCACAAAGGCAATTGCCACCATCGTCCAGTGGTGCAGTACACCGCATCAGCATAAAGTAAATTAAAAAAAGCGAGCGGACCTTTCAATAGTCGCATAAGATGTGTAACATCTGTCATCTCACCTTGGTAATAAGCTTTTTGTTCGCGATGGAACATGAGATTTATGTTTCGTTTGATGATTGGGTCAGATGAAATTACAGAAAATAGGAAGTTAAAAAAGGTATAATTACTATGTTGGCTGACAGTACCAAGCTCTCGGAAAATGGGTTGGTACCATCTGACGGCCAACTCTACTACCGCGCGCACTCATTGTTCAAAATAAATAACGTGCGCTTCCTCGGCTTCCTGTTACACACTTCCGTCTCTTTTCACGAAATCATTCCCGCAGATTGCAGGAAAGCGAGAAGAAAGATGTTACACATAAAAAAAAAACCGAGCACGGAGACGCCTCGGCGCGGCGCTCGGCGGCCGCTGCTAGAGATGGCATTGTCAACACTTTCGATACAAACCAAGCGTGTCACTGTTTATTCGCACTACGACACAAATGACGACTGACGCATGAAACTGAAGGTTATCAAAGGATGGGAAGCGTAAAGCTAATCCCTATGTATGAGCCAACGCCTTAGGAGCTGAACCGCAAAGTTTTGTGTCACTGTTAAAAATAATGTTTTTCATTTATTGTGCGGATAATATCTGTTACGCAAAAACCACTGCTGCAGGCTTAGCATAACACTCTATTTCTTCGAAGAATAGACACGGCTCTTTCTATACAAAGTGACATTTCGTTTCTCAGTTTTTGACATCTCACCGTAGAAATCCTTCTACAATCTGTCATTTTGTCTTTCGTTTCTTACGATCTTTGTCTAGGACCTTTTATGTGTCCTAGGTCACTTTGTATGGCCGAGTCTATCTTCTTCGAAGAAATAGAGTGTCATGCTAAGCCTGCTGGTAGCGGTGAGTCGAAACATAATTTGACCGCGCTTTCAAGATTGTAATGAATGTTTTATATTTAATATCTGTAATGAATCAACTCTGAACATGTTATAAAGGGTCAAATTAAATTAGCTGGCGAAACTCTGCAGACGTGATGTGTATCGATATCTAAACATGATTTTGGGGGTCAACGACCGCTGGTAGTTTCGTTAAGAAAATCTGTTTTCGCGTGTTTAGATATCGATACCTATCACGTCTGTGAAGTTTACACAAAAAAAATACACTAACTGCGGTTGATGACCCCACAATAAAAATTATCACATTCATTTCTTTTGTGTACCTAAATTGGCTGAAATATGATTGGATTGGACGTTGGTTTTTGAAGATGTCGGAAAAAATCATGCCGACTCGAGCTTTACTGGCGTGCTCCGCGTAAACCAATAGAATTATATGAAAACAATGTATCTATTCTTTACTTTTTCAAATATCTAGGATTGGAATACAATAAAAATAGTCCAAGTAGGATGAACATCAGTTCATATTAAAATCTAAGCTCGACGCAACAAGCTGATATGACACTACGGCACAAAAATGTAGGCAAATGTAGAGCATATTATACTGTGTATATGTATAGACAGTATAATATGCTCTGCTACCCATGCGAAGCCGGGGCGGTTTGCTAGTTTGATGAAAAAGTAAACAAATGAGTTAGAAAACGTACCTGATTGAGTGCTTTAATTTGATTATTTTAAATACATAATTTAAATCAAAATTTCGAACTTGAAATCACATTAAATATATTTTTCATTTGACAATTATTATTTTTATAATCTAAGTTTTTGTCGACGATTTGTCCATTACAATTAAATAATGTTATTCAAACAATACATGTTGCAAAAGTGATGAGATGTCTTTATGTCATTATTCATTTGTTTTACACTTTATTACATGAAAGTCACACATAATATTTAAAAAGTCTTTTAAGTTATCTTCCTGCCTTAATTTCATTTTTACGTAATTACGCAAACAAAACATAAGTTTCGCACGTGCCGCAGGTCAATGTCGCAGTTCGACTAGCTATAACGAAAGCAAACGAATAAGTAATTATGCAACAAACACGACGGCGAATATGGCGTGAGTTCATACTCGCCGTCGTTTATTTATTCCTAGCCGCATTACTTTCTTTAAGGGACGACCATGTTGTGATTTCGTGGTTTTAGAAAAGTGTTGAGAGCGCACATGATTGTCCTATTGTTTATTGCAAACATGAGGCCAAATTCTGTGCGGTAAAAACCAATCAATAAGGTGCTAGTTCCAAACAGATTTGTACGATTTTTTTCAAAAGTGTGAAGGTTTGTGTACTTTTCAGAACCATCCGGTGTTGGTTCATACACAGGGATTGGCTTTATGCGGTCCGGACAGAAGTCGTGCGCTCAACGTACTTTCGGAGCGTAATTATTATTACCGTCTCTAGATACTGCCGCCGCTCCGTGGCGATTCCGTGCTCTATAAAAAAAAACTAAATACTGAAATGTTACCTGTGCCAGCATTTTCATGTTGCGTTTTTTCAAAGCTTTAGCTTCCTCCTTCTCACGCTTGGTGATCGTAAATATACAATCTTCAAATATATCTCTCCTATCGGATTCAGGAACACACCGCCATATCTAAGGGAAAAGCTTACATTAGCATCACGATTTTTAGTTTAAAAGATACCGCTAAAAGTAAATTTTAGTCATCGAATTCTTTTTAATTCGATAACTAAAATGGGAACATTTTGTTTTGCAAGTTGCCAAACATGTCCAGATTCTCGCTTGTGGATTATATTGTTTATATTATTAAAATAACAACAATATGAGGCCACGTAAGTAGGGAATGCAAATCCGGATCGAAAGAACGGATGGCGGTCAAATCCGGATTATCTAAATTTTTAAAGTTTCTTTAAATGAAAATAAACCACTCTACCCATATTTTGTTTGTGAATATAATGTTACTTTGTGTGAAGAATGTTAAAAACTTGAATCCAACTATGACAAAAACGTCAACTAAAAAGATATGACGATTTTTTTTGTTTTTCATATAACCGGAGTCACAAGTCATTACTAAGTCAGGTATATCATCGTGGTTGCTGACATTGCCGGAAGTCTCAAAGAGAAGAGTGATCGAAGAGCTGTACGATAGGTCGCTAAAGGTGGGCAAGGCCGTCTTTGCCATTAGCCACTCTGGGCAAGCACCCAGGGCCCCTCGATCAATGGGGTTCCCTAGTTCCTGCCAGCGTTCCTGGTAGCTATGGTTTGAGAGGCTGTCAAAAGAAAAGCTAAGTAAATCTCAGACGGAGTGCTCAAATTTTCGAGCTCGCATTACTCGCTCATAGACACATCCTACGTTTTTAAATTCCCTAACTTTTCTGCATAAGTTAACTGAGTAACTACTATTTCTGTTTGAATGGTCATAATAAATCCTAACCTATCCGAGGCTCTTACATCCTGCATTCTCCTCATCCTGATTAAAGACGGCCCTGGGTGAGCTTGAAGATGAACACTTCGAAAACAATTTTCATTTGCACTGACACCAGTACTGATGGGCCAGGCTATCAACAAATTGGAAAAGTACGTCTACCTTGGACAAGCAGAAGCCGAGAACGCAAACTGAAGCACCGAATACAACTGGGCTGGTGGGGCTTTTGGCAAGTGGTATAATGTGCTCAAGCAACATAGCGTCAACATGTCTATATGGGACTGAAAAATGGACGCTCACTTAGCAAGCAATCACCAAACTCAACGAAAAGGCAATGTTAGGGATTTCTTTTCGTGATCATATCAGAAATACAGAAATCCTAAGAAGGAAGCTTACCGATACAGCCCTGGCAGTAGCGCTGGAAGAAGTGGAAATGGGCAGGCCACAGATGCTGCAGACCGAGTGGTAGACGGGGTACGGAGTTAGAGCAGAGACCCAGAACTGGCCATAGGAGCGTAGGCAGGTCACGAGCCAAGTGGATCGACGACCTGGTCAAAGTAGCATGCAAGAGTTGTATGCGGGAAGGGCACAAGACTAAGTAATGGCGTGGCCTTCAATGGATGCGCACTCGACCCGCGTCCCGCGCCCCGCTCGCACTCACGGGACGCGTGAACAGCGCAATCTACTGACTAGCGCGAGAAACTGGTGCGTTTCGACTTTTATGTTACAATTTCTTATTGTTCAAAAAATCCGTATTTGATGTATAAATCCGGATTTGTAAGAAGAAAGAAAATGTGCGGATATTCGGATTTTTCATATTACGAATTGCATTCCCTACACGTAAGCCACGTGAAACGCCCTTACCTCAAGGTTGTTGAACATCTCCTCGCATTTATAATATTTTGTTAGAGATGTTACACGGTCACAGCTTAACAAAAACTCTTCTAAGGTTTCTCTATTTTTTTTTGTTTTCAATCTGGAATATGAGATAGCTAGTTGGATGACGGATGAAGTAAAATGTGTAATTTCAAGAAAAAAAAAACAACTAATTGCTAGAAAGAAAAAATTAAATATAAATTTTGTATCTTTCACCTCTGCTCCTCTCTTTCGTCCTTCAATTTCTGCGTTTTATATGCGTTGAATGCCTGTTTCTTCTCATTAAGCTTTTTAAATGTTAAATAACGAGGATCTTTAGATATTATCTTTACACACTGTTCCCAAGTTGCATTTGATGGCACATTCTGAAAAGTATAATTATAATTTTATTATTTAATTCATGAGATGCATCTATGTGTGTTTGGGAATCATCATCACAACACTTTTGGATGTCTCACTGCGATTAAATGTATCGTATGTAGCCAAACATATGTAAATACACACATATAACGGATGTTAGTATATCTGTTTTCGATTAATAGACTTTGACACTTTCAACCTTTCACATTTTACGAAGAAGAACTAAGGTTTTAAAAACGCTTTCCACGCGTGCGATGCCGCGGGCAAAATCTAGTATAGTTTATGTAAGTATTAAAATTATAATCGATGAATTTCTTACCCTATCTTTTAAAAGTTCTTTGAATGCCTCAATGGCTTCCTTCTTGTCCTTATATTGTAGTTCTGGCGGATGTTCAGAGTTCTCATTATTATTGCCTTGCGATGGAGTCGTCATTTCTTCGGGCTTGCCTAAACAATAAATCATATTTTCAATTTGCTAATCATATTTGCTAATCTCCGAAATAGCTGGACCGATTTTGACGGGAGTTTCACTGGCAGGTTGCTGATGTTATTCGGAGTAACTTAAAAGCCACGCGGGCGAAGCCGCGGGCAGCAGCTAGTTTAAAATATAATTCTGTCTCTGTCATCTTCAAACGATTGACGGAAGTAAAATGATGTTTTAAATAAATTCGTTTAACGTTATTTTGGGGCTTGCAAATGAAAGGTTGGCTGCTCATAGTATATTTTGTAGCGTTTGATTTATTTTTTGTAATGTATGTTTGTGGTGTACAATAAAGTATACAGGATGGATTTTTGAGACAGGCAGTAAGGGCAGCTACATTAACCGTTGTAGTTACAGAAAAACGGTCTTAGGAGACCGTCCTTAACTTTTTGAGACATTTAGATCTGCATTCACAGATTTTGAAAAAAATAAGTCAGTAAGAAAATGGGCAGTTTTCACAAAAACTTTTTTTGATGCCAATCGATCCTGTTTCTTACAGGGATCAAAAAACTCTATTAGACCAACAGAGTTTCGTTCCATCCATCGTAAAAAAGGAGTCATATTTCCTATAAAATGTATGGGAATAGTTTTCTCAATTTCTGACTTTTCTAGTACTCAAACCCCTGGTGTTTTGAACCTGCAAAACATTTCAGGAGGTTATTATGAAACTCGTAAATAATCATATAACAATACGATACCAAGTCAATAATCAATAATACTTTTTATTTTAGATTTTTATTTGTTTTTTGTTTTTCAGAATAACTCTCTTATTAACCCTATCTAAGATCTATGAAAGAAATATCGGTTGCGTTTGTTTGTGTGTGTGTGTGAAAGCGCAGTTTAAGGACACGTACAGACTGGCCGCGTTTTAAAAAGGGGAGTTCACACTTACCGATTTCCGTAAATAAGAACAAAATGAAAAAAAATACCTGTCCATTTTATTGTTGATTCGGGATTACCTGTCCATTTTATTGTTGATTCGGATTCATTTTATTGCTGAATAATTAACATAATTACCTCCTAAAATGTTTTGCAGATCCAAAACAACACCTTGTATGTATATACTACTGCCATGATTTTTTCATATATCTAAAAACAACCATTTAGCTGGCAGAGGGGGGTGAAGCACTTGACGGACAAAAATTATCACTCTAAAGCTTAATAAAATAAAAATAAAAACAAAGGGTTTCTGGAATTTTGTTCATTTTCTAAAACCGAGTGGACGCGCAAAGAAGACAGAGTCGCAGTAATTGCATTGCATCGTTGCGGTCACGGGCCAACTGAGATTTTCAAACTGCTGAAAAATTTGAAATATTCACTGAGATTTATTTGTCGTACTATCAAACGATTCAGGGAAGATTCAAGATTAGAAGATAAACAAAGGAGCGGTCGACCTCGTACTATTCAAATTCCAGCGGTCATCAAAGCAGTGAAGGCGCGAATCTAAAGAAATCCTGTCCGCAAGCAAAAAATGTTGGCTCTGCAGATGGGACTAAGCAGAACTACTGTTAAAACGACTGAAGAAAATCAGACTCGAAAGAAGCCGGGCTTTGTTAAGGCGGTACGCGGGGAAAAAAATACTATACGAGGGCTGCACTAAAAGTATCGGGAATGGAATATTTCCACTGTTCCTGTCATATTAAAATCTTTTTAATTGAACACTCCTTGGTTTTAAAAATCGAATACCATTTATTTATTTGAAAAAAGATTCTCGGTCTTGTCACAAGGTTTTGTCAAACTTGTTTAGTCGTTGAGAAAATGGAATTGACTCGAGAAAATTCAAGAGCGATGATTTATTATGACTGAGTTTCGAAGTGGTTTAACACAAAAACAGTGTGTTGTCCGGATGATTTCTGCATTTGGTGATGAAGCCCCATGCAAAACCACAATTTATCGCTGGTTTGCTGAATTTCAACGTGGACGTGTCAAGCTCAGTGATGATCCCCGTCAAGGTCGTCCAAAAACTGCAGTCACCCAAGAAAACGTTGATGCTGTGCGTAAGCTGATTGAGGAAGATCGACATGTGACATACCGCGAACTTCAGGCAACTTTAGACATTGACATGAGTCAAATACAAATAATCTTGCATGAACAATTAGGTGTACAAAAGTTGTTTTCCCGATGGATACCGCATTCGCTCTGTGAAGAGCAAAAAGCGGCTCGCGTTACTTGGTGCGTCAAAACTCTCGAAAGATTCCAAGCAGGATCCTCAAATGCTGTATCCAACATCGTATCAGGTGACGAATCCTGGATATACGCGTACGAACCCGAAACAAAAAACCAGTCACGAGTTTGGGTGTTCGAAAATGAGTTAAAATCAACAAAAATTGTTCGTTCACGGAGTGTTGCAAAAAAAATGGTGGCCACGTTTGTCTCCAAAACCGGTCATGTTACGACTATTCTCCTTGAGGGACAAAGAACGGTTAATGCAGAATGGTATGCTAGCATTTGTTTGCCACAGGTCGTTTCTGAACTCCGTAAAGAGAACTGCAACCGCCGCATCATCCTCCATCACGACAATGCGAGTTCTCACACCGCGCACAGAACAAAAGAGTTTTTAGAGCAAGAAAACATAGAATTATTAGACCATCCGCCGTACAGCCCCGACCTAAGCCCTAATGATTTCTATACTTTCCCTAAAATAAAGAATAAATTGCGTGGACAGAGATTTTCATCACCTGAAGAAGCTGTGGACGCCTACAAAACGGCCATTTTGGAGACCCCAACTTCCGAATGGAATGGTTACTTCAATGATTGGTTCCATCGTATGGAAATATGTGTCAAATTTCGCGGAGAATACTTCGAAAAGCAATAAATACATTTTAAAATAGTAATGTTGTGTCACTTCCTTGATTCCCGAAATTTTCAGTGCCGCCCTCGTATAATACTTTTTTCGGTCGAAAAAATTTTTAACGTTGAGGTTAATTCGTCTGTACATGATATGCCCACTGCCCAGGCATTACTCCGACACAATAATGCATCGATTTGAGTAACTTTTTAGGGTTCGGTAGTAAACAAGGAACCCTTATAGTTTCGCCATGTCCGTCTGTCTGTCCGTCTGACCCTACTGTAGCTCAATGACGCTTAGTACAATATACATATTAATCACGCCGACAAAGTGCTAAAATAAAATCTTGAAAAAACATTATTTTTAGCGTACCTCCCTTGCACGTAATGTGGGGATGATATTTTGTTCTCTTCTACCATGGGGTATGGGATATCGTTGGACAGGCCGTTCAAAAATATCTCAGGTCTGTGAACACTACTTTTCGATTCTAGGATCCACTTGCGTAATATTAAGCATTAAAGTGCTAATTTTTACTACACGGCGTCCTCACCTTCCGCCTGACGCAGGTCCTCACCGGACACGGCAGCTTCGGGAGGTTCCTGTGTCGGATAAGGCGGGAGGAAACGCCCGGGTGTCACCACTATGTGGATCGCCTGGAGGACACGGTGGAGCGTACGGTGGAGGTCTGCCCGGCTTGGGCAGAGCACCCCCGTGTCCTCGTGGAGGCGATCGGCGGCAGAGATCTCTCGCGTCCGGCCCTGGTTCAGGCCATGGTACGGAGCGAGAGGGCTTCTGCGAAGCAGTAATGCTCGCGAAGGAGGAGGCAGGACGGTTGAAGGAAAGGCAAATTTCACGCCCTCTCGCCCCTAGCCGCCGCAAGAGACGCCCTGGGCGTCGGGAATCCCGGGCGGATTTCCGGCCACCGAAGGCGCGGGCTTGCGGACGGTGGGCAATGGGTAGCTCACCGTCCGGTAAGGACCAGGCCCGGGTAGACGGCGCGTTGTGTTCCACGCGCGCCTCAAAGAGATGTCGTCAGCATAAATGTAGGGGTCCACTAGGGCCGATGCCTGCCGGGTCGCGAAGATACTAAAGGGTCACCGAGGCCCCTGGCAACACAGGCAACGGAACTCCCTCCCGCTCCGCCCAGAGCGAGAGAAGTTATTTGATGATATCCCAAGCAAAAAAAAAAAGTGTCCCCCCCTGCCAGCTAAATGGTTGTTTGTGGAATGAAATTAAAAGTAAAACGACACAGCTAAGAGGGCTTTATAAGTTAACGAGTAATAGTCGACCAACTTAAGTGGGCTTTATAAGTTAACGAATAAATAGTCGACCAACTTAAATTTGCAGTTGGAGAAATGACCGTGGTGTATATCGATGTTTGGGAGAACATGTTTTTCAAACTACAATGTTAAGTTGTTTTTGGGACAAATTTATCCCAACTTCGGAACCGTTCATTATGCGTGGTCCGACACGCACTTCGCCTCAGACCAAATAAAAAACCAAAAGAACGCTTTCAACAGTGTCGTGATGCCGTTTTCGTAAACCTGTGTCCATTCAGTGAGGTTCGGTTAAAATGGGTTGTAAATGTGTACGTGTGAAAGTGTATGACTATGCACAGTGCGAAGTGTAGCTTTGGCTTCACTATATTGTTCGCAGCGCTGTCTTAGTTTTTATTTGGTCTGAGCGTGACGCTACAAATTTCAGAAAAAAACGTGTTTTCGGTGGTCCATTATTGACATTTTTAAAATGATTGTGATAAAGTTAGATGTGACGGGAAAAAAATCTTTTTTTTTGCTTAGTGTTTTTTTTTTTTTTTTTTTATTTGTGATGGGTTTGCTCTTGACCTTAGTCTATGTCAGAGGCGACAGAAACAAAGTCGACGATGGAGCGAGCTTACCCAGAAGAAGCCTGTTCACTCTCACTTTGAAGAGATTAGGGTTATATGCGTTCGGAAACACAGACGCAGGCAGAGAGTTCCATTCCTTTGCAGTGCGCATTATAAAAGAAGTTTGGAAACGCTTAGTGCGAGTTGGTGGGATAGCCACCAGGAAGGGATGGTAACCTGAAGTGCGCCTAGATGACCGATAATAGAAGGGGGCCGGTGGAATGAGGTCGTGGAGTTCCTGAGCACACTCTCCGAAGTACAATCTATAGAAGACCGACAAGCAGGCAACCTTGCGACGATGGGCCAAACTGTGAAGCTAGGCATCCACCAGATTTACGTCGCCAATGAGCCTCATAGCTCTGCGTTCCACCGAGTCAAGCGCGGCAAGTTGGTATTTAGCCGAGCCATCCCAAAGGTGGCTACAATACTCCATGCAGGATCGGACCTGCGCTTTATAAAGGGTCAAAAGCTGTCCAGGCGTAAAGTATCGCTTCACCTTATTTAGGATGCCCAGTTTCTTGGCCGCAGTTTGGGCTTTGTACTCGATGGTGGCGCCGAAGTTGAGGTTAGATGTCAACTCCGTGCCTAGGAGCTCGAGCCGATCAGTTACAGGAACCGATGTACCCCGAAAAGTAGGAGTCAGGTCGAAACGACTCCTTTTTGCGGTAAAAAGACACGCTTGTGTTTTGGTGGCGTTATCACCCCACTGGGAGACAAGGCTTAACGTCAACTCTGTGTGTATTCGAATCTCTCGATTTTATGAGGTTTTGGTCGTAATGCATAAATGTTGGTCACCACCTGTACGCAGTGTTCTCGCGACAGCGTGTAAACAATCACTAGAAACCGACACAAGGGCCGCTAGATGCACCACACACCGGCTCTCACTTGGGCCACTACACAACTTTTACCGAAAAATTTATAGTATGACAGACAACCCCAACAAATAGCACATAAAATGTTATAGCCAATATTTATGACTTATACCCAGAATTATATAATTAAATTAATTACTTGTACCAAAATGTCACTTACTTTCTTCTGGTATTGGTATGGAGTTGGCAAGAGATGGATCAATGGATGCAAGAGTTTTTGCCATTGCCTCATCTAAGGCGGAGCTCCCGGTTTGATTTGATGGTGACATTGGCAACGGCACTTCTCCAGGAGGCATTTCTGCACTAAGTGCGGCTCTGTAAGGATTATTTATTGATTAAAAATAATACCACTGTTGATAGAAATTCTAATACTGCATAATAATCTATTAGTCCTTTATATGCATTTACAGAAATAATTAAAAGGCCATTGTATCTCGCGTGGATCCACAAGCCGCGGATACGATGGGTCAATACTATTAAACAGCCGCTTTTCATGTGTCTTTTTGCCCAGTTAGTTCTTCTTAACTACACAATTTATTTTGATGCAGTTTACGCTTATCATTTAGAAAATTAATTCCGGAAGGTTCATGTATCTAATCTAATCTAACTAGCCTATTAATATGTTACTTCACTAATCTAACTAGCCTATTAATATGTTACCCCAATGTTCTAATCTAACTAGCCTATTAATATGTTACCCCACCAACTCGCACTAAGCGTTTCCAAACTTCTTTTATAATGCGCACAGCAAAGGAATGGAACTCTCTGCCTGCGTCTGTGTTTCCGAACGCATATAACCCTAATCTCTTCAAAGTGAGAGTGAACAGGCTTCTTCTGGGTAAGCTCGCTCCATCGTCGACTTTGTTTCTGTCGCCTCTGGCATAGACTAAAGTCAAGAGCAAACCCATCACAAATAAAAAAAAAAAAAAAAAAAAACTTCATGGCAAACACCTCCCTCTGCCTTTTACACACAATTCTGTTTTCTGCAAATGAGGGCCAGTCCTTTTGGTACGAGTCAAGCTCATCCCGCCATCGTCGCCTTGGCTTGGCGCGATGTCAGCTAGTGTTTAATGGGCCCCACTCATCATCACCATTCTCCTGCCCTTATCCCAATTTATTTGGGGTCGGCGCAACACGTTCGTTTCTTCCATACTTCTTTATTAGTCGTCATCTCGGTTAGTCACCACCCCCCATGTCGATGGCTACGAGATTAGCCGTATAGCAATCGACATTCATACTCAAAATTTTCCTCATAACATTTTTCTATGGGACCCCCACTCATTGGGTCTTTTTGCCCATTTCTCATCTGGCATGCGGCAGACATGTCTCGCAAAATCCCACTTAACAATGTATGTGTTTAATAAATTTTATAGTAAACTAAGTTATAGCACAATAATCTTGAAGTTTTGATTGTAACCACATGAGTAGATTGCACCCGTGCGAAGTAGAGACTGATCGCTAGTTTTATAATAATGTAGATAGCGACACCAACAGAACATGCATGTTGACTTCATGAATTTACGCTAAAATATAATGTTTTTTAGGAAAACGGGAAAACTATAATTGGGCCATTTTGAACTGAGTCGTCGAGTCATAAACTTCAGTAACAAAACAATCTCTACTTTAACCCACATCACTAGGGCGCTCCGTAAACATAACGCGTGCGAGCGAGAAAGATCACAAAAAAGATTTATGGCCCGACGACTCAGTTCAAAACGGCCAACTATAATGAGATTTACTGTGCAGCTTCTTCAGCAGCTATTTTGTCTTTGATCTCCTGAAGCTCCTTTGGTATAATCCAGCTAGATTCTTTAGTTTCAATGTTGTGATAATACACGCGCCCAGCGTCTGTTGTGTATTCTTTCCAAACACAGGCAGACAGTAATTTCTGTGGATAGAAAAGAATACATCATTTTCATCTAACGACTGCTGGAAAAGTTTTGGTTACTATTTTAAACGACCTTGACGCAAAACGTCCGATCCGCAGAATGTCCGTTTCGGGTAAAAATCTAGTATCGTTTGGGAGGAGAAGGGGGGTGGGAGTGGGGGAGGAGGTTGGGGGGTGGTTCACCTTGCCCCCTGGCACCACTCCCATGAAAAGGTAACGCACCGTTCTTGAGAAAAACAAATTATTGTAACCTAACCTCAAAACACTTAAAGTCGATTAAAAGGCGTAGTATGAGGCCCGCTTCGCGGGCCTCTAGGGTTTAAAAAAAAATAACCTCGAAGGGGATAGCGGGGTCTGAGTTCGCTCGCTCCGCTCACTCACTAGACCCCGCCATCCCCTTCGAACCTAACCTGTCCGAGTCGGGGTGCCCCAAGTCCCGAGCTCGCTTCGCTCGCTCTTGCATCCTAAGTTCTCCTAGTAACAGTAGTAACATTGCCTTTTGTACACATATACGATCAGTGGAAGTACAAACACAGAGAAAAAATTCACGCAACTCGAGGAGAAACGGAACGATCGAAAACAAATGACAGTGACACATGACGCAAATGGCATACCTGTTTTATTGTTTACGTTCCGTGTTATCGAATTTGCCCGACATTTTATACCATGGACTGACTACAAATACTGATACTGGATACTGGATACTGACTACAGATGCTGGGGCAGATTTGGTTGTCAATCGCCCATTTTAAACGATTCGTTTTTCGCTTCTTATCGAATTTGAGGTTAGAAACATTTTTTATTAATTTCTCGAAAAATATGCATTACCTTTTAATAAAAGTGGTAACGTTATAATCGGGGACCCAAACCCTACCAACTTTAGCCCCTTTTACCCCCCAACTCCTGCCAAACGATACTAGATCCAACCCAATCGGACTTTCTGTGTCAAGACCTTGTAAATGAATATGCAAAATCCACAGTAGTGTATAGCTAATATTAAGGCGCCGACAAGACGAAAATGACCAAAATAGGTTTTAACCTTTTGACCGCCACAGTAATGTTTAGATGACAGATCAAAATGTGCCCAGCACGCCACGGTCACGACTACATGACAGATTTTAAGGAATAATTCGTAGCTTGGCGCCGAGGGCACGTCTTTGCTTTTTTGACGTGGCGGTCAATAGATTAAGAAAAAAAATGTCAAATCTATATAGTTTTCGCTACCACAGTGGAAAAAATATATGTTAATTTTGAACATATTTCCCAGAACTTGTTGAAAAAAAATCACGATACAAACTAACGTTCAACTAACATCTTACCTGTGTTCTAATCCAAAATATCTGTATTAAATATCAACATATGTTACGTATTTCATTAATAACAAGAACGTCTTATGAGAATGCAGAACTTGGTTGCTTTTTATTTTAGATTACTCAAATTTGCAATAAATTACAAGTGTTGTGCCAACACGCTTCTCTTTTTTTTCTATGCCATCTGACAGTGAGCGCGGTTTAGGTGTTGTCAGCGTCTCAAGGTTAATAACTATGCATACCATTGACTGCATTTTTTATATAAAATAGTTGCCAACAATTTGTCAGTTTTTAAATTTAGAATAATGCTTACTTCTGCTGGGGTTTTCAAATCATCAGGTTTCTCCCAAAGACTTTGTTTACTAACAGAGTTGTAGTAATATGTTCTCCCATCTGGAGCTTTATGTTCAGACCAAGGACTGCTTTGGTTGGCCATTGGGGCCACATCTGGAGCTGGAGCACTCATATCCTGCAATTGTTGGATGCTCTTACACATCATTAGTAAGAAGTGCATGTATAGCAAAACAGTCATGCATAAATGGCAATAGGCAATCAGAGAATATTCAGAAAAAAAAAATTGTTAAGAATAATCTTTTACTACGTAATAATTTTGCAAAATAACAATGATCAGCACTATGTTTTTGAAAAATAATATTAAATCTGCTGGTCATAGCTACCATTACATTACCTATGACAGATATTATTCAAATAAATAAACATGAAACTAAAAAATTAAAGTAAGTACATGTTTTAAATATTTTGCTGGTTCAAAAATTTAAAGTATATTAATTATTAAACAAAAATGATTTTGTGGTTTAAGGGGCCGGGTGAGTCACTCGCCGGGCCCCTTTAGGTCTATTTTGCAGAAAGAACGCACAACAGGTCTTACAGGCCCTGTGGAGACATTGAATTAAAGTATGTGATGTTCGTCAACGTCGTGACAATACCTATGTGATACTAGTCCAATGCAGCAGTTAAAAAATGAATGAGAAAACTTACAGGTTTAAATGCAGGAAAGCCTGGAGGTGGCATGGAAAATGGTGGTATCATAGGCGGAAAACCCATGGGCGGCGGCATGCCGGCCATGTTTGGTGGCATTCCAGGCACAGGAGGCATGCCAACTGATGGAGGCATAGGCGGAGGCAAGCCGCCAAGCATCGCCGGAGGAATGAGAGGCCCTGAACCTATCAGACCAGGTGAACTGGTCCCTGAATTAGGCGGTTCCTGTATAAAAATAAGCTCATTCAAAATCATTTAAAACTACCATACAAATACTAAACAAGGGTTCTTTTATTGCAGAATAACTGCTACTGTTAGCCTGGCTCATCCCACTGCTAGGTATAGGCCTCTCCCCTAGACTAAACAATTAAAAACCGAAAAAATGCAGAATTAGAAACCATTATAAGTTAGTCTAGTCTCTCGTAGTCTCTACATATAAGGATAGTGACAAAATGCGATAATAACCAAATATTTTTTGACAATAAAATAAATATTATTTCTTGTCATAACCTAAAATACTTACCATAATCAGGTAATGATCGTATGTATTTGTTTAATTCAATTTAAGACAGTGTAACACCCAAATCTCATGAAGAAAGATGAAATAGTATCAGCACCATTTCAGGATAACACAATGATTAAACTCAATAATATTGGGCTGGCTGGCCAACAAAGAGTAAAACCCTTCACAGATTATGATACCCACAGAACATATATACCCTAACGCCCTAACGGGCTGCTGATACCTGGCCAGTGCAAATATTTGATTCCACAGATTATTAATAAGCAGCTAGCAGTTTGATTCACAGAACTATTTGATTTCTTGCCTGTCAGTGTTGTAATAAAATACCAAGTACATGTACTTACTAATTCCATGGTCAGTTTATCCAAAAATCTACGCCAAAATTAATAAAATTACTGATGTTTATCTGAACGATGCTTAGAGCATTTAACATATATGTAGGGACACAATGTAAACATGAAAGGCAGAACACTTGATAAGCAAAAGGTATACAAGCGAGAAGTATGAATGGACGCCAGTGACACTACATCGGTCCGCGTAGAAGGTTGTCTTAAAGGGTTTTCAATGTAATAAATACAAACATTATTAACTTGACGAAAGACTTTAATTAATGGACCCGTAACCTTCTACAACCAGACGAGGCAGTCTTGTTTAGGGGCTTACACATCGCGAAACGAGAGAGACCCCTAAAGTGGTGACCCGCGTTAAAAGTTACACGTGAACAATAGTGAAATAGTTAGTGCAATACGTTTTAACGTCGTGAGTGCCGCGTACATACGCGTACGCGTACCATATTTTTACATAACAATCAGTAAACGTTACGGGTAAACATGGGTCTAGAGCAGCAGTCAGGTCAAGAACCGGCACCGCAATGCAAGGAGGGAGACAGTGAGATAGCACAAATCACGTTTAAGACGCAAATTCCTGACTTCTGGACAGACCAACCACGACTATGGTTCGGTCAATTCGAAGCGATAATGGCGAATCAAAAGCAAGGGGAACGCACAAAGTTTAATATCGTGGTGGCAAAACTTAGCAAAGACAACGTACAACAGGTCGCCGATCTAATCCTACACCCACCAGAAAAAAAAGCGTACACAACATTAAAGGAAAGGCTCTTGACCGTGTACGGAGAGTCGGAAATTGGTAAGGTACAAAAATTACTCAGCGAAATAGAACTTGGGGAACAGAAACCATCACAAATGCTACGAAAAATGCAGGATCTTGCACAAGACAAATTTCCAGAGGACACACTACGGATACTATGGATCGGACACTTACCAGCTTTAGTACGGGCGGTACTGACCGTAAGTGAAATCGCAGATATCAATAAATTAGCACAGATGGCTGACAAGGTGATGGAAATGGCGAAACCCGATGTATCAATAGCTGGAGTGAGCACGACCACGTCACCAAGTAACAACTATCTAATTATTGCGGAAATAGCAAAACTACGCGAAACAATTGAGGAGATACAGAGAGGTAGATCGACATGGAGGCAGCAGCATGGCGCTAGACAACGATCGCAATCGGGAAACAGACGGTACAATGTTTCAGCGCAAAGACGTAACCCGCAGACATCAGACTGGGCCTGTTACTACCATTTCCGTTTTGGCGACAAGGCGAACAAATGCGTACAGCCCTGCAACTGGAAACAGGAGAAATCATCATCGTCAGCACAGATATCGGGAAATTAGGAGCGATGCAGTCAGCGGCGGAAAACTGCATCGACACATCAAATCACCGCCTATGTGTAACGGACATTACTTCCGGCATACGTTTCCTCATCGACACAGGTGCGAACGTCAGTGTAATACCAGTGACCAAAAGACAAAGGTGCGTAAAAGATAATTATAAGTACAAGTTATATGCAGCAAATGGTTCTGAAATTCAGACATACGGCACAAAAACATTAGAATTAAATCTTAGTTTAAGAAGGCCATTGAGATGGACATTTATAATTGCAAATGTAACACAACCGATAATCGGAGCTGATTTTTTAAAATATCACACTTTATTGGTAGATCTGAATGCTCATAAGTTAATAGATAAGCGAACCGATTTGAATACGATAGGTTGCATAGTAAAATGCACAGAACCCACAATTAGCATCGTAGACAGTAATCATAAGTATCACGATTTATTATCGGAGCATGCAGACGTTACTAAACCTAGGCCATTCAAGGATGATGAGACAGACAATAATAGTTGTAACATTTTCCATCACATTGAAACTACTGGACCTCCAGTACATGCACGGGCTAGGCCACTTCCTCCCAACAGGTATCACCAAGTAAAGGAAGAATTTAGGCGCATGCAGGAGATGGGCATTTGCAGGCCGTCCAAAAGCGAGTGGGCGACACCTCTGCATGTAGTAGCAAAGAAAAATGGGGACATCCGACCATGTGGTGACTACAGGCGTCTAAACGCCATCACCAAGCCGGACCGATACCCCGTTCCACGCCTACATGACTTTACTTACGTGCTCTCAGGTAAAAAAATCTTCACCAAACTAGATATCAACAAATCATACCATTGCATTAGGGTAGCTAAGGAAGACATAGAAAAAACAGCAATTATCACACCATTCGGATTGTTCGAATTCCCGCGTATGACCTTCGGACTACGAAACGCGAGTCAAACATTCCAACGGTTCATGAACAATAATGTATTATATGGCCTAGATTTCTTATTCAGCTACGTCGATGACGTAATCATAGCAAGCGATAGTATAGCCGAGAACAAAATGCAGTTACGTAAAGTATTCGAGAGATTTAGACAGTTTGGTATCACCATAAATTTGGCAAAATGCGAATTTGGTAAATCTAAAATTGACTTTTTAGGTTACGAAGTTTCAACAGAGGGTATCAAACCCCTAGAAAGTAAAGTTAAGGCTATTCTAGACTATCCACGACCGGAAACGGTAGAGAAGCTCAGACAATTTTTAGGTATGGTAAACTTCTATAGGGCGAGTATACCCAACGCTGCTAGTCACCAAGCAAGCTTAAATGAATTCCTGATAGGCGCTAAACGAAAGGATAAGACTATTATCGATTGGAACGACAAGGCGACTAAGGACTTCGAACAGTGTAAACTAGGTTTAAAGAATGCTGTCATGATATCTCATCCGAAGTCCAATGTGCCTGTAGCTCTTATGACCGATGCTTCAGACACATGTGCAGGCGCGGTATTGCAACAAAAAATTAACGACTCCTGGCAACCATTAGGCTACTTTTCAAAGAGGTTCACAAAAGCCCAACAAAAGTACTCTACGTACGACAGGGAGTTATTAGCAATCTACTTGGCAGTTAAGCATTTTCGATATCTACTTGAAGGTAATAATCCGACTATATTCACGGATCACAAGCCGTTAATATACGCATTTAGCAAACTACAAAGTGACTCCGAAACACCTAGACGTACAAGACAACTTTTATTCATTAGCGAATTCACTACAACAATCAGGTACATAGAAGGCGAGAAAAACGCAGGCGCAGATTTCTTATCGCGCATTCAAACAATCGACTGCCCGACTGTACTTGATTTTGCGGAATTAGGACGAACTCAGGTGAATGACACCGAGCTCACACAGCTATTGAAAGGATCAAACGATAATTTATGTATAAAGAAATACTTTATGCCAAATTGCGAAACAGCTGTATATTGCGAAAATTCAACTAATTCATGTAGACCGTATTTAACACCAAGTTATAGAAAAATTGCATTCGACTCGATACATAATGTTAGTCATCCCGGTATTAGGGCAACACGCAAGTTAGTTGCACAAAGGTTCTTTTGGCCCGGCCTCAATAAAGACGTCACCCGGTGGGCAAAGTATTGCATAGCTTGCCAAAAGTGCAAAATAATTAGACATACTGTTTCAGACTTACAGCAATATTCAGAAAGTAAACGTTTTGAACATGTAAATATCGACATAGTCGGACCTCTAAAATTATCACATGATGGAAATAGGTACTTAATAACTATAATTGACCGGTGTACACGGTGGCCTGAGGCGATACCAGTCAAAGAAATCACAGCAGAAGTAGTAGCTAAGGTATTCTACGACACATGGATTAGCAGATTTGGCTGTCCTGAAAGAATTACAAGCGACCAAGGTCGTCAATTTGAGAGTGCGTTATTTAAACAATTAATGAAACTAATGGGTATTAAGAAACTGCGTACTACACCATACCACCCACAGAGTAATGGTATTGTAGAACGTTGGCATAGAGTATTGAAATCAGCATTAACGGCACGACTAGAAAACAACCATTACTGGTGTAATGAACTGCCTACAGTATTATTAGGACTACGCGCAGTAGGAAGAAGCGACAATGGCACGAGTCCCGCAGAATACGTATACGGACAAACGCTTCGCTTACCAGGAGATTTCTACAATATCTCTGACATGCAACAGTACGACAACCATACACTATTGGAAAACATTAAAAATACCATTAGTAAACTCAAACCTGTACCCCGTATTTCACGAGACTCACGCGCACTGTTTGTGCATAATGACTTAAAAAATTGTGAGTATGTATTTGTTCGCAATGACGCCATACGCCCACCATTAACGCCTACGTACAATGGTCCCTATCGCGTTATAGAAAGAACACCCAAAGTATACGTAATTCAGCTACCAAACAGGAAAAGTAGTATATCAATAGATAGGTTAAAGCCTGCATATGTACTTAATGAGCATTCAGAAACTAGCAATGTTTGCACAAATCCAGACCATAGCATAGTACCTCCAGATAAGAATAATGAGAAGTCTATATTGTACACGAAAACCAGCAGTGGACGTACTGTTAAGCCGCCAGTCAGATTTAACCTGTAAACACTATCCTAACGTACGATGTTGTAATAAACAACAGTGACCATTGTTCTTTCTTTTAAATAAATAAATGAAGGACCGGTGGTGTAACAAACAACAGTGACTATTATTGTTAAAATAAATAAATGAATGACGAACAAAGCCCGCACAATAACTAGTATTGATCAAACTAAATATAACAAAGAACAACTTGTGCATTATTACTAAATTAATCAACGGTCACACGTACTCATTTGTCGATAAGCAATTTCTTTGTAAATACTAAGAACAAAGATATAAATATAAGATAACAATGAAACAATTCATATGAAACAAATTTCTATTATATCAACAATGTTAACAAAGGGACCATAGTTGTAAGGTAACCTTAATATTCGTTGTTCTCTGTCCCTACAGGATGTAACAGTATACGTTATTTATAAATAACACTACGATACAAATTCCTAGTACCTATTCATAAGTATAAATTGTATTATGTTTTAGTACCTACTTTTAAGATAATAGTAATTAAATAAAATTTTATTTTTACAAATTTTGGGGGGATGTAGTGTAGGGACACAATGTAAACATGAAAGGCAGAACACTTGATAAGCAAAAGGTATACAAGCGAGAAGTATGAATGGACGCCAGTGACACTACATCGGTCCGCGTAGAAGGTTGTCTTAAAGGGTTTTCAATGTAATAAATACAAACATTATTAACTTGACGAAAGACTTTAATTAATGGACCCGTAACCTTCTACAACCAGACGAGGCAGTCTTGTTTAGGGGCTTACACATCGCGAAACGAGAGAGACCCCTAAATATACATTGAGATAGGAAAAACATGGAGGAGCCGCGTTATTCTATAGATACATTTGCAAATATGAGTGAAATACGATACAGAATATGAAATATCGTTTTATCTCATTCTTTCTAATAAAATAATCGTATTTGATAAAAAAGACAACAATATGTTGCTTATTATGGTAACATTTGTCGTGACGTGACTGTTGAAGGTAGGTGGCATATCAGCCACTTTATGCGCCAAATTTCATGGTAGCTTTGCTGTCAAACAGTTGTTTACTTTTTGTATTATTGATATTTGCGAGAAAATTACGAGGAGTTTACCATTAAAACTGCATATGAATGTTGGAAAACAGCAATTCAACGTGCCTGTGTGTTGTTTTGTGAAGTGTATTGCAAGAAAGAATGAAAATCAACGTCGATTATCTTTACACAGGTTAGTAGCCGGTTTTCATGCATTAGTACATACAATAATAATAATTCATTTATTTCAGACATAGTCCATACATTATATAAAAATAAAATCATAAAAAAAAACACATTACCTACATTAAAATAACCACCAACAATAATTAAATTAAATTTCAAAATTACACAAACAATATAATCATAAACATAGATATGTCAAATAATACGAGGAGTAGCGCTAACATGCAGCTGCATCCACCTCTGTATCAGGGACAGGTCCCACCGCTCGGACAACACCCTCAGGAGACTGTTCGAGCTGCTTCGTAGGCGACTTAAAAGTGAAGCGCTCCGCTTCCTTATGATAGCGAAAAAATCATCGGTCCGCGCCTCAGCAAACATAAAACTCGAAGCACTACAAAACCGCGGGAGCCCTAACAGTATCCTGAAAGCATTGTTGTACTGCACCCGAAGTGCGCTGTACGCCCGCTGCGTAATGTTGGCCCAAAGGCTGCACGTGTAAAACGACTGACAATATGCCTTAAATAAAGTCACCTTCACAGGTCTAGTACATCGCGCAAACCTACGAGCCAACATATTACACCGGACAGACAGCGCCCTGCGCTCCCTCTCAATGTCCAGATTGTCACATAAGTCGTCAGAGACCCAGTGGCCCAAGTACTTGAAATGCTGCACCCTTTTTAAAGGAATGCCGCAAAGAGTGACAGGAGGTACAGATGAGTAAAATTTGGTACCTGCTTTGAAGATTATGAATTCACTCTTTTTAGTATTGTAAGTGAGCCCATGGGCCTCCGCATATGACTCACATATGCGCAAAAGTTTGCGTAATGCACCGATCGATGGGCTCAGCAACACCATATCATCTGCGTAGCTAATGTTGTTTATACAGACTCCGTCTATGGAACATCCAATATTAGTGTTGCTGAGCTCACCGATCAGCCGGTTCATGTATAGGTTAAAGAGGCGAGGCGAGGATAAACCCCCTTGTCTTACTCCGCATTCCAACCCATACACGTCCGACCGCGCACCCGCCCATCTAACGGTATTCTGCTGCTTACTATACCAGTACCGGAGCAAAGACACAATCTCATGTGGCACATCTGTTTCACATTCTAGCTTCTGCCACAGCTTGTCATAAAACACCAGATCAAAAGCTCTTGAAAGATCTAAAAAGCAGCCATATACTGGTGTGTTTCTGTCCGTATAGTACTGAACAGTTTGCTTGAGACAGAGGATAGCACTCTCAGTTGACAGACCGGATCTGAACCCAAACTGAGCGTCATGCAAGTGGAGGTGGTTCTCCAACTGTCGGTCAAGCAAACTATCCAGCACCTTAGCTATGACAGTCGCAAGTGAGATCGGTCTATAATTAGACAGATCCGATGAGTCACCCGTCCATCTTTAACAATTGGCACTACGACTGTGTGCATTAAATCATCAGGTAAATAACCATGACTAACACACAAGTTAAATAATAGTGCAAGGACTCTTGGCAGGTGTACGCCCGCGTACTTCAAATGCTCGATGCTAAGACTATCGTGACCTGGGGACTTGCCTCTCACCATCTTCTTTATAATTTGGGCCACATCCTTGGCGGAGAACCTAACGTTAGCATGCCTAGGGCGATCCTCAGCTGCGAGCACCTGCGACGCGGAACGGAGCGGTGATACCACACTAAAATGCCGCTGAAAGGCGCAGGCTATGTCCCGCGGCTCGTGCGCACCACCGACACTCGCCGGAGAGCCCGACCTTGGATTCAGTTTATGGGTATTTTTCCAAAAATCACCAAAGCTTTTATTAGCATGATGTTCCGCAATGATGTCCATCTTTATCTGACATTCATTATTTTGGCAGTACTTTAATTTTTCTTTAAATAGTTTCCTAGACTCACACATATTATTATAACCATGGCCAGATCTTGGACGTCCATAAGATACCCATGTCTGAAAACAAAACCTGGCCCTCCGGTGAGCGTCACTAACAGGCCTGTTCCACCCCGTTACGTACTTAAATTTGTTGCACTTAGGTGTAATGCAGCTTCTCTTAGCAGCTTCAGTCAAAATATTTACAATATTATTATACATCCCATTTATAGTAATTATATGGTTCTGATCACTGCACATTCCATCTGCGCAGTTACAAAACTCAGATGAGAAGTCAATCTGCTTAAACCTTAAATTACAGTAACTAGTATAGTCTCGTATTTGATTATTATCTCTAAGTCCCCATTTTATATAATTAAAAGTATTTGGACTGTTCGTAACTTTAGGTTTAATAATATTCACATTACATTCAATCATTAACGGGTAGTGATCAGACCAGTATGTATCGTACAGTACGCACACGTCCACGACTGCGCACCGCGCCGCACCTGTCACTACACAGTGATCGAGCCATCGCTGGCACCCGTGCGCGTCACTCACAAAAATGTATAAGTATCGCGAGGCAGCCACTCAATGTCTAGACACGACCACGATTGTTCGGTGCATAAAGTTAACAACTCATTAGCGAACAGCTCACCTGGGTGCGCGTTGAAGTCTCCGAGGATGAACACAGATCCCACATCATTACTTTCAATAATCGCGTTTAACTCACTGAGGCACTCTGTAAACTCGGTCAGATTTTCAATCGAATCAGTAGGCATGTACACTGATACCACTAGCATAGACCGGTCCTGAAGCACTACCTTTATCGCAGCGAGACGCACACTCGTACACGCGATCACAGACACTGTTGGAAACATCGCCTTCCTCCACAGCAAAGCGACTCCACCATACGGCCTTCCTCTAAGCACTCCAGCAGATGTATCCACAGCAGACTTTCCAGTAAAGGAAAAAGGGTCATCAATGCTGCCCAGGAACTGTACGTCGTGGGGCAAAAGCCAGGTCTCCTGTAGTGCCACAATGTCCGCCGTCTGACAGAGACCCTTCACACATTCCACCGACCTAGTAACACTCTTGCAGTTGAATGTAACAAGCTTAATTGTACTATCCATTTACTCTCGATAATACTCCATTTATCTCCCGGTAGGTAGGTCTGTCCGCGTTGCGAGTAAAATCAACAAAATGGCGATATAATACCCCGTCGGGCCAAAAGTGATCAATCATAAACATGTCAAGCTTGTATTTGCGCACAAAATAAATGTATACATTATATTCCTTATTTAATTTCATATTCATTTTCTCTATTTTTATGTCTAAGTTTGCTTTCTTCAGCAGATAAGATGTTATATCACTTGCAGACGTCTCTTTAGACACATTATAAACATAGATCGGAACTTGCGTACTCGCTGCCTTGAAATTATTGTCCGAATCAACAATAGCTTTCCCTGTATTTCCTACAAAGCGGTTTCTCAATCTGTGTCTCTTTTTCTGAACCAGTGTCTATTCCTCACTAGACACTTGAGTTTTGGACCGTGGTTTCGACACTCCATCTTGCACAATAACAGAGAAACTCTTATTGTTTTCGACGCGTGACTGCCGACTGATTGGTCTGTCAGAATTTTGCGCACAGTTTACGGCAGAGGTCGGTAACGTTGTATGACTCACCATCGCATTAGACACAGCGCGATCAGCTGTTAACTTCTCGCTCGCAGGCGTCGCTCCGTTCACAACTACGCGCGGTGTTGTTATCGCGCTACCCACATCCGACCTAGACTGCTTTTTTAGGGGTGTTTTCCTAGGCTGTTTTTCTGCGCGCCACATACGGGAGATAAACCCATAGGTCCACTCTCGTGCTCAAAGCTCGACAATGCACAGGCACCCCGTCTCACGTTAATGTTTCTACAGACATTGTTAACTATAGACGCATTCTTGAGTGCTTCTACTTCAACTGCTAGCTCCTTTACCTGGTTCACTGTAGCGTACTCCTCAGAAATACGATCTATCTCACTTCGCATCAGCAACAAATCCTTGAGAAGTCTCGTCACATCTACATGGTCAAACGAAACCGGGGGTAGTTTTTGTAAATCCCTAGCGACAAAGATAGGGATTTCTTCGGGATCTGTTTCTTTTAACAGGCAGACAATATCATCTATGTCACGTAATGTTTTTCCCTGTCTTTTCCTTATCTTCTTGCGCTTAGTTGTCGGAATAGAATGAAACAACAAGTTTTTGGCGTTCAAAATTTCACTTTCCGAAAATGCACTGACACAAATGCGGGCAATACTTTGCTCGTCCATCACGTCCAGTTTATTGCAGATAAATGCCAATGCCTCATTTATGACGACATTGCAGCTAGCACACTTTACAACATCAGTAGCCATTGTTTACATAACAAGTCCAAAACCCGAGCAGACGAACAACACACAGCGCGACTAATCGACGACGCGTGCGACGCAAGACTGATATAATACACATTCCATGAAAGAAATGTTACGGGATCATGAATCTATTCCTAATTCGTATCGATATTTGGGTTAATTTCCCTATACCAGACCTTTTTTTGATATTTATTATTTCATTCGTTTGTTTACAATAATATGTAATAGTGGAATAGTGTTGTACCAATGCGAGGCGACGCTGTACCGTAATAAAAAGTTTCCGAAACTAGTTCCTCCGCTGAAACGATATCGGTTATAATCTGCGATGTTAACAGAAATTATTCTGCGTGTTTTAATCGGTCAGAGTGACCTTGTTAGGTCCGGCCCGTGGTTTGCGGACTGAGAGACCGTCCCACAGAGTTATAAGTGATCCTAAAACAAGACGTCAGCATTTTGTTATTTGTTTAGTTCCGCAGCTCTAACCAAAATGAATTATTGATAAAAATACTTGCCTTTTTTATAGCTTTCCTAAAAATAAAGGGTTAAAGCAAAAGTGGCAAGAGACGAAGAAAATATTAATCCCCGAAATAAAGAATGGTACCTACCTGTGTTCACTTCACTTTGAAGACAGCTGTTTCAATAGAACACTTGGTGTAATGAGATTACATAAACTCTGTTCCTACAGTACTTTCGGTAAGTGTGTAAATGATTGATTAATAATAGCCCAGCACTTTGGCCTGAAATAAATAAATGTGATTATGATAATATTAGTAGGTACCAATTTTTTTCAGGTGCCCGCCAAAATACAATATCAAGAGTCACATGTTTTATGTGAAACAAGCAACATTAAAAATCTGATGTTTCTGGTACATCTACTGTAATGCGATGCATGCATTGCAGTTACCCCATCGAATGGCGGACATGGTGCATATTTCACATTTCCTTGCATTGATCATTACCTTGTATTGATCATTACACACTTGATCATAGTGTACTAGTGTAAGCCTACTTTTCTAATCCAACGTTATACTATAATCATTACCACACCAATAAACAAAGGTATAAAAATAATTCTTATTTTTTTTAACCCACTACTCATTCACACATAATATAAACATTATCTTCTCCCACTAGGGAGAAGATAATGAAAGCCGCGAAGCCTAATGAAAAACAAGATAATTACTAGATTTTCTTGTTTTTCATTAGCCTCCGCATACCTAATAGAAGCTACTGGGCTATGGCCTTCCAACGGATCTATCTCTTCCTGCTGTTCACTTAAATACGTAAACGTGATGCAATTAAAAAGCGTTTTTTATTTCTGTGCAGAAAACAACACGACATAAATTTTATTCTCAGGTAACAGAACGTAAGTTAACCTACTCATGTTTTTTTGTTACAACGGACTATAAGTATGTAATTATGATCCAAACGTGATATGTAGTTACTGTATGTATAGTGGTGTTACTATAACTAGTATCGATACTAGTCTTACTAGTATCGATACTAGTTATAGTAACACCCAAGTTCCTTGATTGACACAACCCTAGCAACGGCAGCCATTTTATGCGCCAATATCGAGTTGTAGGTAGGCACCTTTTGTTTTGTAGGTATTTCCAGTTTATATGTCAATGTATGGAGATGGCAAGGAGCGAATCTCCGAACAACTTTTTCTGCCACTTTCTGCGGGAGGCGAAAAACATACAGCACACTACAATACAATATTTGACAATCACACAAAGATACATTCTGCCTATTGCTAAAACGCACACGAAAAAATAATAACAGCACATTAAAAACAAAACACCCTGATTAACAAAGTGCGTATTTATGCAATTGTCCTATGACACCAAACACAAAGTCCTAGTAATATGACCATTTTATTACACACAAGTGACAGCTAGCACATCTCAGATTACTGCAATGTTTTTAGGGTCGAGAATTCAGGATTCATTCGTGAGCCCCGTTCATTAATATTACCTATTGCCTATTGTACCTATACATGTCAAAAAGTAGGAAAGGTAGAATATAAATAATACAATCAATCGGATAGACTTTTATTTCTGTATAACACATTTACACGCCGGATGTTTCACGTGAGTTTTAAAAACAATTTGAGTTCGATGTTTCCTAGCTAAATGATGAAACAAACTAAAATGTTGTGTTGTATACCTATCTTAGTTATGAAAACATGCGGGCATGGCTTCATAGCCATAATCTAGTTCACTTTAAGATCCATGTTACAGCTGAAACTATTAATTTTCCTGTAAATGATGCTAAAAGCAGAACAGTTTGAAGACTAGTAGCAAATGTATTGATAATTTTAGCCACAAGTGAAATCATATTTGTATTCTCATTATTATAATTTTTTTGTGTTCACTGTACTCTGTTTCCGCTATTCTTTTGACTTCTTACAATTTTAAACAAATAAATGACAACATTGATTTGACAACCAGTTTCACAACCATTGACATTAATGATGACAGTGTATTAGGGCCTGTGCCCTAATACACTGTTGATATACACCACAGATTAGGTCCATACACGGACTTTTATGACACAAACAGATTTTAGCTGTCACTTGATGAATGACGAGAAGTAGTAAATCTGACATGATCATGATAGACGTCATGTCCAATTAATATCATAAAAATCCCATAGAAAAATGAAAAGAAAAAAAAATAATTTAAAACAAATACATTTATTTTAAAAACGTTCATTTTCCGGATTAACATTTCCAGGAAACTTTTACAAGTCCCACTTACGCTACATATTAGTAATCTGTGCATATCATTAATGGCAATGACTGAGTGTTGTGTTGTGACACTTGTTGTCAAATCAATGTTTTAGATATGGTATTGTTAAGTCGTAAGCCAAGGACCTGTGCACATCACGTTTTATAAACGCGCCGTTGACGCGCGTTTGTAGCGATAAAAGGGCGCCGTCGACGCACGTTTCTAAAACGCGCGTCAACGGCGCGTTTGCAATTTTTTTTTTTTTGATGTTGGCCTCATGTTTTTGTTTGTTGTGTTTTTGTTTTTGGTGTGACCTTGAGAGGTCGTCACTACTCAACCGGACTATGCTGTGGCTGCCTTAAGCGGACTCAAAGCCTCCATCCAACCAGGCGCGAAATACTTACATTACTAAGCGACTGCACGCTAAGAACACCCCCTGTGGGGTACGGACCTCGGCTTAGGGCGACTGTGGGGGGAGGACAGCAAGGTGGGACAGGCTGGATCTGATCTGTATTATTATTGCTTATTGCTGCGGCGCAGGCTGGCACTTCGTCGAGCAAGGGTCGGGGGGAAGTACGTACAATGTTAATAACATGATAATAATACTGCTGATAACCAGTGTTGCAAACTTTTTCCCAGAGGCTGTGTGCCCGAGCCTGAACCCACTATTTAAGTAACTAATCATTATGACGTAAGATAGAAAAAATACTGTGGTACGTTGGTACTGCAAAGGCAGTAAAGAGGCTAACAGGGGTAGGGATTTGCATAGTAATGGGACAACGTGATTGAATGGTTGATAAAATTAATGATTTTTTCAGTCAGTAGGTATGTTCAGTTACTGGTTTTTTTTGTGTATGTTGTTAAGGAATGACATTTTTATCAAGAGTAAGTATTGCTAGGCAATACAACCATAGAGTACTAATAAAGAGTATGCATTCCTTAACATCCACCCCTGTTGATGATAATGCCAGCCATCTTCCTTAGCATTTCAGGTCTGGGCCCATATAACGGTTTTGTTAACATGTTAGCTATCTGTCTGGTTTGCTGGCACATGGCTGATTGCTATGTTTCCATCTTGTAAGCATTCTCTGACGAAGAAAGATCTTATCCTGATGTGTTTTATCTTCTGGTGAAATTCTGTAACCATTTTCGCCAGCTTTATTGAACTTTCATTGTCAACACCTAAGGTTGCAGGGCATTTAGCACCAGTAAGATCTTTTAATATCTTCTGTAACCATATAATCTCTCTGGCAGTTTCGCTGACTGCTACAATTTCCGCCTCTGTCGAGGATATTTCAACGGTGCTCTGCCGTTTGCTATACCGGGAAACAGCACCTCCAGCGTAAATACAGAGAATGCCTAATGTAGATCGCGCAGTTTACATATCACTATCATGATCTGCATCGCTATCACATTCCAAATTATGAACATTATCTGTCCTGTAACGTATACCTTTATCCATAGTTCCTTTTAGGTATCGCATAATTCTTTTTAGGTCAGAATGTTCTCTTTTGTAGGTTTATCCAAATTTCGCGACGCAACGCTAACTGTATAGGCAATATCAGGCCTTGTGTTTGTCATCAAATAGGACAATGCACCAACAGCTTCACGGTAGGGAAATGTCTTCGTAGTAGATTTCTCAACCTTGGATTGGTGCTGTCACTGGTTTGCATTCGTCCATGCCAAATTTCTCCAACAAGCGCGTGACGTATGCTTTCTGATGCAGCAAAATGGACCCAGCAGAGTACGTTTATATCTCTATTCCTCTAGGAATTGTTTCAGGAAACAATATTCTCGCTGGTATATGTCAATAGACCGTCGTCAACATACAGGGCCAGAATAATTTTCTCCTTTCATTGTCGTCTTATAAACAAACAGGAGTCAGAATTACTCTGCTTGAATCCTGCCTTTACGATATAGTCTAACTCCTCGTCTAACGTGCCATACGTTAGACGAGGAGATTTACATGAAACCGCCTGAAAGTTATGCTGACGAGAGGTATGTCTTTAAATCAAAGAAGAGCTTGTATGGAAAGCAAGCCCCACTCTGCTGGAACAGATGGATCACAGACTATACGTAAAGGCAGGATTCAAGCAGAGTAATTCTGACTCCTGAAAAAAGGAAGGCTGTAGACACGTCGACTTGTGATAGCTTGAGTTTCTCCCTTGCAGCTACGCTCAAGACGGCTCTTATCGTGCTGCTCCTAGCAACTGGACTAAAATTTTCGTGGAAATCAATATCTTTCTTCTGCAAATATCCCTTTATCACTAGCCGAGCCTTGTATTTATCAATAGAGCCATCAGAATTGTGGCTTTCGTTTTCTTTTTTAGAAGCTAAGGTCTTGAAATCTGATTCATTCATATCATCTACCATTTCTTCATTGGTTTCGATATGTGCCCTTGATGAAGAAGGTCTTGAAATGATTTCGATTTCATCTTCTGAAGCATATTATTCTCTAATCTCTCTATTATCATTCATTTCATGTTCACTCTCGAGACTTGGGAAATTATGATTGAAGTTCCTCTGAAGAACAGAAGTCAGCTCTGTCGGTTTAGGTACATCCTCTTTTGATTTTTCCAATAAAGGTACTTCTTCGAAAGTGACATCTCTGGATCTAATCAATTTGAATGCTTCTTTGTCCCAGATCCTTAGCCTTCATCTCCTTCATAACCCATAAGTATCCCTTTTTGTGACTTTTTGTGCAGCTTCTTGCGATAAGCTTTAGGAATATGGGCATAGCAGGTGCAACCTAGTATTCTAAGATGTTTTGTCGCTGGCTTCTGTCCGTACCATAGCTCATGTGGAGACTTGTTTGGCAAGTTCGCTGGCTCTGTGCGATTCAACACGTAGACTGTCGCATTTACTATCTCTGCCCACAAGTCATCAGGTATTTTATCATGTGCATGCATGATGGCGCGTGCGGCTTCTACTACCGTCCGATTTTCTTACTCTACGCAGCCTGCTTGCTATGGGGCGTGGGGCATTGTAAATTTTTGCTTAATTCCGTTTTCAGTTAGGATATTTTTGATTTCCGCGCTAACAAATTCTCCTCTGTTGTCACTTAACATTTCTTTAATGACATGTCCTGCTGCTTTAGCTTCATTTAACAAGATCTTAAGCTTTGAATCTGCTTCAGACTTTTGTCGTAGAAAGTAGATGTGACGATATCGTGTGAAGTCGTCCTTGAACAGAATGTAATATCGAAATTTTGAAATCGAATATGGAATGGTCCGCATAAATCTGTATGGATTAGTTCTCCAGATTCAGTGGCTCTAACACTTGTTCCAAATGAATGCCTGTGCACCTTTCCATATACACAGCCTTCACAAATGTTAGATAGGTTGTTCTCCATTTTTAATCCTAGCATTTTTTTGATAACCTGACGAACATGTCTTTTGTTCTGATGTACCAACCTTTCATGGTATACTTGTAAAGGATTTGTCTGTAATTGATTGACTTCTTGATTTTTGGGCGCGACACATTTCAACTCCAGCTTGAATAGTCCCCCTTTAATCGTTCTAGTTCCAATTACTTTTGATTCTCCATTTACTTTTACTACAAATTGCTTAGGTTTAGACTTGAACGTACTTGTGATCAAGTTATCATGCACAGACAGCATTGAGAATAAGTTTATTTTAATCTTTGGGACATAACAAACGTCTTTCAAAAGTATTTGCTCAACTTTTCCATTAACGATGGCTTCAGCTTTAATGTTGCCTATACCAATGCCTTCAATGGTTTCTCCGTTCGCCGCAGTCACCGTATGTGTTCCTTTGAAGTGCTCAAAGCTCTCGAAGAAGTATTGGTTACATGGCTTGTTGCTCCGTTATCAACGCACCAGTTAACTTTATCTATTGGCAATCCATTCTCTATAGATAACACAGTCATATTTACAGTCACATTTGGGTTTTGTCTAGCGTTTAACGGCTTTGGCGGTCTGACATCTTTTATCCATTTTTAGCATTTCCGCACAACATGGCATGATTCTCCACAATAATTACATTTGAAAACTGTATTCTTTGTCTTTTTTCGTGTCTTCACGGCTAATACTTTCTCGGTATTCTCCGTTTCTTCTTTAGTAGTCAATGCTTTTTCATAAGCGCTCAATTGCGACGTAAGATTTTAAACTGTCCGATCCTGTTTTGTTATTAAAAGCCAACTTGACTTAAAAGCAATATAATCTTGTGCCAAAGTTCTAAGTATCTTACAAATCAGTAATATCTCAGGCAGATTTGATTCGATTTGGCTATTCAGCTCGTGCCAAATATTCTTTAACGCAGATAAGTGCTTCCTTATGTCATGTTCAGGATCTTTTTTAAAGTCAAAGAATTTTAGACAAGGTCATAACTTTTGTCTTCGCTACTTCCACTGTTTAGGCGTTCTAGTTCATCCCATACCTCTTTTGCACTTTTGTAACGCATGACTTGCTCTAGTAACTCGTCTGTCATATTCGTTGTCATCAGAGTCAATACTATACAGTCAATCTTTATAAACTGTTGTAAATCTTTCTCATATGTTACTTTAGAAGCAGCATCAGCAGTCTTTGCTAGTTCTCCGGGCTTGATTATTTTTCCTTGTAAATTTTTTTCAGCTCCGGGAATGACTCTGCATACTGTTTCGATCCTATATCTCCAATGCTTGTAGTTGTTTCCGTTTAGGTGCCCTATTTGTACCTTTGAGGCTTCAGCTGCCCTATCCATTTTCGATGGATTTGTCTAGGTACACTTCTACTAGATTTTTTTTATTTTTCTTACTTATTCTTTCCTACTACGAAAAAAAAAAAACTTTTGTAGTTTCTTTCGCAACTTTTAACGCTCTATATGTGGGTGTATTCCAGGTACACCTCTGCCCAACCCTTCGGGGAAACAAGGCGTGATGTTATGTTTTTATGATTATATTGATATCTTAGTATAAAACTAATAATAGGAATGACATTTTTATCAAGAGTAACTTAACAACCTAGTTGCTAGGCAACAACCATTTGCTTGGAATTTGGATATACCGACAAAAGAGAACATCCTGAACGTAAAAAGAATTATGCCATACCTAAAAGGAACTATGGATAAAGGTATACGTTACAGGACATAATGTTCATAATTTGGAATGTGATAGCGATGCAGATCATGATGGTGATATGTAAACTGCGCGATCTACATTAGGCATTCTCTGTATTTACGCTGGAGGTGCTGTTTCCTGGTATAGCAAACGGCAGAGCACCGTTGCAATATCCTCGACAGAGGCGGAAATTGTAGCAGTCAGCGAAACTGCCACAGAGATTATGTGGTTACAGAAGATATTAAAAGATCTTACTGGTGCTAAATGCCCTGCGACCTTAGGTGTTGACAATGAAAGTTCAATAAAGCTGGCGAAAAAGCCTACAGAATTTCACCAAAAGACAAAACACATCAGGATAAGATCTTTCTTCGTCAGAGAATGCTTACAAAATGGAAACATAGCAATCAGCCATGTGCCAGCAAACCAGACAGATAGCTAACATGTTAACAAAACCGTTATATGGGCCCAGACCTGTAATGCTAAGAAAGATGGCTGGCATTATCATCAACAGGGGTGGATGTTAAGGAATGCATACTCTTTATTAGTACTCTATGGCTGTGTTGCCTAGCAATACTTACTCTTGATAAAAATGTCATTCCTTAACAACATACACAAAAAAAAAACTAGTAACTGAACATACTGACTGAAAAAATCATTAATTTTATCAATCATTCAATCACGTTGTCCCAGCACTATGCAAATCCCTACCCCTGTTAGCCTCTTTACTGCGTTTGCACTACCAACGTACTACAGTATTTTTTCTACTTCACGGCTTTGATTAGTTACAATAATTCAACATACTACAAAATAACGTGAAACATTTCTTGTGAAGCAAGAGATACTAGCTACACCCGAGGCAAAAGCTGCTGTTTTTCCGCATTGGTTGTTGACTAACAGAAAACCGAAAGCGTTGAAGATTGCCGTTTCACAGTCCGATAGATCACTACATGGTTATTTCGGCGCTAGGCCAAAGTTGGAACTAACTTCGCCATCTTGTTTTATCACTGTCATCCAGGCGCGCATCCTTGTAGAAAATTGTCATTCCTTTTAACAACATACACAAAAAAAAAACTAGAATATATTGTAAAATAATTCATTTTACAATATATTCTTATAGACTTAGTTTTGTTTTTTAGGTATTGTTAAGTCGTAAGCTAATACACCACAGATTAGATCCATACACGGACTTAACGAACAGATTTTAGCTGTCACTTGATAAATGACGAGAAGTAGTAAAAAAGCTGGGAAAAAAGTTGGCAACACCTGTTATCAGCAGTATTATTATCATTGTATGGAATTAGTACGTACGTACTAATTCCATGAGATATCATTAATGTCAATGTCAATGGTTGTTGTCAAGTCAATCTTGTCATTTATTTGTTGAAAATATTACGAAGTCAAAAGAATAGCGGAAACAGAGGACAGTGAACACAAAAAATTGTAATAATGAGAATACAAATATGATTTCACTTGTGGCTAAAATTATCAATACATTTGCTACTAGTCTTCAAACTGTTCTACTTTTAGCATCATTTACAGGAAAATTAATAGTTTCAGCTGTAACATGGATCTTGTCTATATTATTACGCACTCTCAAAAGCTTACTGTTATTTTTTCAAATTGTGTATGAAGACAATTTATCAATATTTACTGAAGAAATACCAGCGTCTGCTAATGGGATTATCGATGCATTTATCAATCAATTAACTTACATACAAGATGGAGTTGTTAATATTTATAACGAAATATTTTCAAAACTCAGTGGACTGGTAACTACGGCTTACTGGACAACTCGAGCAGTTTTTGTGATATTAAGTGAAGTGTTGACTTTAGTGAAGAGTTCTGTGATATTTGTGGGAGACACTGTGTGGCTTATAGTAACATTTGTGCCTATACATCTTCCACAATTGTTGAGGGCAATGTTCAAGCATATTGGCCATGTGATAGGGAGTATAATTGTAGATGCCTATATGACATTACTGAAATTCACAAATTATTTAACAGAAGTGCCTTTACAATCATTTATGGGAATTACAAGTGCTATAATAATTGTGCGCTTGTGTGTGCATTTTAGGGAAACAATAGTTATTAGAATGACCATGTTGTATTGGTCATTAATAAGAAATGTTTTGTATTTATACTATGTACTTTTTAATTATTTCACCAACTCAGAAGTTGGTATAATAACACAAATGGCTGGTGGGCAAGACTTAGATTCTAGAGAAGTTAATTTTAGTTCTTCATCTATTGATGATGCTGCAAATGCAGCCGACTCACTCTGTGTGATATGTCAAGAGCGGCAAAAATGTGTACTAACACTGCCATGTCGCCATGTATGCTTGTGCACAGATTGTTGTAGACGCCTGTATGGATATCAGCGCACTTGCCCTATTTGCAGGACATTTATTTATCACACAGTGACAGTGTATTTGTGACATTTGGATATGCTTTTTATATGTATTGTCTACATTCCTTGGGTTCAAAGCATTTATCTTTTTATCAGTCATCATTGAATTGAATCTCATTGTATAAAAATTGACATATTTAAAGAGACATGCATAGTCTGCTGCTTTTTGTTCAAAACAATTTGTCTACACCTTAATGTGTTCTAATTTTTATTAAAATCAAATTAGTTGGAGCTTATGTTTACTTTGTAAAAAAATTAAGTGCTTACAATAGTTTGTAAATAAAACATTTTTAAATGTCTTGGGACACATATTATTTTACTTTATCAACCATCAAATGGCAATAAAACATGAATATTCATATATGGATCTTACATTTTCATATATAAAATCTACATTAGAACTAAACTTTGCAAATTCTTAATACATTCCTATGTGTAAAATAGCACATTACATGTAAAGACTAGGCTGAACTTGATTAAATTATTATGCCATCAAAATATTCAGGTACCTACAATGTGCATAGTAATCATTAGTACATAATTACCACGGCTAGTCTAGAGGAAAAATGTTGAAAATGTATTTAGGAATTCAAATAAAATTTTGTATGCATTATGCATATTCCTTAGGACTTGGATACTAATTAACTTGCATGTGTAGGTATATATTGTATGGACATACAATATGTAGACAGAAATCAACATTCAAGATTATATACCAACAAGGTACTATTTGAAAATTCTAATCAACCAAAATTTTAATCAAAAAGTATGTTATTGTAAACATCATAGACATGTATTACTATTACCTTACAACTAAACTTATAAAAAGTGTGATGAGGATAAAATAATCATTACTTATATGAATCCTATTATATTTTATGATCATATATAATATTCATCATTCATAGTCTGTGAATGCTTTTTAAAATTAATGATTAAATATTGACCCATGTATTTCAAATTATTTTTTACTCATTATGTACATGTCATGTTACAGTGGTCTAATATGTGAGCCTAATGCATAGTTCCCAGGTTCTCTCGCTTCTGCAGTGTGTAAATTTAGTGCACTCCTCCTTTGGCGAGTGTTAAGCTTTAAATCTTTTAATGATATTTGAAAATCCTTAAATGCATTTAACATAAAAACTGCTGTTATCACTATGAGGAAACCACATATACAACCTATGATATCAGGAGTACTCATATGATCCCATTCTTTAAAAAGGATACCTGATGCAATTATAACTAATATTGTAAACATGACATAGTACACAGGAGTAACAATACTTGTATTAAATATGTCTAAGGACTTATTCAAATAATTCATTTGAATCATGATACATATGACAGCAGTGACAAATAATAACCAAAATATATAATTTGAAAAATTGTTAACGTTTCCAGAAACACTTTCCCTTACACCTAAAGCAACTCCTTTACAAAATACCACAGTCAGGCTACCAATAGATGAACAAAGTAACAAGTAAACTGCAATGTTTGTGTTTCCAAACCTTGGTATAAAAACTAGCTTGATAATTAAACACATTAAAAAAATTGTTCCGACATATGTTATAAATAAATAGTCAAATAACTTATCTACTAACTCACTAAAACCTGCAATTTCTTCAGACTTTGGTGAATGGATCACAAATATTATTGATCCAATAATACACAGAAAGCATCCAATCTGTAATAGAAATGTTATTATGTCAAACAGTTTTCAATGTCTGGGAAAGTTGTTGTTTTTATTAATAATAGGTAACTTACTTTTCCAATGAAGTTAAGTTTCTCATTAAGAAACTTTGAAGAGAGGACTGCCGCAACAAGAACACTAAGTGCACCTAATGGAGTCACCAGTGCTGCAGGAGCAAATGCATATGCCAGGAGATTGGCTGCTTCACCAATGCCCACTGTTAAGAATTTTTCTTTAGTAAAAGTTAATCTTAATAGTGTCTAGTGAAAGTTTCATAAAGTTTATAGTTACCTACTTGTTATCAGACCGAGCCACCACAGCCATTGTTTTAAGTAAGCAAACCCACCCGCCGATGCCCGAACATTTCCCGAGGCTTGGAGTTTTTTTAAAGCAACTTTTTTTATAATGAAACTGGATCCGATAAAAATACTAGATGATATAGCAAGGCTTAACCCAACCGTAAAGTGGTTACTATTGTAATTCTGGCCATTTATAGTTAAATGAGAGGTCTTCATTGTAGCACGTTTTTATAAACATTACCTACTAATTTTTCCTATCTAGCTAGAATGGATGAATCATATTCGAGGTACAATGTTCTTATCAGATAGATAGATACCTCAATCAGGATTTTACCATGGTAACAAAGGCTGATGACACCAATGTAAAATTCTTTGCTATTGGAAGAGACAGCATAACGAAATAATTAAACATTAATTTAAATTTACGTTACGTTTTAATTATTTAAACATAATTTTTATTGAAAAGTAGCTTAGTAAATACCAGACTAAAGTGACAACTGTCATTTACATTTATTATGTCTGGCTTGCTCAAGATCACAGAACATATATACCGGGGAAGAATGTTAACTTCATAGAAAGAAAACTGAAACGTAATTCGACTCTACCGCCATCTCTGAATGGCCCCAGTGCAACAATTGAGGCGGAAAATTTGAACCAAATTATGTGATATACAATGTATTTGGGAGACTAGAAACAATTCTGGCACTTCCAAATTACTTCAGAAAGGCCACAGAGTACTTTTAAAATATAGAGGCCCTCCCAAAGTAACCTGGAAATGACAGAATTGTTTCTAGTCCCCAATTTCTTCAAGATCTGAGGAGGGTTAAAAGAAACAGGTAATTTTTTTAATAGTTTTATTATTTTAGCAAATTGTATGTTACAAATCCATTTTACAACTGAGAAAAAATCGCATATCAACTTAGAATACTTGTAATTCTTCAAAATGTTTGTTAATATAATATGTTATGCTTGGAATTATAAAATTAATGCTCAGAAAATGACTGTTTTGTTATTGTAATTCATTTTTGACAGCAAAAACTTCTGAAGTTTCATACCTACATTTGAATAGCAGGATGGTTGATTATTAAAACATCTTTCAGGACAAGTCATTTTAGATTTTGAACAATATTTCATAAGAAAACAATAATTCACTTTTACCAACTGCACTTTATGCATAAGCATGTTGGTTTTTCAAACTAAGTAAACTCTTTTTATGTAGGTACGCTAGCTTTATTGGTACTATGGCAGTAAGTTTGAAATCGTGTGGTTTCAGAAATAAGTGTGTTCATTGATTTAATTAAGGTAAGATAAGATTCCTGTATTTTACATTAGGTGGGTTTATGGTCACATGTTTAAAAAAAGGTTTGAAAAAAGTAGCTACATCTTCGTAAATCCCTTAAATAAATCAATGAACACATTATTATGATCTCTATAATTTTTTTCTCAGTATTTGAGACTAATGTACCATGTAGTAACAATTAATATAATATAACAAGATAAACAAAACTGTTTAAAAAACAAACTAAAACCCGACTGCGAAATATGTAAATTCGTTTTCATTGTGCGAGTGATACAGTGATACAGTACAATGAAGACGAATCTAAAGACACTTCTTATTTATGTTTAAATCCATTATGCCGTTTAGGCTACAAAGCGTGCCAAAGAAATACATACAGTCACAAAAAATACCCTCCTTGGGCAGTCGGGTATAATGAGCTTTCCGATGACATACAACATGTTGCTATTTGTCCATCTTTCTTAAATTTTTTTTTAAATTAAAATTTGCCACTCTTCCGAACACACTAACCACGAAAATTTATATATTACAACATACATCACGTAATATTTGCATTATTGATGTTGTAATATATCAATTTTCCTTTTTAATGCTTTGTTTGTGTGTGCTTCTGAAAATTGGCGATTTTAAAGCACACAAAATCGTTTGACAGTGATATAGAATATACTATTCATAATAAAATCAATATTTATTTTAAAATGTTCTTCACACTTCATTAGAAATCTAAAATCGGCTTGTTCTGAAAGTTTATTAATCGTATTTTGTTTTAAATTCAAAGAATATGATGACGTTGAAAATAAACTGTTGCAGATAGTGACGCAATTTTCAACACATCTAACTAATTCTTGAGATGCATAGTTCAATCTCTTTTTCAGGTCATCATATTCATTGAACGCTACGAAAGTGTACAACAACTCATCAGCATCCTTTGCTTTCAAAATTGAGTCACAGTTTTTACATTTGTTTTTAAGACTTTTCAATAAAAAGCCACAAACATATGCACAAGCCTGTAGTTCTTCAGAATCAGACACACTTTCTTAAAAAGAATTCTCAATCAAAGAAAGCATGTCTGAAACAATTGGACCTTCCGTGTCACTTTCTTTGCATATGTTTGTGGCAGTGGTTTTGGTCAAAATTTGTTTGAAATTTGTCATTGTACTACAGTCATCTTCTTTGCAATTTCCTGACCCCAAGTGAGCAAGGTTGGACAGGATAGCCGTCTTCAATCCAGCGATAAATTGTCCAGTTGTTGGATTATAATTGGCACCACAGTTTCCTCTTATGGTGCCAAACAAATTTTCAAGAGGGTCCTGCTGAAGACGGCGAGTTGAAAGGGCTTTAATAGCGTGTTTATTTTTTAAATTATTAAAAATCTTTTTGAATCCGTTAAGTGTCCATATCCAACCTTGCTTTGATGGCGGCGAGCTTAGACACCCCACAAATTCGGAAGTTTCAAAGAACTTTTTCATTTTTTCAAAATGTTTTAAATGTGGAGACACATCTGTTAAATTTATGGAATGTGGTTTGCCTTTTTTTAAATCTGCCGAGTCGCTGTTCACGCAGTCGAACAATTTGTCCATATTGGATAAAACTTCTGCAGTTACTGTTGCTTCTGTAGGTAGCAGCCCTGGAAATTAACAGAATGTAATATTATAGTACTATATTTATTTGTAGTACAACTATTTTGATAAATTCGGTCTTTAAATACGTTTATAATAAGTTAGCCATCATGGCTTTCCCTATATGGAATCCAGTTTATCAGCCGAAATAATGCTTCTGGCTAAGGCTTTACCATAAAGGAACTTGGTCTTGGAATTTTAAATGAAAAAGACAAATTACAAGTTAATGTGGACACAGCATTAAGTTAAAACAACAAACTACAGCATCAAATTAAATAAAACCAAGTAAAATTAAAATTATGATTAAGATTAATACCTTGGGATATTCTGGCGAACATTCCTGCAGCTACCGAGTGACTCAGAACTTGAGCAGCAAGATTCACTCGCATTTTTTGCTTATTATTAGGATTCAGATGGTCCTTTCTTAACTTTGGAGCAAACACAAAATTCCCATCACTGTTGTCCACTTCGTAAAAATCTTCTATATATTTCCATTTGGCAATGCCTATAAAATAATGAGAAATGTATTAAAAAGGGTTAAATTAAGACTACTACAGCTGAATTACCACATGTTTTCATGTTAACTAAAAATTGAATTGACACATTTATTATTAAATATAGTATTGGCTAGTAGTACTACATGAAGATACAAGTAAGTACTCTGTACCAGATGAAACAGAACAGTTACAGGATAAAACACACCACATAAGTTTATTCGAAAGCTCTATGACTTTGACTTTTAGGTGACCTCAATTTACTCTCCAGATAAAAAAAAAAAACAACCTGTATGTTAGATGAAATCAGAAATATATTTTTAATGCAGACCACTTTTATTCTTATACTAGCTGCACCCCGCGGTTTCCCCCGCACAAGTCTAGATACATGATGAGAGATGTAGGAATATCGGGAAATAAAGTATCCTGTCCTGTCTATTAGGTCATGGTCTATCCATGTGCCAAATTTCATCCAAACCGTTCAGCCGTTTTAGCGTGAAAGCGTAACAAACAAACAAACTCACTTTCGCATTTATAAAATTAATTAGGAAGTTAGGATTGCATGGAGGCATATGGAGTGATGTGAGCAGTGGTGGCCAAGTGATAACGGCTCCGACTTACGAGTTGTAGTTCGTGGGTTTGAATCCAGACAGGTGCTTTACTTTGTGTAAATACAAATAATAATAAAACACTACTCTACTTCAGATAAAATTTTATTATTGTTTATAATAAAATCAAAGTAAACAGAAAAACCGGCCAAGTGCGAGTCGGACTCGCGCACGAAGGGTACCGTACCATCCTACTAATATTATAAATGCGAAAGTTTGTAAGGATGGATGGATGGATGGATGTTTGTTTCTCTTTCACGCAAAAAGTACTGTACGGATTTGGATGAAATTTGGCACACAGATAGTTTATAACCAGGAATAACACATAGGATACTTTTTATCCCGATATAACCATGGGGTCATAACTTATGCGGTGAAACCGCGGGGCGCATCTAGTTATCTATAAAAACGGCAAAAAATCGTGTCTGTTGTATGGGAGCCTCCTTAAATATTTATTTTATTCTGTTTTTTAGTATTTGTTGATAGAACGGTAACAGAAATACATCATCTGTGAAAATGTCAACTGTCTATCACGGTTAATGAGAATCAGCCCGGTGACAGACGGACAGCGGAGTCTTAGTAATAGGGTCCCGTTTTACCGTTTGGGTACGGAACCCTAAAAATCACCCCCTAGACATAAAAAAAAAGAATATTTATTGAAACTAATTACCTTGTCCTTCGCAATTGTTTGATGTTACATTTGAATCACATCTCAAATTATATTTTAGAAACATGTTTCTGAAACACTTCAATAAATGAGGTGGATCAAATAATGAGACCACTTCATTATTTTCAAAATTGAAATATGGAGTTTCTGTGGAAGCCCCCAAAATGTTCAATGCTCGCCTATTGACACCACCCATGTCACATACTGTTGCCGATATCTTTAAATTAATTTGAAAACATTTATGTAAAACCTAAAAAGGAAAAAATATTAAATTACATTGTGATAAAAAAATTAAGTAAGTATAAATCTTCAACTTCCAATCAACTTACATTTTTTATAAGCACAGCTAATCTATCTGCAGTCACATAAGAGCTAGAAAGATAAAACGCAACTGGTTGTTTAACTCTTTTTCTTATTCCCGATACCATAAACACAAGAGCATGAGTAGCCTCTTGTGGAGACCTTCCATGTTCGCCATGGTCTTGGTATCCATCCACTCTTGTCTTCTTTATTATTGTACCACAGGTGTTTTTTGATGGACAGTTCATCAAACATTAAAATATATTAATTACTGGATGGCTCTTGACTTTCTAGATGGTTTTTCAAACTTTTAAAAACATTGTCATTTAGACCAACATCTAATCGAAATTGCCCTAGCAAATTTTTCAAAGTGGATGGAGCTGGGAGACACCATAGTCTTCTTAGCAGACGATAGCATGCTGCAGACCTTTTATATATTCTCAATGCTATGATTTTTTGTTCAGTAGTCCACCTTCTACCTTTATATTTCCTCTTGGTATTTTTTAACTCTCCTTGCAGAATGAGAGCAAATGAAGGAGTTAAATGTGCACTCAACTTCTGGACTTCCTCATTATCACAAAGGATATTTAAAGTTTTCTTGGCTTTCAACGTTTTAATTTGATTTTTTAGCTGGCAAATTTTCTTTAAATAATTTGTGAATTTCTTGTATACAGGATCAATAACTTTTTTTTTGAGAAGGGTCATTACTAACAGGAACTGACTGTAAAAAAAGACAAAATTAAACTCAATCTTCTATTTCTAATTTACTAAAACAACGAACAGCAAAGGACTTATATTTACCTTTTCATGATATTTTTGTGTGCTCTTAATCGCTACCTGTGATGGGCCAGGCTGAGATACAGATGCATAGTCTTTGGAGGTGTCCAAAGGAACGTTATGCACAAGTTCTTCAGGTACAGCGACAACTTTGTACTAAAACAAAAACAAACAAAATATGGAAATGTAGTAGTTGCAGCAAGTATTATTTTACTACCCTGGAATCACTACATACAAGTGTAAAAAGAACTCCTTAATTGTCTTTAAACCTGACTGTGTAACAGTAAAGACAGGGATATAATAATCACCAATTGGTCTATCCCTCAAGGTAGTGTGATAGGATGCATACTTTTCCTAATATACTCGTCCATCAATGACCTGCCAAAAATATGCAATAATCTATGTGTGTTATTCGCTGATGATATCTCCATACTCTTTAAAAGCCCTACAAACAGCTCAAAACATAATACTCATATAAATGAAACATTTAATATAATAAAATACACATTTACAGAGCCATAATCTAGAAGTAAACAATAAGAAAACCAAAATAATACAATTCAAACCCTACCAAAAGCAAAAATTTAACTTAAAAACCATAACCAATAAAATCAAAATTGAAGAAGTTGATGAATTTAATACATTAGGACACTCATTTCAATTGGAAAAAACACGTAGATAAAATTAAAACAAAACTATCACAATTTTCATATGGTCTTAGTGTGCTCAAATCAACAAAAAAAAGACTGTGCTCTTACTGCATACTATGTGTATGCCTATGCATGGCTACGTTACGGAATCATCTTGTGGGGACACAGTGTAGATGCTAAAGACCTATTTATTGCCCAAAAGAAATGTCTACGAATAATATATCACATAAAACCTAGAGATAGCTGCAAACCACTTCATCAAGGAAAAAATCATAACGTTACCCTCAATTTATATTCTGGAAATAGCCACATTTGTTAAATAGAATATACAACTCTTTAAATTTGATAAGAATGAGCGCCGCAAAACTAAATTACATCTACCAGCACCTAGACTAGAGATGTACAAGAATAGCACAGAATACCGAAGCATCCAAATATATAATAAGTTACCCGAACAAATAAGATGACTTAAGTCATTACCATTAGAAAAAAGTTATTATAGTATTAACAAGTTCATGGAAGATACGAAGCTAAAATAAAGCAATAAAGTATAAATGTGTGTGTGTGTGTGTGTGTATCTACATATAACATTATTTTATTAATGTTACTATATAGTTCAAATAACTTTAATTAATATAAATAAATAAGAGAGTAAGTGATTATATATTAGTAATAATAATTAATGTTGTGCTATTACTATCTAGTAGGTATGCAATGTAATGTTAAATACTAAATATTTAACCTAGGTAAAAGTTAAATGTAATACTTGCTGCGCCCTAACAGGGTCATGTACTCATATGTTTTAGCCTAGCCTGTAACAGTGTACATTATGCAAATGAATAAATAAATATTTTTCTTATTTATAAGACTGAATATCAAACACCTAAAGTACTCTTCTGATAATCACTGTTTCTTACCCTTGACCGCCAGTCCCTATCAAAGCCAAATCCATCAAAATTGGGTTGCATTGTCATTAAAGTTTAGGTTTATAATAACAAAAAATTACCTGCTAAATATTTGTGATATCCATTAATTTTCGCGATGGCCCAGGAATGGGATTTGTGGGATGGTGTGATGGTCCAGGTTGGGCATAAGAATGATCAATTACGTGAGTTGATTGTTTCTGAAAAAATATGATTATATGTTAAATCAAATGTAGGTATTGATGATGATGATTTATATCATTATGGTTCAGTTAGTATAATATCATTGTCGTTGTGTATCACATTTTTATCAACATACAAACAAACATACAGAGCTACTATACAATTTTCAAATCTACTAATGAATGTAAATAAATATGTATCACCAAAAATAGAAAAATGTTAAAGTATTTTATTAACTTGTTTACCTTTACTACCTACACCGACAGACTATACAAATTAAATTTATGAAGATAACATTAAAATTACCTCCACCTCTTGAGCGTTAGGAACGGCATATTTGTTCAGCTTCTTCTCAACAAAATCGGTAAATGATGTTGTTTGAAAATGTAAGCTACACAACATTCTGTGTTCAGAATACAACTTCTGCTGAAAGTCTACAGAAGACCATGATCCGTCAGGGAAACAGAATTTAGCCCACAATTCGCAACTGAAAATAAATGAAAACTTTTTATAGAAATTATTGGTCCCTTATCTAGGTTGTTAGGTTATGCTAAGATTGATTAAGTGCTCTTACCGTTGTGCATTTGTTAGCCCAGGTTTAGGGAATCGAAACAATTTGATGTGAGGGTCTGCACGAGGTGAGCGGGAACGTAAATGTTTCAAATGTGGGAACATTTGAAACATTTACGTCTCAGGTTATCTCCCATGATTGCAAATTCACCCACAAAGTGTCTCTATCTCAAATTAAATAACCACGACAACACCACTTTTAATTCAACCACAGTTACGGAGGAGAACGTGCTCAACTCGACGTAAACTCGGAAAAAAGAAAAATGGTAAATCGCAAAACGTTTTGTTTTCAACAAAACTACAAACAGAACGTCTGTCGATAAAAACAAACAGCGGCCATTTGTAAATACAATTTGGCAAACACAGTCCAGTGTTGCCATACAATTGTTAAGTATGATGATAGACTTAAATTTTTAATCATACTTTACAATTGCTGGCAACACATCAATATCCCCATTAGGTAATGTTCTGTGCTCCATACAAAGTTGACTGGGCCTGCTCAAGATCCTCATCAAACGAATTCGAACATTTCGAACGATTACCGCCAGTGTGACCAGATTAACTTTTACGAAAATACCGAGGCACCTCAAAAAAATACTGAAATATACCGACTTACATAGGACAGATATACCAGTAAAAATACTGATTTTCTTAACACGTTTCATTTATTCATACTCACAATAAATGTTAGAGTTATATTTTAACATCCTTTTCGAAGGATTAAAATTTACACAACCTCCTTCATCCTTAACACCTAGCTTTGTTTTTAAAATAGCTGACACATTTTTGTTTATAAATCAGTTTCTTTGTTGTCCGTTTTTATTAAATTTATCTGTGAAAATATGCGCTCGCATGCAGCATTCGACACCGGTATACATAGAAGAGATTTACTAAAACTAGTTATATTTTTGTATTTTAACATGCCATCACTCTTAGAAATTTTCCCAATTTCCACCCAAAATTGTTCACACGAGATGGGTGAGCCAGTGCTGGAAGATTGTAACAAATCACTTACTTCGCGATCAAACTTTAGGGTTCTATATTCTTCGTCATTTAACTGCATTTGTTCTGGCTGTACTTCGCATGGGAAAGTTTCTATCACATTTCGTAAACTGCGAAATTCTTTATGCACGGCAGTGTGTGGGTCAAGAAATTTCAGTTCTCGAAAAACTGGATTTTCAAAAGGCAAACGTGATTTCAATTGCGTGCTCAACTCAATTAAAAATGATTGGCACCTTCTGAAAAACTCAGCAATCTGTTCTTTCATGTTTACATTTTCGCTGTGTTTGATTAATTCTTGGCCTACTTGAATACCTAAGTACATATCTTTCAATGGCAAATTTAACATAATTTTACAATCGGCAAAATGTAGTCCAAAAAGTAAAAGTACAATTTGTTTATATCAGTGGTAAAAGAATTAAATAAAAATTCTGATGACGTACTGCGATCACTCAAGTATTGGTCTTGAAAGAACAATTGCAATTGTTCTTTCAAGACCAATGCTGCTCAATTATTCTACTAATACAGGCATGAAGTGAAAGCCACTTTATATCGTAATGACGCAAAATTCTGTGATTTTCAGTGTCTGTGAAATTTTGGAACTCCGCAAATTCTCTTTGACGCTTGCTGCTTTGAGAAAAATATCCATATACTTCTTTTACTATTTGTTCTAAATTTCTAGGCAGTATTTTACAGGCGTGGCTAACACTTAATGCTGCAGAGTGACAAACATATTTTATGAAAAAGCCAGTGCTTTTTCATAAAATATGTTAAAAATTAAAAATTTGTTAAAAATTAAAGAAGTAAACCCAGTGGTTTACTTCTTTAATTTTTGCAACCTTGCCAGAATGTTGACCAAACATCACATTCGTAGTATCAGCAGCGAATCCTATTACGTCTTTTATTTCTAAACCTAATTCGGATAACTTTAATGACAACGAATTAAATAAATGACCTGCGGTCTCACCACTTAAATCAACTAAATCAAGGAATTTGGTTTGTACAGTACCTACATTTAGTTTCAGAGAAGTATTTAATTACTATTGCTAATACTTTGACTGTTGCAACATCTGTACTCTCATCGATTATAATTGAATGTACTGGTTTACCTGAAGGAGATGCAGTACCAAGTATGTCTTCAATTGCATCTCCTCAATCATATCTTTTTCGAAATTGGGTCCTAAAACATTATAGGTTATAGCGGCTGCTTTGGTTCTCTTGCAGGAAAATTCTTTCGCAATATCGGAATTGGTAAAACACTTCACTAGAACATCATTAAGATGGTCCATAGCTCTAAATGGGATGTTGTGTTCCGACAGAAAACTGCATAAACGCAGCTCAGCTTTCTTGACTTCGTCTTTCAGTGGGGCCTTTTTGAAAAATGTATCAACCTGAAAATTTAAAAAATACTTGGTTGCTTAGTTTTTTTTTTTATAACAGCGCCGCATTTCATAGCTGTTACCTAATTGATTTTGAGAAACAAAACTAGGATGATTAACTTTAAATTAAAATATATCCAAACTCCTTGAACTAGGTAAGTAAAGCGAGTTATGCTTACCTTTGACTGTCCTATATATTTTATCAAGTTCGATTTATGCTTTTCAGTATTTGCATGCTGTTTTATAGATGCTAATCTACTTTGCAGTTTTGCATTGCATGCTTTGCAAAATGCGGTGAACTCGTCATCTTTATAACGTGAAAACCACGAAGAATATTCCGGAATTTGTTCCCACTTAGCTAAATAACTTTGCTGAAAACTAGACATGCTGTCCGGATGAATGCAACTAAGTAAATAAAAACAACGAAAATCGCGTTCTATTTTATGATGACCAAAGCATCTCCTATTTTGGGGAAATTCCCGAATTATCGAAAGAAAGTCCTCAAAGATTAAGTAGAATGCAGAGAGACAATCATTTCACTTGAACCGTATTAGACGATTTGATACTAGTAATAAAGTGTCTTTTAAGTTTAACTACTACCTATTCATGTAACTGAAAACTTAAAAACTAGACGTTGTTTTGAAAATTGTAGATAAACTAGCGGTCCGTCCCGAATTCGTCCGGGTAGACTGATATTCATGAAACAGAACGAATTTGAATGTATGCAATCTGGAAATTACGCTCTATCTAATAGTGCAAACCGCATTAAAATCGGTCCAGCAGTTGTAAAGTTTTAGGCGAACATACATTCTGCAAGTCTGATTAATACTATGTATTGATTGATAATTGTATATGTAGTATTACAATACTACAACGCCGGCAACGGCCGTCTTTCTTGTCATATCTGTAACTTACTCATCTTTGCTCATAGATAACATGTATAAGTATAAACTAAATCCGGGAAAGTCTCCAATGTTCGCGTTCCGGGGAATTCCGCAAACATTGTCGCAAAGACGATCACTCACTACGGTGTTGCCATAACTTCAACCAAAATATACCCAAAAATACTGACTGCCAGCAATATACCTGAAAATATACTCATGTTCGGAAAAATCGATGAAATATACTGAAAACGTATTAAAATACTGAATCTGGTCACACTGATTATCGCAGTACATTGACAGTGACAACGTCAAACAAAATTTGGTGCGTTCGTAGTTGCGTTCATGGAAACAAAGCTCGTCATAGGTGGCAGCACTGTTCATCGTTTACAATAGTGATGGGTAACTCATCAATTTTATTTGAGGTTGAGGGAGCACCTCATTTTGCCTCGTGAGGTCCTCACGAGGTACCCCTCATTTGAGGTGAGGATTTGAGGAATCCTCAACGGCGTATTCACCTCACGAGTCGTGAGCCCGAGCCGAACTCAGCCGAACGTGCGAGGGAGCGAGGCGGGCGGGCGCGACGACATTCACGAGTACTCACGACTCTCCGTCCGATTAAGCAAATCTCTCTCATCTCTCACACATATCGTTTTCTTTCGCTCATAAATTTTAGATCGCCAAAATAAACGACTCAATGACACTTGATTATCAATCTAAATGCTGATGCTTTTAGAGTTCATAATAAATAACCATAACTGAAATAAAAATATTTTCTTTAAAATTCGTTTTGAATAATAATGTTAGATACTAATTTTAACAGTTTACGTAATGTTGACCTTGGAGGTGCACGTGATTTTGTGGTAACAATTACGTCGAATTTTGTTTTGTTTGTGTTCGTAGTTTAATCTAAATAATATCCTACCAAACATCAGTATCCCACTCACCACACACACATGACACAACAAACATCATTACATACTTACATTATTTCATTAGATACATACCAAAATCATAATGTTAATGTTTATTATGCTGCCAAAATTTCGAGACCAGTAGGCTTACTCTTGAAATCAATCCCAATCTCGATCCTATCCCAATCCGATCCAGTTTCAATCCCAATCTTCAGAAAATTGGCACTCTTGAACGAAATCGAGATTGAGATTGGAACCGACTGCAAGTTCGAATAAACTGATTCACCTGGGGTGGCCATACACATCAAAACGTTAATTACCAAATTTATAAATATTGAATAACTCGTTAAATCTATTAATAATTCTGTTCTGATATTTATTTTAACATAAATAATCATTTAAGTGTTCTTAGCTTGCATTTATATGTATTATAATACTACATTTTTAGGCAGCATAGGCTCATTGTGTACGTCATTGCCAAAGTTACATTAAAAAAAAAAACTTCTCGCGCGTTTGTCAGCCACTTAGAATCTTTTAAGTTCTTATTTGAATAAAAAGTGTGAATTATTACTGTTGCGATAAACAAAAGTTTCAAAGCGATGTTATCTAAATGTTTTCAAGTATTTAGTTTGGAATGTATTAAAGTATGTTTCTATGCACAAGTTCAAGTTAGTTTTACTTTACGACAAGTATTCAACCGAGGAAGACGAAAATATTAAGGTAAAGCCACAATTTATTCTATTATTTATATTGTAATTCCTTTAAATTTTAATATTAAACACTTTTGCTCCATACAAACATGTATTGTTCTTACAGGATGACTAGGCCAACACACCAGCAGCTGGAGACTCTGGTAGATTTCCATGTACAGAACCCAGGAATTGCCAAGGGGTTATTGCGCACTGCTCATGCTAAGCAGGAGATAAAGAGAAAGTGGGACGACATAGCAGTATCCTTAAATGCACTAGGCGGTGCACAGAAAGATGGTAAAGGCTGGGCTAAGGTACTGTCTACACACTAAACATCATTTTTTTTTTCACTTAATTAATTAAAAAATTAGTACAGTAGTTACAATAATTAGTACATTTATTTGCTTTTCAGTATTGGGCTGATAAAAAGCATACGCTGAAGAAGACATGTAGCGAGCATGCACAGTCGTTGAGGCGTACAGGTGGTGGGTCTGCGGATAATTTACCTGTTTTAACACCCATGGACCAACGCCTGTTAGCAGTGATGGGGGGCCTACAATTTGCTGCAGGAGACAGCCATGTTGCTGCCAGCCCGTTTCCCTCCACAGTAAGTCAGTTTACTTGTAGATAAATTTTAAGACATAATTGTGAACTTGATAAAAGTTAACATCTTCATAATGAAGTACGTATTCTATAATTGCAGAGCCAAAGCCAGAATGAAGTCCAAGTGGAAATGATCATTCCCACTGAGGATTTTAATATGGATGGAAACGAATTGGAGTCTCATGCTTCTCCGGACCAAAATGTAGAGACTGTGAGAGGTAATAATCTTTCAAACTATGTATGGCAATTTTCATGATGATATAATTACTTACCTAAATGTTATTTATTTTATTTGTCAGTTTCAGCAACAACCAGGGAACATAGTCCTGGAAGGACCAGCCTGCCCCCAGGACAGCGTGTCCGATCAAGGACTATGTTAGATCAAGACCGGGAGAGATTTGCAGAAATAGAGAGGAAGAGGGTTGAAGCAGAAACTGTCACAGCGAGGGCCTTATCTCAAGCTATACAACACATGGACCAACTTACAGCAGCCATAAGAGAAGGCTCTCAAACTGTGGCAAATGCACTAAATAATATTGCTGATGCCCTAAGAGAAAATAGGCAGTAATAAAATTTATATTAATAGCTATTGTAAGTAGGTACTAGTTTAGAGTTAAAAATATTGAAGTTGTTCACGGCGATGCGTCACTAAACAGTTTAATAGTGTTTTTTCTTTTCATTAATTTAAATTCATAGTGATAATATTGCTAAATTAAGCAAAAACTTGTGATAAAATAGTGGTTCTACGAAAAATCGTAAGTACAACCCTTATATAACTCAAGTGGGCTTCATAGCTGTAATTTTTATTTTTTTTGTATTTCCAGGTGCCCTAGACTTAGTCATTGATGATTGATGTCCTTCTGAAAAGCCTACTTAATTGAGTGTATATATTATTATGTAAAGCTTTAGTTTGTTATTATTTGTAAATATGGTTTTTGCAACGATCATTCGAGGGCGCGTCACGCCCTGAAAAACGTAGTTGTGTTATTTTAAATATTGTATTGTTTTAGGTCAATAGACTAGCCTGAGATTAGATAATTTTGTAAGGAATCCAATGATGTGTGACATGTCTTATACAGTACTTGTATAAAAACGATGTTTAGACCTAACTTAAGATGTAAACCAAATTTAAATTGCTTGTGTGTGGTGGAAATGCTGTGAATATAAATGAAAATAACTTAATAAAAAGGCTATAATTATATTTATTCAAATACTTGTTAATAATAATTAGACATTACCTTTTAAACTTAAGCTCTTTATTAATTGTAGCATAAACTATTATAATTTATAATAAACTTATTAGGTAAGCTCATGATTACTTTGATTTTTACTAACCCTCAGCACAACACATTACATTATTTAATACACAATAGAAATCAAACGACACAATAGAACAATAGTCTTACAATTATAATAAAAGAGAGTATGTACAAGTCTTGATCACATAAATATTTACCCATCTTTATAAATAGAATGAGCAGTGAAAAAAAAATTAATTTACTAAATAAGTTTCATTGAATTAGGTTTTTAATTACATAGCATAGTTTTAGTCCAAAAATTGTTCTTACATAAGAAAAAAAAAATATTAATGGAGATGCCGAGCTGTCCACAAGTCTTGTACAAGCTGTGCACGAGCCTCGCGACCCCGGCGCAGCTCCACGGAGGCAGAACCTCGATCCACTTCTAACCCAGTCTGTACCAATTGCATTTCTCCCATCGGTGGTACGGCATCCTCAATATCATCCAAACCCAATCGTGCTCGGTTACAAATGTTATGTAAAACACAACATGCATTTATAATTTTTGCAGCTGTGTCTGGATGATAATGAAGAACTCTATGGCCAAGAAGACATCTCCATCTATTTTTTAAAACCCCAATTGTGCGCTCCACAGTATTGCGAGCCACACAATGCAGATTTGTGTAGTACTCTTCAGCTGAGCCTGGCGGTGCATCCACTATTGGGGTCATCATATATTCCCTTTGAGGATAACCGGAATCACCTGTTATTATATTAAAATGTCTTAGTAGTTAATACATACAAGTACAAAATATATTGTAGACCTAACGTAAATTATTTTCCAATTTGAACAACTGATTATAATGCTTACCAAGTAAAAAAACTCTTTCTCCTGCATTTATTAAATTTTGTAAGTGATTCTTAACTGGATGTTGGTTCCAAACAAAAGTATCATGTGAGGCTCCACCAAATGAAGAATCTACACTAAGTATATTAAGATCTGCATCACAAATCTGTGAAAGAAATACTTCTTATAGAAAGTTACATACAGTTACTCTAATAATTAATAACTAGATAAAATATAGCCAAACGAACTCACAATCAAAACATTTCTCGAGTGGTAACCTTTTCTGTTGTAAAACCGCTCTTCATTTTCTGATGGTCTTACAATAGCCACATGAGTACCATCAATACATCCTGTGACGGCAGGAATTTTAAATTTTTCATAAAATCTGGAATTAATTTATTATTAGCTTATTATTCTTCACAAATAATAAAAAAAAAAAACATATTACACATTAAAACAACATAATGTCTAAATCTAAAGTTGAATGATACTACATATTATTTAATATTATGGTAAAAATAACTAAGTTGTTAATAACCTTTGTTTAATTAAGTCTCGTTGTTGGCGAGTCGGTGGAAACTTAAGCCATTTGTTTAAAATATCGTTAGAATTGAGAGCATTTGTAACTTGTCCTATTGCTCTCGAAACTGACTGTTGAGACATCATTGTACCTTGTGTCCCACCTACTAATCTTTGATAGCTGCCTGTGGCGTAGAACGAAAGAGCCACAAGTACCTAAAAAATAATATTATAGTTAACTTATAATACAAAAAATACCTACGATGTGAAAATGGAATTGCTAGTTTACAAACCTTGTATTTTCTTGGTATGTCGCTACGGCGAGTAAGCTGGGGCATCAAAGGTTCCAAATCCCTAAAAATCACTTCGAAAAGCTCCTTATTTACTCGGTAATTTCTTCTAAATTCCTCGTCAGTCATGGCAAATGCGTTGTCTGCATAACGCGCCATTCGTCTCAAATTCCGCCTTTGTCTCATATCTAACTTATGAGCATTGTCCAAAATATCTCAAATAAGTTCTAAACGTGCCATTATTCACAATAAAAACTTCACAAATCACCCACAATATCAAACTCGATCCCGAAAAAGTAGCCTTCTTGTAATCGTCCAACTTTGACAAAAACACGACTCCAAACTCGATATGTCAACGTCAAAATTTCGTCAAGAGTACCGAAAAAGTGCATTCGTTCGAGTAAAGTCGATTTCATTTAGTACCAAAAAAATCCACCTAATATTCGCTCACTCGTTGAGGAGCTCATCGCTCAACCACTCAATACTCACTCGCGAGTCACGCCTCACGCCTCACCTCGCTCGCCTCACCCCTCGCCACAATTTCATATTGTCAATGTCAATTTTTGAGGACGCGTGAACGAATGATGTGAGGTGAGGTAATGAGGTGGTTCATTGTTGAAAATTGAGTAACTCTTTCAATTTGCGATCACGAGGACCTCAAACGAGGGACCTCATGAGTGAGGGACTCATCACTAGTGGTAACAATTACGTCGAATTTTGTTTTGTTTGTGTTCGTAGTTTAATCTAAATAATATCCTACCAAACATCAGTATCACACTCACCACACACACATGACACAACAAACATCATTACATACTTACATTATTTCATTAGATACATACCAAAATCATAATGTTAATGTTTATTATGCTGCCAAAATTTCGAGACCAGACCTCACCTCACTCATTCTTTAATTCTATACAATTTTTTAAATCGGTTCATTCGCTCACTCGTTGAGGAGCTCATCGCTCAACCACTCAATACTCACTCGCGAGTCACGCCTCACGCCTCACCTCGCTCGCCTCACCTCGCTCGCCTCACCCCTCGCCACAATTTCATATTGTCAATGTCAATTTTTGAGGACGCGTGAACGAATGAGGTGAGGTGAGGTAATGAGGTGGTTCATTGTTGAAAATCGAGTAACTCTTTCAATTTGCGATCACGAGGACCTCAAACGAGGGACCTCATGAGTGAGGGACTCATCACTAGTTTACAAGCTGCCATTGTTATGTTATCTTTGAGCATGGAGATGGCAACCAGCGAATCACTGAACAACTTTTTCTGTCACTTTTTTTTTTTTTTTTTTTTTTGTTTTGGCGTTGCACTATTCATGCTTATTGCCACTGACAATGTTTTATTTGTTAACAAAACGTAAGAATCAAGTACTCGCGAAATGATAAAATATTATAACGGGGAATTTGGAAATGGAAAGGAGATTAGATGTTATTAAATAAAAATAATAAAATATAACAAATTAACACTATGGGAATTTAATTTAACAGAAAACTAACGTTTTAACGCCACCAGGTGACCCAGCAAAAAGGCCGACTCGATGCGTAAACTAAGAGCTACATGGTAAATAAAAGAGGTTTATAAATGATGTTTAAATAGATATATCATTATTTACAAGGAAAAGAGCTATGGTTTTATAGATATCTACATTAAAATTAAATAAAATACATGCAATAGAAGTGGGAAAAGGGACTCGGAGGGAAACAAGACTTTGGAAAAGTGAGGAGTGGTCATAAAGGGGGCAGGAAAAAATAAGGTGGTTCAGATCACCCACTTCAGCGCCACATTCACACGCAGGGTTCTGCACAATGCCAAGCCTGGTAAGATGAGCAGGAGTGCACACATGACCTAATCGCATACGTATGAATATTGTTGTAATCTTTTTGTTTAGTTTGTATTTGCTAAACCAAGGTTTAACAAAAATGGATGGCTGAATATTACGATAAAATTTCCCTTTCACTGATTGCCCGGACCAAAGCTGACCCCAGGATTCCTGTAGATAAACCCTAGGCAGAGCTGCCAGATCTTGGGTGTTATTTTTGTTCGGAAAAACGTCTCCACACAATACGGCATCATTAGCTATCTGGTCAGCTCTCTCATTACCTAAAATGCCACAATGCGAGGGTATCCACGCAAAATGCACTGAATACCCCTTAATAGAACACCTATAAAGGAGTTCACGTGTTTCAAATATATTGGTGCCGATTCCCTTGTTCACAAACTAAATTAAATTTAAGTTCAGTGCATCTTTTTCTTTCTATTTTATTATGAAAAGGACAGATGATAAATTTTAGTTTACTCCTGTCAAATTAATCAGCGCTTGACATAAATTGACGTAATTTTAGTAGGCAAATTTTAAATCACGTCTAAACTTGTATGGAGTAGTGACAGGCGCTGATTAATTTGACAGGACTGAACTTAAATTTATCTTCTGTCCTCTTCTTATTGAAAGAGAAAGAAAAAGATGCACTGTACTTACATTTAGTTTAGTTTGTGAACAAGGGAATCGGCACCAATATAAGGATTATGAGAATAGAAAGGGAATCTGGCCAAAGATTGTAAGGCACTCCTTGCATCAGTCAAAATGAGTGAATTCCGTAAGCCCATTAGAAGTATATATTCGACAGCTTTGAATAGACCGTAACATTCTCCCGTAAAAACAGATGATTCGGGCGGGAGTTTTATTTTTTGGACGATATTAAATTGGGAGTGGTATACACCTACTCCCACACATGAGTCTCTTCCATGCTTCGAAGCATCTGTGAACAAGAGCTGACAGCCCTTCCAGTCTCTATCCATAGTGAAGTTGAAGATATGGTTGTGACATACGTCATCTCGGTAAATGTTAAGGTTATAATGTATATTTGGTGACATAATTAATGAACTGTAATTACAGTGAAATAAAGGAAGAAATTGAGATTGGTGACAGGGAGCTTCAATTAAATTGAATTTTCTAAAGCTTTTAACTAAACACGGAGTAGCTTTGTGCCTCCAGTAAGTGGATGAAATTACTTCTTCAGAGAGAATGAAAAGTTTATTTCGCAAAGGATGATATGTAAATTGCAGACACCGAGCCATAAATCTATCAGCTAAAAATTGACGTCGTAAATGAAGTGGAGGGTCTCCACATTCCACCTGAAGACAATTAATAGGACTGCTTTTCATTGCACCTGAAACTACTCTAAGTGCCTTTGACTGAACACTGTCAAGTTTCTTAAGACCAGCAACATTAGCAGGTTCCAGCAAAAACGTCCCATAGTCCAATACGCTTCTAATCAAGGTGTTGTACAATAGTTTTAATGAAAAGGGATGTGCTCCCCACCAAACACCAGCAAGACATCTAATTATGTTGATATTTCGTTCACATTTAGCAGCTATATAGTCACAGTGTGGTAAACCAGTAAGATGTGTATCCAAAATAAGGCCTAAAAATTTTACCTGGTTTTTAACGGGCATAGGGATATTATTATACCTCACTATAACTATAGGGGGCTTACGCATTCTAGTAAACAAGACAATGTTGCTTTTATCAATTGACAGGTGTAGACCATTGGTTTCTAGCCAAGTCTTCAGTAAGCATAAAGAAGAGGTTAAGGAAGTACAAATATTCTCAACAGAATGACCAGATGAATAAAGAAGTAAATCATCTGCATATTGAAGAACTTGTACTGACTCATTTAGGGAGGATTCCAAATCATAAGTGTAAATATTGTAGAGAATTGGACTAATTACAGAACCTTGAGGGAGACCTTTCCATACTAAACGGGTAAATGTATACCCTTCAATATGAAGATTTAAAGATCTCTCTGAAAGCATGTTAATTATGAACTTAGACAGCATTAATGGAACTTGTAATGAATTCAGCTTTTGTTCTAGGATTGATACCTGGACATTATCGTAAGCTGAGCTAATATCCAGGAAAGCAGCAATTACAGAGTTATTAGAAGAGAAGGCTAAGCGAATATCAGTTGTGAATACACTAAGGCTGTCCATCGTACTTTTACCCTTCCGAAAACCAAACTGTGACGTAGCTAGCAAGTTTTTGCTTTCCAAAAACCACTCCAAACGATTCTTAATGAGATGTTCAACAATTTTAGCAAGAACTGTAGAAAGTGCAATTGGTCGATAAGATGTAACATTAGAGGAAGGTTTGTTTGGTTTCAGAATGGGAATAATTGTTTGAGACTTCCAACTTGATGGTATGTTGCCAGATATCAAAGCTGTATTGATGAGATTTAAATATATTAAAAGAACAGAGTCGGATAAATTAGATATAAATGAATATGGTATACCATCTTCACCAGGAGCTGAATCCTTAACATGTGAAAGGACTCCCTTCAACTCACTTAGTGTGAACAGGGAATTCAACTCAGAATTAGGAATAGGAACATAGGAATAGTGCATTAAAGATCTCTGTTCTGGGACTGAAGGAGGAGCTAAATGATCCATAAACTCATTGGCTAATTCTAATGGCAGTTTTGAGGCTGTTGTGTCACTAAATGCTGACCTGAATCGCCTAATATTTTGCCATACTAGAGATGCATTAACTTCTGGCGAGATAGATGCACAGAATCTTTGCCAACCTTCAAATTTCTTTTTCCTAAGGAGCTTACGAGTTGTACGAGCAGCTTCTAGGTATATCTCAAAATTGTGACGAGTCATAGTATGGCCATAATTTTTTTCTGCCTCTTTTCTTTTTTTAATGGCCTGAGTGCACTCAGCATCCCACCAAGGTGGTGAAGGAATTTTGCCTGTAACACCATTCTTAATAGGGAAAGTATTATCTGCCACCTCTATTAAAATTCTTGTTATTTGATTAGATAATAACTGAGGATCGTGTAGTTGTAAGGAATTAGATAAACCAAGAATTCTTTCTTGTACATCATTTTTGTATGTATCCCAATCTGCATTTTGAAGTCTATACTTTAATCGTGGTGCTGGATTGCTAGCAACTGGTTTTTTATGTGGAAAAGAAATTATTAAAGGGTAATGATCACTACCATAAGAAGACGGTAAAGGAGACCAGGATAATGTTGATGCTAACTCAGGTGTGCAGATTGAGAGGTCAGGGGCACTTATTCCCTCATCTGGATTTGTTCGGCGTGTTGGGAGACATGTGTTCAAAATACACAAATTATTAAAGTCTAGAATTTCTAATAACTTTTCCCCATAGCAATTGGAATTAGAACTACCCCAGGACTGATGTTGTGCGTTAAAATCTCCCATTACCAAAAATGGTTTAGGTAAAACTGAAAGAAGATTACTTATTTCAGAAAGAATATCTGTAGTGGGACGAGAATAATATATACATACTAAGCAGATTTTATTTACAATAGCAGCGACAGCAGATATTTCGTCACTGAGACTTGGAAGAGGAAAAGATTGAAAAGACAAGTTATTTTTAATAAGTATGGCGACACCGCCATACCCATCGCTTCTGTCTGTTCTTAGACACGCATAGCCAGGAAATCTAAAAGAAAACCCTGGTTTAAGCCATGTCTCACAGAGAGCGACTGCAAAGGGATCGTATTTGTTCAATATGTAGGACAGATCAGATTTTTTATTCACAATGCTGCGACTGTTCCACTGGACAATCTTGGGTAGATTTAGATCCATTATGATTAAGGTTAAATAAGTTAGACAGAGTATCAATTAAAGTAGCAACGTTGGACGGTTCAATATTATTATTTTTAAATAAAGTATTAATAAGCATAATTATTAAATTAAAAATTTGGCTCTCATTATTATTTGTTGTTTTATTTTGGAATGCAACACCATTCCCTGACACAGAAACATCATTAGTGATTAATGCTTGATGAGCTGCCCGGTCATACCCCTTAGTTGTTTTTGGGGGATCCCGAGGTTTAAGAAATACGGTTTTTCTTTGTGAGGAGACAATTGGTGTGTTACGTGATTGGGGCGAAGGTTGTGAAAAGAAAGATTTTTTAGTGGTATGTGATGGGGCAGATGTGACCACATCGGCATACAATTTTGAGATTGGTGGATGTAGCTGTGACGCTTCCGCATATGACACGCAGCTATGGGCCATATAATGCTTAATTGCTTTTTGCCTCTCAAATTCTGGGCATTTTTTATTAATGGCGTAATGAATGCCACCGCAATGACAGCATTTACTATTACTCTCATCTTCAATACTGCAAGTGTCAGCAGAATGCTTCTCCCCACACTTGAAGCACTGAGGGTTCGACCTGCATTGTACCTTTGTATGGCCAAAACGACAACAATTAAAACATTGAATTGTTGGGAATGTATACAATTCCACTGGCATAGAATTGTAACAACAAAACACACGTTTTGGTAAAATTTGTCCGTCAAAGGTGAGCACGACTGTTTGCGATGGTTTCCACACAGGGGTCGGTTCGTGCACTTTATAATTGAGACGCCTTGCTTTGATAACTTTCCCGCATCCAGCGGGGACAGATATATTTTCCAGTATTTCCTCCGGAGACCATTCGGTAGGTACGCCTTTAACAATTCCAATGCGACACACATTAATTGATGGAACAAATGCCTTCAACTTTTCTTTGGCCAAACTTGGGTCATCAAAGAAAGAGTTAGCATCTACGTAACGAGAGAAACTTAGCGATATTCTATTACGACCAATGCGTTTTAATGAACCGTTAATGATGTTGTTGAACATGCGTTTTTTAAGAAAATGTCCTAAAGTTATTGGGTGTAATGTTTGAGCAGAGTTTTGTGTATCAAACATTTTTTGAATGTGTACAACGTATGGCGACAGGTCTGTGGCCTCATACAAAGTCCTAGTAACCTGTGGCTTCTGGGGAAGATCTGACTTTATGAGGTTTTCAGTCTGGGGAACATCCACAGAACGTGGAGAGGTTTCTTGATGAACTAAAATTGAATGAACCGGTACGTCTGATGCTATTTTTGAACTAGTGGCTGAGTCATTGTCGCAATGACACTGTGCTCCTTTATTTATTTCTGTTGTAGTGTGAGAGTGACTATTTCGCCTTTTTTTATTGCAATTTTTGCACACTTTACGTGGAGCTCTAGTCCTTTTCCGCTCCGATCTGGTTATGGATGAATCGGTATCCATACTGGATTCGTAGATGGTTATATTATGCCCGACCGAGGGGACTGTGCCCCCCGGATCAGGCGGTTCGTTGTCCATTGTGACCAGAAAAATATAAAATACAAAAAACTTACCCTAAATATGAAGTACAATATACACAAACAATAAAATTAACTAATCTAATGAATATCTACATATATTTACACAACTTATCTCCAATATTAAGTGTTTTTTAATTTAAAAAAGAAAACGAAAGAAAAATCACGCCCGCCAAATTCGATGATTCCCGCGCTTTTTTCTTCTGTCACTTTCTGCTGGAGGCGAGGAAAACACATACAGCACACTACGAAAATTTGACAATCACACACAGATACATGCTTCCTATTGCTAAAAACGCAAAGGTAAAATAATAACCTCACAATAAAATAACACACAGATGGACGCATACGTCAACAATGTTCATCTTTTATGTACCTATAGATTTCAACTCAACAACAAATAGTATGAAACTGTCACTGTTGTTCTGTATTAAGGTCGGGACATTTTTTAGGCCGGAGTCTGCAGTGCTGGGGAGGCTTATTCGGCTTCACGTGACATAATTAATATATGTAATGTTATTTTTGTTGTATTTTTATGTGGTGTTTTAATGTCTATTTGAATTTTTATAATGTGAATTAATACTAGTATACTAACATAGTTTTTAAGACCTCTGTTACTAACACTATATGGACAATTTTGTAATTATGTCTGAAATAAATGAAATTTAATTTTTAATTTAAACAGCCTCCTTCATCATGAACAATATGGCTTTACAAAATGTCGTTCGACTACAGATGCGGATATTGCACTGCTGAAGCACATGGGAGAACTCGCAAAATGCTATTGGAGTTTTCTGTGATCTTTCCAAAGCCTTTGATTGCGTGGACCATGACACGCTTTTGCGTAAACTGTGTCATTATGGTGTCCAAAATGAAGCTCTCAAAGTAATAAATTCTTATTTACATAATAGGTTCCAATGTGTCGATGTGAATGGTGTAAAATCTTCCGGGTTACCAGTTCAGTTAGGTGTACCTCGAGGCTCAATACTGGGTCCATTCTTATTCTTAGTGTATATTAATGACTTACCATTTTATTTAAAGGGTATCTGTGACGTTGTATTGTTTGCAGATGACACCTCACTTCTTTTAAAAGTAAACAGGAATAGACAAGATTTTGATGACGTAAACAGTGCACTCTCAATGGTTACAGATTGGTTTACGACGAATAACCTAGTTCTCAATGCCAAGAAAACGAAATGTATAAAGTTTGCCTTGCCAAATGTTAGGAATCTAGGTCCCAACTTCATCTTAGATAATGGGGTGCTTGAAACTGTAGACTCGGCAGTTTTTCTTGGTATAACAGTAGATGCAAAACTTCAGTGGGGCCCTCATATATCAATCCTAGCGGGCAGGCTCAGTTCGGCCGCCTATGCCGTCAGAAAAGTAAGACTGACGTTGATACAGCTCGATTAGGTTATTTTAGTTATTTTCATAGCGTTATGTCCTACGGTATTCTGCTGTGGGGCAAAGCCGCTGACATTCAAAATATATTCGTTCTTCAAAAACGAGCTGTTCGAGCTATTTACCAGCTTGGTGCCAGAGTTTCTCTGAGAGATTTTTTTAAAGATGTTGGTATTCTCAAGGTGGCATCAAAATTCATCTTCGCCAACATCTTATATATTAGGCAAAATATACACTTGTACACTAAAATTAGTGATATTCACAATATTAACACCAGAAATAAGGACAAATTACGAGCTCCATTTCACCGGCTTCATAAGGTTAATAACTCATTTGTTGGGCTTGGTATAACTTTTTAAAACATGCTGCCCTCTTCTTTGCTAGATTTACCTTTTAATGCGTTTAAAACTAAAGTAAAATCCACCCTTTGTTCAAAGGCATACCTACTATTGTATCAATGACTACTTAAACGATAAGAATAGTTGGTCGCTGTGATTATTAGACAATGTTTATGTTCTTTCTCCAGAATTAGCTTACCTACTGACAGGTTATATGAGTTCATATAATTGATTTTTTTTTTTGACTGTATAAGTCAATGTAATTGAATTTAGTTAAATTTTAATTTATTAATGACATAATCTACTCATTACAATGTGTGTTTTATGAGTTGTATGGCAATAAGTGGTTAGCTAGCGTCCTCGACTATTGATTATACTATTCTTGCCTGAGCAACCGGCAGCAAGCTCGACATGCTCCCTTAGATGTCACTGCCTGCGGTAGCGTCGGGGTTCGGGTTGCCTCCTTCCCTCCAATATGGTGAGGGGGGTGATGGCTGATCTTTGCGTTATGCTCGTGAACGGGTGCTGTTTGTGGTGACTGGTCGTCTTGCTGATCATGGTTTTAATTGTTATTAGTAATTGTTTACTTATTTTACTTCGATGGGGCTAGTTCATCATTTCTCACTTCGAGCTACAGCAATAGCCTTACGAGTATGTAAGCGGGCACGCCCTTTATGCCTGGAGGATTTTATTTAGGTATTAAGTTCTATTTACGTTTTTTTATGTTGTAATTTTTATCTGCTTGAGTACAGTTTGTTCATTGTTTTGTGGGTATACTGGCGTGTGCTAGCTAACATATGGCAAGTGTGTAATTTAATCCAATGTTTTGTGTTTCGTAATGTTAATTACTTTGCGTACGATTTGTATAGAATCAAGTTTATATAACTAAACAGACAGATGTGCTGCTGGGGAGTTTGTTCCACCACTTCTTCTTCCCAGCTAAAGCACTAGGAAGTGGTGAAACGCGGGCATTTTCGGGGGACTGTCTTATGTAACCTTGACGTTCGAAAAGTGCGATTTGATTTTGATTTTAAAAATTCGGGATTAATACTTTTTTTTTTGAGAGTGGGAAATCATCAAATAACTTCTCCCGCTCTGGGCGGAGCAGGAGGGCGTGTCAGACTCTTACTGACTAAAACCCACCCGTATTCCTTCCTGTTGCCTGTGTTGCGGGGGCCTCGGTGACCCATAAGTACCTTCCCGCGACCCCGGCAGGTATCGGCCCTAGTGGACCTCTACCTTTGTGCTGACAACATCTCTTTAAGGCGCGCGTGGAATACAACGCGCCGTCGACCCGGGCCTGGTCCTTACCGGACGGTTAGCTACCCATTGCTTACCGTCCGCAAGCCCGCGCCTACGGTGGCCGGAAATCCGCCCGGGATTCCCGACGCCCAGGGCGTCTCCTGCGGCGGCTAGGGGCGAGAGGGCGCGAAACATGCCTTTCCCTCAACCGTCCCGCCTCCTCCTTCGCGAGCATTACTGCTTCGCAGAAGGAGGTGACGGCTGCCCATGCCCTCTCGCTCCGTACCATGGCCTGAACCAGGGCCGGACGCGAGAGATCTGTGCCGCCGATCGCCTCCACGAGGACACGGCGGTGCTCTGCCCAAGCCGGGCAGACCTCCACCGTATGCTCCACCGTGTCCTCAAGGCGATCTACACAGTGGTGACACCCGGGCGTTTCCTCCCGCCTTATCCGACACAGGAACCTCCCGAAGCTGCCGTGTCCGGTGAGGAACTGCGTCAGGCGGAAGGTGAGGACGCCGTGGCGCCTCTCTAGCCACTCCTCAAAGAGGGGCCTTATCGCCGCAATCATGGCGTGCCCAGCACTGGGTTGCGACAACCGTACTTTCCATGACGCCATGAGATCCCGCCGGAGCTCCGTCCACTGTGCCGCGATTTCTCGCGGCAGCGGACTTACGCCCCGGCGTTTCGCCTCCTCGCGCCACTCCTATACGTGCGCGAGGACTTTTGCCTCCAGATCCCATGGCGGCAATCCGGCAAGGAGGCTCGCTGCCTCACAGGAGACCGTGCGGTATCCCCGGACGATCCGGATGGCCATGACCCTTTGGGCCGCGCTCAACCGGCGGGCTGGCCGCAGCGCCAGAGAGCGCGCCCATACAGGAGCCCCGTAGAGTGCCATGGATCGCACGACCCATGCGTAGAGCCTCCGGCAGGAGTCGTATCCGATCCCACTTGAGAGGACTCTACACAGCGTGCCTTGAGCAGGGCCAGTTTCCTACTTTGTGGAAATCTGGTCGTCTGGTCCTGCTCAGGAAGGCGGGGCGCCCTGCGGACTCACCGTCCGGGTACAGGCCCATAGTGTTGCTAGACGAGGTGGGTAAGATGTTTGAGCGGATAATCGCTGCCCGCCTCGTCGGCCACTTGTGCGGAGAGGGGCCTGACCTGGCCGAGAGCCAGTTCGGCTTTCGGCACGGGCGCTCCACCATCCACGCGATTTCACGGGTGAGAGTCCTGGCGGAGGAAGCGGTGTCCCGGGGCGGGGTGATGTTGGCGGTGTCCTTGGACATCTCCAACGCCTTCAACACCCTGCCCTGGAGCTGTATTCGGGAGGCACTGCGTTACCATCGGGTGCCTTCCTACCTCCGCCGCATCGTCGGGGCTTATTTGGCGGAGAGGTGTGTCACCTACACGGGACGTGATGGCGGAAACCAGCGCCGCATGTCGTGCGGTGTTCCACAGGGCTCGGTCGTAGGACCGCTCCTGTGGAACATCGGGTACGACTGGGTGCTGCGGGGCGAGCTCCAGCCGGACGTGGACCTGACGTGTTATGCGGACGACACACTGGTCACGGCCCGGGGGAGCTCGTACCGGGAGGCAGCGTTGCTAGCGACGGCTGCGGTCTCACAGGTGGTGAGTCGCATACGTCGCCTAGGGCTGGAGGTTGCCCTCAACAAGTCGGAGGCCTTGATCTTTCATGGCCCCCGGCGGGCGCCGCCACCGGGATCACACATCGTGGTCGGGGGGGCTCAAATCGCTGTCGAGTCCACCATGAAGTACCTAGGATTGGTGCTCGACAGCCGGTGGGATTTTGGCCCCCATTTCCGGCGGCTGGCGCCCAAGTTGTTGGGCGCGGCTGGGGCGTTGTCAACGCTGCTTCCCAATCTGGGGGGCCCGAGCGCCGCCTGTAGGCGGCTCTACGTGGGGATCGTGCGATCGATGGCCCTTTACGGGGCCCCGATCTGGGTGGCTGACCTGACGGCCGGAAGCATCGCAGTCCTGCGGAAGCCGCAGAGAGCGATGGCCGTCAGAGTCATCAGGGGATATCGCACGATCTCCTTCCCTCCTGAGACCTCGAGGCGAAAGTACTCGCGTCGCTGTACCAGTGGCGCGAGGAAGCGAGGGCGCGGGGCGAGTGGCTTATGCAGCGACATATGGAGCTGCGTCGGTCACAGCTCCGCGCAGCCCTGGTGGCGGAATGGCGGGACAGGCTTACACGCCCTACCGCCGGCCTCGCCACCATCGAGGCGGTCCGGCCAGTGCTCGAGCCCTGGCTCGGGAGGAGGCACGGCTCCCTGTCGTTTCGGGTGACGCAGGTGCTCTCGGGGCATGGTTGCTTCGGGAAGTACCTGTGTCGCATAAACAGGGAGCCGGACGCCCGGTGTCACCACTGCATCGACTGTCGGGAGGATACGGCGCGGCATACGCTGGCAGAGTGTGCCGCTTGGGAGGAGCCACGCCGTGCCCTCATCTCAGGAGTGGGCAGTGACCTGTCGCTGCCGGCCGTGGTCGAGGCGATGGTCGGCAGCGAGGAGTCCTGGGACGCGGTGGTATCCTTCTGCGAAACAGTCGTGTCGCAGAAGGAGGCTGCGGAACGGGAGCGGGAGATCTCTTCCGCTCACCCGGCCCGCAGCAGGCGCACCGGGCGTCGGCAGAGGGCAGACAACGCGCTCTTCCGGCCCCCCTAAATGGGTCCAGGGACGGCGGACTTGGGGACGTCCGCCGCCCCCCATCACACTGGACCCGAGGTGGCGGCGCGTAGTGTTCCACGCGCGCCCCTTGCAGACGTTGTGGGGGGGGTTTAAACACCTCACCCCCCCCAGACTTGAGGTGGCCCGCAGAGGCGGGCCGGCACTAGCTGGGGATCGTGGAAGTCGCATTAGATCCCATGATCCCCGGTGCAAGTGTGGGACGGGAACACCGGCGTGGTTTTTAGTCAGTAAGAGTCTGACAGACCCCTCTGCCTACCCCAGGGCGGAGGACATCCATGAGGATTTTCCACCCCGGCAACAAAAAAAAAAAAAAAAAGGAGTCGTATCCGGTGTCCCGCAGATGCGGCCCCAGGACCGATCCCTGTGGGACACCGCACGACATCTCTTGCCGGTTCCACACTCCGTCCGTCCGTCCGTCAGATAGGCCTCGACCAAACGACAGAGCTAGGGCGGCATCCGGTGGTACCGGAGCGCCTCCCTGATGCAACTCCAGGGCAGGGTATTGAAGGCATTGGCGATGTCTAGAGACACTGCCAAGGCTACCCCACCCTGGGCAACAGCATTCCCCGTCGTCAGGGCTCGCACGCTCATGATGGCGTCCACCGTAGAGCGCCCCCTGCGGAAACCAAACTGGCTCTCCGCCAAATCTGGCCCCACCCACATCAGCTGGCTGACGAGGCGGTCTGCAATGACTCTTTCAAAGAGCTTGCCCACCTCGTCGAGCAGCACGATGGGCCGATAAGCGGACGGAGAGTCCGCAGGGCGCCCTGCTTTCTTTATGAGGACCAGTTTCCCCGTCTTCCAACGAAGCGGGAGGGCTCCAAGCATGCGCTTAGGAGCCCTCTAAGTCGAGGCCCGAGAGCCTCCATGGCCAGTACCCAGGCCTTCCCAGGTAAGCCGTCGGGTCCTGGGGCGGTATTTTTGGCATTAAGCCTGCGTACCGCCGCTCTCATTTTTCCCTCGGTCACCTCCGGAGCATCGTCGTCGTCGGCGGTGTGGTCCGCATCGGGCACCGCAGCAGGCGGAGCCATAGGCAGGGAGGAGTGTTCCCCTCGCGAAGGGAACAGAGCGCTCACCACGTCCTCCACAAGCTGGGGCCGGAGACTCTGCGTCAGCGGGGGAGCCCATGGGCGGAGTTTATCCCGCACCACCTTGTACGGGCGTCCCCACGGGTCCCTGTCCAGAGTCCCCAGAGACTCCTCGTGGGCCAAACCCCTGGCCCGCAAGATCTCCGCTTGGAGGGCGGTCTTCGCCGCTCTGTATCCCTCGTACAGCTCCGCCTGAATGGCTTCCGTATTCGGAGGTTTGATACGGAGCCTGCGGTGCCTGGTATACCGGCGTCGCGCAGCCACGCACGCAGTGCGCAGAGTCGTCAGCTCCTGCGACCACTAGTACACCTGGCGCGAGGCACGTCCAGGCTGGACCCGGGGCATTGCCACGTCACATATGTCGGACACGGCCTCCCGAAACCTCTCCGCCTCGTCGTTGATGTCGGCAGGCCTTTTTTTTTTTTGAGGGTGTGAAATCATCAAATAACTTCTACCGCTCTGGGCGGAGCGGGAGGGTGTGTCAGACTCTTACTGACTTAAACCCACCCGTATTCCTTCCTGTTGCCTGTGTTGCCAGGGGACTCGGTGACCCATAAGTACCTTCCCGCGACCCCGGCAGGCATCGGCCCTAGTGGACCCCTACATTTGTGCTGACATCTCTTTGAGGCGCGCGTGGAATACGACGCGCCGTCGACCCGGGCCTGGTCCTTGCCGGACGGTGAGCTACCCATTGCTCACCGTCCGCAAGCCCGCGCCTACGGTGATGTCGGCAGGCCTAGGGATTAATACTTGAGCGCCGTTCTTTAATACGGACTTAATGTACAGTCGCCAGCACCAGCACGTTACCACAAACTGTCAATTTTCTCCAAATGATTTTAAAACTTAAAATGATAGTTAAATTCAAAATCGAATGAGAAAGTTTGACAGTTTGTGGTAACTTGATGTGCTGGCGACTGTACCTATACGTGTCAAAAAGTAGGAAAGGGTAGAATATAAATAATAAAATAAATAATATAATCAATCGGATAGACTTTTATTTGTTATAAATAACAGTTTTAGGGTGCTGACTTGACTAAATACATACCTTCACAAAAAAAAAACTAGTTACCTACTGAACATACTGACTGAAAAAAATATTATATAATTATTAATTTAATATTTATTAATATAATCAGCGCCTGTCATTACTCCATACAAGTTTAGACGTGATTAAAAACTTGCCTACTAAAATTACGTCAACTTACGTCAAGCGGTGATTAATTTGACAGGACTAAACTATAATTTATCTTCTGTCCTTTTCTTAATGAAATAGAAAGAAAAAGATGCAATGAACTTAAATTTAGGTTAGTTTGTAAACAAGGGAATCGGCACCATTGTACTTCTTTGTGAACAAGGGAATCGGTACCACTGTTTTTTGTCTAATTTTAAAATTCATAATTTTAGTTTTAAGTTTAAATAGCGTTCAACCAGTCAAAAATCGTACCAAGACTAGTGTTAATGTATTTTTCTATTTATCTAATACTACAATATTGCATATTTATTTATTTATTCACTCCAAACGTACAAATATCCTAACAGCCTAGACCCAATGCCATATTTTAGTACACTTAAAAAATAAATAGATCCACTGTTTGTACCATAACAAATTCTAGGTAGCTATTCTTTCAAATTCACCCAAAGCGCAACAGAATATGTCGACGTGATACGCAAAGAGGTTGAGAGTGCCGAGCGCGCTCGTCAGCGGCGCCTCACGCAGCAAGTTAGTTCACGCGCGCGCTACCGCCTGCAAGCGCGGCTGACGACGACGACCCACATACACGTCTGGTACAACAAATTCCACCCTTCGTAATATATCCGCATTGTGTAACTTCCCTCTAATTATCTTAAAGATATAAGTAACAAGACAGTGTGAGCCTCCTGACCCTCAGTACATTATATCCGACCATACCTAAGATAAATAGTGTTGGATACATCAACGGATAAAATGGACACAAACTTATACCTACCCTACCTATTCCCTCATATATTTATATCTAATAAATTTAATTTGTACGCGCTCCAACATGAGAGTATATTTAGTTTCATGCGGAACCCAGATAACTGCATTACATTCTAATTAGCTCCTTACTAAAGCATTAAACAATGCCGTTATAGCTTTCATATTTGTGAAGCCTTTAACCATTCTCAAGACGAATCCCAGATTTCTATATGCTCTTTTGCATATCTGAACTATATGATCACGAAACGTTAGTCCAGTGGTTAAACGGACACTCAAGTCCCTCACTTCAGTGACCCTAGCCATCGATACCCCGTCCACCTTATAACTATGTCTAACGTGCGCGCGAGAAACTTATGGTCACACACTTAGTTACAAGAATATTAAATTTGTATAAAATCAAGCGCTTCTCGCCATCAAACGAATAGGTTTGGCGAGTAAATATGTAGCGAAAAAAAAAAAAAAAAAAAAAAAGTCAACATACTGTTGCCTGTTACTCACATAACCCACAAAAAAACTTAGTAAATGTGGGGTGAAACTGACCCCTGCTAACTTTTTCAGTATTAATACGTCATTAACAACTCAATCAAACGCTTTTTTAAAGTCGAAGCTTGCAGCATCGGCTTGCCCCCCACCGTCCACTATCGGCACCACTTCCGCCATATAGCTAAGTAAATTGCTCGTAGTATTTCTAGTCGGCCGAAATCCAAGCTGCGCGTTGGTGCGTTGCGAGCTAACTTGCTGATGTACCGGTATGTACCGGGTAATCTTCCACATCTCGGGAAATACAGCTGATTTAAGGCAAAGATTGTAGATAAGCAACAGCGGTCTCGCTAATCACATTCGACATCACATTATAGTGAGCCCTGGAGGGATTAATTCCGAATCACTAATCGATGCGTTTAGTCCAGTTTCCGTGATAGCAAATATATCCGAGTTATAACTTGATACTCCTGTATAAAACTCCTCTAATTTGGTTCGCAGTCCTCTTACGTTCTGATAATATATTTCTATACTAGACTTACTCCGAGATATTTGGTTTTTTGTATAGTCTACGAAACCAAACCCATTCACAGAACTCAACATTTATTGGCCAATTCCCAGGTTGACATAGTACGTCATATTTACTTTCCGGTACCCCAATCATATAGGATTAACGGGGCACCGTGCTGTTTATACGCAAAAACGCGTTTTTATAACGGTTGCATATTCCCTAATCATGCATAATCCCTTTCCGTTCTGTTTATGGCGTTTTACTTTAACAGGAGTTTTCAATCTACATATGTTTCGTATAAATATATTTATTTACATAAACAAATTACGAGATGATTATTAACAATAACTAAATTAAATTAAAACAAAGTTAAGCCTAAAAAAGGCCCTCGGGGCATTGTACCGTCCTCAGTACAATGCCCCGAGGGCCTTTTTTAGACCCTCGCTGGGGGCATTTTCTCGCTGAATTGCAATGCTGAATTGTTTCGTATATATATTTTCTAAGTTTTCTTCTTTAGTGTCCTTTTGTAGACGCCAGACGTGTAGATATCATTTTTTTCCGTTCTTTGAATTTCATTTATAGTAACTGTAAGGGCTTCACGACGTACACAAAATAGTTACTTCGAAGTAAAAGAGTTATTTGTGTGAACAACTGTTACTTTTAATTGCTTCTAAATACAATAAACTTATGAATGGTTGTAATATGAAATAATTTATATTGCGAATCGTTGTGTTAACGCGGTGGGAGCGCATGGGCGCGCGCGTGTGTCGTAGTAGTTGGCGGCAGCGGAGTAAGAGAGAGCGCGAGTGCGGCTCGCTCGACGCAGACGCGTTGCCGGGCGTGAGGGCAGGCGCGGGGTCCTCAGTAGGCGCGCGGCGCAGGCGAATTTCTGGTCGCGTAGTGTTGGCGCGAACAGTAACACTTCCTCCTCTTTTAACTTCTATATTAAGATACCGGCTTTTCTTCCTATTTACGACTGTCCAATTTTTTTTTTATTCAGGCTTTTCTTCCCTTCTTCATGTACCTCAACTAAGCTATTACTCATTTCACTCTCTTTATTTATTAATAGTGGTGGTTTGCTCTCTGACACTAAACTTGTGGATTTTGTTGCCACACATTCTTTGGTTGGTGTAATATTGGTGGAATTGTGAGTTACCCGCTTTTGGTTTTACTGGCGAACGTCCACGAACGTTTTAGATGATGACGGTATTTAGCTCTTAGGTGTTTAAAATCCGTCTGTATCCTGCTTTGAACTTTCCATACAGAGACGGGCTCGTAGGAGTTCGTTTGACTTAATTAAGTCTATGATGTTTGCTTCTAAGGTATGTCTTTTGTTGAACTACCTCCATTATTTTTCGTAAATCTTGCAATTCAGTCTCTGATTTGATAAATCTATTTTGAAGCATATACTGCTTACTTTGCTCATCCCGTCGTGCTATTATTTCCAAAGCGAGTTCTTCGTATGGTTTATTATCAAGATCTGATTAATTCGCGTTGCGACGACTACCATGCTTAGTGTTTACGTTGCAGTCACTCGCACCGGCCGCAACAGTTTTATCCACTGTGCTGGTTCCTCGAACTGGCGTGTCGGAATTCCGTCGTTTTGGAATAGAGCTTACACATTCTGGACACACCCATTTTTTCTTGTATTCCTGTGCCTCGTACTTCTCCGTCGTCAGCGCCAGACATTTTAGATGATACAGCTTCTTACACTTTCCTAGAGAACACTCCACATACACCTCATCGTTAATATAGGCATCGCAGCCGTTTCATTTCGTACCCATCTAGTGAGAACACGACGTACTTAGTGAATTAACACAACAATTTACACATCCGAACGCTTTCGCTGCGAGCGCGATGAAAAAATATAACTGTGCGTATATAACTGTGCTGTCGTCGGCAAATAAGGACATTTCGTGCATTATTACTTGGGGAAGGTCGTTTATGTAGCAAATTAACAGCAAAGGTCCCACCACAGAACCCTGCGGAACACCGTAACAAAGAACTCTAGATCGAAACGACTATACTACTTTAGTTTTAATATCCACTTGACTGATCTGATAGCCCGGTCAAGTTACCGGTTAGACCAGCAAGGTTATAAAATTCGCATAGAGCTGAAAATGTGTACGAATGTTTGGAACACCATTATAAATGATATGTGAGAACTCCTCATCGATCCGACACTTGCAAAAAAAAAAACGTCAAAGCTCGCAAATATGGCTTTTTGCGTTTTTCAGCCAAATGGTAAGTTTTATCATAAAAATAGATCAGACTAAAATTGTAAATCACGCAATTATCTATAAAAATTGTATCAACAATTTTTCTCCTAACCGTTTCTGAGTTATAACAATTCAAAAAGTTGAAATGTTTAAATCTTCAAACGTACGGCCTGGCCGGGGTAATTAGAATTATCGAATACTGCAGATTGAATATCTTCTCGAATAATTACTGCAGCAGCTTCCAGGGTTCTAGATTGTTCATCTTTTTCATTTAATTTATTTTTGTCGTACCAAGCTTGATTAAAAATATCATAATGATTGTTTATAAAACATAATTATGAATGTTGATGTTTCTGAATTTTCAGTAATAATAATTTTATTGCCATACTTCAGCTTTAATCGTATCTTATTGGTTCTGTTATCTACAGCTACATTTTTTCAAATATTTATCAAGTCGTTTAATATAAGCTGAAAGTCATCGTTATTTTCAAAGTACCTATGTAAATATTTTCTCCATTGCAAGATTCGTAGCTTCATCTTGAGGATGACCGACTTTACCCCCAGTGGTCGGTCTCAAGAGGGAATTATAACAATCATTATGATACTTAGCCTCAGCAGCAACTAAATCATATTCAAATTCAATTCGAGCAATAACAGCTTTTGCTACGAGTACATCATCAGAACGAGTCCGAGCTACTTCCAGAATAGATTCTTTGAATGAAAGAGTAGTTACTTTAAAGATTTTACGGCGAAAATTCAGTGGCTTTTTTCTCATGCTCTTCATTCAATTAATTGCCGCAAAATAAGCAACATGTAACAAACAAAAATCTGATTCTCGTACGCGTGCTTCAGTACGAGCAGGACTTATATTGGATGTACTGACTTCTTCTTGTTTGTGTTGTCTTTTAGCTGCAGTAATAACTCTTTCGAGTGTAGTTTTTACGATGACGACCCTTGCCCTATAGATAATTGCATGATATACAATTTTAGTCAAATCTAATTTTATGATAAAACCCGTTTGCCTGAAAAATGCAAAAAAAACCCATATTTGCGAACTTTGACCTTGGATATTTTTTTTTTCAAATGTCGGATCGTTGGGGACTTTCACGTTTCTTTTATATTGGTGTTCCGAACATTCGTAGAAATTTTCAGCCCTGCGAATTTTTGTAACCTTACCCCTATTTTTTGGGCTAACTTGACCAGGCTATGAGTAATTCGTTTTCTATTCTCCAAGTAAGAATGTATGAGGTTAAATAAAAAAAAACCTATTTCCTGTTTTTTTGTGAACGTGTTAAGGTTGTAGGCTTCTATTAGACTGTAGATTTGTAGACCATTTATTTTTTGTTATGTACTGGTACTTGTTGACAGGCCCACACTGTCCTCCCATACCTAATAACACTGTAATTTGAAAACATTGTAAAAGCCAACTATTTTTAAAAGAGTAACCGTGTAGTTTCTTGCCGGCTCTTCTCCATAGGAAACGACTAATTGAAAAAAAAATAAAAAGTGTTTATTCATAGAAATATTCTTTACAGTGAACACATATTACCTCTGCCAAATTGCAAAGCAGTTTGTTGGCAGACGTAGCTCCTTTTTGTTTTTTACATAATTTTATATTTTTTTATTTTAATTTTTGACACTTTTTCACATAAAGGTAAACTACTATTCCTTCATTTCTTAAATTTAAAAACAGACATACAATTTTCGTTTTTGATATTCTCTCCAGTGAGGCTTTGACAAAAAATATTAAAGAGGTACTTATGTATTTTATTTTTAATGGCAGTTTTTGTGATACAACTGTTTATATCGACTTTATTAAAAATAGTTGGGACAAAAAAACTTCTACACCTTCGACCATAATAATTATTATTACAAGTGGGCACAACAAACCTTCTCATATTATTGTTCCTTTGAGATCTTGTGCGTATAATGTAGCTTTTAAATTCATTGCTACCATACTGTTCCAAAGCTACTGACAACACTACCCTATCATGAACCGGCAGCATTTTACATTCCAAAAATAATTCTTCGTAATCACTACTTTTACAACGGTTTTTTGTGTTTTTATCTACTAATAGTTTCATGAATCTTATTTACAGTTTTTTTATTTTATCTAAATATGTTCTAAAAGTGTTACCATAGCACGCCAGCCCATAAGAAAGCAGCGAGTCCACCAGCGCATAGTAGACCATGTACAATGTTGCCCTATCCAGCACAAAACTAAGGTGGTGGAATTTCACAAGTACATACCTGAGTTTGTCACATAAGTGTATAATGTGTGTTTTCCATGAGAAGCTGTTGTCTATGACTAAACCCAAGTACCTGTATTCCTCCACCACCTCAATGTTTGCACACTCACACAACGTCAGTCCACCACTATGCAGACACTCATAGGTATGCCCCACTATGCGCGGCAGACGTTCGATCTTTTTAAGATAAGGCGAACGTATACGCATACATTTGGTTTTATTTATATTGATTATGATGCCATTGTCGTGTGCCCATTTGATGATATTAGTAAAATCCTCTTGAATGTTATTTTCAATTAAATTTAAATCTTTTCCTGCATAAACTAGACAAGTATCATCAGCATACATATATAAGCGACATTTATGAATCACATTACACATGCTGTTGACATGCATGATGTATCCGACGGGACCAAACACGGATCCGGTTGGCACACCACACGTGACGTGTCTGGGCTCTCCGACGACGCCGTCAATAACCGTTCGCAGTGTCCGGTCTGTGAGGTAGGCACGGAACCACCTGTTCAGTGGTCCCGCGACCCCGCACTCCTCCATGGCATTGGAACCGTGCACCTAGCTTCTGACGTTTCATGTGCTCATGTAGGTAGTGAAATAAAATTTTGTTTTTTTTTATTAAATCTTGAAAGATAAAAATGGTTGCTATCTGTGGGACATCCTTAGAAGATATATTTACGGTCTCTTTGACATACTTAACTCAATTTTGGTATTTTTGTGGATTGGATCCTTTAAAAAAAACAAAATTGCTACGTCGTACTAAACTACGTCCAATTTTGCTTCACTTTTTTGGGATATGGTACCGCGGTATTTTTTGTTGAACTTTTTATAATGTACAATCCTGTGGAATATTCTATCAATGTTATGTATCTCTTACGGTTTACCCGACGCACTGGAGTGTGCCGGGTGCACTGGTGTCGGAATGATTTTCTCAGACATCTTCAACTATAATCGTCATAATTCAGTCAATATACACAAAACCATCATGAATTATACACCTAAACCTTCCTCATGAATCACTCCGTCCATTGTTGACCGTTTGATAATCTATTCGTTAGTTTATCGCGTTCAGAGAGACAGACAGACAGACGCTACGGGAGATTTTTTTAATAATATTTAAGGATTATTTTCTTTTTCAGGAGTTAGCAAAGAATTAAGAAAGAAGGACGAATGATTTATTGCATTTTAACTTTACCTGTGAAAACAAAGACGAATAACGAACGCCGACTGAAAAGGACGCAAATCGTCCACTGTGACTTTATATTATAATTTAATATATAGGTACAGAAAGGAGGAGGATATATATTTTTTTTCGTGATTGATGAGGCTGCAGTCTCGACATTAATAGCGATCGCTTTAGGAAATTAGGACTGAATTCGGTCGCAAAGTCCCAATGGGTTACCTAGACGGTCAAAATTGCTTGATAAGCACGAATAAATCACAACCTTGTAAGTAATTTTGACCGTCTATCAGACCGTCTAGTAATGTTGACTCCATTAGGACATTGCGACCGAATTCGGTCAAATAGGGGATTTCGGCCGTTATATATGTCGAGACTGTAGTCCCTGTACAATACGGGCGATGAATAATGGCCAGATAACTTTCACGCATGTTCACTCACTTGCACTGGCGAGTGACCGTGAGGCGTCACGGTCACTATTTGGTTCATAAAAAATGCTAAATAAATGCCTTCTGCGCAAAGTTCGGACCAGCTAGAATATGATTCAACGGCCGTGTTGTACTGCTATAAAAGTTGTGTAAAGTAGGTATTCTAGCTATTTGTCGCGTCTTGTGATCTATGTGTGCTTCGACTGAATTATACTTGTTGTAAATAGTACGATTGCGTTTTAATACAAACATTAAGTTTGTAGATTTATGTCTTGTTAGAACCTTTTCTCCCATGCATATGCATTTACGGACACTGGATCACTCTCACAGAGAGGAGGCCTGTGTCCCAGTAGTGGGAACATTATAGGCTGATTATGTATGTAATGTGCATTTATCTTAAGTTTTAACATTATAATAAAAAAAATCAAAGATAGGTATAATATAAAACTGGTGTTTAAACAATTGAATATACGTATAATAAAGATGTGCCTAGGTGAGATTTTGAAATGAGAGTCGCCAAACTCACTGCATGTGCATGTATCTAGCATGACACCATTTTACTACGGTTTACCAACAGGAACAGTGCCCCTCTATCATTTCGTTTTTGTTTACTGGCAATAAAAAGGATCTGTGAGTTACACATTGATCAGTGATGCCAGATTGGGGGGGAATCCCCCCAAATTTTGGGTTTTTTAAGTTATGTGGGGAGAATTGGGGACAATATTTTTGGGAGATAGTTGGTGAGAGAAAACTGCGTGTGGAGAGAATTGGGGATTTTTATCACCAAAACTGAAATCCGGGAAAAGCCACGGCTCGCCGTGATGATTAAATTGGTAGTTTCAAAAGACATTTAGCATAGCGTTATCAATTATGTTTGATAATGATGTTACAGCTTTCGGCTGTTGTGGCCGACCGGTTTCTAATTTATGATTTTGATCACTTTGACACGAAAGAAAATATTACCAACACAAGTTATTAAAATCTTCAGGCATCCAATTAAATAAATACATATTCTAAAACCTTTAACAAAAATAAACAGTAATGGAAGCTATCGTTGAAATAATATGAAATTGTATTTCATTATTAAATAAATATTTTTATTTGTGGGGGATTTTTTCTTTAAAACCTGTTTTTGGGGGGATTTCAGGGAAGGTTTGGCGAGTAAGCTGTTGCTGAAATAGTATAAAATTATATTTCATACATAAATTATTATTGTGCCATTTGTGGGCGATTTTGTCTTCAATTTCAATTTGGAGGGATTTTGGGGAAGGTTTGGGGAGAACGCGAGACGGTCATCTGGCAACACTGACATTGACACGTCGACACGTCATCTCTCTCTAGCTTTGAAAACAGCTGGTTGTCAAGAATAAAACATTAATTCTTTCTTAGCCATCGTGTTTTGATCTATTATTGTTTTAACTGTTTATCCAGTGAAGAATTGTCGAAGTAAATTAATATATTTTACCGAAAAAACAAAAGAATGCGATGCTCCCTCGTCGGCGAAACATCGGAGGTGTGACAGAGCGATCACTTTTGGAAAACGATCTAGATACGTATGATAAATTAGACAAAAAAGGGGTTCAACCGTCGAATACCAATTCACCTTTTTTCAGTCCGTTTCCAAAGACACAAGTGAAACAAGTGCATACAAATCATATAACAGAATCCGATATAACATTTGACATTCTTGAAGAATTTGTGTTCGAGCCCGTGATGGCTGCTAGAGACAGAACCAATGAATTCATATCAGCTGTACGAAGCCTGCAGGGAAGAACCCTGGCCAGGCCAGTAGTCAGAGATGAGCGAAAAGCTCAAATGCTGGAGACATACTCCCAATTTATGGGCATGGCAAAAGTTATCAGTAAAAACATTACAAGTACTTATGCCAAACTTGAGAAATTAGCAATGTGTGAGTATAAGTGACTTATCTTTGTTTTTTTTTTCATAGCAACATGCTTACTCTTGCAACATGCTTACTATGCTAATCTTGATCTTCTTTTTGAGTTAATGATAGCTTCAGTGAAAGTATATGGGCACTCAAAGAGATGGGTCATGGTTTGGTCAGAAGCCATACATTCACACTGGGTATCAGTGGGAGTCTTGATTAATAATGGTTACGCTTTTATCTACTTTTTATTTATTTTTTCTCTAGTGGCCAAAAAGAAGTCCTTGTTTGATGATCGACCAACAGAGATACAAGAGTTGACTTATATAATCAAGGGAGACTTGAGCTCTTTGAATCAACAAATTGCCAGACTGGGTGAGATGCCTAGGGGTCGCCAAAGTATGCACAGCCACTCCTCTAGTGTAGTGCTTGCTCTACAGTCACGTTTAGCTTCAATGAGTAATCAATTTAAACAGGTAACAAAATTTATTAATTACACAGGGTGATTGGTGCAAGAACTGACACCATTTTTTGGGGGATTGGGGGAATTATGAAATCTTTAAGTTTCACAGTAAACAAGATTGTTTTCTTTTAACTACCTGAAATTTCACCATTAAGTGGTCATAACTTTTTTGTTTGTAGTAATAGGAATTAATAAAGTTTTGGTAGATTATGTGTCTGCTATCTTCTTTTATATACAATATGTTTAAAATTACATAAGTCCTTGCAAATTCTTAAGTTATAAAGATTTATGAAAAGCAGATTTTAAAATTTATAAGAAATATAACTATTAGTTTTGAAATAGCAACCAATCCCTCAAGGTCCCTCAAACAATTGTGTTCATCCACATGCCATGATATTGCTTTCAAATGATTAACTTATGTGTTTTACTTTACTTTTAAGGTCCTTGAAGTTCGATCTGAAAACTTAAAACATCAAAATACCAGACGAGAACAGTTTTCAAGAGTGGGACCTTTAGTTAAAGAGGTCCCATCCCTCTTGCAACAGGATGATGTTAGCATAGACTTAGGAGATGCACCTAGCATGCAAACACAACAGTTAGCTATGCGAGATGACTCTGACATGTATGTGCAGCAAAGGGCTGAAACCATGCACAATATTGAGAGTACTATTGTTGAGTTAGGAGGTATATTTCAGCAGTTAGCACACATGGTGAAAGAACAAGATGAAGCAATTGGTAGAATTGATTCAAATATTCAAGAAGCAGAAATGAATGTTGAAGCTGGTCACAGAGAAATCATGAAGTACTTCCAAAGTGTCACGGGTAATAGAGCCTTAATGTTTAAAGTTTTTGGTGTCTTGATATTTTTCTTCATATTCTTTGTAGTGGTAATGGCTTAAAATTTATATAATTTTGTGATCCAAGATATTATGTAATATGTTATTTGGAAAAACAACAACAGGATAATTAATTGTATCCCTTTATCTTAAGGAAGAAATATGTTGTAAAGATATAGATAACCAATGATTACTTTGTATGTACCTATAGGCTAATCTTGCACTAAGCATGGGTCCCTACTTGAATTCAAATGAGTTTTGATTGAATAACAAATTCTCAAAAACATTTGCTAGATTGTAATTGGAATTGATAAAATTTTCGTGCCCTCGGCGCCAAGCTACGAATTATTCCTTAAAGTCTGTCATGTAGTTGTGGCCGTGGCGTTCTGGGCACATTTTGGTCTGTCATCTATACATGACTGTGGCGGTCAAAAGGTTAAACAATAATGATTTGGGTACAATACAAGGATCTATGATGAGTAGGTACAATGACTCCTTTTCAGGTTTTCAGTTATTTCAATTACTCCTTGTATAATGTAACATTGATCTTAGTAAGTAGAAATATATAAATAAAAAACCGAAGCAAAGCAAGTCGAGCTTACACAATCCCACTATAGGGTTCCGAACCAGAGGTCGCTGACTGGCCGTAATTACTGTATTGCGCGTAATTATTGAACCTGCACTAGCTCCTAAACTATGTATCTAAATGGCATATTGATGAGGAAAAATATATTTTGATAAAGATTAATACTACATAAATCAAAATATGCTTTCTTTTATTTTATTTAGCAATTATCACAGTGTCGCAAACCGCTATTATACATTTACCTGTAAAATATGGATCTTTATCTAATAACTGTATTATAATATAAAAATTGCTTTAGAAACCTAGTAGATAAGTGAGACGGTAATTTTGTGGCTGCTAAACTATTAAGGAATATGTTTATAGAATCCTTAAAGAAAGCTCTTTTAAACGATACCAAACACGATATGTTTATTCATTTAAACTTTTTTTCCTATGTTGGAAGTGACCCCCAAATAAAGACTTCTCTTTTTGTCTGGCTTTCTGTTTGCGCGTCACTGAGACATAAACATTATGCTAAAATTCAAATTCCTACGTTGTATAGATTTCGAGAAAAATCTCTGTGGCAGACAGACAAAAGTGATCATATTTAAGGGTTAGCGCAGACAGACGGACGTGACGGTGAAAAACAGGGCCGTACGCGTGACGCTAGAAGGTGCGCGGCGCCGCGCCGGCGCGCCGCCGCGCTCGCTTCGCGCTGCCCTGTGTTGCGTGTTTTTATTACGTAATACAAATTTCAGCCGCTACAATAATAATTTAAAATAAAATCAGACCTTCTCCGCCCCTATTTTCATCATTATTCAAGAAAACTGGTAAAAGTCAAATATCTTTAAATTCTTTAATTATTTAAAAATGTACTCTTCGTGTTTATCTCAAAGCAAAATCTTTTATGCAATTTTCAATGTCAATATGTACGTCATGTTCAATTGCCAATATAATTTGCTAAATTTGATAGTCTCAACGTGGACATAGTCGATCTTAGATACATTTTAATTACCTTTAGAGACGCTTCTCTCGCAACTGGTATTACTAATGGCAGCTGTTAAGAATATTCTCAACATTATGACCATCTATTTAATAATTGGTTGGTAAGTAATTACATTAACAATATTATCTACTCGTACACTACACTACACTACCTACATCTTTATACAGATGAATAATTGAAGAACTTGTCACTCGAGTCTTGTGCGTGTTGTGACATGACAAACCATCAATTACCTACGATAATTTGTGAAAACTAAAACAAGTATCAAAGTTCACAGACACACATTTAAGGGCCCCTCGATAGGATTTGCTACGGGACCCGCGCTTGCTTCTGATTAAGCAAGCACGGGTCCCGTAGCACTGCAACACACAGTAGGTACTTAAAAGCTATGCTAGTAACAAATGTAATACAATATTTCAGTTCATATATCTGTTGCACTCACTTGACGCACCGGGTGCATGCACATGTTCAAGTACCCAATGCGCCATAATGGCGCAACATGGCTTATCACGGATGACCTTCAGAATGCCGTTGACGCTCCCACGCATGATCCATGAAAGAATCTCCATGATCTGCTAGTAAACAAATGCTACTACTCTTTATAAGAATTCCTATCAGACAAATCTCTACTCCAATACAGTCTCCCTCAGTCACGACCAGGCGGGGTCGTCTCATTGGGTAAACTTAGGAATGCCTACGGGGGCTAGACCTATGTTGCCATGTTCTCCTCTATTATGTGAGACCTAAAATCTTCGGTCTTCAATAATGACGTTTTCAAGGATGGCAACATAACATAAACTAAAAAGGTTCATAAATGTTAAAAAGCTACCATTTGGTAGATTTATCAACATTTTTGTTAACCAACAAGTTAGCCGATTTATTATTTCGGTTAATGTAATCAATGTTAATATTATTAAAATTGGATAAATAAAAATATAATGTATGTATAATATAATAGATATACACTCGTATAGCCTAAGTTTGTACTTATAAATAGACAAAAGAGTTATCCAATCAAGCCAATACAGAAATAAATAATTAATTTAATTTACTGCAACGCATCGGGCAGAGCGCGGAGGCTACTTATTTTCTAAAATTAATTTAATAAAACTTAGTGGGTAAGATTTTGTTAAATACACCTGGCAGCCCCAGTTCACAAGAAAAATGTCTGCCGGCGTGAGCGCATGATAATCTAGGAACGTAATTATTTACTTTAGATGTTATTTCTTGTGAATTCTCTTTTTGCAACGTTAAGTGTTATCCTCACCATTAACGATGTTGAGTAGTCTTTGACTTTTACAAATCAACCACTAACTTATGATTTTGTTGTTCAAAGTTTTCTACAAGCAAGAATACATTTTCTCCTATTACTTTAGATGTTATTTCTTGTGAATTCTCTTTTTGCAACGTTAAGTGTTATCCTCACCATTAACGACTTTGAGTAGTCTTTGACTTTTAAAAATCAACCACTAACTTATGATTTTGTTGTTCAAAGTTTTCTACAAGCAAGAATACATTTTCTCGTATTTACCTTTTTATGTTAATTTCATCAATAAGGCTACTTGACCACCAAAGCGGAGCTGGAAAATTGTAACCTGTGCAATTGCACAATAATTTAACATCGGTTACAGTTTCCCAGTTCTGCTTTCGTGGACAGGCTTATATTATAAGTATCTCAAAGAAATGCGATTTTGAATACCCCGCTTTCGCGAGTTTTCGGGGGCATCCACCAGGAGGCGCCAAAAACCGTACCATTTTATTTGTTCGTAGTTGTCATTCTTCTCCCTAGAGTAAATATGTTCCTTGGTCACGACGCGTTCAGTAGCCCCATAGAGTATAGTAATAGATTGGGAATAGAGAACCCACTCCAATTATTTTTCTGCATCTTTCTAAATGTCATTTGAAGCGCCATCTGGTATCGTCCTCCTAAATTATTCTGTATGTATAGGTACATACATAACCTACCTATACCTCAATATACTGTATATTTATTTATAGGAAAGGATGTTCGTTTTTGCCTACTAAGTACTTTACAAAATGTACACTGGTTACTGATCTGTAGCAAATAATTATTTAGCATTACGTAGTTAGTACAATATTGGAAATAAAGACGGAAATGCTACAGAACAATATCATGTACATTGGGAAAATACTTAGTAGGCAACCTGGAATTAAATAAAAATCTTACTTATTTATGTTTATGTTTATTAAAATACGTTTGTGCTGAAAGTTTAATTTCATCATCCTCACCACGGTATTGGATTTTGCCAGATAAAATCCGATTAATTGATCGGCACCAACTATAAATCAAGACATTTATTGTTGTGTTTTCAAAAATATTTTTCAAATCTTTCTTGTGGATCTCGCATGTGAAAGGATAATCCACAAATATGTCCAAAAACATTTTAATTTTTTCTTTTAGCTTAGTCTTTGGCACATTCTTTTTCAAAATTTCTAGAGTAATATTTTGGATTTCTTTAAAAGCCTTTTCCGCCTCTTGAGTGGGATACAACAGAAAGTGTCTACCTGTTTTATATTCTTTTGCCCGGATATATTCATTAGATTTTAACTGACTATCGCCATTTATTTGATTTTTGCAATGTCTGCATGATTTGGAAATATTTTTCAAACATTTAGCCAGCACCCACCCACATACATAATTAGCCTGGCCAGCATCAGCAGTCTCAGTGTTTAAATTAATAAAAGGCACCACAATTTCATCATTTTCTTCTTGCTGAAATGATAGTGCCTCATCACTGGGAACATTAGAAGTTTTTTCTTTTGTGTCTTCTAAAAAGAAGCTCAAAGTTTGTAAGCAGTCATTATCATCATTTTCACAGTTAGCTTTTAGAGAATGGGGTGAGTTATAGTTATTTAAAAGAAGTGATTTAAAGGCACCTTCAAAGCCAATAGTGTTAGGTGCCGTATTCCTCACCCCGAAACTTCTAATGTTCCCAAAGAAATTTTCTAGTGGGTCCTGGTTAAAGTTTCTAGTCAACATTGAATCAAACAAATATTTTTGGGATACTATTTTCCACAAATGTTGCATGCCCTCAATAGTGCGGATGAAATTTTTTATTGATGGTACGGAACTTGTTTCAATTAATCTGATTTTATTATTCTTATCTTTTTTGAGTTGAATAAATTTTACTGATCTTAAAACTTTTTTCGCATTTACCCATAATTCGTGGTGAGGTGAATTGTTTCTTACACCACATTTGTACATTTTTCCATGCATCATATTAAATGTGCTTGCATTCAAAGAATCAAATACATTATCCATCATTTTGGTAAATTTTATTATTTGACGGCACTCATTTGGTACATCGCCTCTTCCTGTTAAATGTTCTGCAGCTACAGCAACACTATGGCTAAAAATCTGGGCCGCATCTTTTACTTTCATTTTTTTAATTTTTTCAACATAAATATGTTCGTCAGTCAAATTGTGACATATTTTTAACTCCCCATATAATTTGTCTGCTTCATAAACTTTCTGATAATACTCCCATTTAATGGTCTTTTCGACCTTTTCTTCAAAGTCGAAATATTTCAAATCTTTTGTTAATAAATTGTTCCTTACCCCTTTCAATAAATGAGGGACATCAAATAATGGAATAATTTTAGATTTCCCTACTTCCATAGTTCCGTGTCTCCATTCTCTTTTTTCTTTTATGAATTTTTGTCGAGTATCTTCAACAATTTCATTTATCACACTCACATTTACAGTGCTTTGATCACATACTGTGCACAAAATATTAAGCCCTGTACCCTGTACATATCTGATGACCTTTATAGTCAAGGCTTTTAATTCAACTTTGTTTATGGAATTCGTAAAGTAGTATGCCACAGGCTGCTTAAATTTTCTTTTAATTCCTTTGACCATATAAACTAAAACATGGTCAGCAATTTTTTTACCGTGCCAAGTAAATCCTTTTAATTTGTCTTTAGATCCATCATAATGGATTTGTGGCGATATTGACATCTCGTCAAAAATTAAGCAGCAGAGGCGATCTTCTGGACTTAATTCTTTCACAGTTTCTCTCATTTTTAAGAATATTGATTTATTTAAACCTGACTCTATTTCGACTTTCACCAGAAGCCTTTTTAAAGATTTTACAGAGGGCAAAGTAAAATATTTATATAAAAGGGTATAACCTTTGGGACTCTTCTTGTACATGGAGAGAGACAAAACTTTTTCCTTTAAAGTAAATCTCCGCCCACGAGCTTTCTTATGTGTTTGGGTGTACTGCATATTCGTAAATATTTTTGCAGCTGTCGTCATATTTCTTGTAATTTTTTCGAAATCATTTTGTTTACTAATTTTATCAGCGCTGGCTAGTCTTGCTTTGAAACTTCCACTCCTCTTCCGTAATCTTATAATTTCATTTTTCAAATACTTCATCTGGAATCTTGATATTTTCAATTGATTCTCCATATGCGATGAAGTAGATTTCAGCTTTCCTGAAGAAAATAATTAAACCATATAACTTTTCATACATCTTTTACTTTGCACAGGTGCAATTTACATGTGAAGACGAGTTCCGAGCAGCAACCTAACAAAAAGAACTAGGCTTTCATAAATTCAAGATAGTATTTCATTAGTATAGATATATAGACCCTGCTTCACTTGTTACAAAATATAATTTCTGTACCAATATGGCTGAACCTTATCTCTTAAGATACAGGCTAGACCTAGTTTAAGGGATAGAGTCTACATAATTGTGCTTAAAGTGTAACAAATTTAAAATGTAATGTAATCTGCAATGCATACAGTGCAATGCGTTCTTGTTTTTATGAAATAAATACTTTTATTATTATTACTATTATTAGGTACCTCTTTTTGTAAATATCAGCCTATGTCTCTGGAATAATGTACCTTTAAAATTGCGAAAGAATTTTTCAAATAGGAGTTTTGGTTCCTGAGATTACTGTCCACATGTACACAAACTCACAAAATCTCTATATAATATCAGTGTAAATAAAGATTCACACTACTACTTTGTACAACAATATCATCTTCCTTTCCATTACTATTTTTGTGTTAAAATGAAAACAAGTTTAATATGTATCCTAACATCACACCTGTATTCCCCGAAGTGTTGGGCAGAGGTTTTTAGTGTGTAATACATTTAAGAACTTTTTGTGAAATATCAAGCAAATCTATATTGAGTTTTGTAAATCCTTGTGTGCATACACTTTTAAGAACATTTTTTTGTTATATAGTCTAAGGAAGAAACAACATTGGTACTCACTTTTGCCTCCTTTAGGTTTCTGCCTCTGTTGTCTGCCATTGTTTCTGCAATAGTTATGTTCTGCTGCTATAACACCAGCAATGGGAGGCACAGCTGAAAATAAAATAAAAATGAACCTAGAGTGATGTAAGCAGTAAACTTTATTAGTGTGAGTCCGTTGAGGGTTATTAAAACTAAATTATTAAACATAATTCGAAAATGTAAATGCACGCACCAGTGACTATTTGCTTGGGTGCAGAAGGCTGATTCCATATATGTTCAGTCATGCGAAGTTCAGTAGGTGTTGTAGGAGGCACATGAGCAGCTTGTGTTGGAAAGCCTGAAAACAGTGAAAACAAATTATTTAGTTTATTATAAGTTTATTTCGGACTTAAGGTATAAATCCATAGATTAAATCACATAATAAAAGAACTTTAATAACAATAAGAAAAAATAATGTTTTTTAGTTATGGTATGGCAAAGATTCATCATCATCATCATTCCAGCCGAAAGACGTCCACTACTGGACATAGGCCTCCCCCATTGTAGGGGGGTTGCTATAATCGCCACGCTTGGCAGGCGGGTTGGCGATCGCAGTATGATGTTAATATGCATAGAGAATGCTGCTGCCCATTCTCTAGTAAGTCCCTTAGTCGCCTTTTACGACAACCACGGGAAGAAATGGGATGTTACTATTCTTTACATCCAGCACCACACGGACAAAGGCAAAGATTAATTATATCATATTATTATTTGCCCATGGTTATGGTAGTGTATTTTTTATATGAAAATATTAAAATTTTGTATGTAAAATAAATATAAACAAACTAATGCGAAAATGTAGGTAGCCAAGCTAGTACTTACTAGTGTATATTATTTGCTTTGATGTAGATGGCTGATTCCATTTAAGTTCAGGCATGGAAAGTTCTGGAGGTATTATAAGAGGCACAGGAGCAGCTTGCGTAGAAAAGCCTGATAATGGTAAAAACATATTACTTAATAATTATATGAAAATGGTGCCTCATAGGTCTCGTGATCACAAGCACTACTGGTAAGCGACCTGGGAATCCATACGCTCTGTCAAAGTGTTATTGGGTTTTTCCAACAGAAATTTCTCAGTATCAGCCATGGAGTCTCGAATTGTGTCCCGTTGATGGGAATAGCCTCAACCGCTATAACATGGGACATAAACATAACTGGCAAAATGTGAGTGTACTACAGGTACACCTCTGCCCAACCCTTTGGAGATTACAAGCGCGCTGTGATGTTATAAATTATGAGTTTTAGGCATGTTAATGGTATGATATAAGGTCTTTCCAGTATATAATAGATTAATTATCTGTTACTCAACGGATGAATATTAAATGATATAATAAATAGAAAATCTTACCATGAAGATGTAGAGTAGGCACAGCTAATACATTTAAACGGTTATTGCGGTTCTTAAACTGGTTTGCAAAATGTATGTCACAGATAACTTTCTCTCTGTAAAATCTGATGTCATCTGCAGTCTCTAGTTTTCCACCAACAATATTCACCCAGGCTTTGAATCCTTCAGTATTCTTTTCTGGGTGTGGAAATTGATGGAAGGTAATACCTGAAAACAAAAAAAAAACATGAAGTTTTGTATGTTGATGTTGGCTAAATTGCTGTAGTAGTAAAAAAAGGGAGAGAAGGTATTGTTAGGGATGATAAGAAACTCAATATGTTAATTATGTTATTGTTGTCTTAAGGGTGGAGAACAACTACTACCTAGCGGTGAAGTGTTTGTAGTGCGAGTTTGTATAAGTCTGTCAAGCTTTTTGAAAGACATAATGTTTAATTGACCCAGACGAGGACACAATATTAGAAATGAAACAAGATTTATACAGTGGGAAGGAAATAGATGCTCTCGGTGATGGCTGAAGGGTGACTCAAGAGTTACCTTCCCTCAACTAGAACTAGTGAAATAATTTAAACTTGCTGACTAGCCTAGCTTTCAAATCACAGCATGAAAACATGAGCGATGAAGTGAGACTTAAAACAATTATTAGGTACTATGAACTTGATGAAGAAAGCACTTACCCGGGTTGTATGAACATCCCAATTCGCACCGCCTTGGCATCGTTTTAATCACACACACAAGCGTCTATAATCGCAAACAACACAATAATAGCGTTTATATCGCAAATAACAAAAAATTACAGCGTCTATATCGCAAATAATACAAAATAATAGCGTCTTTTCGCAAGTTAGGTGAACACATGAAACGGAGGAGCAAAGCTCAACTCACTCAGAAATTCACCGAAAACACTTCACGGCGGATAAGTGAAAACTCAAATCAACGCAGATCAGCAGCTTAATTTAAACAAAAATTACAAAATGGACAAAAAATACAAAACAGCGTACGCGCAAGTTGTAGGTAGTCGCCATATTGTGAAATTCAAATTCAAATTTCTTTGCAATTTGATTTGACAGTGTTAGCATCATTATTGCCATACAAAAAAAATAAATAAGAGCAAATAAAAATATCTGATCATTTAAATGATATTATTTGTTTATATTAATAATTGTTGATACTCACTATCCTACATAAATTTAATTAAATATTTTTAAATGCCCATTAATATAGCGAAATTATTTTTTGATGAAAGCACCATCTGTTGTAATTTAGACATACTAAATATTTTGCGCAGACGATAGCAGATGGCGCTTTTCTCCAAATTTTTACTGAAATCTTGTCTAGTATGGTAGTGTCCGGCCCCTGAGTAGCCCTCTGATGTGTACCTACCTGTGTTTATTGTTCTCTTTAAAATTGTGTGACATTCTAATAATGTAATCATCTATAACTTAATAACATTTTATGTGACATTTTAATAATTTAATCATTTGTAAACTATGTATTCTTAACCCTTAAATGCATAGTGATGTGATCTACATCAATTTATTTCTAGGTAAATTTATCAACGAATGGTAACCCAGGCACAACATTTTGTTATTTTTTAAATACTTTCTTTATTTTTTTATGATTCTGAACGCACCTGTTGCCGTTTTGACAGTTTGTTTTTTGCATACTGTCATAATACGAAACTTTGGCGCGCTTTGTAATATCATTGACTTCGGCGGCAATACAAATTTAGATTTTGTTTACATAAAGTAATAAAATTACTAATAAAAAGTGTTATCTGAAAGGTGAAAGGTAAGTGTTATTTACAATATATTCATTTTCGAAAATCTTTCGAAATTATTCAAAATAATGTCGTTTTTGTTTGTGATGTAGAAATACATCAGTATGCAAAATCGGCACTTCTTAGCGGTAGTATACTTTACATTACATTTTGAAAGGGATTTTCTTTTCACCATTCCTGGGTATATGTAAACCTTTAGAAAAAAAATAAAAGGCGGTGATGGAATAATTATTGTTACCGTTTTCATATGTTTTTAGGTATATTTATTTTGAAATTTTATAATTTATTATACAGGATGGCTCGGCGACTTCAAAACACAGATATAGAAGAATTGTTGGCTGCTTTAGAAGATGGAAATATTTCCGACGATGGGCTGGAAGATGAAAACGACGATGAAGACGACTTCTACAGCAATGCAAGGGAAATATTTCAAGATTTGGCGGAAGAAGATGCAGAAAATCATGAAACCTGCAGAACTTCCAGCAGACGGCGATCCACCATTATTTCAGGATGATTCTGAACTATTTATCTAGCCAAAGTCAAGTTTTATTTGCCGATTTCGATAGGAGGAAACTAATCTGGAAAAAAGACAGTTTGCCTTATGACGAAACTAAAATTACACACCAGCCTAGCACAATCAACCCTGCAATAGCTGATCTCGATACACCATACAGATGTTTTCTCCATTACTTCACGCCTGAGTTTTTACAAAAAATTGCCGATGAAACCAATCTGTACGCCATTCAAAAAAACCCTTCCAAACCTATCACAGTAACTGCTGAAGAATTGAAAAAGTTTATTGGCATTTTGTTGTTTATGTCCGTTGAACACTTTCCTAGTATTCGTTCAAATTGGCATGAAAAATTCGGATTTGACCCTATAAAAACCGTCATGCCGGTGAACCGGTTTGAGGCCATAAGGAGCATTTTACATTTCAACGACAACGAGACATCTTCCGAAAGAGCACCCAGATCACGATCGTTTACATAAGATTAGACCGGTTATAGATCAGGTAAATGAAACTTTTTCGTCAATTGCCATAGACCAGCGCCTTTCAATAGATGAACAAATGTGTTCAACTAAAATTGGCCATTTCTTGAAGCAGTATTTACCAAACAAACCTCACAAGTGGGGCTATAAACTATTTGTCCTTTGCAGTCTCATGGGATATGCGTACCGGTTCGAAGTATATTCTGGACAAGAATATAAAAAAGATAAATCAGCAGATGAACCAGATCTGGGAGTGACGAACAATGTTGTCCTACGTTTGGCTAGAGTAATTCCAAAGATGGTGAATCACATAATGTATTTCGATAATTTTTATACTTCACTACCCTTGGTTTATTACTTAGCTAAACAAGGTATCCATTGTGTCGGTACAGTACAGCAAAACAGGCTGCCTAACTGTCGGCTTCCAGACAAAAAGGCTCTCATGAAGTCTTCTGTTCCTAGAGGAACTCACGAAGAACGGACTTCTTATCATGAAGGGGTCAACTTTACGGCAACTGTCTGGAAAGATAACAAAGTTGTGACTCTTTTGTCATCTTATGTTGGTGCGGAACCTGTCGGAAGAATACATACTTAGGTATGATAAGAAAACGAAACAAAAAATAGATATTCCGTGCCCTAAGATTGTACAAGAGTATAATATGGGAGGAGTCGACCTGATGGACAGTTATCTTGGACGTTACCGTATTCGTGTAAAGAGTCGGAAGTGGTATTTGCGCCTATTTTACCACCTGTTGGATCTAGCCGTGATAAATTCATGGATACTAATGAAAAAAAAACTGCATGGCAAAGGGTGTTCCAACAAAAAAACTGCCGAATCTCGGACAGTTTCGGAATATTTTGGCAGATGCTCTTTGCAATGTTGGTTCGATTAACGGCAACAAAAGAGGGCGTCCAAGCTGTGGCGCTTTAGAGCGGGTCCTTCAAACCAAGAAACCGAGAGGCCCGCATCATCCACTCCCCTGCAGGGATGTACGGAAAGATGGTACTGACCATTGGCCCGTGTTTGCCAATCGCTTGCGGTGCAAGATGCCTCAATGCAAAGGTACCACACAATGGTCATGTACCAAATGTAACGTACCTCTGTGTCTAAATGCACACAACAACTGTTTTAGGGATTTCCATACACATATTCCATACACGTGATTAGAAATCCTTTTTAGTAGATAGGTATGCGTTATCTGTACCTAATAGGTAGCTAAATGCAGTGATGTATTTCTACACCATTTAAAAAAAAAAATATATATATGTTTTTCAAGCTATGAGATGTTTTTCTTTATTTTTCCCGTAATCTCGACACTTTTTACCATCTATTTGATTTTTTCGACATGGAAATAAAAAATCATGCATTTAAGGGTTAATGTTTGTAATTTGCATGTAATTGACTATTGAATGCCATATGGGCGGGACATAACTGATCACAAAATTATTTTAAGACCCGTATATGTACCTACCTATGATCGTGTGCGTGTGGAATGAGTGCTCCTTTTTAAAAGTTAACTATATTTTTAGTATCAAGTCTTATGAAGGTAACTGGTAAGTTGGTGGCTTCCCCATCCAAAAATGAAAAAAGATTCTGAGTATATTCTTTTACGCTATTATATGGCGTGCAAGCTTGAGTGTTAGCAGATGAATCGTCTGTATTTACTTCATGGGGTATAGTATTTATGTAACTTAGCATTTATTTAAACAATTTAAAAGTGTTTTATGATTATGAGAATCTGAGACCATTTGAAGAATAGGCACAGATTTGACCACACAATAGGTACTTTATAAAAATAAATACATGCAACGCTCAAATGCACTAGCATAAAATACTGTTGCGTCTGACAGGAATCAAACTATGAATAAAAAGTAAATAGCGAGTAATGAGGTTAGACGAAAAATGTGTCCGAAGGAATTATATCTACCCTACACAATTTTGTCGCTTAGAAATATAATAAAGTTGATTATTGTTAAAATTAAGCGTTCACAAAAAAAGAAAACCGGTTAAACTTTAGTGACAACATTTTCACAATTTCTGATGTGGCCGCCGTTTGTATAAAAGTTCTGGTTAAATAAATAAACGCTGCAACATGGAACACTCAAACGGTACATTGAAAAGAAAGTATTTTTCTTATTTACTCTTTAACTATTAAGTTTTACGTCAAGGTTTTTGTTTCACAAATTGGTTCTGAATTATACTCGTAAAATAGAGGAAAAATATTAAGAATTTATTTAGCCAAAGTCGGAGAGTTTTGGAACACTCCGTCTGCACCATAGGAGGATTGAGTGATCTAAATAAACCTTTATAAAATCCAAATAAACCGTTAAAATCAATTCAATATTTGTGAATAGTTTTCACAAATTCAATACAATTATTCCACATAAAAATGATAAACATATACCCAGAATATTTTGAGACACGCGTTACAGTATGTTCTCAGGTTAGCAGATTGAGTGTTCTAGTTAATTGACCACGACTTTCTCACCATAGATTTCACAATTTTTTTATCTTCACCATGAAGTTTTCACAATTATTTCCTAAATTCTTCCTTGATTTCGTAAAAATATAGTTAACTTTTAAAAAGGAGCACTCAATCCACACGCACACCCTGTGATCCACAATAAAGATATTGATTGATTGATGATGCGCAATCATGGATGCAATCCTTTTTCGCAGGGCGGTATTGAAACCATCAGTATGTGCTTCGGCAAACATTCCTGATACACTGCAGCAACGTGGAAGCCCCAACAACATTCTGAAGGCGTTATTATACTGAAGTCTAGAGGGTGTTGTATACCCTTTGCGTACCTATATCTAACCCACATAGTGCACGTGTACGTTAAGCCGTTGGTCCCGGCTGTCATTTGTAGAATTTTGACAGTCGTTACTGGTCGTCAGAAGCTCGAAAGTCTGACAACGAGTCTTACCAAGGGGTATCGTGTTGCCCAGTAACTGGGTTGTGGAGGTCAGATAGGCAGTCGCTCCATGTAAAATAATGGTATTCAGCTGTATCCGGTAAGACTGGAAGCCGACCCCAACACAGTTGGGAGATGGCTAGGCAGATGATGACGATAGTGCACGTGAAGACTGTGCTACACCAGAAGTGAAAGAGTTACTTTCACTATACCTGGAGTAACAAATACCTGGCGCAGTTCATAAAATGTTATCAAACCTTTTGTGTTTATTCCTGTCGCAATGTTTGCAACTAATAAAAATAGTTCATTGTCTACTAGGTAAGTAGGTACCATTGTTATTTAGTAGGAAAATCCTGTTAAACAATAGGACGGCTTAATAGAAGGGTAATTTTTCGGCTAAAATAATTACAAAATATTATATACAAATGCATATTGTTTCCAATTGGGCGAAACCTGGAAAGGGTTTGTCACTAACTAAACTGGCCTGCAAAACTAAGTACTACATTTTTATTTTTTTTTTAATCTGTAGAAGCTAGAGATTTAAAAAATAAAAAACGTTTTATAGCACTTTTTATCAGCTTTCTTTGAAACTATAGTAACTTATAAATTAGTAACTTTTTTAAATCTAAAACAAGATAAAACAATAAAAATGGCAATCATTAGCTTAGTGTCATAAAACTCATTAACGTTAATTGAGTTTAATGAAAAAATAAATAACATGTAAAACATACTTCTGGTATTGGCTCCTCGAGCTCTGCTTACAGCTTCGAGTCGATTTGGCATACTGAACACGAGGTTTCGGAGCCGATGTTGGGGAATATTCTCCCATTCTTCTATCAGGGCCTGTTTTAGTGCCCTGAGGGTGGTTGGTGGTGGTCTGCGGCTTCTGACTAGCCTCCCTAGCTCATCCCAGGCGTGCTCAATCGGGTTGAGATCAGGACTTCTTGATGGCCAAGCAATCACGCTGATATCAACCTCCTGAATATACTCTTGCACGACCTGAGCCGTGTGTGGCCGGGCATTATCATGCATCAGCATCGATCCATCATCCATATTTACTAAATACAGCTCTGCATACTCATTGAGAATCTCCTGGGCATATCTTTCCCCAGTCAGAGTGCCATTTTCTATGGCCACTACCTCTGTGCGACCTTCTGAAGATATGCCAGCCCATACATGTACACTACCTGCACCGTACTGGACTCTTTCTGAGAAGCAGGCTTAAAGGTATCGCTCACCAGGTCGCCTGTAGACACTTCGCTATCCATCAGAAGTGTAAAGTGAGAATCGAGACTCATCTGTAAACAAAATTCTTGACCATTATTCTTGATCCCACTGTATGTGTTCACGGGCGTATCGCAGTCTCGCTACTCGATGCTCTCTATCGAGTTTGGGGCCACTCGCTGGTCTTCGGGGTTTCAGGTTTGCTTCAGCCAGTCTTCTTCTCACTGTACTGTCACTAATATAGTCCCTTCGGGTCTGAAGAAGCTGTTGCTGGACTTCAACTGCATTTAGGTGGCGATTTCTCAACACAGTGGAAACAATATAACGGTCTTCTCGGGCACTAGTACACCTGGGTCTGCCATTACCAGGTCTCCTCAAATAGTTTCCAGTTTCTTCGTACCGTCGCTTCACCTCCTGGACCGTTCGTAACGTCACACCTAGTTCCAGAAAAGTCATGATCCTAGCACATTCTTCAGGTGAAAGAGAAATGACAAATAAGTTTGTGCTGTTGTCTAACTTAGCTTTTGTAACAAGATAACAAGATCAAGAAAAAAATTGAAAACAGAAATGGAAACTAAAAATGAATGGTAAAATTGTAATTCGAAAACATCGAGATATAAGTACTAACGTACGTTAGTTCGGTGTTCGAAAAGGGTTATTTTTGATTTTAAAGGTTTTTTCAGCCATTTCTTAAAAGAAGGTTACCGACTATGGAGTTTGTAAGTACAAAATTAAACTATTTTTCGAACCCTTTTTGTTTCGAAAGTATATCTTGTGTACGTAAAAAGTTATTGCAATTTTAAAAGTGTGATACTTCGTTTTGCAGGCCAGTGTAGCTGCGCTTGCCGCAGAAATATTTTCTAAAAAATGAGTATGCTTAAATTTTGTCGATAGTATATAATGCTGTTGGCATGCATAGGTACCTACCTATTTTAAATAAATCAAGTAAATTATTGTGGGAGAGCAATTACGAGGGCGCATAGTGTGGCGTAATTTAAATTAATAATCTCTATTAGGTACCTACCTACGTCACTTGCAAAACGTATAATTAAAAAAATATACAAATGGCAAGAAAAGAAAAATGAAGAATTAATTATGCGATCTAAATAAGGGTACACCAGAAACTATTAAATAAAAAAGAAGTACGTTTTAAGGTGGCTGGTAAATGTCCTAACGGAGTGATTGCAATCAGACTGGCATATTTACGCCCTCGTAAACTAAAACGCAGTGCTCGCATTCGTCTTGTAAAAAATTAAGCAAAGAAATTTCTAGTTAAGAGTTAGCTGCTATCAATTTAGAAGTAAAAAAGGTTAAAAGGTTATCTGGAAGCGATTCTGTTCGTGCACAGCCTGAGCAGGACATGGCTGAGACTTGATCCCTGCGATCGTAGCTTCGACGCCATTGGTATTAATTGGGTTACGACTACTAAAAAACAAAAAGGAAATGGCAGACTTGAAAAATAAAATTTTGATGAAGTTCAAGAAATTTATATAACTGATGGAGACGTAAGACACAAACAAAACCAAGAAATTCAAGGGCATTCTCCTTTACAGAATGGATTTAAGAATAATGGACAGACTCCTTTATAATTTTTTGAATACAGTAAGAATATGGCCACCCCATTTCATCCCGTGGGTGACGTAGGAGGCGACTAAGGGAACTGAGGTGTCCTTCACCACACAATCCTCACTTTTGAAAACTTCACGAAAATCAATTTTGAGAACGCCAAAAATAGTCAAGAAACGGTCATAACTAGTTACTAGGTTAAAAAAATAGTCGCATTATCATTCCGAAGATAAAGCTATAAGTTAGTGAGGATTGTGGGGTTAACGTCTCCACACAATCCTCACCCCAGGGGGGTAACCATCGGCGTCCTCACCTTCCGCCTGACGCAGGTCCTCACCGGACACGACAGTTCCGGGAGGTTCCTGTGTCGGATAAGGCGGGAGGAAACGTCCGGGTGTCACCACTGTGTGGATCGCCCGGAGGACACGGTGGAGGTCTGCCCGGCTTGGGCAGAGCACCGCCGTGTCCTCGTGGAGGCGATCGGCGGCAGACCTCTCGCGTCCGGCCCTGGTTCAGGCCATGGTACGGAGCGAGAGGGCATGGGCAGCCGTCACCTCCTTCTGCGAAGTAGTAATGCTCGCGAAGGAGGAGGCGGGACGGTTGAGGGAAAGGCAAATTTCGCGCCCTCTTGCCCCTAGCCGCCGCAGGAGACGCCCAGGGCGTCGGGAATCCCGGGCGGATTTCCGGCTACCGTAGGCGTGGGCTTGCGGACGGTGAGCAATGGGTAGCTAACCGTCCGGTAAGGACCAGGCCCGGGTCGACGGCGCGTCGTATTCCACGCGCGCTTCAAAGAGATGTCAGCACAAATGTAGGGGTCCACTAGGGCCGATGCCTGCCGGGGTCGCGGGAAGGTACTTATGGGTCACCGAGTCCCCTGGCAACACAGGCAACAGGAAGGAATACGGATGGGTTTTAGTCAGTAAGAGTCTGACACACCCTCCCGCTCCGCCCAGAGCGGGAGAAATTATTTGATGATTTCCAACGCTCAAAAAAAAAAAAAAAAAATGGTGTAACCATCACCTCTAGCAGTTTTATTATAATATTACTTTACAGTGGGAAAGTGATGGAGCTATACAGGACTTATAGCTCCATCTCTTTCTCTCGCTGAAGTAATATTGAAATAATACTGCTATAAGAGGTGATGGTTACCCCCTGTGCAAGCAAACGGCTTGGACTATCATCTTGGGATCTATTCCAAAAAAATAGTCAAGAAATAGTTGTAACTATGCCAAATCTCAAAAATAGTCATTAAGGGATTCCTTACTTATAAAGGTATCTTGGTGAGGATTACGTGGTGACCCTTTTCTCGCCACAATCATCACCTGATTACCGCGGAACGCTTTCGTTTTTGAATTTGGTGCCAAAAAATGTAGCAGCTTAATAATCAGTTGTTAGCTTTGTTTTAATTTAAACTGGCATCGAATTTTTGTTTTGGTAATAGAGGGCATCTGGCGCTCGGCGGTCGCTGCCGCGACACGCTCGCTTCGCTCGCTCGCCTTCGCGCGTTAATGGTCACTGTTCTAACCTAACCTAACCCAACAACTGATTATTAAGCTGCTACTTTTTAGTTAAAATTATCCTTCGCTGTAGCTGCCAACCTTAGGCAAATCAACCAATATTGGGTAAAAGATGCCGACTCACACTTAATACTACTTACAGAAAAAAGAAAAAACGGGGACTGAGGGCAATAATATTTACTTATTTTATCAACTATATTAACGGGGACAGTGTACGGGGACAACGGGAAGTATTTTAAAATATTTAATTGAAGTACCGCTGTCCCCGTAGGACGGGGACACAGCGTACGGGGACAACGGGAATAAACCATAATTTCGACCTGATTTATTATGTAAAAGTATGTTAAACTTCCATGTAAACTTCTACATAAATTGTGTTTTGGTACAGTCGCGAACACTAAAATTGCAAAACTGTTTTAATACTATGGGCCCCGCGGTTTCACCCGCATAAGTTTTGACCCCGTGGGTATATCGGGATAAAAAGTATCATGTGTTATTCCTGGTTTTAAACTATCTGTGTGCCAAATTTCATCTAAATCCGTTCTTTTTGCGTGAAGGAGTAACAAACATCCATCTATCCATCCATCCATCCTTACAAACTTTCGCATTAATAATATTAGTAGGATTGTTGTACCTATATTTATTTAAAATGGTAATAAAATATTGTAGTTACTTACATTATTTTTCCTATTTCATTTCTAGACATTTCCTTCCGGAGGCTTTGACAGAACTGAATAACCTTCCATATGTAATTTTAACAACAGCCGCACGGGTCAATTGATAAGGCTAAGCTACGCTAGCCGCGGTTGGTCCGGGGATAGGTGACCATCTTTACATACCAAGACCCCTCCGTGCCTCGGAAAGCACGTTAAGCCGTTGGTCTCGGCTGTCATTCGTGAATCTTTGACAGTCGTTATGGGTCGCCAGTAGCCCGAAAGTCAGACAACCAGTCTTACCAAGAGGTATTGTATTACCTACCCAATATCTGGGTTGTGGAGGTCAAATAGGCAGTCGCTCCATGCAAAATACTGGTATTCAGCTGCAACGGGTTAGACTGGAATCCGACCCCATAGTTGTGAAAAGCGTTTATTCCCAATAGTTCGATCGTCGAACTAATGAGATTTTTTTTGTCATTTGTTCGACCGTCGAACTAGTGAGAATTTTTTCCTCATTTATACGACCGTCGAACTAATTAGATTTAAAAATAGTTCTACTACATTTGAATGTTTTACTAATTTTGTAATAAAATAAAAAACGGTTGGTTCGTTAAAAATATATATTCGTACACCTCTATCATATCTTTGATCAAATAAACAGTTGAAAAACTTACTTATCTCAATAAGCAGAGACAAAAAGAACTACGAACACATGTAATCCATCAAAGATACATATTGAATATTATATGATTACCATGATTTTTATCTAATAATCAAATTTTAAAAATGTAATAATCAAATACTAATTGTAATTAACGCATTTTTTCTAAAAAATGTCCAACACTAATTTGTCCACATGTTAATTACATTTGAGCATTAATAATCGTCATTGAATAAATCAATTTTCCTCCTTTTAGAACTTTTCTTTGATGTGGAAGGTCTCTGAAGAATATCATTTCGATATGAAGACAATACAGAATCGTCCTGTAAAATATGCAATATTTGCAATAGGGTTACATGGCCTTTTGTTACAAGGTTATTTATTTTATGGTGCCACCCTTCTACGGCATTATTTGTTCGGTGACGTTCGCCATACGCAGACCAAATTCTATGATAATCACCTTTCATCCAGTAATTATCATAATATTCTTTAAACTTCATCATGGATTGACAATTCTCCGTCATTTCATTTTGAATATAGCCATCCTGAAACAATTTCATTTTCTGGAAGCAATGCTAAGTTGGCGCATAGCGAAATTATTCTTCTGTTCCGTTTGTCTTTACTTAAACCCAGGGTTTTTGCCTTGCGCCACAAGCTGTTCACGTAATGGTAATAGCAACCTTTGATTGTAACCTTTATTTTTTGTAACGCCTTCTTCGAAATCTATCGTGACTTTTGCAGGTTTCCACTCTGGAATTTGGGACACAATCAAATCAAATAAAATTGAATAAGCTTTTTTAGTCCTGTGACTCATGAACGCGTACACCAAAGGGATCACATTCGTGTTATTTATGTCACTGCCGATGCCGCGATGTCCCCGTGAATAGTAAAAAGTTGTTGAAAAGGACTTGGACATGATTTAAAGGTCCCGTCCATAAAAATATGTTTTATATTTTTCATAATTTCTCGGGCGTCACTTGAAAAAGTAAACGTTAACGGGGCGACGTCCTCGGGTCTCTAGTAAAGATGGGCGTGCCCCAAGGTTCAATTTTGGCCCTTTCCTATTTCTAGTTTATATTAATGATCTTCCTTACATGATGGCAAACTTATCGGATATAATTCTATTCGCTGACGATACTTCTCTCATTTTTAAAATAGATAGAAAAAATCCGGATGTCTTACACGTCAACGATAGTCTGGATATTCTTTCGAAATGGTTCGCAGCTAATAATCTCTTACTTAATGCGAACAAAACAAAATGTATTAAGTTCTCACTACCAAATGTACCCCAAGTGGCTCTAAATTTAAAACTTGATGGCAAGAGACTAGATGCTATTACAGAAACTATATTTCTAGGAATTACTCTAGATTCAAAATTGCAATGGGGAGCCCACATTAGAGCTCTTTCAGGTAGATTAAGTTCAGCTGCATATGCAGTAAGAAAAATTAGACAGTTGACTGGTATAGCCACAGCTAGGTTAGTATACTTTGCTTATTTCCACAGTTTTATGTCTTATGGCGTTCTGCTGTGGGGATCGGCAGCTGATGTAGATTCAATTTTTATCTTACAAAAGAGGGCAATCCGCGCAGTCTATAGAATGGGTCCTCGTGAGTCCCTTAGAAACAAATTCAAAGAAATTAATGTACTAACTCTGCCTTCTCTTTATATCTTAGAAAGTATTTTGTATGTTCGCAAGAACTTATGTCTTTTCAAAACAAGAAGTGATTTCCATAATATAAATACACGTAGTAAACATGAAATTGTGATACCCAAATTTAGATTAACAAAAACAAGCAAATCATTTGTTATCAACAGTATCCGCTTTTATAACAAGTTGCCAAAGTCAGTTACAGAACTTGCGAAGCGATGGAAAGTTCAAAACCCACATCAAACGTGTCCTTATCAAAAACGCATATTACAAGATTAAAGACTACCTTGAAGACAAGGAAGTTTGGCAATAATTCCTTCTGCACATGTGGCTTCCCTGGTACATCAGAAACGGCATAACTATGGAAATGTCTATTAACTGCTCCCAAATTACGATGTTTATTATTATTATTTTTTAGACATACTTTTTTGACATTATATTTTCACTATTTGACATTATATACCTACAATTTATATTTCAGACTTAATATTATTAATATTATTTTACATGGATTCTTGTGTACGTTGTGAATGTGAGAATGTTGTAGGCTTAATAAACTAGATCTTTTTTTCTTTAGACCGTTTCCTTTTCTCTTTTTTTGTTAAGTACTTCTCGACAGGCTTACACTGTTCTCCCATACCTAATTTGTGTAATTTGAAAATATTGTAAAAGCCAATTATTTTTAAAAGAGTAACCGTGGAGTTTTTTGCCGGCTCTTCTGCATAGGAAACGACCAATTGGAACCGTGCACCTAGCTTCTGACGTTTCAGTGCCCATGTAGGTTTATGTGAAATAAAAATATTTTGATTTGATTTGATTTGAACAAAACACTAATATTCTCATTATTTTGTGACGGAAATCAGCGAGTAAGAATTCTGAAAAGTATTGGGAACCTCGACTTCCTCTACAGTTTTCGCGCATATTTTTTTTACGTGTGCTAGCTTATTTCTGTTTCTATAAATGCTTGATTTTATTTCAGGTATACTACTTTTTGAAGCTAAATGCAGGCCTTGATTTTTTAATGTAATTAGAGCTCTGTTATAGATTCTTGGAGCTGGTTCTCTTCCCAATGCTGCTTCATTGCAAGCATTATTTATAATAATATTAACTGAATTTCGTGTTTCATCTGGATTACATTGACCGCAGTGAGGTTTTATTTGTAAAGTTTCAGTGAGGTCCTTAAACAAAATAATTGTATTAGTTTAAAATATATATACTTATGTCTACACGTAATAAATTATATTATACATATAAAACACTCAAGACGTATAAAATATTCAATGTTATGGATCCAGTACATTTTAAACTTTTATAATTTTTACACCGCCATATGCTTTGACCATTTTTATATTTACGCATTGAGTAATATTGATGTCCTTCTAATTGCAGAATTCTTCCTCGACTACTTTTAATAATTATTAATTCATTAGACGTCATTACAAAAAAATTAACAGTAAACTAAACAGGCACCACCAAATAAAACGTTGCAACTGCAGCGCATAACCAGCATAACACATCCATCATTTTGCATAGTTAAACAGGCTCAAACAGCATCTACCCTCAAAATGAAAATAAAAACTATAACCATACTCCTTCTGACGGGGTGTTTAGCTAAATGTTTATAATGCACATACCTACCTAGGTGTTGTAGGTATAGATGCATTTAAGGAAATGTACAGTGGACGACTTCCGGGTGATATGACGATGATTTGTGTAATCTGTATGTATTGTTTATTTACTATTACTATTATTTACTTTGTTAGGAAACCAGCTTATAATTTATAAGTTTTCAACTGTTTATTTGATCAAAGATATGCTATAGATGTACAAATATAAGTACACGAATATATATTTTTAACGAACCAAGCGTTTTTTTATTTTATTACGAAATTAGTAAAACATTTAAATGTAGTAGAACTATTTTTAAATCTAATTAGTTCGACGGTCGTACAAATGAGGAAAAAAATTCTCACTAGTTCGACGGTCGAACAAATGAGAAAAAAAAATCTCACTAGTTCGACGATCGAAGTAATTAATCGAACTAGTGGGAATAAACGTCAGATTCGGCCCTATAAATACATGAATAAAAAAATATATTATGGGTACATGCAACTTTATTAGTTGAATAGGTAGTTAATTATAACTTACAAGCTCTAAATAACTTAGGTATAAAATTGATAGTGGCAGAAATACACAGATTTTATCTTAAAAATATTAATTGATCTAGTGTCATTAATCATTAATCAGTATGCTGGGAGAAAACAGAGGAATATTTATTTATTAACATATTACATATTATATGTACTGAATTAAAACTGACCATATTTTTTTACTTTTCAGATAAAAAGTTAAGATTTCAGAAGTAAAAAACCATCAAATATGAAAACTAGTAGTAATACATAGTATTAGTACATTACAAAATTACAGGATTTATTATCGAGGATGTTACTTATAGCCACATTAAATCTTGAGATAGAAGCCATTATTGCTATCATATGAATTATGAGCCACAGCTCATGCATTCATCCCTATTTTGTAAGGAGCAAGTAATTGCAGCCATATTGTCATCATCAACCTCTGACTTTCCATTAGTCTCTGATTTTTCGTTTGTGACCTTACCCTTAACCTTAGATTTATCAACAGTAAACTGTATAGCATTGACAGCAGGTTTTGTGCGCAGGTAGTACATACCAGTTTTCAAACCCATTTTCCATGCATAGAAATGAATAGATGTTAATTTACCATAATTTGGTTCAGCAACATGGATATTGAAGGACTGACTTTGATCGATAAATGCACCTCGGTCGGCAGCCATTTGTATTGTAGTTTTCACGGAAATTTCCCAGACAGTTTTATACAAGTCTCTTATGTCTTTAGGAATAGATTCAATGTTTTGAATAGATCCATTATTATGGATGATAAGATTTTTCATATCTTCATCCCATAAATCAGCTTCAGTTAGATCATGTAACAGGTGATGATTGACTACTTGGAACTCACCTGACAAGACACGTCTTTGGTAAATGTTTGATGTAAATGGTTCAAATGACTCATTATTTCCCAATATCTGGGCAGTTGAAGCAGTTGGCATGGGTGCTAACAAAAGTGAATTTCTAAGACCATACTTTGCAATCTTCTCTTTTAGTGATACCCAGTCCCACAAATCTGTTGGGGTCTTGTTCCACATGTCATACTGCAATATACCCTGACATGCAGGGCAGCCTGCATAAGTCTCATATACTCCATCCTTTTCAGCTAATTCACAACTAGCTTCTAGTGCACCATAGTAGATTGTTTCAAATATTTGTTGATTTAGCTTTATAGCAGCTTCGCTTTCATATGGTATACGCATTAATACAAAGGCGTCAGCTAATCCTTGAACTCCAATTCCGATGGGTCTGTGCCTCATATTTGATTTTTCTGCCTCTGGCACTGGATAAAAGTTGACATCAATAATTTTGTTTAGATTTTCAGTTATAGTTTTAGTAACTTCCTTCAATTTTATAAAATTATAAGTTTTGTCATCATTTACAAACATGTTTAATGCAATAGAAGCTAAATTGCACACAGCAACTTCATCTGGTGAAGTATATTCTACTATTTCAGTGCAAAGGTTGCTGCATTTAATGGTGCCTAGATTCTTCTGGTTACTTTTTCTGTTGCATGAATCTTTGTAAAGCATATATGGAGTCCCTGTTTCTACTTGTGCTTCAATTATAGCTTTCCACAAAACCTGAGCTCTTACTTGTTTTACGAATCGACCTTCTTGTTCATATTTTTCATACAATGCTTCAAATTCTTCTCCCCAACAATCAGCTAGACCAGGACATTCATGAGGACACATTATACTCCAATCTTGATTGCTTTCAACTCTTTTCATAAATAAATCAGGTATCCATAGTGCATAAAATAGTTCCCTAGCACGAACTTCTTCTTTTCCAGTATTCTTTTTCAATTCTAAAAATTCGAATATATCAGCATGCCATGGTTCCAAGTATATGGCAAAGGCACCAGGTCTTTTATTACCCCCTTGATCAACATATCGCGCTGTGTTGTTGTACACTCTTAACATTGGCACAAGACCATTGGACATACCATTTGTACCAGCTATGTAAGTACCTTTAGCTCTAATGCAGTGAACATGTAGGCCAATCCCACCTGCTGATTTAGAAATGAGTGCACATTGTTTTAAAGTATCATAAATTCCTTCAATACTATCATCTGTCATGGCTATGAGAAAGCAAGAAGATAATTGAGGACGTGGAGTGGCTGCTGAGAACAGAGTTGGGCTTGCGTGTGTAAAATATTTTTCAGATAGCAAATTGTATGTATTAATAGCCCCCTCAATATCTTCGCCATGAATGCCAATGGAAACCCGCATGAGCATGTGCTGTGGCCTTTCTGCAACCTGAAATTAAGCTAAGGTTAAAACTCTGTGAACAAAATAATAAAAAAAATACTACACTAGTAATAATAAATAAGTGTACCTTATTATTGATTTTCAACAAATATGACCTTTCCAAAGTCTTGAATCCAAAATAGTTGTATTTGAAATCCCTGTCATACACAATGGCAGAATCAAGTCTCTCTTTATTTTGTATGATTAAATTGTAATGAAAATCAGAAATCATTGGTGTCCTCTTCTTGGTATGTGGATTAATTATATTGTATAAATCAGTTATTACATCTGAAATAATATAGAAAAATCCATAAAGTTGGGTTCAGTTTAATTTTGTACAGTAGGGATTTGTGTACAAATAATTCTACAGGTACTAATAATAAAGCTGAACAGTTTGTTCTTTGTTTGTTAGAATGCTCTTGAACAATAATCTCTTGAACTAACTCTTAATCTCTTGAACAATAATCTCTTGAACTAACCGACGGATTTGAAAAATATCTTTTGCATTTGATAGCCTAATTCTTAGAAAGTTTTTAACACCACGGTAAGAGTCTTCGGAACCGAGCAAAAAGAAAAAAGTCATAAAAAATGCTAAGGGAAAACAAAGTAATAGAGCGGGTAGGCAATGCGGTGGGTCGGGGGAACAAGACATTTCACGTGGACGAAATTGCGAGCAGAAGCTAGTAAGATATATTGTAATTATATTAATAAAGAAATATACAATTGATAATTACCAGAAAAGTGTTTTTTAGTTTCTTTATGCAAATTAGAAATTGCCAATCTTGCAGCAAGTAATGCATAATCTGGATGATCAGTAGTCATAGTCGCTGCTGTTTCGGCAGCTAAGTTATCAAGTTCCACTGTTGTTACTCCAGAGTATATACCACTGATGACTTTCAGAGTGATAGATACCTGCAAGCATTAGATTACATCAATATAATAATAGTTGTACGCTATTCAGACGCAATGGTGGATGTGTGGTGTAGTAATTGAAATGAAAGATAATTGAACCACACAAGAGTACTAGAAAAGAGCTGAAAGGGGAAACTGGCTAAGTTTTAAAGAATATTAAAATGACATTAAAATAAATAAAAAAATGACAACAAGTTTAAAAAAAGTTCAGCTGCGCTCAGTGTCGAATCCAGGTACTGATCGTTACAGATATACTCATAACTTAAACTTAACATTGTGGTTGCAAAACATGCTCTCCCATACATCGATATACGTCACGGTCGATTCTCCAACTGCAAATTTAAGTTGGTCGACTATTACTCGTTAACTTGTAAAGCCTACTTAGCTGTGATAGTTTTCCTTTTAATTTCATTATATCGATACCAGAAGTATCAATTAACGTAAGGGAGTTTTTCAGGAGAGCCAAAAAACGTTTTTTTTTTTTTTAAATCTGTCTATAACATTTTGCTGTCTGCCCCAATTTTAATTGTGTCTAGACCAAAGTTTCTTAGATTTCGTATTCTTTTAAGCTATAAACGAAAGATTTACGAATGCCCCGTGGTTTAAAATATAGCATGTCCCTTACATTAAAAAATATGTTTAGTTGTCTCTTACGTTACTGATATTGGCGCCGATTCCCTTGTTCACAAACTAATCTAAATTTAAGTTCAGTGCATCTTTTTCTTTCTATTTCATTAAGAAAAGGACAGAAGATACATTTTAGTTTAGTCCTGTCAAATTAATCAGCGCTTGACGTAAATTGACGTAATTTTAGTAGGCAAGTTTTTAATCACGTCTAAACTTGTATAGAGTAGTGACAGGCGCTGATTAATTTGACAGGACTAAACTAAAATTTATCTTCTGTCCTTTTCTTAATGAAATAGAAAGAAAAAGATGCACTGAACTTAAATTTAGTTTAGTTTGTAAACAAGGGAATCGGCACCATTTTATGTGTAAACCGTCGAAGATATTGTAAGCAGCAAGAGAAATAAAAAAATATACTTAATTCTAATGTAAAGGACTATTATAGTGTTGCAATTTGATGTAACTATAGATTATCTACTAAAATTGATGGTATTTTAACACCATGGAAATAGGTTCTTTGCGTGATTAATGTTGGATTAATGTTGGTATGAACCAACATTAATCATTCAAAGCAAATCTATGCGTTAGTTTCAGGTTTTACAGCTTAGCTATCACAGATTTAAATTAAATTTAGGGATAGATACAAAATAAAACAATTGTTATTATTTCAACAGTCTCATTTATTAAGTACCTAATTGAATCAATGTACTGGAAATGAAAGACTGGATGAATAAATGGAATATGTATCGTGTGAAAGATGGTAGCAGTGAAAGTTGAAATGACGAATAGAAGGTAAGAATGGATGTAAGGGAAAAAGATCGAATAAGAGGTGAATGAATTGTGTGAAAGATGAATGAATGATAATTATGAATATTAATTAAGAAAAATAATTATTATTGTTGCGCCGATTACAATACTAATTAGAGCGATGCCACACTGCTCCGTTGCGTTGCGTCGTCGCATTTCAATGACGCTTGCTCGGTTCTAAAAGACTTGAGGATTTAATGTATTTTAGAATCGAGCAAGCGTCATTGCAATGCGACGACGCAATTTTCTATTTGGTATTTTATCTAATCATACTCATTTTCAGTAATCACGTCATTTTCATCGTCGTCTGTTTCGTTGAGGGTATCTTTAACGGGCACTTTATTTGAAAGTTTCAAATATTCACCATGATATCTTTTTGGTATTATACCGGTGCCGCACAATTTTTTGAGGTCATTGTATTTTGGAATGGAAATTGGCAGCCTCTCTTTATATAGAGATGGCAAGTTTTCTGTGTTCCCTTGACTGATTTCACTGCTAGTACTTTCTTCAGCTGCAGATTGATTTGTGTTGTCAATATTTTTCGTCTTTTTACCTCTAACAGTACTTCTTTTCCCAACCCCTTTACCCTTTCCTCTTGCGTTGGTCTTTGGAGGTAATTCTTTGAAGAGTTCTATGTCGTAAGTATCACCAGTCTCTATCATTGTATATTTAACTTCAATTTTCGTCAAGGCATTTTTTTTTAATGTGCACACTTATATTTTCTACGTATGAAGTTAAATATACAATGTAAGGGACATGTAAGTTAAATTGACTGATTTGAGGTTTAAGGTGAGGGTGTAAATTGTTTAATACGATGACTTACTTTATTTTTCTAAGAATAAAAAATGTTAGTGTCCGTTAAATCATTTTTTTTGTCATAAATCGTTTTACGCAGTCCAAAAATTTGTACTGTAAGGGACATTTTTTCAACGATAGAGAAATTTTAATGACACCAATCGATAGAGCTGGAAATTCTGAATCCAATGATATATATAACTCATTTTCGCCAAAATGTCCCTTACGTTAATTGATACTTCTGGTATCGATATGTACCTTCTCCTGCCATGAATTTTCACATCTCTATAAACAACCATTTAGGTGGCAGGGGTCGCGTGGACCTGTCGGGGTTAGCACTTTAAACCTTAATATTACACAAACGGATCCTTGAATCGAAAAATGGTGTTCACAGACCCGCAATATTTTCAAACGGCCTATCCAACAACCCCACACCATGGGATGGACGAGAAAAAAATACCAGCCTCAAATTACGTGCAAGGGAAGGGAAAGTAAAAATAAAAGTGAAAGTGGTAAAATAAAATCTAAAAAAATATTTTTAGATTTTATTTTACCACTTTGTCGGCGTGATTAATATGTACACCTATGCCAAATTACAGCTTTTTAGTACTGTGTCTCTCACAGGGACAGACAGACAGACGGACATGGCGAAACTATAAGGGTTGTTTACTTCATAATCAGCCTATAATGTTCCCATGGTTGGGACACAGGCCACCTCTGTGTGAGAGGGGTGAGAAGGGTGAGAAGGGTTGTTTACTACGGAACCCTAAAAATAAAAAAAACACTACGGAACATCAGAAGGTAAAATGTTAATTACGTATTTGGTATCGGAGCCGGCGATACGATTGATATCGGTTTCTAGGTCCGCATCTAATAATTACGTAAACAACACGTCTAATAAAGGTGAACCTAAGTTGTCCCGGTATAAATAGTCCTACTTTCTTTTTGATTCCTATTCCCCCCGACTGCTCACCATGTTCGGCAAGCCTATCCCTTGGGAGAAGCGAGCCAAATATCTAGGTGTGACTCTCGACGGGCACCTTTCCTTCTCAGAGCACTTATAGAAGACGCGTGCCGCTTTCACTCTCGGTACTCTCCATTCCGTTTTAAAATACACGCAGCAAATTGCCCCATATGTGCAAATTGCGTATTTACACAACGTGCATCCGTCCCATCATGACATATGCCTGTACAGTTTTTAAGTACTGTTTACTTTAATGTAAGGAGAGGAATGACAAGTACGTACAAATAAAATGGTACGGTTTTTGGCGCCTCCTATTGGACACCCCCGAAAACTCGCGAAAGCGGGAAATTCAAAATCGCATTTCTTTGAGATATTTGAAGGTTTGTCCACGAAAGCAGAACTGAGAAACTGTAACCGATGTTAAATTATTGTGCAATTTCACTGGTTACAATTTTCCAGCTCCGCTTTGGTGGTCAAACAGCCTGATTGTTTAAATTGACTTAAACGTGAATAAGAGACAATTTATTCTTGCTTGTAAAAAAACTTTGAATTTTTAATATATTTAACAAGATTGTGGTTTATTTGTAAAGTTCAAAGGCTCTACTCGACGTCGTTAATGGCGAGGATAACCCTACACGTTGCTAAAAGAGAAGATGATGACAAGAAAATTCACAAGAAATAACATCTAATTAAGTTCCTTGAATAACATGCGCTCCCGTCGGCAGACATTTTTCTTGTGGCCTGCTAGGTATATTTAATAAAAGCTTACCCACCAAATATAGTGAAATTCTTTGTCTGTCTGTCCCCACTGTAGCTCAGAGACGCTTAGTACTAGAAAGCTGTAATTTGGCATAGGTATACATATTAATCACGTCGACAATGGTAAAAGATGTTGAGAATTTTTTTTGTAGTAAAAAAGGTTCCGTTCTGTGAACACCACTTTTCGATTCAAGGATCCTCGACGTCGTTAATGGCGAGGATAACCCTACACGTTGCTAAAAGAGAAGATGATGACAAGAAAATTCACAAGAAATAACATCTAATTAAGTTCCTTGAATAACATGCGCTCCCGTCGGCAGACATTTTTCTTGTGGCCTGCTAGGTATATTTGGGCATTTTTACTTAAAAATGCACCCGTCTGAAAACTGAGGAGATTTTTTACAAGTGTGTTTTTGAGTTGATTGAGGTTTTCACTATATTTTTGTTACTATTACAAACTGAAAATTACACTTTATTTCTGACAAATAGCTTAATTTCTATGTAAAAAACAATTTTTAAGTGGACACTATAGCAAAATAATGGTCAGTTTGGTGACATTGAAAAACGGTTATAATAATTAAAATAAAGGGAATTATGACGTTTTTCACCTTTAATTAGTTTCAAATACTTGAATTTATCATAAAAATAAATACATGGTAATATAGAAATGGTTTAAAATTTCTTAAAATTAATTTTTAAATTCGGTTTTGTGACAAGTGATTCCATTGCGATCATTATTTTCTTTTTAATTTAGTGTTTAACAGCCTGTTTTTAATTTATAATTTGTATATTCTGTCTTAAAGTATTTGAAACATTATAAGAAAAAAATATATTATGTAAGCATTAAACAAAATTATTAAATCAGTAAAACAAACCACGTGAAAATTGGGACTGTCACCAAATTGACACATCTAAAATTCTTAGGTCGAGACTACATGATATACAAATTAGAAATAAAAGTCATGTTTTTATGTAGGAACATTTATTTCTTGTTTTAATTATCTATTAATAACATTTTATGTTATAATAAGTCTTTGGGTAGGAATCATAATACACAGTAAGATACAAAACTTGTACTTTCTTAAATCAGTCTCGAAATACCTATAAGTAGTCTAAAATTAAAATCAGTCTTAAACTTTTAATGGCACTTGGAACATAAGAAACTTTTCTGTATCAGGTATAATTCAAATAATAATGATATTAATACAGTATGAGTAAATTGCAAAGGTAATAACAAATATATTTTTTATTATCTTAGCTACCAACTGTTTTATGAAACATTAAAATATTATCTAAAAAATAAATTTGTCAAAATTGTAAAGATTTGGCATGTTCCAGTATTGTATTTTTTCATTATTTTAGGTATCAGTCTTAAATCAACCAAGTGACATCATACCGATGTCTTAAATCAACCAAGTGACATCAGTGTGATGTCACTTGGTTGATTTAAGACTGATACCTAAAATAATGAAAAAAATTAATCATTATACACAGGGTTGGAATCACAATACACAGTAAGATACAAAACTTGTACTTTCTTAAATCAGTCTCGAAATATCTATAAGTAGTCTAAAATTAAAATCAGTCTTAAACTTTTAATGGCACTTGGAACATAAGAAACTTTTCTGTATCAGGTATAATTCAAATAATAAAGATATTAATACAGTATGAGTAAATTGCAAAGGTAATAACAAATATATTTTTTATTATCTTAGCTACCAACTCTTTTATGAAACATTAAAATATTATCTAAAAAATAAATTTGTCAAAATTGTAAAGATTTGGCATTTTCAAGTATTGTATTTTTTCATTATTTTAGGTATCAGTCTTAAATCAACCAAGCGACATCACACCGATGTCTTAAATCAACCAAGTGACATCGTCGGTGTGATGTCACTTGGTTGATTTAAGACTGATACCTAAAATAATGAAAAAATTTAATCATTATATTAGTGTATTTACTTGACAATACAATTTTGAAATCTTATCTAATAAAAAATAAATGAATAATATTATTACCAACAATTATAGCACTCATCTTCAGTAAAATGGTCATAGACCAAAAAATCACAGAAATCACACCAGAAATAGGAACTTTGCAATAAATTCCAAATATCAGTTTTAATCATCGCCAGAGTAAAATGTTTTTGTCTTGTTGAATTATTCACCTCTTGTTGACAACCAAAACAATTTTCCATTATAACGAAATGAGTTATGGGCCAGGGCCATGTGGCATCATCAAAATAAAACTTCTCCAAATCATACCTGGTCAGGACTTTGTCTACATCATAAAGTACAACCATATTTTTGACCAATTTGATATTGTATTTGTATTTTTAATGTATCTGGATCAGTTCGTTGTACCTACTTGATTAATCAATCTGAAACAAAAATAAACATCAATAAAATCTCTAATAAAAGAGAATAAAGAAGAGGAAGTGAATAATACTACCTTCCAGACATCTTTCGCATATATAATCAGAGCCTTCAGATCCTCCTATACATTCAGAGCAAAACCAGTTTTTGCATGAAATACATTTCGCTTTTTCTCCAAATATAGAAGACAGACATTTGTGGCATTTTATATATTTAGGTTTTTGACACATCTGTTTGTCTTTAATAGTACTATGATTCTCAGTAGTGACTTTATTTTTAGCTGTAGAAGGAACTGTTTGACGATATGATACTGTGACATTATTATGAATTATAACTGAAGGTTTTTGGGAATGATCTTTAATGGGTCCTAATAGTTCTATAGGTCTTCTTTTTGGTGGTATTGTAATCACTTCTTTCTTTGGGTCAACATAATGACTTTGAAATTTATTAGTACACTGTATCTGTTTTTGAATCCAAAAATTTTTTTCTTCCTTTATATTTAAAGGCTGCACATTGACAACTTTCAAAGGCTCAGATATATTTGCATTTTTGAGAACAGTGTCAGCAACGGCATTTCCAAAAAAACATATCTCGGTATTAAATACCGAACTCCCTTGAGTATTTTCGACACTAATGGCCTGTGACGGATGTTCAGCGTCTTCTGCCCGAAAGATCAAATCCGTTTCATCAATAGCGTCGAGGTCAATATTTTGAACGGTATTATTAAATTGCTCCGAAAAGTCCAGTAATAGACAAGGATCTTCGACTATATCGCATATTTGATATCCATTATTTGAAGTCTCAGGTCGAATTATAGGTAACTGATCATCATTTACTCCACCAAATACTACAACGTGTGATTTTGGTGAAAAACAGGTACACAGACCTCTCAAGTCCCCACAAAAACAACCAATATCTCTATATTGTATTATGTTCGACTCTCTATTTAGGCTGGTCGATACTTGGTGTAGTTGCATCGTGCCCTTTAGTACCGGTACTTTTGCAGGCAAATTTTTTGCCACTTTTTCCACATTTGCGCTGTCAATCAGGAATACTTTGGTAACTTTTAAACATTGTTTTAACAATGTATAAGCATCCTTTGCGTCTATGACGTCTTTACCAGTGCATACTTTTCGATCAAGAGTGCGTTTGATGCTGCCTCCTATGCCGTCTGCCACGTTTTTACCGTGACCAGCTTCATAAAACGACCAGGTGGTGTATTGAAACTGATACTGTCTTGTATAATAAACCAGTAAATAGAAATTATTTTTCTGTCGATACTGTGCAGACGGTCCATCTGAGTAAAAGTGTATTATCGTCGTTTCAGGAAACTCTTGCTTTACCATGTCAAGTGTGCCCAAATCGCTGCTGGTTGATGGCTAGTATTATCCGATAATGTACAAAATGATTGAGAACGGTTTTTAAGAAACACCATTCCCGTATGCAGACATATTTGAAGATTCGATGCCCCGTAGTGCATTGACTGGATTTCCTCAGCGAGTTTGGATTGATAATTCTCAGAAAAGTCACAAACTATCAAGGCTTCGTTCTCTTTGAGCTCTAATACTGCCTTTTGATACTGACCTTGCTGATGTTTTGTATTGAAATAATGTTTTTTGAATAAAATCAAGTCTCTTTCAAAATCATTTTTCAATTCTTTGAGAGTCCCTTTCTTTGCTGCTTTTGCCATTCTCTTTGTTGTAATTTCTTTTATCGCTTCACCGTCTTTTTTCTGATATGTGTGATCTAATCTCTCCCAACGTGGCCATTCTACTTGTTTTTTAAACTCCTCTTCGCTCATTTGATGATACTGTACTTTTTTGTCCTTGCATTTGTTACATTTAGACCACATGCACTCATAGTTATTCATATCGCATGATACTTGGCTTAAAATATCTTGTATACTGCCTGTGAGTAAACCATGTTTTGCCATAGAAGAATGAAGAAATCCAAAGTTGCTGTGTTTTATACACAAGCAAGTAGATCTTGAGGATAAGCCAGGCGATAATACGAAAAACGGCTTGTATAAATAAAATGTAGTAAAACCGTAACGTCCATTTTCAGCTTTATACTTTTGGAAAGTATTAACTAGCGTCTCTAGCAAATATCGGATTTGGACCTTTTGTTTGTTTTTTGTTCTAACTTCTTTTTTGCCGGCAGTAATACGGCTAATGTCATCCCTTGTATAAAATTTAGTTATCTCTTGTCTCTCACAACGTCTCGTTTTCTTTTTATTTTGTCTAACTTTGTCTTTTAGACCCAACATTTTTGAGATCATCGTTTTATTACCTGAATTTAATGCCAATATTTTGAGGGTTCGTTTTTCTTCTATTTTAAAGCAACTTTGGTAGGTCGTTTTAAGAGTATTTTCCAATATTTCTTCTCTCGCTTTCATTTTCAATATTTGTAAATTCAGGTCTTTGATCTCCTTATCCTTCTTTTGTTTTAACCTTTGGTATCGTTTCCGATAAGTATCGTTCTTTTTTCTTAAATTTTCAATCTGTCTTGTGTAATTTCTGTATTTATTTACAAGGAATTTGTTTTTATTTCTCAGACTTTGTATGAATTTTTCTTTTGGTAAATTATATTTTAAGTTTTCTTGTTGTGTAACACTACTAGGCTCGGGTATTGAACTAATGTTATTTTGAGAAAAGTCGTGTTTCTTGGCTTTCCCTTGCTTTTGCCGGCTTTTCCTTTTTTCTTTTCTCCACCTTTCTCGTCTAATTTCGGCTTCCTCTGGTGTGAGTTCTGATACTTTTTTCTTTTTCGACTTAACTTTAGCTAAATTCTGTTTTTTCTGTCTTTCAAACTCGTCAGGACGATTTTGTTTAAGCCTTTCTCTATATCGTTGAGTTCTTTCAGCACCACTTAGTGGCATTGTGATGTTTTTTAAAGTACCTTAAAAAAAATTAATGATGTAGAACCAGCCTTATGAGTCAGTTTGGTGACTTTAGTGGTCCGCCCTATATGTGACAACACAAAACGTCACTGAACTGACTGTCACATTATCCAAGTTAAACGCAAAAAAAAATCCTTTCGCACCAAATAAAATTATATTTTTCTAAAATTACTAATAAAACCGTTTCTTGAATAAAACCAAAAATCAATGGAAAGTAGTTCAATACTGTGACACAAATACGTAATAAGAAAAAAGGCTTCAAACATGACTTACCAAATTGCGACCAACCACCAACACCAACAAAACACCCTCTTTATTTCACGAATTTAGCAAACTGACAGGTTTTAAAAATTGTGGATGATCCTTAGTGGGTAGTGTTGCAAGTTTTTAGAATTATAACGAGTTTAGTAGAAAAAATACTTGCATTTGGACCGTCACTGTGCTGACATGTCCGGTCGGATCGAGTTTTGAGGTCCTTTACAAAAATGTAATTTACGCCTGTAATATTAGGGCTTTACTATTAATTTTTAATTAGTGAGTTGGAAAAAGGAATCTACTATATTTAGAACAAAAATTTGACAACGTTTTTGTACGAAAATTTCCGGTAATTTAGGTTTACTCAAAGTGGTTAAGCACTGGGACAAGTAAAAAATGGCTTCTTTTAGTATTCGAATTATTCATAATTAAATTAATTAAGTATATATACAGAACTATTGTTGATCAAAAACAAATTTAATACATTTGGGATCGATTCATTAAAAAATAAAAACTATACACTTTCATATTAAAACACAATACAACTTCGAAAACGTGGGACAGCGTAAAAGTGAAGGGTGCAAGTTTTAGTGAAAATGCCCATTTAATAAAAGCTTACCCACCAAATATAGTGAAATTCTCTGTCTGTCTGTCCCCACTGTAGCTCAGAGACGCTTAGTACTAGAAAGCTGTAATTTGGCATAGGTATACATATTAATCACGTCGACAATGGTAAAAGATGTTGAGAATTTTTTTTGTAGTAAAAAAGGTTCCGTTCTGTGAACACCACTTTTCGATTCAAGGATCCCCTTGCGTAATATTAAGCATTAAAGTGCTAATTTTTGTTAGAGTCAAATGTCCGTCCCCCCCTGCCAGCAAAATGGTTGTTTTTGGATGTGGAAAAATTCATGGCAGTAGTGCATATAATAAAATTAAAAGGTAAACTATCACAGCTAAGTAGGCTTTACAAGTTAACGAGTAATAGTCGACCAACTTAAATTTACAATTGGAGAATAAATTACATAATACGTCGCCGGTCTTTTGCCAGCATCAATGTGCCTGCTCTTCTTGAGCCGACTGGCATTGTCAGAGATGATGGCAAAAGACCTGATGGTGTGTCTTTGGTCCCGTGGAGTTTGGGACGGATGCTTGTGTGGGACGCTACCTGTGTAGACACACTGGCACCGTCCCACCTCCAACGGACTACTTCTAAAGCGGGTGCAGCGGCAGAAAATGCCGTTAATCTGAAAGTTATTAAATATGGAGGCCTTGGCAGAGAGTACAACTTTGTGCCCTTTGGCGTCGAGACCCTCGGTCCGTGGGGTCCCAGTGCGCATAAGTTATTTGCGGAAATCGCGAAACGTCTAGTTGATGTAACTGGTGACCGAAAAGCTGGCGGCTTTCTCGCGCAACGCATCAGCATTGCAATTCAGCGAGGAAATGCCGCCAGCATCCTCGTTACAATGCACCGAGGGCCTTTTTTAAGTTTAACTTAGTTTTAATTAAATTTAGTTAATGTTAATAATCATCTTGTAATTTGGTTATGTAAATAAATATATTGGAGAATTGATTGTGGTATATATCGATGTATTTTTATTTTTTTTGGGTGGGAATTCATCAAATAACTTCTCCTGCTCTGGGCGGAGCGGGAGGGTGTGTTAGACTTATACTGACTAAAACCCACCCGTATTCCTTCCGTTGCCTGTGTTGCCAGGGGCCTCGGTAACCCTTTAGTACCTTCCCGCGACCCCGGCAGGCAACGGCCCTAGTGGACCCCTACACTTGTGCTGACGACATCTCTTTGAGGCGCGCGTGGAATACAACGCGCCGTCGACCCGGGCCCAGACGGTGAGCTACCCATTGCTCACCGTCCGCAAGCCCACGCCTACGGTGCCGGTGGCCGGAAATCCGCCCGGGATTCCCGACGCCCAGGGCGTCTCCTGCGGCGGCTAGAGGCGAGAGGGCGCGATATTTGCCTTTCCCTCAACCGTCCTGCCTCCTATCGATGTATGGGAGAACATGTTTTTTAACCTTTTGACCGCCACAGTCATGTATAAATGACAAGCCAAAAAGTGCCCAGTACGCCACGGTCACGACTACATGACAGACTTTTATACGTAAATAAAACTCTTAAACAACATTGTTTTTTTATTTCCTTTGCTTATTATGTTCCTTGACTCATCCTTATTTAGATAAGTTGAACTTCTTCCTGTATATTAACATAAGATGACAAAAACTAATACCCAGTAACAAGTTCGAAAAACATACTGCCCTCAGCGCCACAGTCATCATATCATGACACGTAGTGATGTAGGTAGCAATCATTATAACAAGCATATCGAACTCGACGATAACCTACGTTATATTTAATTTATTTAAATTAGTCCTCAACAAATAAATAAAACTTTTGATATTGTAATTTTTATGATTGAGAAATCATGAAAATTGTATATTACTGAACTCTCTGCTCAGGAAATGTCGGTGTCAGTTGATTATCGATAAATCATAATGACTGTAATGCCCGTCTCCATCACACTGTCATATTTTCTGTGCCTGGAACGCCACAGTCATCTAATCATGACAATCCCATGACGTCACACGCGGAAAATTTTCAAATAGAACTGTTCCTTTATTATTAATAGTAATAACAATGGATGCCAATAATATGAGTACTGATGAGTTAAATAAGATTAAATTTGATGTAACATTTTGCAATACGTACAAAGTGTGTTAATTAAGTCTTCTTATTAAATAATAATATCCATACGTACTGATGAACAATGGCATACATTGTTTTAGCTGAGATTAAATTTCTACGTCTTTAGTAAAAATATCTTCACCTTCTTAATTAGTATGTGCAAGATTTTTTGTTCGAGAAGGCCGAGAATAATAAATATTCAGTCATCGTAACTATTAAACTTTTGTAGGTTATTTCAATGGTAACTTTTATATTCCAAATTGAGGAAGAAAAATGGCAATAACGCATATATCGTATTTTCCTTACGTAGTTAATTCATAATGAAATGTCTTTTAAAAATATTGTTTATGATAGGTAATCCCAGTGGTTCTTAATACTCTTTGGCCTTACTTTAGGTATACAAAAATACTTTGAAAAATCGTAGCCAAATAATGGAATTTCTTTCGTCACTTTTAGACGCTCAAATTTAAGTCAGCTAAGATTTCGCCGTTCGGTCTCATTAGTGCGCCGCGCTGTCGCTCACCTATTCGTAGACTAGATACCTCCTCACATAACTAACCACTGACATACTTATGTCTATAAATTAAGTACCTATTTATGACTCGACTCATTGAACATTGTGTATTTATTTTGTTAAAATGCATAATTTATCGTTGAATAGGTACAAAACTTTGTTTAGAGGTCTGTTTAGCCGCTCTTATTAGAATAATAACACGACGTGCGAAGATCGTTCGTAAGAATTCTAAAAGATGGCGGTGTTCGTCTGTCTAGTAAATTCTAAATTCAATAACAATGTGAATATTATATTTATGTTGGTTTTGTTGCTTTTGCATATTTTCCTCGTATTCTGAAAATTATAATATACAGTAAATTTTATTTATTTCAGCAAATATATCAGTCATAGTGCATCAGTACGTAGCGGTACGTTAAGGCATTATTACAGGTTGTTCTTTCAGAGAAACTTACATTTTATTATTTGACAATGCTGACACTGTATAGAAAATACGAAACCATAAAAATAAAATAACTATTATTATTTCGATATTATTAATATAATATCGGTTGCACACCTCTAGTGCAGAGGCGAGCAAATTGAAAACAGCCGTGCCTGCTACGCCACTGTCATCATATTATGGTGACAAAAAAGTACGTCATGATTGATCAGTGCTGTGATAGTATTGACTTGATTTAGTCGATTGTTGTTTTTAATTGTGGATTTAAATTATAAAGAACGCCGAAACTGTGACACATATTATTATCATTTCTGTCTTATAGGACAAAGCGGGATGAAATAAAACTCCTGTATTATATATCTCGGGTAAATAGTAACTTTTATTAAAAAGATACTATATGTTAAAAAATGAATAGATAGTTTAACATGTGCTTTATCGTAATAATTCCGAACTCACTACTATTTTGTAGGTATTAAAGGATAAATTTGAAGCTTGGCACTGAGGGCACGTCTTTGCTTTTTTGACGTGGCGGTCAAAAGGTTAACTACAATGTTAAGTTTGTGTTTGGGATAAATTAATACCAACTTCCCAACTACGGAAACCTTCATTGTGCGTGGTCCGACACGCACTTGGCCGGTTTTTGAGACTTACGATGTTTTTTTTAGTAGTCTTAAATTAATAAGTGTTAAAGTAAAGAAGTAGGTAGTAGTAATAAAGAAGCATTTTTATTTCACTACAGTATGTATGTATGTCCGTATCTATGTTCCCTCGTAACTATTAAACGGTTGAACCGAAATTTCACGCGAAGTCGCGGGCAAAAGCTAGTAATGTATAAATCTGTGTCCTAACCAAAGCGTTAATCGCGCGAAACTGATTGCGTTGCTTTGCCTCATTCTCATATTCTAATACATGTCATAGTCTGGCTTTCGAATCAATCTATTATAGGTTTTGTGATTTAATCTGAGAAATCTGAGGTTCTTTTCTCAGAGCCATAACATGAAGTACAGATGACGTCACAAAACGGCATTGTTTAGGCGAATTTGTCTATTAAGAATGCAGTAAGATTTCTGTAGTAATACCTACGAATCTTATAATATCGTGCTGAGAATCCGTGATCTTGGAATTATAAACTCCAAGTGAAAAGTTCTGTGCACGCGAAACATCCTGCCATTTTAAACAGTTACCCCCCTATTTATAAACGTTGCTTAGTTAACTGACTTTTAAACAATGGATGATTGATCAATCACACACTAATCATTACATAACTATAAGCAACGTTTATAAATGGGGAACATAATGCTACCTTAATATATGTAATTTCCTTATCGACGTGTGCTAGGTCACAACGCTCTAACATATTGGTATTGTTTATTCATAGTGGAAATACCTAATTATTGCAAATACTATTTTCGAAGTAACTAGTGTTGGTGATTGCCACGCGGCCACGCTGTTTCCAAAGAGCGTGACATCACCGGAGCGGCCGCCCACGGCGATAGGTACGTGCGCTGCTGTATCCCGAGCCGGACGTAAACATCGATAAAGATAGGGACAAAATTCAGCATGGAAACATAAACAAGAGCAGCGTTGTAACCATTGGTTACTAAGAAAAACTGAGGGACTTTTTCTGAGACCTTTGTATACATAATCAGCTAATGTTCCCACTGCTGGGACACAGGCCTCCTCTCTGTGAGAGGGAGTGGGCCGTAATCCACCACGCGCGGGCCCAGTGCGGGTTGGTAGATGTCACATGTCTTCGAATTTTTGGTTCTAGGACATGCCGGTTTCCTCACGATGTTTTCCTTCACCGTTTTGAGAGCAGTGGTGATGTAATAATAATTTACACAAAGTAAAGCGCCTGTCTGAGTTCGAACCTACGACATACAACTCGTAAGTCGCGGCCGTTACCACTGGGCCACCACTGCTCACCTCCCACTGCACTGCTGACCTTTGTATGTTATGTTTTAAATATATCCTGTTTTTATTATATTTTTTTAGGGTTCCTTACCTCAAAAGATAAAAACGGAACTGTTATAGGATCACTCGTGTGTCTGTCTGTCCGTCTGTCACAGCCCATTTCCTCTGAATCTACTGGACCGATTTTGAAATTGTTGTTTTCGTAGGTATATTTTGTTTTTTTTTGTTTTTGTTATTATTTTTAATTAATAACTTATTTTTATTCATTTATGAGTATACAAATTATGTATTAGGTATGTTGAAACTGTTCGTACTCCCCGTCACTTGCCCCTGTCTGCCATTAAAGGCTCCTACATACTGGCGCGACTTGTCGCGACACAAAGGCACAGCTTGTAGCGCTACACGCGGTGTCTTTGTGTCGCGTCGCGTCGCGCGACAAGTCGCACCAGTATGTAGGAGCCTTAATGCTGAAATGACCCTACATAATGTGGCGCAGCCGTGAGGCACACACTATTGTAGTAAAACATTATTTTCACTTTTTTATTCTGTTATTTTTATTTTTTGTTTCACGAACTGTGCCCAAATACGTTATTCTTTCTTTATTTCTTTCAAATTTGGTACATATATGAATTTCTGCGATTCAGACGCGGACGTGTAACGTAAAGAAATGAATGTTGAATACGAGTCACTTTTGCGGGGCAAATTAGAAAATTGAAAAACAAAAAAAAGATGTCACATTTGCATATCAAATGAAAGGGCTTGTTGTGAAGGGCTCAAACTTTATTTTTATAATTTTGAAATAAATAGTTTTAAAGTTAATTAAGAAAATAGATAAAAATTGACCATTCTTCCTCCCTTATCTCCGAAACTAGTAAGCCTAAATATTGAAAAAAATACAGAAAATAGTTCTTTACATATAAATTACAGGAAAACCTATAAAAAAAATGTATGGTGCTAAAATAACATGGTAAATCTCTCAATATTGTGCTTACAAACTTACATTTGCAGTTGGAATGTATAGGAGAACAGTTTTTCAACTGCTAAGTTTGTTCTTGGGATAAATTATCATAGGATAAGAAACATGGTAGATAGCAAATATTTGTTGCACGGAACCCTCACCACGCGAGTTCAACTCGCACTTGTCCGGTTTATGAAGTTATTACATTGTTATAATAAGAAGTTGTTTCGGTTAATAGTTAGTGATCTAAGCACATATTAAGTTAAAACTGGCTTATAATGGCTCCGATAAGACATTGTTCTATGTACCTACCTATATTAAATAACATGTTTTTAGGCTTGCGTAGTCAACAAGGGTTCCTCCCTTATATATATATATAGTATCGCCATGTCCGTCTGTCTGTCTGTACCCGGTTTAGCTCAGACTCTTCGTACTAGAAAGATGAAATTTGGCAAATCACGCCGACAAACCGTGAAAAACAAAAAATTTAGAACACCTCCCTTACACGTAAAATGGAGATGATATTTTTTTTTATCGTCTATCCCATGATGTGGGGGTGCCGTTGGACAGGCAATTCAAAAATATTTCGGGTCTGTGAAAACCATTTTTCGATTCAGGGATCGTTTGCATAATATTAAGAGCAATTTTTTTTTAGAGTCAAGTGTCCCTTTTCACAAAATCACTCGCACAGAAAGCGAGAGGGAACAAGTTACACATTGAAAACCAATCACAAAATGGTGTTATTTCCTTAATTTTCATGATTAACCTATTGACCGCCACGTCAAAAAAGCAAAAACGTGGTTTCGGCGCCAAGCTACGAATAATAACTGAATGCATAAGATTTGCTTAACCAAAATTTGGTTAAGCAAATTAATTACTTTTAACATTTAATGTTAAAAGTACCTAGTGACTGTGACATGGTATTGAATAAAAAGAAACGCGAATTCGTCGATAAACTGAGAGAAACTAGAATTCCTAGATAAAACTATTTCGAGATAAAGTTATTCAGTTTGATGGTCTTTACCACACTTTAAAATAAATATGACCACAACTTTTTGATGTATGCTGTTCAACAAGTTAGTATACCTATTACTTTTATAGATAGCAATTTAATTAATCTTATTTTCATATTCTGGAAAACATTGCTTAATTTATTTCCACAAACTTTTGATTACATTTTTAGTGACCGAGCGAAGCTTCGTTTTCAACCATTTTCGGGCAAATAACCATGATTCGGGCGTATTTTCGTTTACGGCTTATAAAACAGCCGAAGCTTCGGCCAAGCAGAAAATCAGGAGTTCGTGAATGAGGATAAAAACTGCCACTTGCTCACTTCAGATGTCACTGCTATCCAACGTCAAAGAATTTGGCAGCTAGCCGTCAGTATCCATATTTTCTTGTAAACAAGTAATTAATACCTTGATTAAACAATGTTCCATAGATTGTAAAATGTCTCACAAATACATACCGGGTCTACAAAATCCATGTTGAGACCATAACATAACTTCTTTATTCTTGAGGTGATCTTGTCAATATGTACCTCTTCCATTCTTCCACCTGCAACAAAGACATAATTTTACTCATAATGCCACAAAAGCACTTAACTTTCAGCAAAGCTATACACTAAGTCACACTCATAGAGCATTGATCAGGCATTGGCCTAATGACTCTAATCTAAGAGAGAATGTGAGCAAAATGTAATAGAAATCTGCCTGGCCATTAATTAGAGCAATTTAGGGTCAACAACCTCAAACAGTTACTAAGTTTATCTATACAAATTAATAAAATTGAAGTGTCTGTTCATACCTAATGTCAAAATAATAGCTTTTTACTAAATATCGACGCTTGAAAGGCAAAATTTACTGAGCAACATAAGGCAAATTACATTATTAAAGTCAATTTTTCAGAAAAAAAATCATATAAATTCTTGTAATCATCCTGCAGGCGTAAATTTTACTGTTTTGGAAATCTTATTTATCTAATCATCTGAATCAGAATTTAAATGATTTTTTTCTGAAAAATTGACTTTTATAATGTAAAGTCAAATTTGCCCTATGTCACTTAGTAAATTTTACCTTTCAAGCGTCGATATGCGTATGAAAGAATATAATGGTACTTATAATTTTTTTTGTCCATCTGTGTTTGTTCCAACTAATCTCCGAAACAGCCAGACTAATTTTAACTGGACATTCAATGGCAGATAGCTGATGTTAAAAGGAGTAACTTAGGTACTTTTATTTTAAAGCCACGCGGGCGAAGCCACGACCAGCACCTAGTCATTAGTGGAATAGCTATATCTTTCTGACTGACCGATGCCTTGACAATTCAAAAGTGCCTGTATTTGGTTTATTTGAAATAAATGCTGAGTTTGAGTTTTTGAGTATAGTATGAATAAGCCTACAGAAATCCCAGAAACCTGGGATTTTGTAAGTTTCAAGATATATTTTTCTTAATGTATTAATAAAGCTTTTACAAGCTTTATTTAATATACCTAGTATGTGAAACAGTCCAAGCTAACATCCAATTCAGTCACAGCAGAAATTCATAATTTCAGTTATCAAAAGCCAAAGTTTTTGAAATAAGCAGATCAATGAGTCCTTTAAACCTAACAAGATATCTTCTATACAATCAGGTCACTCAAGATTACTATGTGCACTCACTCAATGAACTGAAGAATGTGAATAAACTTATTTAGCTTTAGCTATTATATGCCAGTCTACAAAAGAACAATAGTCTGACACTTCCTATCTCTTTCTCACGGTTACTTTTCTAACACTCTTATCAGCTTCTGAGAAAACAATGCCTTTTGTTAAATTTATGAACTAACAATTCATTGTTAGTTACCAAATTTTAATCAATATTACATCTAAGTATAACCGGTACATGGCAAATTCACTATCACCAGGACACCAGAATTATATGCATATTCTGATAATTTAATTAAATTCCAGTAATTGCACCCCAATATCTTATCACTGTTAATCATGCTATTAAGTGTAGTGTTAGGGGCACGACGGAGCGAGAACTAAGTCCATAAAAAACCTATAAACTTTGGCAAACCATAGCCTCACGACATACCGAGAATTGGGCATTCAAATATTTTTTTTCATTGTTAAAAATGTCCAAAGTAAATGAAAATCAAACAAATTTAGTATTGGGTTAACCTTATCCAAAGAAAACACCAAGACATTAAGCCTCTGAGAAATAGGACCTTATGACGCACCAAGTGCGTGTCCGAGATATATGGGCCTTCAGGTTTTTTGGTAACTTTTCTTTGAATGCCCATGTGTATCTCAAAAACGGTGAGTCGAGGGACCTGCTTCTCAGGTGTTATATGGTTTCAATGGCCAAGGATAATAAAGTATTGTAATAAAAGTCTCAAAAATGTTTTTAACCAAAAATGTGTTGTTCTTTGCTGCACAGTGCCAATAAACTCTTGGGGTATATCAGATAGTGACTATATCAGAAAGTGTAAGGTTTTACGGTTGAAGTGAAAGAACAGAAACAAATGTACACGAGCGAGCATCCTTACCTCTTTTGAGAACGAACAGCCTATTAAGTTTGCCAACCATGATGCTTACAGATCAGTTCTGTAATAGGTAGTTTCGAATGTAAACACTTATTAAAATTAAGAATCCGTATCAGATAACTTCTTTAACTTGTCTTCGGGGATTGTTTGTGAAGGAAAAGAGTCAAGTATATATTCAACCTCAAGCAGAGCGAAGTGAGATGACGTTATTTATGGCGGGAAATGCACTGTTCTGTCAGTGTTGCCGGCACCGGCAGTCAAACAAAAAGTCCGAAACTGAATTATCCGAAATAACAAGCGTTATTTGTTTTTCGTTTTTTAGCATTAATTAAGGCGCTGACAAGATCCAATTGACCAAAATAGGCTTCTCTTAAGAAAGAAAATTGCCAAATCTGTATAGTTTGTGGTAGCGGAAAAAATATATGTTAATTTTAAACATATTTTCCAGAACTTGGTTGTTACCAAAACACGTTTTGAAAAAAAATCTCGATACAAACTAACGTTAAACTAACCTCTTACCTTGAGTTCTAATCCAAAATATCTGTATTAATATCAACATACGTTACGTAGTTAATTAATAACAAGTACGTCTTATTTTAATGCAGAACTTGGTTGTTTTTTATTTTCGATTACTCAATTCAATTCTGAGTAAATAGATAATTGCTTCATATTTTGCAATAAATTACAAGCGTTTTGTCGTCGCACTTCTCTTTCTTTTCTATGCAATCTGACAGTGACCGCGGTTAAGGTGTTGTCAGTGTCTTAACTGGAAATGTGTAGTTTAAATTGTAGCCATGTGCGTGTATATTACAATGTACTCTGTGTTTACATTATACTGAAGTTTGTGCGAACGGCGGCACACGGTCGCAGTATCCTGTTTCTGTTGTTCTCGAATGTCGTGATTTCATGAAAAAGTCATTCAGTGGAACAAGTCTGATCAGATGTATTCTAAATATAAAAAAGTACTCTGCGTATTCTAATGATTAAAATTTTGTAAACATATTTGTTACGGTCGCGAATCATATTTTGATCAAGATACAACCTGACACTGACCTGCAAATTGCAAAAAAACTTGAGAAAATTTGAAATTCGCGAGCTACCACTTCGGATCCACCTTAAAAAAACACGAATATCTTGTAGTTCCTCAAAAATCCACTTCTACCAATAAGTCGGTAGAATAGTAATAAGTCCACCAATTCACTTCCAATTTCCAAATTCCAAACCAACGTCGCTGGTTTATGCATTGGTATAGCAATCAGAAGAACTTGGTAAGATGGGCAGGCGCTCTCTTGGAGGTGTACGAGCTGGAGTGAGGGGTGAGGCAGGGGGGGCTGACCTCTCCCACGCTCTTCTACCTGCAGGCTTAGCATGACAGTCTCTATTTCTTCGAAGAATAGACACGGCTTTTTCCATACAAAATGACATTTCGTTTGTCCTTTTTTTGACATCCCACCGTAGAAATCCTTCTACATAAAAAAGGACCTAGACAAAGACCGTTAGAAACGAAAGACAAGATGACAGATTGTAGAAGGATTTCTACGGTGAGATGTCAAAAACTGAGAAACGAAGTGTCACTTAGTATAGAAAGAGCCGTGTCTATTCTTCGAAGAAATAGAGAGTGTCATGCTAAGCCTGCTGTACGTCAACTGACTCATATGCTCCGATCGATGAGCTCAGCAGCACCAGCATTGGGTGTCATATAGATGGAGTGTGTGTGAATAACATCAGCGACGCAGACAAATAGTGCTGCTGTATCCATCGATTGGTGCCTTACGAAGAATCCTGAAAATTTGTGAGTCCTACGCGGTGGCTCATTGGCTCAAATACAACACGAAAAATAGTGAAATAATGGTTTTCAGGCAGGACAACAAGCGATACACATTCGTTCCAAAGGATGATGGGCAACAATATGTGGAACCTGGTACCCGCTCCAACAGGAATCATTTTTATATGACTAGAAAAGTATTTTCATGTATAATATTATTTATAATTTATAATATTATTAATTATTTTTTAGACATACTTTTTTGACATTATTTGACATTATATACAATGGAAAACATGTCATATGGTTTTTATTTTTATTATTTTAATATTATTTTACATGGATTCTTGTGTACGTTGTGAATGTGAGAACGTTGTAGGCTTAATTGACTAGATCTTTTGTAGACCTTTTTGTTTCTTTTTTTTGTCAAGCTTATTGACAGGCCAACACTGTCCTCCCATACCTAATAACACTGTAGTTTGAGAACATTGTAAAAGCCAATTATTTTTAAAAGAGTAACCGTGGAGTTTCTTGCCGGCTCTTCTCCATAGGAAACGACTAATTGGAACCGTGCACCTAGCTTCTGACGTTTCTTATGTGCCCATGTAGGTTTATGTGAAATAAAAGTATTTTGATTTAATTTTTAATAATGGGTACTTTAGCGCTTTTTTGTTTTATTTGCCAGTCTCGAGTTATTTTGAATTTCATTTTTCTTGATATTTTTCGACTGTCACAATCAAATATCGGGGTTGAAGACATCATCATCTGGGTCATGCTATTTATTATAATATAATCTATAGAAAACACATTTTATAACAATAAGTGACATTTATTGTACCAATATGTTATATTAATGTGTCTATGTAGGTGACATTGTTACACATGATCATTGATCATCTATTATTACATCGTTCAAAAACATTGCGGTAGCAGTAAGACTCTCGTGTCTAGCGTATCCTAAATACCTTATGTTCTATGTTCTATGTTAGAGGGTTTGGTTTCCGCACTTAGTCCTTCAGGTGGACCATTGTGCGTGGGCCATGGCGGCCGTTTTTTGGTGGTTATTCCAACCAGCCCACCTCCCTCCAGAAGTTGATAACATCTCCTGGTCTGTTTAGAATTTCTGTGTAGGATCTGGGTGCCCCGAGGGTTTCTGTTCTAATGTGGGTGAGGCCTGTGCATTCGAAGAGCACATGCGCAACGGTTTTCTCTGCCTCCATGCAAGCCCTGCACAGAGGGCTGTCTATTATGCCTATTGTGTGGAAGTGTCTGTTTAGCGAGCAGTGGCCCGTGATGGTCCCCGTCAACAGGTGCAGGCCGGTCCTGTCCATGCGTAACAAGCGCCTGGTTAACTTACTATCCAAGGATGGCATAGCCTCCTTGGACTGTCTACACCCCTGTGCCGAGGACCACCAGCTCTCCGCTTGTGTGTGGGTGAGCTCCTGTAGCCACCTGCGTAGTTAGTTGAAGGGGATGGGTACGATCGGCTCCGGTCCGCAGACTGACGTGCCGGATGCTCTAGTGGCTAGTTCGTCAAATGCGTCGTTGCCCAGCGATCCGCTGTGTCCTTTTATCCATTGCAGTGTCACTGTGTTGCGGTTGAATACCGTTATACGTTCTGAAGCATTGTGACATTCTTGTGTTAATCTTGAATTACTGTGTTTCTTCCCTAATGATTGGAGAACTGAGGCGCTGTCGGAGAGTATACGTACATGAGTGTCCGTGACTCTCCTGGCTTCTATGGCATACGCCGCTTGTATAATTCCCACACACTCCGCCTGGTAGACGGTGTTGAACATTCCCAGCGGGCAGGATATGTTTATGTTAAGGTCGTGTGAGAAAACGCCAGCTCCGGTTCCGGAGTTGGTCTTTGATCCGTCGGTGTATACTCTTACCTCATACGGGCCTGAATAGTCGCACCGTTCCTCTGTGAGTATTATGTTGTAGTGCTTTTGGAAACTGTGTAGTTTTGGGGCTCTGTCGCAGGGTGATGCCATCATCGGTCTTCGTTTGATCGCATCCTCCCTTATGCGTATGTGCTTGACTCTAGAGTCTTTGCTCAGGGTTCCTGTTATGTTAAGCCTAAAGGCGGCCAGGGCCGCCTCCTCTCGCTCGCAGGCGGCAATCCAAGCATCGCCTGTAGGGCGGCGGTGGGCGTAGTTCTCATACAGCCTGTGATTGCTACACAAGCAAACCGTTGCAGTTTTTCGAGATCTTTTTGGGCTGTGCTCAGGTCTGTCCTGGGCCACCAGACTAGTGAGCCGTATGTGATAATTGGCCGGATGACCGTGGTGAACAGCCAGTAGGTAATCTTGGGGTTAATTCCCCAGTTCCTGCCGAGCAGTCTTTTACACTGCCACAGAGATATGCTGGTGATGATGTAGTTGGTATGTTTTGCCCAGTTCAACTGTTTGTCCAAGAGGATGCCCAGGTACTTGGTTTCAGTTGACAGGCTTAGGGTGGTCTCAAAGAATCGTGGTAGCTGTAAAATTGGCAGTTTCCTCTTCTTTGTGAATAGAACTAATCAGTTTTTGTTGGGTTTACTGATAGTTGATGCTTATTGCACCAATCCTCTACTATTTTTAAGGCTTGGCGCATAAGGTTGCATAGGGTGTTTTCGTGGGTGCCATTTATTATTATGGCTATGTCATCCGCGTAGCCTACGGTGAAGTAACCTTTATCGTTGACTGTTTTGATGAGGTTGTCGACGACCAGGTTCCATAAAAGCGGCGAGAGGACGCCTCCTTGTGGGCAGCCTTTCGCCACTATGGCCCTGGTAGTGTCGTTCACTGGGACTTGTACAGCTCTCAGTTTAAGCATGTTTGAGATCCAGCCACTTATGGTGGGGTCTATGCTATGTCTGTCAAGCGCCGTGTTGATGCTATTGAACATTGTTTTGTCAAAGGCGCCCTCGATGTCAATGAAGACAGCCAGTGCCGAGCATTTGTGGTCCACTGCGCATTCAATTTTGGAAACCACGCTGTGCAGCGCGGATTCTTTTGATCTGCCTGTGGTGTACGCATGCTGTTGTTTGTGAAAGGGTTTGGCCAGAAGAGGTCCGTCTCGGATGTGTCTATCGCAGAGTCTCTCAAGGGTCTTCAGTAGGAAGGATGCAAGACTTATAGGCCTGTAAGCCTTGGGTTGTGTATAGTCGGTTTTGCCAGGTTTGGGTATGAAAATGACTTTCACTTCGCGCCATGCGAGGCGTATGTATCTGAGTGCCATGCAGGCTCGATAGATCGCCGTCAGCAATGGCATCAGATGATTCACCCCCCACTGCAGCAGGGCTGGGAAAATGCCATGCAGCCCCGCGGACTTGTAAGGCTGAAAGGTGTCAATAGCCCACCTTAGCCGATCTTCTGTTACTATGTTGCGGACTCTGGACCAGTCTTGATCAGTTGGGGTCCATTCTGGTTCAGCCTCCCACCTCCCATCCTCCAGGAGTCTGCAGTCTGGGAAGTGGGTCTCGAGAAGGACCTTACTGGTTTCCTGGTCGGTTAGTGTGTATGAATTATCAGGCTTTTTCAGCACGCCCAGACGCTGCATCTGGCATCCTAAATACCATATTATAGTATTATGTGTGCACAAGTGCCTACAGTACGTCGTCCTGTCAAACACGTGCAGTAGTGTCGGACGATATCGTCTTCCATCGTGTGGTGATTTTTAACCAACGTATAACAATAGTACAGTCTTGACCTCATGTGACGTGACTGGCTACGGCCACGTAAAAGCCAGTCAACTTGATTTATGTCATAATCTGACAAGTCGTCGAGTGTAATTTTTCCATTGAAATATGAAAAACATGGAGGCGCCGCTTTATATTAATGAAATGAAAAATACTTTATTGCACAATAGGTTTTGCAGTGAATACAGTAAAAAAAAAAAAAAGTTACACTTTACAAATGAACACTTGTATGCTACAACAATGGTGGGGGTACTGTCCTCTTAGATAGGCTATACAATAGCCTGTAGTAAAGAGAATCAGTGCCGTATCCCTCTAGGAGTGGAAAATCAGTTGCTTAGTGTTTTTGTACAATTCAATAATTTAATTATTAAGTATAGTAACGCAAAACAAAAGAAAATAAAAGGATAATAATTAATGAAAATGCTTGAAAGTATAAGTATATATTTTATGTGTGGTATGTGAGTAGGGGTGTGGTGGGGAATGTGTGTTTGCGAGTGTCTGTATGTGTGTGAGACGTAAGTGTGTGTGTGTGTGTGTGTGGGCATGTTTTGAGAATATATATGTTGCGAGTAGACGTACTTATGATAGTGTAGTAAACAAGGATTCGGTTTCCTCATACGTTTTGTCTAGTAGGTAGGAGCGGATTGCTGATTTACATTCTTGAACAGATAAGGGATAAATTGAGATATTTGCATTAATTGTGTTATACAAGAAAGGGCCAAGATAGAAGAAAAATTTTTTCGTAAAAGAGTAGCGGGTCTGTGGAAGGGTACATATTAAATCTTTACGACGTTTTTTAAGTTTAACAAAGGGAGTAGAGTGATGTTGTAACAAGATTGCATGATAAATAAACAACTGTCGAACGTTAAGAACGTTGCAACTTTTATATAATTGAGTGGTGGAAAATAAAATAGGCCGAAATGTTGCAATCTTTAGTACTGCCCTGTGAGCAATCTCCAAAGGAAGTAGCGTGGTTTTTGAAGTACCACCCCAGCAGGAAATGCAGTAAGATAATATTGACTGACAAAGAGCGTAGTAAACATTACGGATAATAAAATGGTTAGCTACAAGTCTAAGAGTTTTAAAAATAAATATCAATTTTCGCACCCTACTCGTCAGTGCCTCCACGTGGGCTTTAAAGTTTAAGGTATTATCTAAAATTACACCCAAGTATTTAATTTTGTTAACAGGCTCTATTTGACTGCAGTTACAATTCTGTGTAATATGTGTGAGACATGTGTGAGCAGTGAGGGATAAATGATTTTTTGGCTGGGATGTTGCGCTAATAGAAAATGTGATGAATTTGGTTTTGCTTGTGTTGAGTGTGAGGGTGTGAGCCAGAAGCCAGTCAAGGGTGGAGTCAAGACCCGTTTGAGCATGAACTTGAAGTTCTGACCAAGAGTCTGCGAAAAAAGTTATTGCGGTATCATCAGCGTAGGTTACAATCTTAGAATTTGGAATGGAGAGATTGCAAAGGTCATTAATAAAAACAAGAAACAATGTAGGCCCAAGAATACTCCCCTGTGGGACACCATATTTAATAGGCAGCTCGTCACTTACGTGGTTTCCTATTTTAACGACTTGCGTTCGATCTGTGAGGTAACTATGGAAAAACTGGAGTTGTGGTCCTCTGACACCTATATTTTCTAGTTTTTGTAAAAGGGTTTTAATGGGAACGGTATCAAACGCTTTCGCGAGGTCTAGAAACACTGTAAGTACTTTTTTATTGTTATTAAGTTTTGAAACAATAAAAGTCGTTAAATCATGTACTGCGTCAGAGGTGGACTTCTTTACGCGAAACCCAAACTGCTGTGGTGAAATAAGATTAAAGTGCTCTAAGTAATCTCTCAGCCTTTTATTAATGAGGCGTTCCATTACTTTGGACAGAGCACTTAATACTGCGATTGGTCGATAGTTATTGGGTGAGTTCCCATTGCCACCCTTGAAGATGGGGTGAATAAGTGCCCTTTTAAACGAAGTGGGAAAAACAGAGGTTTGAAAAGAGAGATTAAAAATATGGCTAACGATAGGTGCCAGAGTAGCGGAGTACCTTTTCAGAATAGTGGCTGAGATCCCGTCCCAGCCAGTTGCTGCACTAGATTTCAGAGAATGTATAGTTTCCAGAACTTCAGCGTCGTCAGTTTCCTCGAGGACAAACGAAGACATGCTGATAGGAGATTGTGATGGGGTCGTTTGGAATGGTTGCACAGTACTGCCGACAATTTTATCAGCGAGCTCTTTGCCGATGTTTACGAAAAAATTGTTTACTTTATTACAGGAATCACTTGGGGAATGTGAATTAAGTAATAGTTGAGTTGATGTGTGCTTTGTTTTGGAAGAGTAAGTTATGTTTTTTATAACAGTCCAGAGAGCCTTTGTATTTTGTCCTACATTCTTTAGTTGTTCGCTGTCGTATTGCCTTTTGACTTTTTTGAGGAGTTTTGTACAGAAGTTTCTGTAGCGTTTATACGTCATAAGGAGTAATATTATAGATACATTTGCTTATACAAATGAGTGAAATACGATACAGAATGTGAAATATCGTTGTGTCTCATTCTTTCTAGTAAAATAATCGTATTTGATAAAAGAGACAACAATATTTAAGTTGTTGCTCATTATGGTAACATTTTGTCGTGACGTAGTGACTGTTGTAGGTAGGTGGTACATCAGCCATTTTATGCGCCAAGTTTCGTGGTAGCTTTGCTGTCAAATGGCAGTTGTTTACTTTTTGTATTATTGAGATTTGCGAGAAAATTACGAAGTTTACTTTTAAAACTGCATGTGAATGTTGGAAAACAGCAATTCAACATGCCTTTGTGTTGTTCTGTGAAGTGTAGTGCAAGAAAGAATGAAAATCAACGTCGTTTATCTTTACACAAATTAGTAGCCGGTTTTCATGCAATAGTACATACAATAATACACATTTCATGAAAAAAATGTTACGGGATCATTAATTTATTGCTAAAGTATTGATATTTGGGTTCATTTCCCTATACCAGACCTTTTTTTAATATTTATTATTTCATTCGTTTGTTTACAATAATATGTCATAGTGGAATAGTGTTGTACCGATGCGAGGCGACGCCGTAGCGTAATAGTTTCCGAAACTAGTTCCTCCGCTGAAACGATATCGGTTATAATCTACGATGTTAACAGAAATCATTCTGCGTGTCTTAATCGGTCCGAGTGACCTTGTTAGGTCCGGCCCGTGGTTTACGCTCTGAGAGACCGTCCCACAGAGTTAAAAGTGATCCTAAAACAAGACGTCAGCATTTTGTTATTTGTTTAGTTCCGCAGCTCTAACCAAAATGAATTATTGATAAAAATACTTGCCTTTTTTATAGCTTTCCTAAAAATAAAGGGTTAAAGAAAAAGTGGCTAGAGGCTATTGGTGAAGAAAATATTAACCCCCGAAATTAAGAATGGTACCTACCTGTGTTCACTTTACTTTGAAGAAAGCTGTTTCAATAGAACACTTGGTGTAATGAGATTACATAAACTCTGTTCCTACAGTATTTTCGGTAAGTGTGAATTAAAATGATTGATTAATAATAGCCCGGCCCCTTGGCCTGAAATAAATAAATGTGTTTATCATAATATCGAATTTTGGACTCGGTGCATATTTCACATTTCCTTGCATTGATCATCACCTTGTATTGATAATTACACACTTGTATCATAATGTACTAGTGTAAGCCTACTTTTCTAATCGAATGTTATACTATAATCATTACCACACGAATAAACAAAGGTATAAAAATAATTCTTATTTAATTTTTAATCCACTACTCATTAACACATAATATAAACATTTTCTTCTCCCACCAGGGAGAAGATAATGAAAGCCGCGAAGCCTAATGAAAAACAAGATAATCACTATATAGATTTTCTAGTTTTTCATTAGGCTCCGCATACCTAACAGAAGCTACTGGGCTATGGCCTTCCAACGGATCTCTTCCTGCTGTTCACTTATATATGTAAACGTGATGCAATTAAAAAGCGTTTTTTATTTCTGTGCAGAAAACAACACGACATAAATTTTATTCTCAGATAAGAGAACGTAAGTTAACCTACTCATGTTTTTCAGTTACAACGGACTATAAGTATGTCATTGTGATGCAAACGTGATATCTAGTAAGACTAGTATCGATACTAGTTATAGTAACACCCATGTTCCTTGATTGACACAACCCTAGCAACGGCAGCCATTTTATGCGCCAATATCGAGTTGTAGGTATGCACCTTTTTTTGTAGGTATTTCCAGTCCATATATTTATATGCCAATGAGTTTTTCGGTACTCTTCAATAGTATAGAGCCCATTTTGTTTATGCTCGCTGCAGTACGACTTTGCCAGGTTAAGTTGGTACGTGCCCAGAGACAGTACAATAATCTGCTCTTCAGTTGATTGTGGAAAACTTGGTATCTCGTTTGCCTCCATTCTTACAAAACCAACCCTTGCTTAATCTTTTTCGCTCTACATAATTATGTGATAGATTAGGTGTATCTACTTTTTACCTGATCCTATTCAAGAAAGTTTTGCATTGAGGTTATTTCCCCCCTCTATAGACCCGTAATATGCGCGCATGGCGTTCTCGTTCATAGACTAAGTCCATCTCATGCGCTGCACACAACCACTGGCAGTGGGGACCCGGCTCGGGGCCCCTAAGTCCCAAGCTCTTCGTTGGCCGGCCTCTCCCCTGGCGACGTACAGGTGTTGGCGACGTCGGCGGAGAAAAATACTCGACGCGCGAGCTCAACGTAACTAACGCGGCCGGTGTCATCACTGCGCTCACAGTGGGGCTGGATACCGGCGCGCGGCGGCGGCGAGGCGGAGCTGGGCGAAGAGTCCGGAGGTGGTTGGCGTGCTCGTTTCGTAGCTGCTCTAGTCAACATTTTTTCGATTTCATTCGTGTTATTTTATTTATAATAATTATTCAAACCAAAGTCAACAAACTTAGCGCATGGTTTGAAAAGTGGAGAATTCAATCCCGACAAGAGACTGGCGGTTCTTTTTTCGAAACCCCGACCGCTCACCATGTTCGGCAAGCCTATCCCATGGGAAAAGCGAGCCAAATACCTAGGCGTGACTCTCGGCCACCACCTCTTCTTCTCAGAGCACATAAACCAGGTACGTTCGCATGCCGCATTCGCTCTTGGTAGACTCCATTCCGTTTGAAATGCACGCAGCAAATTGTCCCATAAGTGCAAATTGCGTATTTATACAGCGTGCATCCGTCCAATCATGACATATGTCTGTGCAGACATCGCACAAGCTAAGCCCCCCACATCCATACATGCAGTGTCTTCAAAACCGTTTCCTCCGCAAGGCAATGGCCCCCTGGTTCGTTCGAAACGAGATCCTCCATCTCGACCTCAAAATTCCCACTATACAGCAATATATGAAACGCACTACCAAGCGTTTCTTTGACTCTGCAGTAATTCATCGCAACGTTCTGGTTGTGAAGGCTGTCAGTTATAGGCCCTCCACTATTAGCTCAGTTTGCCGTTTAAGGCATGCTCTCACCGACCTAGATGACCCCATTACCCTCCTCCAGGAAAGCTGTGGGGCCACGATTACAGTGCACAAAAAACACAAACCGACATTCCGACCTCGCCGCCTAGGTCCCTCACGAGGACCCCGACGTAATTGTCCCACCCGACCCTTGCTCGACGAAGTGTTAGCCAGCGCCGTAGCTGAGCCTGTAGCTTTAAATTCCCTAGATAATAATAATTATCTAGTCATAATCCAGCCTGTCCCATCTTGCTGGCCTCCCCCAGCGACGCCCTAAGCCAAGGTTCGTACCCCACAGGGTGTTCGGCCCTGGCTGAGGGCTTTGAGTTCACTTAGGCAGCCACAGGATAGTCCGGTTAAGTAGTCACGATCTCTCAAGGTCAACTACGAGACGCCATTCATAAAAAAAAATATATCGCAGGCTGAGAACGAAAGTGACTCAACTCAAAACGACAACTCACGGACAACACTGATTTCGTCACTTTCATTCGGGCGCGGGGGGGGAACGGTTGAGTGACAAAGAGACCGAAATATATCTCTATCCTTTTCTTACCTTTATTAGCCAGTTTTCTAATATAATTATGATAGAATATACTTTTTTAAGTCATTCTGTATACTTAACTCATTTAACCAAAATTTTGAAATCAGTCACTTTCGTTCTCAGCGTGCGATATGTTTTGAATAAAATATCAGTTGTCTATCGCCCATCGGTCACTGTATGGTGTATATCTCGCATTTCATCTCTCTCTCGCTTAGATAGACAAATATTTTTTTAAATTGGTTTTTAACAAACTAAGCGTTTGTTTCACGTCAAACTAAGACACAGAACATATTTACTCAAGAGAAATAAGATGAGCTCGACGTTCCATAGCCGACTACTCTGAGAAGAAAGACCATAAATTTGTCTGTGGAAAGACCGAAACAAACTCAAAGGTCATAGAATCTCTTATTTTCTCTTTTTCTTTTTTCTTCCAGATACTATCTTGTTTTGTAATAGAAGTCCATGATCTTGATCGTATGAGGACAAAGAAAATAGTAGAAATTTTTGTGAAAAATAAACTATTAAAATTTTATGCGTATATTTACTCTATTAAAAGATTATAGAAATGGACTGAATCCTGTTCTGTGGTCAATTTAACAAAATTAATAATTAAAAAAAAGTAATAAAAAAAACATTGTGTGGTTTATGAATTCACGATGCAAGTGAAACTTTTTTTCGTATCGTAAGCATACGAGTAATAGTTGACCAACTTAAATTTGCAGTTGGAGAATTAACCGTGGTATACATATCGATGTATGGGAGAACATGTTTTTCAACTACAATGTTAAGTTTGTTTTTGGGATTAATTCATTCCAACTTCCCGACTACGGAACTCTTCATTGTGCGTGTTCTGACACGCACTTGGCCTGTTTTTCACTTCTTATTCTTAACAGTACATACTAATTCCACGCTCGGTTATACTGGCTGGCAATATTCTCAAAAGTCAACCAAAAATGTCAGTGACTTCAGCGAGTGAACGTCAAACTGTCAACTGAGTGACACTGAGAAGTGTCAGTTCATTGTTCATTTTCATAGCTGCCATCGGAAACAAATGAAATTGTCCGAATAACAGAAATTTCAATCCAATTTCATCTCGATTTTCACTGTGTTGAACTCTATATAAATTCATATCACGATGGCTCCAAAAGCTGGTGGTGATGCTGCTAAAGTTAATTCGTCGGTATACAAAGATAAAAGCAAGCCAACTGACATTCGGCTCAGCAACATAAATGCCGCAAAAGGTAAGAAGTGCAAAAACATCTGTAACTATTTATTGTGTTAAATAGCTATTCATAACAAAAACGATATTATAATTTGCGGCTAAACCACTACAAACACGTAATTAAGGTTGACTCCGTTTTGTTTTCTGAAATCTTTCCGCATAAACCTGAAAAATCTCGTGATTTGTCAACTTATCTATGGTCTAAGTGATGATTAGTTTTATTATTGGTTTGCTTTGTTAATTAAGATTCGATTTAGATTCTAAGCCGCGTTCGTTGCTCTATTATGTATCATCAAACAGCGAACCACAATAACAAATTAATTTTACATCTCGGACTTACGATTATTTGAACTAAGTGTATATTGTAAGTTATTCAAATCTATTACAGAAAAATTGGTCAGTGGGTCGTCTTAAGGGCATGGTTCTATGTGTACTTTTGAGTTTTTAACCAAAATAATAAACGTCATTATGATTAATTTCAGCTGTATCTGATGCTATTCGCACAAGTCTGGGCCCCCGTGGTATGGATAAAATGGTAAATTAAATAAAATTTTGCTATATTCCATTAATTGTTTTGTTAACATAATATAATACTAGACATTATATAAAAACAATTTTTGAAAATCTGTCCAAGTTCGTTGCCATATTGAGTCCATTTATTTTAAATTTTTATCTCTTGTTGAATGAGCATAATCATATGAAAGCAGCCATAAGAGCGACTTTAAGAGGACACAATTTACATTCCAATGTCACTATGGCTCCTAAACAAGAGAGCTGACCCTCTTCTCTTGTACAACCCCCACAAGTGGCTTATACTATACCAGAAACAGATGATGCAGAGAATTGAATATAGCTTGTCTTATGTATCTACAATAAGAATAATGATGGAATAGCTAGTCTAAATATTTCTGATTGTATTTTTAATGCTCGACTTTAATATTTGCCTCAACACTCTTTCAGATTCAAGCAAGTAATGGGGAGGTTACAATTACCAATGATGGTGCCACTATTTTGAAGCAAATGAGTGTAATTCATCCAGCTGCTAAAATGGTAAGCAATCACCAAATTATCAAACTAATACAGGTTCTTACTTACTGTTTTTATGGTGCTGGTATACATACTCTACTTTTGTTAAGCAAGAAGTTGTAAACACTAAGAAAATATTTATTACAGTTGGTGGAATTGTCACGGGCTCAAGATATTGAAGCTGGTGATGGGACTACATCTGTTGTGGTAATTGCTGGTGCTCTTTTGGATGCTGCTGAAAAGCTGCTGCAAAAAGGAATACACCCAACTGTCATTTCTGATGGCTTCCAGAAGGCATTGGTGATGGCACTACAGGTAAATTGTTTTCAATAATCTGTTGTAAAATATAACACCAAATTGCTTGACAGGATAGTGACTTTTTTGTGCGTGTCGATGAAAAAAAATCACAATCTTGTCAAGCAATTTTGACAGACTAGAGAGCCCATTAGGACTTTGCAAACAAATTGGTAGTAAAGCGCTCGCGTGATCACTATCTACGTCGATACTGCAGCCCCAGGAATGTTTATTTATGCTAGGCCGTCTGGACGCCAGGCGCGTATGTGTTGCTCTATTTGTAAGGGCCGAACCTCATCTGGGACAAGGATTAAGAAACCATTTTCGTTTCCAAAACCCACTCAGACCTGGATGCCCAGGATCTGCAGTATGCAAGGGTGTATAATTTGATTTAGCCTAAAAAGGTCTGACAGAGATAGCAGATACAGTAATAGGTGAATAAGATGTTAGTCACAAATTTATAAGTGCAGAAAAAAGGTTGTCTTATTATGTTAGCAACAAGTCAATTCATCATACATAATTTAACTCTGTACTTAATCCAGAAGGTTTATTACATGAATTACTAATAAGTCAATTTGTTTACCACTACTCTTTGTTTTTTTTTTTTTAGTAATATGAAATTCTATCGTCAACAGTTTTTTCTGAGAAATTTTGCTGCTAAATAACCGATTTCAGCGTAACACCCGTTCTGAATAGGGTATTTTACTATATACGAGAAAAAATCTATCAATAGATTATTGAGATAATTTAGGCAAAAAGGAGTCGGAAAATGTTACTTTTAGTTCATAAAATAACAAAATAAATTTTAAAATTCAATTCAACGTATTCAGTTTTTCTAATCTGTTAAAAAACACCATGAAATAGTAGCCGCCATGTTATTACGTCATACCGCTAAGTAAACTAAAACGTGTGAACTGTCAACTGATAGTTATATAATAGATCAGCGCATTTGTTTACTAGCCAAGTGACGTCATGACCACAGAGCAACATGGCTTCCACTGCGTCCAGCGTTTTCGTCAAACTACGCGCGAAATTTGAAAATGTAAAATTTAAATGCATTTTTATGGCACTTATCGATTGAATAAAAATTTTGTGTTTTTTTTGGGGCATATTAGCACTATAGAATTTAATTACGACACTTTTCAAAAATGGGTGTGAGACCCTATTAGCGTGATAACGATGTCCTGTGAATCAGGGTTGTTGCGAACATCAGCATCCGCATTGATCGATGCTCATTATTAATGCTGAAATTCGAGTCGTGACATGACCGCAGAGGGGGCGAGGCTTGTAGCACGATTTTTACGATCGATACAAAAGTGCATTCCATAATAGCCAACATCTCAACTTTAGGTGAATATGCATCCGAATATCCTATCTCTAGTTATGAGTTCTAAGAAATGTTTTTGACGATTATAAATGTTCATTAGCACATCTTTTAAAACTCTAATGAGGGTAGTTAACTAATTATTGACGTTTTGCAATAAAAGGGCAAAAATTTTGCTTTATAATTTAGATTTCCGACTAAATATATGGCACTTGCAAATTTAAATCCCTAAGTCTATGAAAGCCGAGTTTCAGCCCACCGTGCGGCGGGTGCACGGCTAGTTGTTGACGTTTTGCTCATCAATGTTACTCGCCGCTTCGTCGCGATAATATAGCCGTGTGTACGTTCTTAAAGTTGATATAGAATGAAGTGGCAGGACGATAATATCGCCGCGATTTTCTCGCCCGAGGAGATGGCGCCTAAACGGCTCTAATTTGCATTGCAAATTTCACTCGGAATATTTTTTGGGTTATCATGGTTCAGTGGATTGCTGGCTCAATGAATTTAGTTTAGTGTCATAGTAAAATCTTGAGATAAACGGCATTGTTTTACACATACAATAGTAGTACGAGAGCCCAAGACCAAAAGAATGTATATTTTACAATAACATTTAAAATTTATAGTGCACCCGGTTTTAATTTAAGTAATTTTCTCTGGATTTTTTTACAAAATTTTATTTAACCAAGTACATTTTATATGTGATAGACTATTACTTGTTAACTTGTGAGAGCCTACTTAGATGGTATAGTTTTGTTTTTAGCTTCGTTTTATACTACATACTACTATCGTGAATACTTTAACGTATCCAAAACAAATGGTTTATCAAAAATTACGCAAACGGATTCCTGAAACGTAATACTGTTATCAAATAGCCCCCAATATTTTTTAATCACACAGAGGAATAGACGAGTTAAAATCTTCCCGCGTTACCTGTACAAATCTGTAATTTGGCATGGTTAGAGCTAGTAATCCTACAAAGTTGTGAAATAAAATATTGAAACATGTTTTTCGGGTACTCCCGGGATCCCAAAAAAAATGTTTCAATATTTATTTCACAACTTTGTAAGATTACTATATCTAACCATGCCAAATTACAGCTTTTTAGTTCCAAAGAGAACCTTGAAACTAAAAAGCTGTTATTGTAACTATCTGACCCGCGGTTTAACTCAGGAGTTAAACTGCGAAACTTTGCACGAATACGTACCTAAATAAATAAAAACCTTGACATTATTAGTTATTCAAAACCACCCCCCAATAGGGGTTTATAGGTTAATAAAATTTGTAAAAATTCTAACGCGCGATCAGATGAATTTGAAACTCTGTATTAAACTTGAAGTAAAAAAACGTTTTTTTTTTTAGAAAATAAACCCTTATGAGGGATGTTATGGTGTAATATTTTTTTTAGGTAAGGATTTTACTACTTTCTTTAATCAACTCGAGCATTAATCAAGTTAAAGGGTTGAATATGGTTTGTATGAAAGAAAATATCTTACCTTTCAAAGGGGGTGTTGAAGTCCGTAGGGGAAAGTACGAAATCCGTGCGGACGAAGTTGCGGGCGAAGTGCTAGTTCAATTATGATGTAGATCACCTCCGGTTTTTGGGTACCACAATGTCCACACCTCGTAAGTGGGACGGATTGCGCCCGCCTCGGTCTAGATTCGCATAAATCATCCTCCACTCTTGTGTTCTTTGAAGGGGAGTCCTATTGCTATTTGCCATTAATTGGGAACAAATCCAGACTCGAGTGCTCCTAAAATTTTTACTGTTGTAAACCAATAGTGTTGCCCAACCTAGCAATTGCACCCAACTAACCCCAAGCTCATACGAGACAGTCAGGCAATAGTTATTAAATTGATTTCATATAGCTTAAAAATGCTGTGGGGGGGTGGGTGTGCTAAATATAATGTGGTAAAGTCAAATGCACATCAGTGGTAACTCTTGCACTACGAAATTCACTCTTTACTGCTACGACATAAATGCACTGTCAATGTCAAATTGTTAACATTGATGTGTGGTTGACTGTACACTGCTGCTCTGTTAGGAGTAAAAAAGGGATGTTATAAAAAAAAATATATTATTATAAAATTTTGTTTTTTTTATTCTTTTAGGTGGTTGAAGGTATGGCTACTCCAGTGGATTTGACAAATGAAGATGCTCTGTTGAAGGCAGCAGCAACATCTCTAAACTCTAAAGTTGTATCACAGCATTCTACAATCCTTGCTCCCATTGCTGTTCAAGCTATTCGTGCAGGTCAGTATCATAGCAATGCTATTTCGATATTATTTAATAATCCTTTATAATGACTATGTTACTACTTAAGTACTTACATTGATTTTTCAGTAATGGAACCTATAGTGGGTGGTGTGGGCGCACGTGTTGATTTGCGTGATGTGAAAGTAATTGAACGCATTGGAGGGACAGTCGAAGACACTGAACTCATTCAAGGATTAGTAATTCCCCACCGTGCGTCCAATGTCAATGGCCCACATAGAATTGAGAAGGCCAAAGTTGGTCTCATACAGTTCTGTATTTCACCACCAAAGACAGATGTAAGTGTATTATGTTTCAGTCAAAACTCTTAACCATTCAAAACTAAGTTTGACTGTTTAGTTAAAACCCTTAAGCTAAAACGCATTTTCTCTATTAAACCTAACAGTTTTCACACAACGCTTAGTCATTTTATCTAAAATCACTACAAAAATAGTAGATTGTACAACTAGTGCATAAAAGAAGCCAATTTACCCCTCGACTTAACTATCCAACCCTCCCAATAGCTTGTTTATGCCCGAGTTATACACTCTGCTTTTCACTTAAATTGAGAGAAAATGAAACAGGCACAAAGTTTATAACAGTATATTCCATTGTTTTAGTTTAATCACTTACTGTTCAAAAATGTTGCAAAATTGAAGAATAGCTAATTCCCGCCACGAAACTTTTTAAAGTTTTTTTTTTATTTTCAACATGTGCCATTGGACTTGGGTACTTCATACTGACAAGTCATAAAAACGTTTCTTTGCGTTTTTAAATAATAAATAACAGCTATTTTATCGATTTTATTAAATTAACGATAGAAAACACGGAAGTGATATAAATTTAAAGGAAATTAAATAAAGCAAATACCTTAATCTGCGACGTTTTATTGTGCGTCTCGCTGGTGGGCCTGATTATGTTAGTCTTAGAAAAAAAATACTTTATGCACTAGAGCACAAACAGCGACTTTATGTCGCCTACGCACAAAGACGAACTTTTAGTGCATGAGAAGTGAAAAACATTTTTCAGTTCTCATGCTCCAAAAGTTCGTCTCAGTTCTCTCGTCGTAATCAGGCCAGACGCACAATAAACGTCGCAGATTATATTTATTTAGAAACCTAGGTACCTAGGTTTCTAAATAAATGTTAGTAATATTAAAAAGGATTTTGACCATAGATATCCGGAGATATGCCGTCACTCTATATTTGTTCAAATGTCGCCATCTTTTCCCCACTCCAAAAACTAACACAAAAACAAAATAAATAGGTATGGCGCACATGATGCTTTTTTTCGCACGCACACAACAAGAAAATGGGCGTAACACATTTGTGCTATCTTATTGCACACTTTATTAAAAAGGGCGGGGCACTAGATAGTATAGATACAGTCACTGAACGCACACATGCAACTCTAGCCTCAACTGGGGAAGGGGGGGGTGGGGTTGTTATATTTGATCGATGAAAACCGACCGAAAAAAAAGAAGTGTTTTTTGGGCGTAGTTTGTATTGTCTGATAGATACTTTGAGAGAGGCTAACCAAAGACAACCGATTTTTGTATATTGTCAATAATTTGTAAAAGGAGGATAGTACATGGAATTCTAATTTGGGACAAAGTACGCAAAGGCGTCTGATCGTCTGTAAATATTTAAAATAAAAAAAAAAAAAACTAAAACATTTAGGCTTTTTTTGTAGCAAAACGATGGACATACGAATAATCTTGTACTAATGCCGTTTTAAGATTAGCGCAACCACGTGTACTCAAGTACACGTGGATTCTTGTTTGAGATTTCAAAATCTCAAATCAGTAGTTGTAGTGGCTGCTTGATTTAAGTATATAAGTTCCTACTTATTTATTTAAATAAAAAAATACTAAAAAGGAATATGTTCATAAATTCCTATTTATGAACATTGATCGTCTGTAAATATTTAAAATAAAAAAAAAAACTAAAACATTTAGGCTTTTTTTTTGTAGCAAAACGATGGACATACGAATAATCTTGTACTAATGCCGTTTCAAGATTAGCGCAACCACGTGTACTCAAGTACACGAGGATTCTTATTTGAGATTTCAAAATCTCAAATCAGTAGTTGTAGTGGCTGCTTGATTTAAGTATATAAGTTCCTACTTATTTATTTAAATAAAAAAAAAATACTAAAAAGGAATATGTTCATAAATTCCTATTTATGAACATGTTCCTTTTCTATTTTTCGATGTGGTATATTGTAAACAGAATTAAAACCAAATCAAGTAAAAATATAATATATTTGTTTACAAATGATATTTAACCTGTTAAGCCCCGCGCGACACCGATTCGGTGTCAAAAAATAGAAAATCAATTGTGTCTCATTAGTTGAACTTGAGTGATTAAGTAAAAATTAAAACTATTCAAGTATTGAACGAACAAAATATAACAATTCAAATAGGTACCTATTGAACATAAGAAGAAATTATTGATCTGTGAAATGTAAATACTTTGACAATATCTGACGCTTTGATAATTTGGGTGTTACATTTTTATTTTAGTAATAATGAAATAATTCCGTTAGAACAACTAACAATTATCGATATCCATATCTCAGCGCTGCGCATCACAAATGCATTGTTTTGCCATGCGTCTGTTATTAGGCTGACGAATGTCAAAAATATTTCACAACTTCTAGATAATTATTGGTAAAATCCTTAAATATTATAATTAATGCAGTGATTTTTGTATTACCGGTGGTAGGACACGCCACTTAACACACACACACACACATAACACTTGTCTTAAGGTTGATGCGATTGTCGTATTTTTTAAATAAGGCAATTCGGCATTTTGTAAAAATACGAAATCGCACTACACATTCCGATACAAACATACGACTAAATGGTGCTGACCGCCGTCGCGCGGTGTTAGGGTCAGTTTGACCGCATGGAGGCCGCGTGGCGTTTGCCACGCCTCCAAGAACTGACTGATTCCAATTTGACTGATTTTTGCCATTAAAACTAGTTTTGACTGGTTTACGATTTTGACTGTGACAAAAATGTGAGAAGAGTGAGAAGCTAGTTTTGTCTTAATGACTCATTTTTTTAATTTTAGATGGACCACAATGTTATCGTATCAGATTATGCCGCAATGGACCGCGTCTTGAAGGAGGAACGTCAGTACATCTTGAATATTGTCAAGCAAATTAAAAAAGCTGGTTGTAATGTGCTTTTGGTGCAAAAGTCAATTTTGCGGTAAGCTCCTTGCTCATTGGTACCGATACTTATATTTAGGTCTCAAGCCTTATGTCATTGTCTCATTGATTAATCTTTGAAAATTTGAATTTCAGTGATGCTCTGAGCGATTTGGCTATTCACTTCTTGGACAAGATCAAAACAATGGTAATTAAGGACATTGAACGTGAAGACATCGAGTTTGTGTGCAAAACTCTTGGCTGCAGACCCATAGCTTCACTGGACCATTTTACGGCCGAAAACCTCGTTAACGTCGATTTAGTCGAGGAGGTCAATGAGCCTGCTGGGAAATACATCAAAGTGAGTATGAGTATTAATGTCAATCAATCAATGTGATCCACAGTAGCTGGGTAACATGATACTGCTTGGTAAGACTGATTGTCAGACTTTCGGGCTTCTGACTACCTGCAATGACTGTCAAAGATCTACTAATGACAGCCAGGAGTATGAGTACCTATTAATGTTTGAGTGTAAATAAACTGGGCATGTGCATGCAAAAATCATTACTGTCAGTAAAACCACAGCAGACTATTGCTATATCGAAAACTTGCAAGGGTGGACACTAGGGAAGCGTGTGCCGCTCGAAACGGAACTGATATCCACATTCCTGCAGATGAGTGGGTGCGCTTCTGGCGGGCGCACGGTGTCGGTACTGGTGCGCGGCTCCAGCGGCGCCGTGGTGGCGGAGGCGGCGCGCTCGCTGCACGACGCGCTGTGCTGCGTGCGCTGCGTGGCGCGGCGCCCGGCGCTGCTGGCGGGCGGCGGCGCGCCCGAGGCGGCGGCGGCCGCGGCGCTGGCGCGCGCCTCGCTGGCCGCGCCCGGCGCCGACCACTACTGTCTGCGCGCCTACGCCGACGCGCTCGAGGTCGTGCCCTCCACGCTCGCCGAGAATGCTGGTAAGTTCCCTCACACTTGAACATGAAACCCCCTTATCGCAGATGTCTTATTTATGTCTATGTACAATCGTTACACTGTCCAACCAATTAACACTTGCCAACATACCAGTGCACAATAATAAGCTATAGACACAGCATGCAAAAACAATATTTATTTATTGTACCAAAGTAGAAAATAAAACAACAAAAGTACAGAAATGTCTCATATTTTAACAAGACAATAGTTGGGGTAATGGTTACGTTACTCACGACACTCACGTGCGTCACCTAAAATGGTGTAAATGCTAGCTGTAACAAATATTCAATAAAAGATATTATAGTAGTTAATGAATGGTGCGTTCACAGGTCTGAACCCAATCGAGACCGTGACAGAGTTGCGCGCGGCGCACGCCGGCGGCGCGGAGAGCGGCGTGGGCTCCAACGCGGGCGTCAACGTGCGGCGCGGCCGCGTCACCGACATGCGCCAGGAGCACGTGCTGCAGCCGCTGCACGTCACCACCTCCGCGCTGGCGCTCTCCACGGAAACCGTGCGCGCTATACTCAAGATAGACGACATTGTAAGTATATTGCTGTTATCACGGAAAAGAAAAAAACATGCGACTCATTTAAATATCTATAACAAGGTAGCAGAACACCACTAGTGTGGGTTTGCTGACCCGAAAAACTAGCTAAGGATGTAAATAAAATTACGACACCGCACGGTGCGGTGTACTATATGCTCACTAAAAGGCGTAATTCACACTGCGTCGGGGTCCGGAGCGCACTCCCGCGCGATTCTGCGACGCCCCTTCTCGTTGCTGTGTGAACGACAACGACCCCTATTTCGACGTGAATAGTGTAATTGCTCTCTAAATAGTATGAAATATAAACTAAGGCCCACTTGCACCACAAATTGCTGGACTTATTTAAAACATCAGTCTATCTCTGTTATCTTCAAACGATTGACAGAAATAGAACGATATTTTAAATGATGATATTTTTGATTTTGAGAGATTAATCTCGACCACAAAACCCTTCGCCATTCGTGGTCCGAGTCCGACTCGCACTCCCGGGGTTTTTTATTTGTAAACATCTATAAAGTTCTGCGATTCATAATGTAACCTTTTTGTTCCAGGTAAACACATTAAATTAGAGCACACACAATAATAAGCTTTAAATGTCTCCTGAATTATATCTTTACAAAATGCTTAACAATAATAAATAATTATTAGCATTAACTTTGTACGGTCAGCAGCAACGCAAGTCTATTAACGCTTCAATTTTATTTTAATGTTAATTATTATTGAGTAAAATATTGTTTTTAATCGGAACGGACGTATTATTTTAAGAATATTAATTCTGTCTCTGTGTCCTGACGATCGCGTATGCGCGCGTCGATAGCATTCGGTTAGAACGCGGCCTTAGGTATTTACATGAAACGCTGAAAAGCATTTTTTAATAATCTTGTGTCAATTTTGATGATAATCAAAAGTGACAGTGTTAATGGACTGTTGCTTAGTGAATACAGTCCTGACCTCTGGTTTTGCATCACTGTCATAATCCCAGTGTTCTTTATTCCCGTCACAATTTGCTGTTGGGTCGCTGCCACTGAAAAGTCTGTCAAAGTCACAGTGATCTTTATTCTCGTTTCAACAAGGTTGCTGTTGAATCGCTCTTGCTAACTGAGAAAGGACTGTAGCCATTACGAGGTCGACCTTACTAAAGCATTTAATTTATTAATACTGACTCACTGACCGACTCATCAACGCCCAGCCCAATCTCTTTATGATGTAGACAAGGAATAATTATATGGACGAAGTCCCTGGAAAAGTGCTTGTGTAAAATAAAGCGTCAACTTATTCTAGTGTCAATATCCCTCCACAAAGTCGTTCTCTATAATGGGTATTGAAAAAAGTGGCTAATAAGACACTGTATCCATTGTGCCTTATTTTAATAATTTTACACCTGCAGTAGGGGAATAAAGAGTGATTACCTTGAAATCAGTATAATAAGTTATTGGCGCCACTCAGTGCAAATAAGTGAAAATATTACCAATATTTTAAAATCGGTTAACATTTTTTTGTCATTACTAATATTATATCAACGGTCATTACGGACTTAATTAGTGACACTCAAATCCATTATATTTTACACTAGCTTCTGCCCGCGACTTCGTCCGCGGACCGCGTTGAATTCAACTTTACCATAAAACATCCCATGGCAATCGGCGATGATCTAGCTTTCTATCAGTGAAGTAATTGTTGAAATCTGAAATTTTACCTCTTTAAAATATTAGTTTAGATTTTGTCTTTTAATTTACTGAAGAGAGCATTACCCAAGTGCAAACCAAGCTTATAATATGAAATATTTTACTTACCTACTGCATGGTTTATCATTCTCCTACTCATAACCCAATTTGTTTGGGGTTGGCGAAGTATGTCTTCTTAATTATTTCTATAAACATAACATGAGTATTATAATAAATAATATGGATATTAATTTCCAAATAAACTAAAACTTAATAGATGTAACTTGTTTTATTTATTTTTATCGCCGTGCCCGCGTCCATTCCTTCACTCATTCCGAGAACCTTCGCTTACACGCGCCGTTAACCTTTCAGGGGGTGAAAGTGCTCATGATTATGAGCAACTTTCACTATAAGACCAAATCTGAAATATCGAAAAAATATAAGCTGTTTCATACGCAAATACAATATTGACCCGATGAAAATGTATGAAACAGAGAACTTGTTTTGCTATTTCGTAGTTAGTCCCATAGATCGACGTGGCGCTATGGGCTTCAGTCAGGTATACCCGATAGGACGACGAGTACAGGTTGGTGGCCCGACTGTAACTCGTCGTCAATCACTTGCTGTGTGATCTGGCAGTGTAGCCCTCGATGGACGATGTCCAGCACATCCGGTAAGTTCCGTACTGCGTCGGGGTAGTGGCCGGACACCGTATAGTCAAAGGTTTCCGCGTCCCTGAAGAGCCGTCTCCCCTGGGTATTTCTGGTGTGGCTATTCCACGCTGGGTGCTTACAGTTAAAAGTCACCGGCGATGATGGTTGCCTTCTGGTGTGTGCTTATAAGCACCCGCAGCTCCGCTACATCCAGATGTGCAACGTCAAGTGTATCTACGCAGATGGGGTAGTCTTAGATATCTGGGCAGTTAAGGAAAAATTGCAGTAAGAAGTGCTTCCAACTTTACTATAAATACAATATAATGGCGCCGATTCCCTTGTTCACAAACTAAACTAAATTTAAGTTCAGTGCATCTTTTTCTTTCTATTTCATTTAGAAAAGGACAGAAGATAAATTTTAGTTTAGTCCTGTCAAATTAATCAGCTCCTGTCACTACTCTATACAAGTTTAGACGTGATTAAAAACTTGCCTACTAAAATTACGTCAATTTACGTCAAGCGCTGATTAATTTGACAGGACTAAACTAAAATGTATCTTCTGTCCTTTTCTTAATGAAATAGAAAGAAAAAGATGCACTGAACTTAAATTTACTTTAGTTTGTGAACAAGGGAATCGGCGCCAATGTAGGGAAAAACCTAGCGGATAAAATTCTATCACATAGTCAGTGTCCCACAAACATGAACAATCAGGTTCCGAATATTGGTGATAACATCCCACTATCTCCCGCTAACTCCCTCGTGCTGCTAGATGTAGACGAATCTGAAGTGGAGTCTCTTATCTCACAGCTACGTAGTGACTGTGCGTTAGGGTGGGATGGAATATCGCCTATAGTGCTAAAAATGAGCCGTCAGACACTGATAAAACCTTTGACGCACATCTTTAATAGCTGTCTCCGAGCAGGTGTTTTTCCGGAGGCACTTAAGAAAGCAATTGTGCACCCGATCCACAAGGGTGGGAGCAGAAGCTGTGTCAACAACTATAGACCAATTTCGGTTTTGACTGCTCTCTCTAAGGTTTTGGAAAGGGTTCTTAGCAACCGGCTTAAAAACTTCTTGGATAGATACAAGATCATATCAGATAACCAATATGGCTTCCGATCCGGTGTCTCGACTGAAGATGCTGTACTTGATTTGACACAGTTGGTTGCTGGGAATCTCGATAAGAAAACCAAATGTCTAGGAATCTTTCTGGATCTTTCGAAGGCCTTCGACACAGTTTCTGTTCCCATACTTGTTGGCAAATTACAGCGGCTTGGTGTTAGAGGTATAGCACTGCAAATCTTCAAAGATTATCTGAACAACCGTACCCAAAGTATCAAAATTGAAAATCACCTCAGTGATGAAGAAACCTTGTCCTATGGAGTGCCCCAAGGTAGCATTTTGGGCCCTATTTTGTTTCAAATATACATCAACGACTTATGCAGAATGTCCTTTTTTTTTTTTTTTTTGTTGCCGGGGTGGAAAATCCTCATGGATGTCCTCCGCCCTGGGGTAGGCAGAGGGGTCTGTCAGACTCTTACTGACTAAAAACCACCCCGGTGTTCCCGTCCCACACTTGCACCGGGGATCATGGGATCTAATGCGACTTCCACGATCCCCAGCTAGTGCCGGCCCGCCTCTGCGGGCCACCTCAAGTCTGGGGGGGGTGAGGTGTTTAAACCCCCCCCACAACGTCTGAAAGGGGCGCGCGTGGAACACTACGCGCCGCCACCTCGGGTCCAGTGTGATGGGGGGCGGCGGACGTCCCCAAGTCCGCCGTCCCTGGACCCATTTAGGGGGGCCGGAAGAGGGCGTTGTCTGCCCTCTGCCGACGCCCGGTGCGCCTGCTGCGGGCCGGGTGAGCGGAAGAGATCTCCCGCTCCCGTTCCGCAGCCTCCTTCTGCGACACGACTGTTTCGCAGAAGGATACCACCGCGTCCCAGGACTCCTCGCTGCCGACCATCGCCTCGACCACGGCCGGCAGCGACAGGTCACTGCCCACTCCTGAGATGAGGGCACGGCGTAGCTCCTCCCAAGCGGCACACTCTGCCAGCGTATGCCGCGCCGTATCCTCCCGACAGTCGATGCAGTGGTGACACCGGGCGTCCGGCTCCCTGTTTATGCGACACAGGTACTTCCCGAAGCAACCATGCCCCGAAAGCACCTGCGTCACCCGAAACGACAGGGAGCCGTGCCTCCTCCCGAGCCAGGGCTCGAGCACTGGCCGGACCGCCTCGATGGTGGCGAGGCCGGCGGTAGGGCGTGTAAGCCTGTCCCGCCATTCCGCCACCAGGGCTGCGCGGAGCTGTGACCGACGCAGCTCCATATGTCGCTGCATAAGCCACTCGCCCCGCGCCCTCGCTTCCTCGCGCCACTGGTACAGCGACGCGAGTACTTTCGCCTCGAGGTCCCAGGGCGGGGATCCGGCCAGTACGCAAGCCGCCTCGAAGGAGATCGTGCGATATCCCCTGATGACTCTGACGGCCATCGCTCTCTGCGGCTTCCGCAGGACTGCGATGCTTCCGGCCGTCAGGTCAGCCGCCCAGATCGGGGCCCCGTAAAGGGCCATCGATCGCACGATCCCCACGTAGAGCCGCCTACAGGCGGCGCTCGGGCCCCCCAGATTGGGAAGCAGCGTTGACAACGCCCCAGCCGCGCCCAACAACTTGGGCGCCAGCCGCCGGAAATGAGGGCCAAAATCCCACCGGCTGTCGAGCACCAATCCTAGGTACTTCATGGTGGACTCGACAGCGATTTGAGCCCCTCCGACCACGATGTGTGATCCCGGCGGCGGCGCCCGCCGGGGGCCATGAAAGATCAAGGCCTCCGACTTGTTGAGGGCAACCTCCAGCCCTAGGCGACGTATGCGACTCACCACCTGTGAGACCGCAGCCGTCGCTAGCAACGCTGCCTCCCGGTACGAGCTCCCCCGGGCCGTGACCAGTGTGTCGTCCGCATAACACGTCAGGTCCACGCCCGGCTGGAGCTCGCCCCGCAGCACCCAGTCGTACCCGATGTTCCACAGGAGCGGTCCTACGACCGAGCCCTGTGGAACACCGCACGACATGATGCAGAATGTCCTTCCCCAACTCAAGGATCTTCGTATATGCCGATGACACTGTAGTTGTAGTTGACGGATCAACATGGGATCGTGTTAAGAGTAGCGCAGAATTGGCACTACGTGAAATAATTAAATGGCTCAACCTAAACCTGCTTACGCTCAACTGTAACAAGACATCATGTATTCCTTTCGCCATCCGTCAGAGCTCTGCACCAAATGCCACCTTTTCGATAATAGCACACAGTTGTTCACTACAGTCATCTTCGTGTCAATGTCCAACTCTTACACGTACCGATCACGTCAAATACCTTGGTGTTGAGATTGATGCCGGGTTACGCTGGAATAAACATGTTGATGCCCTAACCTCAAGAACGCTGAGACTAATACATACCTTCAAGTCCCTCAGAGTTTCTGCTAACCCAGATACTCTAAAAATGGTGTTCTATGCTCTGTGTCAGTCTGTTCTTGGTTATTGCATCAATGTATGGGGCGGCGCAGCCAAAACAGCCATTCTTAGAGTGGAGAGAGCCCAGAGAGCAATACTGAAAGTGATGCTACGAAAACCTTTTCGCTACCCAACAACTCAACTCTACTCTGATTGTAAAGTACTAACAGTTCGTCAACTCTACGTCTTGCAATCCGTTCTCAGAAGGCACTCCAGCGTCCCTCCGTCTGATCCCAACAAACGAACCAATGTTCCCCCAGGTACACGACACAAAACCGCTTTTGCCAAACACCAATACTTCACATTAAGTACACTAATATACAAGAAAATTCATAAAGAACTAAATATACTCGATTACAATAAATTTAAATTAAAAGCTAAGGTTACGGAATGGTTACTTGAACAGGACTACGCACAAACTGAATCATTACTCAAATATATGTCCTAATATTGCTGTACACGTGAGTGATTTACATTCACGTGAATTCACTACTCTCATACAAAAACTCACCACATTTACTTCATAAACACACACACACACACACACACACAGCTTCATTTTACATAGGTACATACATATTTTATTTGATACCCTATATTATTTTTCTCTTTTCGTTTTTCTAAGAATACAATTGTTTGTATGTTTAAAGTTAATCAGACTGTTAATACAAACCATATGTTGCACAGTCCGCAGTAGTATAATCCCTATTTTTATGCTACCCCACAGCTGAACAATGGCGCCGATTCCCTTGTTCACAAACTAAACTAAATTTAAGTTCAGTGCATCTTTTTCTTTCTATTTCATTAAGAAAAGGACAGAAGATAAATTTTAGTTTAGTCCTGTCAAATTAATCAGCGCCTGTCACTACTCTATACAAGTTTAGACGTGATTAAAAACTTGCCTACTAAAATTACGTCAAGCGCTGATTAATTTGACAGGACTAAACTAAAATTTATCTTCTGTCCTTTTCTTAATGAAATAGAAAGAAAAAGATGCACTGAACTTAAATTTAGTTTAGTTTGTGAACAAGGGAATCGGCGCCACTGGTGCCGATTCCCTTGACGTAAATTGACGTAATTTTAGTAGGCAAGTTTTTAATCACGTCTAAACTTGTATGGAGTAGTGACAGGCGCTGATTAATTTGACAGGACTAAACTAAAATTTATCTTCTGTCCTTTTCTTAATGAAATAGAAAGAAAAAGATGCACTGAACTTAAATTTAGTTTAGTTTGTGAACAAGGGAATCGGCGCCATTGTCTCTTAAGATACAGGTTTATCCTAGTTTGAGAGGCAGGGCTCACAGTATCTGTATACTGACCTCTGCAGCGTAGATAGTATCTTGTTATTGTATACTAATGTAATGTATTCTTTGCGACAATAAACTTATTATTATTATTAATATTTTTTTTAGGGTATAATATATGTGTTGGATACGGGACACGGGGATACGAGTAAAACTAGGACGGGCTGTGAACGCACTCGCTTTATTTTGTGACACGCGTGCGCGAGCCCGATCCGGGGGGCGCGGGGCGCTGCGCGGCGTCGTCTGCGCAGGCAGCCTACGTGGCCGCGCATCGCTACACACATACATCCTGCTAGTACACAACATCTCCCAACCTTATTTCTAAAGATATAATACAAGATACAATAGCATAGCATAGTAGCAGGATTAAAAACATAATAATAATACTAAAATACTTAAAGGTCCTTACAACAACATACAAGTACAAAATTATGACATCCACTGGTCACTTGCCTAACGCAAGGCTTCTATAGTCCACCTTTGGAAGCTGGCGCAACATCCTACCGTGACGGGCGGGCTTCACAAGCGCGGGCGGTGAGGTCGGCGCCGCTGGTGGCGTATTTACACCCTGTCCGCCCTCCTCCGCTGCGTCAGCTTGAGACGCGGGTTGGGGGCTCAGTGGTGCCGCTGATGATATGTCCTCGTCACCATCATCCTCTAATTCGCCAGTATTCCAACTTTGTTGTACATTGCCGTTCCCCTTAAATAACACAATCTGGTTTTTGTGTTTTTTTATTACACTCCCTGTTAAATGATCGGAAATTAAATACACAACTCTACCACTCCTGTCTATTACTGTGCCTCTGCACCATGTGAACTTTTCTTTATTGTTAAATTTTTTGTATAAAACTTCGTCCCCGTTTTTAAAAAATTGTTTATTTTTACCGCCATAGAATTTACTCTGCAAACACTGTTTAGATTTCACTGTGCTGTCCAGTGACGCGTTGGAAGGCGACGACAGCGGTTTTGGCGACAATAGATCCAACCTTGATCTTAGCTTGTGACCAAAAACTAATTGAGCCGGAGAGAACCCTGTCACTGAATGTACTGAATTCCTGTAATCAAAAAGATATTTTAACAGTTTGACCCTAGTGTCTTTTTGGCTGTTAGTCGATAAAATACAGGATTTAATACCTTTTTTTGCGATCTTTACGTAACTTTCGGCCTGACCATTGCTCGCAGGATTATAGGGCGGTGACGTCACGTGCTCAATGCCGTTAATTGTACAAAACGTTTTAAAATCTTGTGACGTGAAAGCCGTGCCGTTATCGCTTACAATTGTATTTG